>JAFIRS010000014.1:0-1200000 GCA_018342105.1 Gonioctena quinquepunctata
TGTGTGTCATGATTTTTGGGGCAATATGCTCTCCATCCATAGCACAATTCATAAAAAATCTGAATGCAAATGAATTCCATCAAGAACATCCAGATATCATGAGAATAATGATTAATCAGCATTACGTAAAGACTGTAAAGACACAAAAGAGGAAGCAATGGATGCTGTAGAGACAGTCTTAAAGGTACACGGAAAAGGATGTTTCAAAATGGTGAACTGACTTTCGAATGATGAAGAAATTTTGAAAAATATCCCAGCAGAATATACTTCCCCCAAGAAATCATTGAACTTGGACTCAAATAAATTAGAGAGAGTACTCGGACTTTTTTGGGATACACAAGAAGATAATCTATCTTTCAATAATAAATTCGAAAGAATATGCCCCAATTTACTGGATGGAAAGAAAAAACCCAGCAAACGGGAAATTTTACAGTTAGTCATGACAGTTTTTGATCCAATTGGTTTTCTTTCTCTTCTAATATCAACAGGTAGACTGATCATGCAACTCTATTGGGTTGAGAAAATGGACTGGGATGAAATGGTCAGTGATGATATTCATAGAAAATGGAAGAAATGGATTGAAAATCTTGGAAAAATCAACAGCTTCAAAATTCCACGACAATATTTTTCCTTTAGATCTGAGGAAGTACAACTACATATTTTTTGTGATGCTGGAAGTGAAGCCTTCTGCTCAGTCGCATATGTCAGATCAAAATTGAATGATCGCATCGAAGTTTCCATGGTTTCTTCAAAATGCAAACTTGGTCCGCTGAACAAAATTGTGAGCATACCCAGGATGGAATTGCAAGGCGCAGTCATGGCCAAAAGGGAAATGAAGAAAAGCTTGGAGGAATTGGATCAAAATAAAATCAATGCTAAACTCTCAGAAAACAGAATAAAATGGATTTTCAATTCACCAGTTGCGCCACACATGGGTGGAGCGGTTGATTCAGTCTATCAAAAAAGTTCTTTATGTTATTCTCAAAGAACAACATATATCGGAAGAACTACTGAATACATTACTCGTTGAAACAGAGAGTATTGTAAATTCCAGGCCAATCACATATATTTCTGATAACCCCAATGACGAAATTGAGGCCCTAACACCAATGCATTTTTTGATTGGAACTTGCAATAAAAACTATATTCAAGGGGTATTCAAAGCAAGTTATTTATATGGTCGGCGACAATGGAGAATTGCTCAATTTTTAGCGGATAGATTCTGGCGTAGGTGGACGAGTGGCTATCTACCAAATCTAGTGAAACGAAGCAAATGACACGAAAAATACGGAAACATAGAAGTTGGCCATATTGTAGCTGTAGCGAATAGCAATTCCCGAAATAATTGGAAAATGGGAAAGGTCATTGAAACTTATCCAGGTCGAGATGGTCAAGTGAGAACTGTAAAAATCCAAACTAAAAATGGGATGTTAGTACGTCCTGTACACAATTTAGTCAAACTGGAGGTTGGAGAATGTTAAGAATAATTTCCAATGCAGAATTTGATTTTATTATACATAATTTCATTCTGTATATAACGGAGAGCTTGTCAATAGGTTTTTTGACAAATAAGTCACTGATAGATTGTAATTTTGAATTTAAATAAAAACTTGTTGAAAACTAGACTAATTCACCCATAAAGGAGTTAACAACACTATCACTGTGTTGCCACAAAGCTCGACCATTCGTGTTTGATACACGACTCCATTGCACGTGCTTGACGTTCAGATCTCCCGCAACCATAACAGGTAGATCCGTCTCCATCAAAAGCACATCAAGTGCCTCAGGCTGTATTCGATTATTTGGTGGGTTGTATACACTGATCAATCTTAGAGGACCCCGCCTCGTTTGTAATACAATACCAACAGCTTCCATACCACGAGTATTATCATTAGAAATGCCAAACTGAGCGTGGCAATTTTCATTTGCTTGGCAACGAAAGCTGTACATAGTGAAGTCGTCACCGATTTAACAGCAGATAGCTTCATGAAGCGATCCGTGGCACGTCGTGGATTATGTCAACACCTTAACTCTGAAATGCTACGAATTTCGTAGGCGCGAATAATGAACTTGAAAAATGCATAACATGATTTTGAATTAACCATCTCTTGATCAATACGATTCTTACTTAAGGAAAATAAAATATAATGACAGTTCATACCCTCCAGCTCCCCACATTTTGGTGCCATTTGGTAGGCCGCAGTGAAATATTTTAAATATCATTTTGAAAGGGTACTGAAGAATTTGAAGGTAACTCATGAAAGCATGCTCACGATAGTCGTGCAGATCGAATCAATCTTGAATTCACTTTCCCATGATCCTTCCGAACTACAAGCTTTGACACCAGTACATTTTTTGATTGGAGCTTCCTTGTAGTCTGTTCCCCAAGACAATGTCATTGAAATACCGTTCCAAAGACTCAACTCCTATCAGCAACCCCAAAAGGTTATTCAGCAGTTTTGGACTCAGTGGAGCCGAAATTATCTACATACGCTACAGCAGCGATTTCGTTGGAAATTCCGCCCATGAAATGGTTAGTAGGCAGAGTGGTTGGCGTCCACCCTGGCAGCGATGGTATAGTGCGAGTAGTATCCGTGCGTTGTAAGGGCGGTGTAGTGAAAAGAGCCATTTCCAAAGTATGTCCACTTCCGTGTGACGACAATGATTGACTTGGCTGATATTGTATAAGCATTTCGCATAAACATTTTCGCTTACTCCTCCATATTCATTTTGATGTCACTTTACATTCATATTATATTTTATTGAAATAACTAGAGTATTTCAAGGCGGGCAGTATGTTAAAAGTTCACACTGTATATTTGAAAATGTACATATCGACGTACGTTGATATGAAAATTGATATCGGTATCGAGAAGTGAGTGTTGATTATTATGTCACTGTCAAAAATATAGATATATAAAAAGTTGGAAAAGAGTCGTTCTCACATCAATCAATCTCGTATAATCGAACACGTACATCCCCAAGGGGAGTGGTTGAAAAAAAACCAGTTTTAATTCTTTTTTTTTTTCGATGAATTGCTCTGAAGGCTGACGAGAATCATGATAAAAAAATTTAAAAAAACTTGTTACATGGGGGTTGTTTTAAAAGGGGTGGTTGGACAAGAATACAGATTCGAACCTACTTTAGGAATAGTTTCAAGGCTGAGAGAATCATGAGAAAAATATTTTAGAAAGGTGGTTCGAAGAAAAAATCAGATAGCACCTTTTTTCGCGGAATTGCTTCTAAGATTGACGAGAATCATGGAAAAATATTTGAAAAATTTTGTCACAAAAGGAAAATGGTTTTAAGAAGGGGTAATTGGAAAAAAAAACAGATTCGAGACTTTTTTTCGCGTGCGGAATTGCTTCTTAGGACGACGAGGATTATGGGAAAAATATAAAATAACGTGTCACAAAAGGGTGGTATTTAGAAGGGGTGGTTAAATAGAGAAACAAGATTTTACCTTTCTTTTTGCTTGTTTTCAAATCTCACGAGAACCAACGAAAATTTGTCGCAAAGGGGTTGGTTTCAGAAGGGGTAACTTTGGTATGAGATCAAATGTTTTAAATGATGACATTTTGAATGTTCAACTTTAATTAGCAAAATCAGTACCAAAAATGTTCTAAATTTTTTTTTATAATATAGACAGTCACATTCTAGCAAAAAATTAGATTTTTTTACAGAATATGGGGTGTTAATTCATTGTGGGTCAAAATATATTTGATGCGTTTTTTATATACTCTTGCAGAGGCTCACAATTAATTGAATATTTCAAAAAAGGCAAGTATGGGCAAGCAAATTTTTGATATGTTTTTATAGAGACTTCAGGCTATCCAGTAGATATTTTTCAAATCGGGGAGGTGTGGGGCATTTTTTGTGAGTCTAACGAAAGTCTAAAATGTACCCACGTTCATTCTAATAACAGCACAGAAAATTAATATTAATAACTGAGTAAATAATCGACCAATTCACCTTATCAAACATGAAATAAAAACTACAATCTTTGATTGACTTTCCACCTGAGTTTTCACAGGAATTATTTACAAGGTCTTTTTTCTGGAGCTGAACGAACTCGGAAGAAAAAGTACACGTATGACGCCCAGAAACATACACGATATAATGGTCGTCTTTGAGGGGCTGAGGAGCGCAAATTAATCGCAATAGTTACCCGCAATTCTGAGATAAGGTTATCTGGTCTTTTGTTCACCCTCTCACAAAGTTGGAAGCGTATACGAAAACTTCACCAAAATTCTAGTTAGTTCCGCTTTTTCGATATTTTGGACCTCTATGAGCGGGTAGAAACTTCGAGAAGAAACCAATCCGTTTCTTCCCGCCAACAGTCGCATTGTTCTGAAATTGACTTGTTTCGACTGGCCAAACAGACACTGAAACTAGCAGTTTCAATAAAGGTAATATGAAAATATTATTTTCATCTCTGTCATTATTATCATTCATATAAGTTTTGAATCCTCATCTGGTTCACAAACTGAATCCTTTGGAATTTGTTAGTTTTCTGAATAATAAATTAATAGTATAGTATTTCTAATCCCAATTGGACCGTCATAAAAAGTTTCGAGAAGGAATTCTCTTCCACACGACAGAACTTGTTTATGATTGTACCAGGAACGCTTTGAAAAAACACTGGTAGTATATAAATTTTCCATTTGCCGGGCAGTGCATATGAACACTCCTCGTAGTGCTCTCATTTTTATTGCAGTTCTAATTGGGATTAGAATAACTATACTAAAAGACTATTTTATTGGAATGTGACATAGAGACAAAAAATCATGTCTCACCCCTCAAACACTTATTTGCTTCCACCACTGAAGTCAGTTCTCTCGATTTTTTCTACTGGTAGGGGAGGCCGGGGCTCGAAGTTCCGATTTTGGAGTCGGAGGCAATATAAATGTAATAGAAATGTTTAAAATCAACGATTCCTATATAAAATGGTGCATAATTTATCCTTATTTCAAATTGTAAACTTAAGTTCTTTGAAATAAGCATGTATTATTGCTCAGGATATTTTTTCTGTAAAAAGTCGACAAGGAACAACTCGCCCCACAAAAGGGCTGGTTGTTCCTCAGCTGAGGTAAGTTGTTCCGCTTATCAACTCCAGTCCCTAATAATGTAGTATTAGTTGGAAAGGTATTATATAAAATAAATTAGGTATATGTAATTGAATATTTATTAGAGTTTTATTTAGAAAAGTACAAAATCTTAATGTTTTTTACAAACTTTTCAACAAAATAAAAAATGTAATGAACATAACTGCAAACATAAAATAATAACAAGCATTACATTAATTCATAAAACAATTTAATAATAATTATAATTTTTTAATACAATAATCTAAACTTATAACCTACTCTGTAAAAACAGATTCATTTCAGTAACTTAAAAAAAATTATTCAGAGTCGTCGTCAGAATTACAATTTTGACAAACATAAGAATGAACATCTTCAGATTTCAGGCATTTTGAATGAGCCCAATTCTTACACATGACGCATTCAATCCATTGTTCACCTGGTCGTGAGTTGGAATATAAATCGCAACATATTAGACAATACCATTCCATGGTCTCTTCTTCACTATCACTTCCATGATTATCTTCTTGCAGTAGTTTCCTTCTCACATTTTCTTTACCATTTGCGGATTTACTTGCCACTTTATAATTTCGCTTGTTTTTACCAGTTACTTTATTCTTTCTGACTCTTTTTTCAACTTCCTTCGTCTTTATTTTACTATTGCTCTTTACTTTTCTTGTTTTTTCTTCAGCCAAAGCATTCTTTTCAGGCGTATCTGTCAGTATTGCTGATTTTCTTATTCGTCGCTTAGTTGTTACACATGATCTTGGCGGTGCTTTTGGTAAAGGTTTAATTGCTTCAGGTGAAAATATGCTAGATGTGGCTTGAATGACAACATTATTTGGCAAATTAGCAATGTTCGAGGATCCTGGTTGAGGTTCATTGGTTGCTGATTCTATTCTTGCTGGACGTGGCTCGTTATCTGGGACGGTTTCCATATCATGATCCACCTGAGGCTCATCAACGTCTGCTAATCCTTGAAGCTGTGGTTTCACATTTCCCAATCCCAATGAAATATCAGCGGTGTCGGGCATTGGTCGATCAGTAACGAACGACGGGGCAAAATCTTCATCCGTAAATATATCAGGGTTGTATGGACTTATGCCTGCCTTTTTAAATGCGTTCATAATGTTATTTGGTGTAGCTACTAAAGGCCATGCATGTTTGACAATTCCAGGTATCTCATAAATAGACATTGTCTTGCCTGGGTTATTACGTAGCCAGTTTTCTTGCGCTTTGGCACAATACGTTTTAAACGGTCCATCAACGCCAACATCTAGTGGTTGCAAATTATGGGTACAATGTGGCGGGAAAGACAACATTATAACCGAATTTGCCTTTGCCTTTTCAACCACATCAATGTCAACATGTGATTGATGGTTATCAAGCAATAACAATACGGGGTCTTCGGGAGTGGGCTTTGTGTGTTTTATAAAATGGTCCATAAATATGAGGAATTCTGTAGCCGTCATCCATCCCGAGCTATTTCCAGCTCAATACTCTCCGTGGGACCATCTCGAAGGAATAAGTCTTTATATTTAAGGCGCGGAAAAATAAACATAGGTGGTACAGTATTTCCCACTGCATTTGCTGCAAGTTCAACGGTAACTAAAGTTCCTCGCTCCGCAGACACTATGGCACCCACTTGTTTAACGCCTTTTGCAGCGACTATTTTCTTCGGCTTCAATACAGTGGTAACACCTGTTTCATCCAAGTTCCAAATTCTAGACGGTAGCATGTTATATTTCAAAATGACGTCTCCAAGCTTGCTAAAGAATTCATTAACGTTGTGTCGGTTAAAAGAGGATGCGCGTCCTGCACTAGTGGCTTCCGGAGCTCTTATGGACAATGACGGATTTCTTTTCAGAAAACCAGTGAACCAATCAGCTCCAGCTTCTTTATTTCTATGCTAAGAGACTGGAATATCAGGCATGTCAAATTTGACAGCGCAACTATATGCCAACTTCCTTACTTCTTCTGGCAAAAGACCGAAGTAAATTGATGAACATTTTAATAAATAATCCGCCAATGTCTTCTCTTGGTCTTGGTTGAACACCTGTCTAGAATAGTAACTCACAGTAGGTGTAACACCAGCTTTCAACTTTTTGACAAAGCGAAACAATGTCATATGACATATCTCTAATTCCCGAGCTACCATCTTAAGTTTACGACCGTCTTTGATAACGGCATCAGCAGCCCGCTGCAAAAGCTCAATTGAAACCTTGCCCCGTTCGGTTTTTTGTTTATAGTTTCTCATCCCAAAACAAAGTTTTAATTTTATTATTTACGTGTTCGTTACGGGGCAGGTTGTTCCGCGGAACAACTAGCCCCCCACCAGAGGAACTTGGAACCTCAAATTCCATTTTCTAAAGTAACATCCAATTATGATAGAATACGTTTGGAAAAGCCAAAAACGATATTAAAAAGTTAATCACTGTAGTTTGCTCGACAGATAATAGCAAGTAACACACAAATAGCTAGAAAATTGATTGAAATAGACCAAAAAGTATGATGACGAAAAAATTTACTTACGTGATGTTTGAGTGTCACCAATCGACTACCACGCTAACACGCGGGCAGACCGTCACTAAAATGACTGACGCAATGGCGCGATGATATGACGTTTCGCGATGCACTTCACACTTATTGCTATCTCTTTTCTTCGCGGAGCTATTTCAATCGGAACAACCTGCCCCCGGCACTTCGAACCCCGGCCTCCCCTACTTCTGGCTTTTTCTAGTTCTTCATAAAATACTTCGTGCCAATTCTGTCATTCTCCACATTATTTTACTTGCAATTGAATTACTTTTCATATATTCACTCAGGAAGCATCGGTCTTTATTTTATTACTAGCGTAAAATTTAATATCCCCTAGAGAGAAACGTTCTCGCTTCGATATTTCTTGCTAAACGTCCATTTTCCTTCGACTAACTCTATTAACCTTTTCTTTCTGAAGTTGCTCCAAGAAATAAGATAATGGAGCGTAACTAAAAGTTAATGTTAACTAGATAAGGTGTATTTTGTCTCGAAATCATGATGAATTATGTAGAAAATGTAGTGAAGAGTTCCAAAGTTCACGGTGGTGCAGAATTAAAATGTGGCTACTTAAACTCTAGAGGTGAGACTTCAAGAAGGACATACTTTGCCATGAAAGTTTTTCAAGGAGCGGGTCTCATCTGCACGATTTATTTATCTAGCAATTTACGGTTGGTAACGAGTCGTTATTCCATTATTTATGAGGAGAGGAGTCGTAAGAAGGAAAAGCGTCGATAAAAACAGGACCAACGAAAACTTAAAAAATTCCAAGAAGGCTGATGTTCACTGAACACGTCTATTCTTCTTGTGAATCTGATTTAATAACTCCGCTAAAGAATTATGTTCTGAACAAAGGACTAGGCACAGATATAAGGGGGTTTCTAGGCATCCATAGAATTTGCTGGAATTTTTGTATGTTACACCTAAGGTATATTAGATCAATTCTACGCAACCACGACAGTAATTGCATTCGTTGATACAGGTTGTAATCGAAACTTTCTATTTCTTGTCATGTGATGAGCGATTTCAATATAATAACTTATAATGCGATTATCAAATCATAATGCAAAATTGACATCTATGAAGGAATGCCTTCGTGCCGCCATATTGAAGAATTCAATCCATCCCCATTTAGGAGTAGTTTGAACTTGTGATTTTTCTAATAACTCTGCTGACCCGGAAATTTCTAGCTAAGATAATCCATTGAAACGCTGGAATGTAGATTGTACAAAACATATTTTTGTGTCACCATAAAAAATTCAAATCAGTCCCCAAGGGTTTAAAAAATTTGACCGAGGGTTTCCGGTGAATATATTCCATCGAAACAGTATAACATGATTGCATGAAAGATATTATTTGTGCCACCATAAAAAAATCCAATCAGTCCCCTCATGGAGATAGTATATACTTGAGATTTTCGAAAGAACTTGCTATCCGGGGGTATCCAATATCCAACGAATATATTGAAAAACTGCTGACCGAGGAAACAAATACTAGAAGATAATAATAACAATAATAATACTCTTTATTATCCAATTTGATGACGATTATAGAAATTAACAATAAGAAGGATATGTGTTATTGTCACTAAAAGGATTAAAGGCGCGTGATCAGTATAACTGTTCTACCTCACGAATCTGAGGGAAATATTAAAACTAGACCTGACTACAATACATGAACTAACATATACCCTATTTTAAAAAAATTGTGAGCCAGAGAACAAGAAAGGAGAGATCACTGAATATTTTTCAAAACATTTTGCGATTTGTATTATTTTGAGTTTGGTCGGAGATGATTATACTCCTTAGATATTGTTAGGAAAAGCTTCTCCGAAATAAACTGGAGCTGTGAAGAAGGATATAGATATTATCTTTTCTTCTTAAGTTTATATTATAAATATATGTTCTGAACCTGATTTTTTTTTGGCCAAGTAAGGTAGGATATTTTGAGATATTATTTTGTTGAGCCAGGAGACATGTTGAGCCAGGAGACATTTTTAAAAGTATAAGAAATCCTCTCAAATTTTCAAATACCAAAAATCAATCTCAAGCAAGAATTTTGGATTTTTTTGAATTCGATAACTGTCCCGGAAAGTTAAATAGGGCCCATAAACGAAGTCGCAGTAGTTGGCATGTGATAAAACCAGCGACGCGCAGAATTCAATTTTGAGTTTGGGGTTAAGCATGTGTCTAATGGAGAATACAATTTTCAATTGTCCGTACTTTGAAGTGTAGCAGATACGTGATCAGTTAAACGCACTGTTTGTCGATAATCAAGCCTAATTTTTTTGCTTTCTATGATATGGGTAAAGCTATATTTTTCGAGACGATTGCAGATGATTTGGGTCGAGGTTCCCGAAGTACATCACTTTAGAATTAGTTGGATTCACTATAATATCATGCAAAACTTCAATAAGGACCTCAGCATTCATTCTTATTTGACCTTCCGCAATTGATGATTTCTTGAAAAAATTATGAATTTCAGTGTCGTCGGCGTACATATATCTGAGAGCTGGTGAACATTTTTGGGTAGGTCCTTGAGGCAATTTTTGTAATTGTCCTTGGAGCACCCCTAAATGTCAAAGTGGAGACCTTTCAGCAGGGTAGCGGTTGGTTACCAACCCTCAAATTTTTTTGTAATGGTAATTTTTTTTAAATATTTTTGAGGCATTTAAAATTTGTATGTCTTCAAGTTCAATATTTAAGGAATTGAAAAATAAAGAAGGCAGAACATTTATTTTTATTTTTTATTTTATCTATTTTGTAATCAACAGAATAAATCCAATTACAGATTACAGATAATCACTGTTACATCTGAATCCTTAGAGATAGTCATATTACATGATTACTTTTGTAAGACTTACTTAGAAATAAATACAAAAGCTTTAAGTGAATACGATACATTTTGAATAATTTTAAATCGAAAGAAAATGAGAGAAGTAAGCAATGTCTCCAATCATCATGTTTGTAACATAGCAGTTGAACAAACAGAATAAATGTACTTGTTACATATATCCATCATAATTGTTCATGTAGCGTGAGAAGAAAAGATAAAAAGAGAAAAAAAAAAGAAGATAAAATGTTATTCATACTATGAAAAGTTAAGAGAATTCAGAAAATTCAGTATGTAATATTGGTGATAATGATAAATATAAATATAAGTACTCAACATGGAAATAAAACATATATTTCGCTTAAAACTAGAGAAGGTTTCAAAAAAGATATCTACGTTGTGTAGGTATACGTTTGCTGTGAGACATAATCTGTACAGGGGAGTTCGTAGGCCAAGATTGGAACGTGGAGTTGATAACCGGAATAATTCGTTCATATTTCTTCTATTAAATTGAGGGACGTAAAAATAAATCATACTTAGTAATTGCGTGCAATTGATTTGATTGTTGACCAGTTTATATAGAAATAGTATACTTGCAATTGTCCTTCTACTTTCAACTTTTTTGAATTTGAATTCAGTGAGCAAAGTATCATATGGGATATCAAAATAATATATTCAGTCGGGCGCTTGTAGAAATATTTTTTAAAAACATCAAAAAAATATTTTTGAGGCACTTTGAGATTTTAGGAGAGAAATATAGATACTGCCTGGTGAGCGAGAATGTGACAGAGAGCGTATATCAGCTGTACCTCGCCTCAAGGCTACTGTGACACATAGACAAATTAAAAATAAAGAGACTGTTCGAAACATTGGCGATCATGACCACCAAGTTTTTGGTACGGCCAGTCGCGCATGGAGGCGCTGCCCGCAATCCACAGACGACTGATGACATTATAATTTTCTAATTTCGATATTTGTCAGAAAATAGAAGTTTATTGTATACACATGTATTTTTTATCATGACAAACTATGCAATAAATTCAGAATAATTCTTCTACTGTTATTGTCATCGAAAAATTAATGACATAAATTAATGAAATTATACTATGGACTTGAATTAGGAACCCAACGTCAAAAATAGAATGTTTTGTTATTCCAGTTGACGCTGAAACTCCTGGAAATATTATTTTACAAGGTAAAATATAAGCTGCTTTTCACTAACTGATACTTATTTCCATCCATCAGTTGAAGAAATGTTTTCACAAACTGATACTTATTTCTGTCCATCAGTTTCCATTTCCTATCACCATTTGAGGAAATACGAAGATTATCGAACTGGAGTATTTGTTATACCTACTCGTTCCCTTTGTGCTAATAAATGAATAAAATTATTGAAGGTTTGTTGTAAATGTAATTTATTTTTATTTTGATTGATTTGATGATAAGACTGAAGAATATTTTTAATTTTGTTGTTTTTTAGACTTTTATTATTGTTTTGTCTGTAGTTGTACTTCATTTAGATACAATAAAATGCGTTTTTATAGTGTTCAACTTATTATTCTTGTTCTATAAGAACTTTAATTTTGTTCTTGATATCATGAAACAAAGATTCATTTTGAAACTTCATTTTAACCACGAAACTAACAGATTCTACGAATCGATTACTATATATATTTTATTAGTGATCGATTTGCCATTTCTGTATTTCATATGATTCAACCATTGATATAAAATACAGGAATGGCAACTCGATCACTCATAAAATATATACCATATCAATCATATAAAAGTAACACATTCAAAAAACCCGCATTATCTCAATCGATAACTGAAGATAAATCTGTTTTACCAACTGTACTAACTTAGTTCGGCCAATTGCGAGATATGTCGCCACTGTCTAAACGTGGTGCCAACTTTTACTGTAGGTTTGACAACTCTCTTTATTTTTAGTTTCTCTATGCTGTGACACGATTGGCTCTCGCGAGACCACTCATGCGGGTTTACAGTACCTACGCATTTTGGAGTAGGAATAAAAATCTCAGTCGTATAATGCAACGTTTTCGTAAGCCACGTGTGATTGTATGATTTATTTAATTATTTGCTATTTACAATGAGTTCTGAGAAATTAGTTTGTGCTATTTGTTATAAAGACACTGAAAAATTTATTATTTTTACTGAAAAAACTTTGAAGAAAACATTTTGCATCGGCTAAAGTATTTAGCCCTCCCAAATTTAAATATGGGACACAGCCCTTGAAAGGGAAATCCCAACTTTCCATATGGTCTACGTGATGAACATTGGAATTAAATAATTTTATAACTTTAACCTACAAAATAATTTTTTCATCTCCATGTAAGTAGCACTTATTGTATCACATTACCCATGTAAATAAGTCTTTGTTCTTCTTTTATTGTAGAATACTTTTATATATGCTGATGATGAACCTATAGAGGTTCGAAACATGTTCACCTAATCGATGGTATTGATCTAATCGATTGTTAATATTATATTGTGGAGACGACTTCGTGTTTTTCTTCTTCATAAAATAAAAAAAGTGAAGAAGTGTTGGACATTAGGAAAGAACATAATTTAAAATACAAGAATATTATTTTACTCACAACAGTTAACCTCAAGGACGGATATCATGTGCAGGGTTACAAGAACTTTCTTGCTTCAATGAAAAAGTAGTATGAAAACACTCCAATCTCCTTCATCAGGGTATAGACGGGTGTGAAAACAGCCACGGTTTTCGATCTGGCAACACCGCGCGGCCCTATCGTATCCACACCAGAATTGCAGCGTTGCTGGCGTTCGGAGTTTTCAGTTTGCTCATATCTTCAGCGTCTTATTCTTCCAACTAAGTAGGTAGTGGGTAAACAAATGATCGTGCAATAGTAAAATATATATGAGATGAAAATTATTTTTCTAAATTAGGAGATCATTCGTATTTTGAAAAAGTGGGAAGAGAATTACAATCATCTCCTTTAATTTCTGAGCGCACGATAGTTTGTAAGTGCGAATTTACACGATCCAATAAATTGGTCAATTTTGTGACCTGAACCCTGAATTTTATTGATAGGTGTAAACAGAAAATTGTCGTCAATTTGAACTTGACCAATTAATTGATGAGTTTACAATCGGTTCTAATTTTTCATCAATTTTTAGTGACAATTTGCAGTAACTTACGGCCATGAATTGGATGCCTGCTAGAACAGATATTTTCAGGTTATATGTTATTATTTACGCTCACATACCCTACCCTAACCACGAGAAAATTAATTGTGCGAGAAAAAACATGATTTACGTTGCATTACATTCGCAGCAATGTGCATTGCTGAATATAAAAGACAGAGATGTAGAAGATGGTGGATTAGAGCTTGGATTGAGAAAAGAGGGGAAGGAAACTTGACATCAGTTCATGAAAAATTCCTGAGTGCAGATCCTGATCAATTCAAACGATATTTAAGAATGGATCAGAGTCAATTCAATGAGCTATTGAATAATATTCGGAACTTTTCCTATAGGTTGAACCATTTCTTGTCAGTATGTTGGTGTTCCTGAGTAAAAACTGTTGCCAAAATTGACCTATAAATTGTCAGGTGTGAATATAACCCATATTGGTCAATTTTATTGTTCAATTTATTGATCAATTTTATTGGATCATGTAAATTCGCACTAAGACAACAGGAAAAAAGTTAGGCATATTCGAAACAAATAAAAATTCATATTATCCAAACAGAGCGGTGTATCGCACTTTGAATGGGTAGAGAGTGTTTATAGAACGTTCCTCCTCCACTTTCGGAAAGCAGATTCGTTTGTAGGGCCATAGGAAAAAAGTTGGGGATTTTCGAAATAAAATAAAATTCATATTTTCCAAACAGAGCGGTGTATCGCACGTTGAGTGGTCAGAGAGTGTTTATAGAACCTTCCTCCACCCCTCTCTGGAAGCAGATTCGTTTGTAGAGCCGTAGGAAAAAAGTTGGAAATTTTCGAAAAAAATAAAAATTCATATTTTTCAAACAGAGCGGTGTATCGCTCTCTGAGTAGGTTGAGAGTGTTTATAGAACCTTATCCTTCCACTATGAGTGGGTAAAGAGTGTTCATAGAACCTTCCTCCACCACTTTCTGAAAAATTTTAAAAAAAGCAAATTACCCACTCAAAGTGCGATACACCGCTCTGTTTGGAAAATATAAACTTTCATTTATTTCGAAAATTTCCAACTTCTTTCCTACGGCCCTACAAATGACTCTGCCTTCAAAAGCTGAAGAAGAGAGGTTGTATTCACATTAACTACTCACTCAAAATGCGATACCCCTCTCTGTTTGAAGAATATGAATTTTTTTTTTTTGAAAATTCCCAATTTTATTCGGCCCTACAAACGTGAAGGAGAAACTCTCTCCACCCACTCAAAGTGCGATATATCGCTCCCTTTGGAAAATATGAATTTTTATTTCGGCCCTACAAACGAATCTATTTCAGAAAGTGGAGAAAGAAGGTTCTATAAACACTATCTACCCACTCAGTGTACGATACATCGGTCTGTTTCGAAAATATGAATTTTTATTTGTTTCGAATACGCCTACTTCCTACTGCCTTACAAATGATTAAGCGCTCAGAAATTAAAAAAGATTATTGTAATTCTCTCCCCCTCTTCCCACCGAGAATGTCTTTCAAAATACGAATAATATCCTAATTTAGAAAAGTAATTTTTACCTCATATATTCCATATAATTTTTCTATTGCGCGTTCATTTGTTTACCTACTACCTATCCTACTTAGTTTGAAGAAAAAGACGCTGAAGAGATGAGCAAACTGATTGAAAAATCGGAACGCCTGCAATCCAGGCGTGGATACGATAGGGCCGCGCGGTATTGCCATATCGAAAACCGTGGCTGTTTTCACACCCGTCAGGTATAGTATGAATTAAATTGATTTAATTAATATATGTATATCGATAATAATTAAACTGTGTATGTATTTTTAATTTAATAAATTGACATAAATATGAGTACAATGAGGATGTATCTATAATACTCTCCTAAAATCTCAAAATGCCTCAAAAATATGTTTTTGATGTTTTTAAAAAAATATTTTTACAAGTGCCTGGTTAACTTTCAAACCCGACTAGATGTGCTGGCTTTTTTATTTTTCAATTCCTTAAATATTAAACTAAAGACATAAAAATTTCAAACCGCCTCAAAAATATTTTAATAAAAATTATCCTTACAAAAAAGTTCGAGGGTTGGTAACTGACCGCTACCCTGCTGCAAGGTCTCCACTTTGACATTTAGGGACAATTACAAAAAATTTTGACGTTTCCTCAAGGACCTACTCAAAAATGTTCACCAGCTCTCGGACTAATATGGATAGAGCAGTTATGCATAATAGGGGGAAAATTCTATAGGTGGTATAGATCAGGGGTCCAAGTATAGAGCCTTGATGTAACCTTTTTCAGATATGACCCCCTAGTATGAGACTCTTTGACTCCGTCCAGAGAAATAACTTTCAAAGAATCTAATTGCCGAGTCATCAAACCCAATATAATGCAGGATGGAGAAAAGTAACCCGTAATTAATTGTATCGAACGCCTTGCTAAAGTCGATGAGCAGAAGTACAGCACAATGTCTGTTGTGAAGTTGTTGAAATATATCGTCGGTTATTTTAAGTAGTACAGTTCCACAGCTATACCCAGACCTGTAGCCAAACTGCATGCTTGGTAAGATTTGGTATTTATTTAAGTGTGATTTGGGTTTCCACTTCTCTCTCTATCATAAAACCATAAAATAAAAAATTCAGTCTGATGATGAATATACTTTAAAATTATATGAAAAACATGACTCCTCGTGTAGCAGTTCACCATTATTTTATTTAAACGGTACTTTTTCAATATACTAAATGCACTTCATTACTCTCATAAACTTGACTAACAATGACGGTTGTCAAATGCAAATTAAATTTGAATATTTTTTATCATGGCAATCCTCGATGGGATAGAAATAGGTCAAAATCAGCTTCTTATTAACAATAGTTTCGAAAATCTTTACTGACCGGGAGTTCTTGGTAAACCTATTTCATTGAAACGGTAGAAAATTATTGCACATAACATATTTGTTCGCGCTATCATAGGAAAAATACAAATCAACCCCTTCATGAGGGTAGTTCATATTTACGATTTTTTCGAAGAACTTTGCTGATCGGAGGTATCCATGAAAATATTTCAACGAAACGCTGGAATATGATTGCACGGAACATATTATTTGTGCCATGGGACTGATTTGGATTTTCATGGAGACACAAAAAATATGTTTGGGGCAATCTACATTTCAGCTATTCAATAGAATATCTTAATAGGGGTTGATTGATTTTGGTGGCAAGAAGGCATTCCTTCATAGATGTCAATTTTGCATAATGATCTTGATAATCTAATCACAAGTTATTATATTAAAATCGCTTCGTTTCGATTACACCCTGTATCAACTAATTGCAATTGCTATCGTGGTCGCGTAGAATTAATCTAATATACCTTAGGTGTGACATACTAAAATTTCAGCAAATTTTATCGATGCTTAGAAACCCTCTTATATATGTGCCTAGTCCTTTAGTGATGAATCTCACTGACTGTTTTTCTATACTCAGAACTATATGAATATTCACTCAGTAGTTGTCAGGTATTGAAAAAAATTACTTCATTTCTTTCGTGGTTTTTTCAATTTTCAGGAGAATCTTCCTATTCAATATTCAACTGAGAATGTTTTCCTTTTTAACATAACGACATCATCATTTCGATTCAGCTTTCCTTTGTTATATAGAGTTGTGTATACATTATTTAACAAATGACACTCATTAGTATTTCCCATGGTTCAATAAAATTGTAAAATTATGTAAGTTAGTAATAATAAGGAATATTCAGCAAATTTTCCTAGACTGAGTGGTTCATTAGGAGGCGTATTTCCGAAAATGTATTCCATCATATTGTTTTCGTTATTATATGCATCAATTTAGCATCCATAATGTGGGTTCATATATACTGCACGTAGTGAAAACGTCCGACAGTTCATTAAAGTTCACCGCCCACGACTTGGTTGCGATTCAAATGCAAATCGGCGGACTAATCGGATAACAACCATGCAAATCCTTGATGAGTTTCGGATGATCTGCAGATACAAGGAATGGATTTCTTGATGAAAGCTTGATTTTCCCATGATGGTGTTCCAAGTCAGAAGAAAGAAACGATTGTTGTAATTATGGATTGTTGAACTCAGCAGTCAGAGACTTTCAGAATGAATATCATTGGCATAGAACCTATATTATGTGGATGAATCTTACCTAAAGCACAACACCTTATAAAATACATACTCACAAATAAATGCGTTATATACACCCTGTTCTCAAATGTGAAGCATCTTTTTTACGGGATATAGAACTCTTCAAAATAAGTGGTTCTACCCAAATTGGCCTATATAAAAATTTGATTATAATCAAAATATCATTACTTGTGAAGATTTCATAAAATTCAAGTACGGTGCTGGTGAAATTACTTTTCCCGGAGTAATGCCGAATTCATATGTCAGATTTTCGCGTTAGGGCTTACACCAGGATCTTCTATCACTATTACTAAAGGCGAGCGTATTCCGAAGGCTCTTAGTCTTTGAGCTTCAAATAAGTGGGCGACAGCCATTCACGAATTTAGAATTTTGACTGGACAAGAACTGAAGACCGGTCTCCAGCCCTTGCCATGATAATGGTTCTGAAAAGTGTCCGAAAAAGAATTTTGAATCTGAATTCCCGAGGGTATTTGCGCAATCGAATACTTTCCGATTGCAGTGTCTGATAATACTCCTGATAGAAGGCAGGTTCGAGTCTTCAAGGATCCGATCGTTCCGCACATACCACGGAGCGTTCGTTATCATCCGCAGGACTTTCATTTCTGCAGGACGCGAATGCTAGCCCTGCAGGTTTGGCCCCAGACGGCTGAGGCATGCAAAATGACAGGCCTGAACATTATTTTATAGATTCCGACTTTATTTCTGAGATAAAGTTTGCTTCTCCTATTAATTAAAGGGTAAAGGGCACAGATTTTCTTCGCAATTTTATTTATAACAATATTCACGTGTGATTTTCAGGTGAGCCGACAATCCACAGTAACCCCCATGTACTTGACCTCCTCTGACCATTCTATCTCCCTTCCAGAGATGGGAACTTCCCTCTCCGGGTTGTTTCTCTTGCGACCCATCGAGATTGCCTGCGTTTCATTGGGATTCAACTTCACTTTCCACTCCAGGTATCACTGCTGGTGGTCGTTTAATGCATTCTGCAAGTAAACGACCCTCATGAGGTGGTTGGCTGAGGAAGAAAGTAAATCTGTATCATCGGTGAACAGGGAGACCTTCACATGTTCGCTTTTTGGTATATCGGATTGGAATAGGGCGTATAGTACAGGAGACAGCATTACCCCCTGAAGAACGGCGGCATCAATTCCTCTCGAATCCGAAAGCCGAACTGCTCATTCGGTAGGACATTTCTGTCCTCCACTTCATCATCAGGCCTTTCCAGGTGAACAGCAAAGCAGACTGATTGGTCGATAATTTTGCGGGAAGGTCGGGTTTGCCCTTCCTTCGGAATCATATCCACGATGCCATGCTTCCACTTTCACGGAAATCTTCGAAGGCACAGACAGTTATTGAAGTGACTGCACCTGGTTGCCCGGAAAATGCACAATCATGCGATTCCGTCACAACCAGGAGCTTTTTGGGGATTTAATCCTTTGATGTGCGCCTTTTCATCCAACGAAGCCGGACCAATGACATTAAGCTTGGGTTCTCTAAGAGTGCAATGGATCCAATTTTTCAGCTAAAGATCACCATCTAGATCATAGTCTGATTAGGGGGGAATTCGGACTTTTTAGACCTTAAATTTCGATGTGATTTCCAAAGTTGTCTATAATTTTTGTGCCAAATCTTTCGTTCCTAAAATCGGTTATATTGTTTCAACTCATTTGCGCAGTTTCTGTCCGCAGAAAACAGGCTCCTTTGATAGGCCCTTCTGGCACGATTACGTTCGCGGATTAGGTTTTTAATCCTACGAGGAAATTCATTCTGATATCTAGGAGCCAGTTCCCTGAGGAAGAGATCCTTGAGAGCATTTTTGATGGTGAGTTCGCGCTACGGCCTCATCCACCTTTCTCCAGAAGCCTTGGTACACAAACGATCTCTCTGGGGCGGTGGATCACCCCCAGTGTTAGAATCACCGGGTTGTGATCTGAGCCCAACCCGGCGAGAGCGTGAATATCCCAGTTCTAGGTGATGTTCCTGGCCAGGGCAATGTCAAGTACAGCGGGTATGAGATGACCAAAATACGTCGGCTCATCTGGAGACAACGCCTGGTATTCATACCTGTCACAATGTTGCCACAGTCACTTACCATTCATGTTGGTAACACGACTCCATTGTGTGTGTTTAGCGTTCAGATCACCCATGACCAAAACAGGTTGATCAGGAAGTATTCGATTGTTCGGAGGGTTGTAAGTACTGATTGAACGCATAGGACCACTCCTCGTATTGAAAACAATACCTACTGTTTCTTCATCGTGGGTAATGGAAATGCCAAGCTTAATATGCGAATAACAAAGTTTTACCAAAACGGCAATGCTGCCACCCGGCCGCCCAAGTCGACCCTTTCTAAGCATTTTGTAGTTAGGAAATCTAACAGTTTATCCTCTCTTATAGAAGAGCAACATCGATGTTGTTCTCTACAAGAAACACTTGAAATTCAAGTCTGTTCTGGAGAAGGTCATTTCAGTTTCAATTCGGAAGCTGCCTTCCACCCATTAGTTGGGATTAAAACTGGTGAAAAGTGTTGCATCAGCACCAGCAAACTGTGCAAGCACCGCTCTCATTTGGTCCAAAGTTGAAAAAATGTCTCTGGGACTGTTTAGTTGAACTGATTGGGCAGGGGGGTTGTCATGGACCGCCGCTGCATATGACATTCCTGCCTATGTCATTCTTGAATTTGCGGGAAGATGTTTTGGATTGTGATGCTCCGTGCCCGTGGGGTTCTCCTTACGGCTTATACGAGGACATTTGAGGAATTCTCGATAATTCGCAGTGTGCTCCTCACTGCAGTTCGCACACCTAGCTTTTTGTTCTCTAGGTTTTGGGCAATCTCGAGAGATATGATCTTCCCCGCATTTGACACAAGCGGGGGTGACACAGCAGTTCAGCTGGCAGTGACCAAACTTCTGGGAAGGATGACATTGTCCCATAGAGTTCCTAGGACTATGTGGTTCAGCAATCACTCGGACGTTGAGTGTGTCCTTAATATTGAAAAAATCTCGTTTTTTCCTGATAAGAACAAGTAAGTGTGGGAGAGGTTTTCTCTCGTCGTTCAACTTGTCTACTGCCACTGACTCCGGGGCAAACCTCCTTCCAATCAGCTCCGCTTTTATGTCATCACATGACAGAAACTATGGGACGCCTCTGAAGATGACCCTCTCCTAGCTTCAGGAAGGAAGAAGGGAGATTTTTTGGTAATCGTCTGACGAATTGGGAAAAAATTATACCATCAAAGACATTATTTGCCGGCTAATCAATTCTGATGTTATTAGATTTGGAAAGTTAGTTAATTCCAACTGTCATCCACTTACTTTTGTCCCTAACCGTGACAGGAGGGCTGTTGTTTCATCAGCGTTTGTGGAGTCTGTTCCGTGAGTAGTTGAACAGTTTCGTTGTTCTCGTCCATGTTAATGGCATCGTCGGTTGTTGAATTTTGAGTAATATTGAACGTTCGGTTCAGGGTTATCAGAACTCTCTGTAGAATTTGGAATTTGGCTAGGAATGTTTTCCAGGCCCGTGTTCGAGATACTCACTGCGCCCCTGGATTTGAAGGAATTTCGAAGTGGGAATCGGTGTCTGTCATGTTTCACAGATTTTCGAATTTATTATTGATTTTGACGTTAGTGATGGGTATTCTCAGTGGGTCGTCGCCTAGGGAGGCAAGCAGGGTTTCCAGAAAGCCAGACTACAACTCACAGTGGATCTTTCGAGTTCGACTGAGTAGGAATTTTTGGGCGTTTCTTCTTTCTATTTCGGGTACAAGACCATCGAAGTTTGAACGAAATTGTAAGTAAACTATACTGTAGTTCACCTACTGATGCTCATAACTTAGTTACCGAAATGCGCATATACGTGTGCATTGATTTTGTCTGATGGAGGGGTAACTTGTGCAATTTTTGATTTTGTGACACCACAGCGTAAGTGAGTACAATTATAATTTATTATAGGTTTAGATATAGTGGGTATTGGGGACTGTCCCCAATAGCCACTATATCTAAACCTACAATAAATTATAAGGGATACTAAATAGTAAATGAAATGATTATAATTTATCAAATTTTAAAGATCTCTGGTGTGTGGTTTGCATCATACAAAATGTCTGGCGATGTATGGTGTGATTTATAATGGTATCCCGTAGAACATATGAAAAATTCACGCTTCATACTATGACGTTATTGTGCAGCAATTCTTTGCACGGTCAAAGCCACCACGAATTAAAATACAAAGGAAATAACTTTCAGCGCAACTTGATCGGATTATTAGTAAAGGAGAAAAACCGGAAAAACCAGAAAAAACAGCGTTTTAAAAAAAATCATTACTCTACCACTTTCTGAGTTGTAGTGCAGACTTTCCACGGAAATTGAGGCGCTGTCGGATTATTAGTTTTGGCATAATTGGATATAACTACGGATCCTTTTTCGTATGATGGCGCAGTTGGTTTCCTGTTAGTATTTTTGTCATGAAAAAATCTCTATTAATAGGTCTAAGTAGTGTACATGCGCGGAAAAAATTTCAGCTTTTATAGTATGACGAAGGTCTGCCGTTCACGGGCTCTTGGACCAATTGGTGGTTGCCTGGACCTCTTTCAGAGTTACTTGGAAGATAGAACTTGAGTGGTGAAGGTTGGCAATGTAACGAGTGCTGTCCGAGAAATTGGAAACGGAGTCCCACAGGGCTCAGTTCTTGGCTCTCTTCAATATATATATATATATATATATATATATATATATATATATATATATATATATATATATATGTGGATGGGCTGTTTGCATTAGAGAGTAACGGGAGTATTATCGGTTTTGCTTACGATACAGCTATTTTCTACGAGTATGATAACTCGATGCCATCATTTCACGCCTTATCTAATTAATTTGCTTGATTTTTTGGCGCCGACTCAAAATTAATTACTTACATTAGTTTAGGAGCTTAGTTATTGAGACTAAGAAGGCTCATTTTATTTTTTACCATTCAGTTCCGTATTTCGTCGGTTTAATTTTTTATTAAAAAGTTTTTTCCACATTGAGAAACAACTAATTTGCAGAGTACCAGTCATGTAATTTATGAAAAACGATATTACATTTATCGTTCAGATCTACATCGGATTGATCTGATATAATAACAAATATATCATCTGTGTATAGAGTGAGCGATGCCGGTATCGATAAATTACTCAAATCACTTATGTATGGGATAAACCATACTGGGCCTAAAACTGAGCCCTGTGGCACACCAATGTCTTATTTCAGAATTATGATTTTTGACATAACGTTTTCGTTATCTCAAATAATTTGATATCCAATTCAGTGATATTCCTCTGATACCATGTTTATACAACTTCTCAAGTAAAACAGAATGATTGCCACAATCGCACGCCCTACTAAGATCATAAAAGATCCCTACAGGGCACTCGCCTGCCTCAATTAATTTGACTATATGATAATGAATGAATGGACTGCTATTGGGTCTCTTATCAAGACATCAATGTTGGATTTTCGAAAAAATATTGAATATATAATAAAATAACAGAATGGTACTATTACCGGTCTATAGTTATCTAATGAATGTTCATCTTTCTTCTTGAATACTGGGAAAATTTTCCATATTTCCAGCATATTTAGAAAATTGCTTGTGTAAAAAGATAAATTCATCAAATATGAAAGTGGAATGCATAAAACATGGAGTGTTTTTCTCAAAAAACACATCGGTATCTCATCGTGACCTGAATGAAAACTCATTCTTCAATTTCAGTCGTAATAAATCATACATGGTCGTATGGAGAAACGAAAAAGGAGTTGCGTGATGTTACAATTTTTCGAGTAAAGAAATCAGAGTCTGTACCGTTACAGTCTATTTGATTAACATTGTATTTGGGAATTTCTATGAAATGATTATTGAACAAATTTGCTACAGTCGCTGGTTGATTGACGAAATAATCTCCCTCTCTTATTGAGATTCCTTCTTTAACATTTTTTGTTTCATTTCAGAATTCAGCATACCGATTTAGTCCCCCTCTTATTGAAATTTATTCTTAAACATTTTTTGTTCTGTTTGAAAATCCAGCATGCCGATTTCGTTTGGTTATAGGATCTTTTGATTTCATTCTAGAAACTTTTTTTTGTATTCATGCTCATGTTTTTCTTTGTTAATGTGTACTTGTATTTCAAGTTGTATCGAGAAACGGTTACACTTTGAGAACTCAAATTTAGTAGGTGAACTCAGAAAGGATTAGAGTACTAATTGAAAATATTAAGATGTACGAAAATATATATTTTTTTTGTCAAAAATTGAAGGAAATACGCCAATACATGCTTTTTTTTATTTCAACGAAAGGCCCAGGAAAATAGTCCAACGTCCGATTAAAAGCGAATCTCCAGACAATTTCGTTTGGGACATCAACTTGAAATACGAAATGGGCGGCGAATAGCTAAATTCAAACACTTAGAAAGGAATAGTTCCTTCTTTTCCAACATTCTTAGTCCAGCCGTTTTCGGATAAAGAGAGCCATTGTAAATTTCATTCATCAAGGGACTACTATACTTGTGATTTTGATAACGTTTTTAGAAGTAGCAAAATATAGAAAATGAAAGTTTCGGATTCGGATATTATTTATAATCGTATCATGGAGAGTAATTTGGGGAAGGATAAATAAAATAATAGGCACATGAGAAATAATTTTTCTAAACTTTCTTCTGAGGGTAATGCACCTCTTTGCCAGTTAGTTTATTCTATATTTCGAAAATTGTGTTATTTCGCAAAACTCTGATATTTTTACAAGCTTATATCCACCTTGCCCTGTTTGTTTCTCTGTGATTATTATTTATTTCTCGATTTGTACGTTAGGGTGAAATTTTGCAAATGAATTTTGATCCACTTCTAGTCGTCCGATTAACTTTGACAGGTATTCATAATTCCGGTAACAATCTATTATGATATTTTTGTTAAAAAAAACAAATGGCGGACGAGTTTCGTGATTATGGGGCGCTTCTGGTAAAAATGGTATGTGGGTGTTCTTTGGGTCGAAGATAATTAGTTTTTTGTCAAAATTCATTGATTTGAAATGGCGACTCCAAGATGGCGAACGAGTTTTGCGACTATGGTCCAACTCTATTCAAAATTGGTGTGTCGGAGTTTTTCTGCTCGGAGATTATAATTTTTTTGTCAGAATTCATGAATTTGAGATAACGAGTTTTGTGATTATGGCCCGATTCTATTCAATATTGGTATGAGGGGGTTTTTGGGATCGAATATTATAAATTTTTCGTCAGAAATTATTGAGATAACGGATTTCATGAATAACTAGAAACAATTAACTAAAAATGAAAATAAATCAAAGACAAACCTTTACACAAATACATTAAAGAGGAAACATAACAAATGAATAAAAAATTATTGTTAAAGTCAGGATTTATACACTGAAAAGGATAAACATAATTGTTCAATTGTTTGACCTAGGTTATTCTATGAATCACATATTCATAAGCTTGCCGCGAATATAAAATAGATATTCTTGCGCCTTGATTCTTATGGTTTTTAGGGGAATGGGTTTTGTGATTTATAGTCCGGGTTTCCAGGGTCGGAGAGTACGATTTTGTTGTCAAAATCAAAAATATTCAGGATGACAGCTCCAATAAACCTCTTTAAAAAGGCAAATATGTGTTGCATTAAAAATTACTCTCTGTAGGATGCTGGTAACCATTAAACACTCATAACACAATAATGAACTGTAACAATTAGCTTTTGAAGTATTGGAACAACAAATTATTTCTTGGGGGTTTTGAAGGCGCGTAGTACACATTTTTCCATGGAAGTATTTTGTTCTCCAGATATGTGGCGTAGGTAAATTATTGTAGTTTTATAATGGTGATTATATACCAATTACATTCATCTAACCTATCAAACCTCAATATCAGCGAATGTACACCATGTTGCTAGAATATACACGCTACTGGCTTCAAAACAAGTAGGCATTTACCATTGTTTATACCAAACCTATCAAAATAATTCAGTTACTGTCAGATAACGTCCAAGTCACTGTCAAATTAAAAAATGAAGTCCGTCCGTTTCGGAAAATTAAGTTGAGAGGTGTCAAGGGACACCCGGATGGAACGAAGTTCCTTTCGAATAATTAGTGAAGGAATTGTAATAAAATTTTATTATTTTTAAGTTATAATAATATTTTTTTTATTATTAACAAATATAATGTAATATAAACTTAATCAGTAGGCTCAATTTTAGTACATACGCATTGATATTGTAATATTAAAATATAATTTGCTTTTGAATTTATTAAACTTATGACGCTAAACACACAATAATGGAGAGATTATAACGCGTATGACTTGGTTAGCACAATAGTAAAGAGATATAAGCATTTATTATTGTCTGTACTGTATTGTCTGACATAAGCATTTATTATTGTCTGCATAAAATCTCTACTTACCTAACTCCATCAGCAATATCCGGAACTTGTGCAGAAACACTCTCAGGATTCATTATTGTTATTATTTTTCATTATTATTTATTATATACAAAAAACCTGTATACACTCAACAAAAATAATCGTCGCGACACCACACTGCTCAATGCGAAATAGAAAGACGAAACGAAAATAACTGGCTTGCTTTCTATGAGAGAGAGAGAGAGAGAGAGACAGAGAAACACGCGCACGCCGCACGGCTTACAACTACAGCAGAAAGTGTCGTTACAATTTTTGGTCTTAATTTATTCCGTCTAGCCCCCTTTCGCAACGCGCGATAAGGAACTTCGTTCCAAAACTTCATTAGGAGGAATTAAAAAAACCGTATAAAAACATAGTGTTTTCAAGTGTAGGTATATTTGTAATATATAGCTCGTTATATAATCTGGTCATATACCACTCGTGATAGATATTTTGGGTAGAGTATACTTCGATATTTTCCCGCCAATATTGGTGCAGAAATACCACTCGACCAAATTTATTTTAGAGAAATATGTCAAAATATACCCACCAAAATATCCATTGCTTGTGATATAACTATTGAAAATCACATGTATGAGAACATATAGGACGTAAAAGTATATCATCTATTCCTTTTTCTTTTTGATTCTACAGCATCTTCTATCCACGGAGGGTCGTATAATTTTTCATCCCTTAGAGAACGTTGTCTGATTATTTTCTCTAGTACACAATCCATATGAAATATTTCTAACGTGGGAACCATTTTTTCTCTCCATAAAATTTCGTCTCCTTCTCAACGAATATTAAGGAAGAGAAATATTCAAGTCGTTCAGAATGAACCGCAAAAATGCCACAGCTATTGAAAACTGCTTTTTTGTGAAATGTGAGCAAAGTTTTGCTGATTTTTATTTCTCAACTTCCAACTCTGAAATCTTCTGTTGTAGGAATTCAACCAGTAAATTATGGCATCCAAAGATTATTCAATGATTTCATAAAAATTGGTTAATTCCCAACGACTTATTCAAACAAACTAACACAAAAGCAATCAATATATATATGAACTTGGGAATAAAAACTAATATATGTTCGGTTGAAAATGCGAGATTTTCAAAACATTCACTAGAAGAATATCAAAATTCAAAATCCAATAACGATTCCTCTGCTGCTGGAATAATATATTCTTTCATAAAATCCGTAACGAGGATTTCCTGATTTGACCTTCACCGGACAACCCAACTGGCATGTTGCAAAGCCCGCAATATAATTTCGAATCTCTAAGTTCATTGTTTAGCTTTTGTAGGACCTCATAATAATGGATATAACAACGTTGGATTTCATTTACAAAGAATGTTATTTCAGAATAACTATTTCACAAATCATTTCTTCCTGATTAACTTCCAAACCAAATGATAATTGATACTTCAAGACATTACATGGAGTACGTAACTTTATTGGCAACAGTGCCAAAGAGTAGAACTATAATCTTTGACAGTGCCCGCCGGCCAGTTCACCGGTTATTGTATCTTAGTAGAAATCAGTTTCGACTATAATTACTCATTTGCACGGTCGGAGACTTGGATAAATATTCACTATAATGCAAAATGGCTCGCCTATCGCATTAGTTTTACAAGTCATATTGAACGCCCACCTTAATTCTGGAAACTCCCTTTTTAATATATACAGATCTTTCAGATTCATGCTTGATGCTTTTACTTTATTATTTACCCATTTACTTGTCCCAAAATACTAACTAATGAACTTGAAACAGTGTATGGAGTAAGTCGAAGTTGTCATAATGGAGAAACGCCAGCAAGTCTGCAAAAAGAAGATATGATCCATTGTTCCGACACAGCTTGATAATTACGTATTTTTTTTATTTCAGGTTACCAGTGCCTTGGTTGCTGTTTGGCATCATCTACGGAAAACCCGTGGAGGTGAATTCAGTCGGTATGGTGTGCTCCATAACGATCCTCTTCATGATGCTTATATTCGTGATCCTGTCCATCGCCTGCTTCCGGTGGAAGATGAACAGGGGATTGGGCTTCACAATGTTCTTGCTCTATTTCGTATTCGTCGCAGTGTCGCTCATGTTCGAATACGAATACATTGTATGTCCCTTTTAGATCATTCGTATGCGATGATCATAGACTAACTATTCGTAAGATAGAAACTTGTACTGATTTCGAAACAATGTTTGAGGGTGACGATACTGATGGAAAATAGCGTATACACTGGTTTATCGATCCTCTCCTTATAATGAGAAAAAAAATCTGACGTCATGTTAATTTATAACCAGATAGCATATTTCAAGATGGTCATTGAAAATAACATAATAAACGTGTCACAATTCTGAAAAAAAATTTGCTTCCTGCATAAAAAATTACACAGTATGGCAAAATTAGGTACTAAGCGATATCCTTGTTGTGAAGAGAGAAGGAACAAAAATCTTCAAGATTCTTGTATTTATACCATGATGATGATGATTGCGATGGAATGTCGCTGTATTAATATAAATTTCGGAAATGATTATATCTGAAAAAGTTGAAATTTCATAACGTAGGAATAAATCTCTGTGAGATGTTCGTTGACTAACACCTACTAAAATAAAAAATAAAAATCTGGGCAATATATACATTTAAGGCCAACTCAGAATTACCCCAAAGACATATTCATACCTGATTCTTGATTCAATATATGCATGGTGAAAGTGTATTAACTGTTAAATAGTCAAAATTGACTTAGTTGACCACAGTGACTCTACCAATTCAGACAGTGATCTAATGTTAGCCCCAGAAATTTTTACTCCTCTGTCCTCTGTCAGACCACATTTTTTTACGGTGGTGAAACCATACAGAGAGCGTTTTAAGAGAATTGAAGTGGAGTGAAATCAAGAAACTAAATTATGCAATCTCTGTTACACTAATTGCTTGAAACTATGTCGTAATCAAAATCGATATGTCATCTGCATATGTAGCGCATGTAGTATCAGTGATTTCACTATGATATCATTGGAGTATAAGAGAAACAATATTGGTCCCAACTGGCCTCAATGACCCTTGGGAAACTCCAATGAAGCTTAGATAAGGTCCAATGAGAATTGAACAGAAAAAAATTATTATCATCTTCGAAGCTTTGGAAATTTATTAATGAAATAAATGAACCCTACAAACATGAACAGTGAAACTACAAATGAAAAACCAATAGCAAATGGATACAATCATTATTATACAAATAAGTTGAAAACATCTGAAAAATAAAATAAAAACAAATTATTTCAGTACAAATTTGATAAATAATTCAAAATCCATTTATATAGAAGGAATAAATAGAAATGTAAGGTATGTTATAAATATTCCTGAAATAATATATTCGCCAGAATTGGATAAAATAACGTCGGAAATATTCAAGAGATCCATTACTAATTTATTTGTTTCATCTATTCCGTTGCATATTTCGAAAGTATATGTTTCCAAAATGAACATGAGGAAGGAAACAAAAATGAAATGAAAAATTGGAGATCTGTTCCACCAATTTCTCTGAAAATTATTATCACTTATAATTGCAGAGGTTTGTATTTTATCGGGTGAATTTGGGTTGTTTAATGAGAAACTGTTGCCTAGCAATTAGACGAGAAAAACTGTCAACTATTCAAAACGCGACACCGAAAGTGAAGCGTTTTTAGGTTGACAGAGTTTCGAGTCGAATTGCTAAAGGAAACAGTTTAGAATTTGAAACAACACAAATTTACCCGATATCAATACAAACATCGAGTGTAATTTGGCAGGACTATTTGATGAATGAAAAATTTAGAAACATATCAATGCAAACTTTATTTATTTTGGCAACCAACACCGCGATAATTGATAAACAAATGAATAAGTGAAAAAACCACTAGTGCATTTGTCGCTGTAAAAGTTGCAGCTAAGTTTTGCTGCTATCAAACTGACAATTGCACTGTGGCATATACGATTTTTTATACATGAGTTGAATTGTCGATAAAAAATTTGACTTCAGAAAAAAGATTTCAACACAAAATTCAATTTGTCGTCTGAAAAATGATATCTATGTATGCTCACTTTATATCTTTTTCGAAGTAGCTAAAAGTTTGATACAGTTGAGCAGGTATTACTTCAACAACAGTTGTTTGAATTTTGTAGACAAAAATACAAACCAATGGAATATAAAACGTTTCATTATGGAGTTCCACAAGGTATAGTTGTGAGGCCGATTCTATTCAACATTTATTTCAATGATGTGTCTGTTTTGAAATGAAAAAATCACTCTTACTGATGATACGGTCATTCCACATAACTCATCAATTTGAAATATGTTTAGAAAAAATAAATTGAATAGTAGAAAACTATTCAACATTGGTTTGATCACAATCTCGAAATCGCAAAAAAATTACATTTAACAAACTGCTTTCATAAAATATTTTGAAATAATGCAATAAACAAATCAATAGTATCCCAAAATTCAAATGTCAGAAGAAAATCTTCAGGGTACATCATCTCATTTTTATATTTGTTCGGAAACATGAACAGGGTATTCGTAAAATCATTTTATTTTTCCTTAGTGTTGTCATAATTATTGCCCCACACAATGTTCGCATGGGGATAAAACAATTCTTCATCTTCATAATTTAGAAGTGATTCCTTGTATGATATAGTAGAAGTCAAAAAAACTATCATCAATTATATTTATATGAAATAACAAAAACTAGATTCAAAATAAAAACGAACATCAAATATCTTTATTATGAATTTCTATATTGAAAAATTATATGACTTTCCTAAAACTAATAAATCCATGAGAAACATAAGAAACTATTGAAATACCATTTTATTTCAAGGAAAAAATCAGGATTCTTATAATTATTGATATTCTATTGTTTTTTATAACCATTAATAAACTCATAAATTGTATAACCATCAATAAACTCATAAATTGATTTTACTTCCCTATGATATAATCACAAAATATCCCTTCTACGCCTTCAACGATTATTTCGATAGAGGAGTTATCAGTTTGTAGGTTATGGATTCCTGATCAAATTGGCCTAATGTCCCAATTCCTTTAGATCACTGTTTTGACTTGAAGAGTATATAAAAATATATCACTAGTTTGAGAATTGCCGTTCAGAATTCAATAAAATCGGCATAGAAGTAGAGAACTATTAAAAAGGTATCAGAATTGAAGGGGTCAAAAGGAAAAGGGTACAAGTGACTTTTGAAAAAGTTAAGTGATGTTATAGATAGTTAAACATGAAATGCTGGTGGCAAAGGCATACAAGTGAATTTTTTAATGTGCTGAGATTTACCGGAGATGAAGCATTTTACGTACTGTATTAAGAATTTATAAAAATAATTAAACTTTGCGTTTTTACTAAATGATAGAATTGTCACTCGTACCACTTGGCTTCTGACCCCCTCAATTTGTAATTTCATACATTTAACATTGAGCCTTATTGAGGTTTCATGGTATTTCACCAAAAATATCGTTCATATTTCCATGAAAATAAAGAAATATTTCTGATATTATTTTTCCTCGTTTTCTCTTTTTTTTTTAATAAATTTTGTTGGTGGAAATGACGCAAAACATAACGCATTGTTCAAAGCTTATTTTTGTGAGGAAATATTCGTGATTTGCATTTATTTTTGGAGATCCATAAACTTTCACATGCTGTTAATTGTGTTTTCAGTTTATGGGAGTTTATTAATCTCAAGAAGAATGGCATCTCATGATATCACTGTTTCAGGACAATGGAATTTTTGTTCAGCTTTAATGTCGACACGATGAATCTAACTTTATTTCTGTCATTCATGGATTGGAAAATGTCGCATTTATGTTTTTTCTAAAGTCTGGTTCTTTTGAAAATGTATCTTAAACGTAAGCTGGCGTAGCTAGGAAATAATGAATAATAAAAATTTTTCAGCATTATATATGGGCTATTGTCCGAAAAAAATAAGTTTTATATCAAAAATTTTATTCGGAGAGTGATTTTTTTTTAATTCTAAGATAAGGATCGATAATTGTGAATTTGTAGTACACAGTCTCTGCTTAGATAATAATGACACATTATAAAAACTTTGTTTTTTTCATAAAAATATGTCAAATTTTTGAAATTGAATGAGTGAACTACATTTTAATACTAAAAAAAAAATTGGCCGAAAATAATCTATGAAGTCTAGTTAGAAATAGAGGATGTATATTCAACAATGTAAAATCTATAATTGCACCTGTTACGAATTCAACACAAACCTTCAAAAGTCCAACTGTCATAGCAATTTTCAAATTGAATGTAAATGAAATTTTATTCAAGGAACCCGAAGTATTACATTATATACGCTATTGGTGTTCGAAGATATGCACAAAGAAGAATATCGACTTCCATTATAGTGTTTTTAGCAAACAAGGCATTTTTTGATAATATTGAGAAACAGATTTATGAAGAAAAAGTTAGAGATATTTGTAGAGGCTTAGTAATAAGTACCTTCATTACACCCATCATAAGAGAGCTAGAAATATTTCCAATTTTCAATTGTACATTCATGATGCAGTTCATTGAAAATATTTGTTTTTCATATATTGTCGAAGAATGCCGTAGAGTTTTCAGGCTGCTATTCATTGGGCCAGTTTTTCAAACAGTATTTGGAATGAACGGTTAATGTATCATCAATCAATATTACATCGTGAGGGAAAAGTAAAAAAAAATCAGTGGAATACCTACTTATAAATATATCAATTTGTATTTAAGTATTTTGGAGGAATGCAATGGACAGCGTTTATATTGAAATATATTGAAATGGGTACTATTATCTACTAGTTCGGATCGATGAATTGTATATAAATCTCATTGATATAATTTTCACCAGTTTTTTTGAAATGAAATGGAACTTTTCAATCTGAATTTTTCCCAAATTTTTTACAGGGTGAATAGGAATAGGAGGTAGGTAATATCCTCTTTGTGAGTTCAAATGGTAGACTGTATATTTTCATTTTGGTTACCCATTATTTATAATCATGTATTACTATTACATTTTATTATCACAACTCACATTCATTGTAAAAATCTTGGATATATTCTGATGAAAATCATGATACTCTTGAATAAGTGAATTAAAATTCTAATAACTATTGAAGCAAACAAAAGACAATCACTGCACCGAATGATTTTTAGTACATTGGGTTTACAAAACCACGACACGTGTTTTGCTACACAATAGCTTCAGGTGGAGATTAGGTAACTCAACAATCACGATGTTCCAAGTTGAATAAGCAGAGCAGGTAGTGGTAGGTATGAAAATAACTGAGGATAATGAGGATATTCTAGTGGGCGATTGTATAGGACGGTAATTATATCCATTATCTGTTTAATCTCACTAAGACAAATTTAACGAAAGATAATTATTTTAAAAAATTTGTTCACTAAACAAATGTTGTGACTTTTCGCATTCATGGATTCTCAAACTTCCAAATTTTCAATGGTAGAGTTTAAAACTTTTTTTATATGTAATATTTTGAATCGTTATAGCAGAACAATAATTTTCAGACGAGGTGTGTAGCAAAAGTTGGATTTGTTTTACCATCGATGAAACAGTTCCTATGTTCTGATAATCGCTCTTTGAATGTTGTGTCTGTTTGGCCTATGTACAAACTTGCATAAGAACCACAAGATAATTTGTGTACTCCAGATTTTTTTTTTATTGCTCCTAATTAAATTATTTAAACTCAATGTAGTCAAAATCTTTAGTGGAGTGAGTGTCTTCTGTTTGCTTCAATATGGATTTTCATCAAGTATCGGCCACGTCAGTTCAAAATCTAATAACTAGTGACCGTAGAAACATTCACTTCATAATATCTCAACGACAATAGTATTTCTTATAATTACAAGCGAAATGTTTTTATTCAGTTATAGAGCCAATTCGACTGATAGTGTATGTATATTTCAATGGATAATGGTATTCATTAGGACATATTCCAAAAAAAAACTTTAAAAAAATTGGAAGACCCACAAACCTTCTTACAATAAATGTGTCATGAACAATGTTGATGAAAAAATTAATCGGTGTGAGGTCTGGAGATCAAGAAGGCCATTTACTAATATCAGTATGGTGGTAGTGCCCCATACTGTTGAAAATGAACAATCTTTGTTGAATATATATTGTAGATATTATATTTTATTTATAGGAAAATCTCAATGGTGCTTCCAACTCAACGATCCTTCAAAAAGAATAAGCCTCACAATTCTGGTTCCTGAAATCCCCAATCAAACATTGAACCCAAACCTTATCTGAAATCCCGATTGCCCAAATAGATGCGGGTATTATTTCTGTTGGGCAAACCCAAATTGGCCAAAAAACATTTATCACAACATTTGTGTTAGCATTTTTCACTTATGTATAAACCAATTAAAATAATTGTAGCTGACCCTTTTCCAGTTTCCTTTAAACAGATGTTGATGCATTTGGTGCTAAAGACTTTTTTTATTTTTATTTTTTACGGCAACCTTCTGAGGTTGTTAGCCGTTTTCCTCGACCGTTCGGTTAAATTTTGTTGAATTGGACTGAAATTTTCAAGACGTTCATCAGACTCCTAAACACTCTTTTTTCATTAGCGAAAATATCTACATTTGTTGTCTTCAGGTTAGACTGCCTCCGGTGTATATCGTAAGCACCAAATTCCTCCAGGATGTGCTGTACTGTTGAGTAGACTTGGCAGCGTTGGCAGGTGGGCCTGACTTGTCTAGAGAATAAATATTCGTGGGTAAGCCTCGTATGGAGTAAGGCAAAGGAGGGCTGTCCAATCCTACAAATGGAAAGAGATAGCATCCCGCCGGTTCTGAATTTCAAAAAGGGACAAAAATCATCATCCCCACGAGGGATGAATGGAAAGACGCTGCACCCGGCAGACCCCCTGTCTACGGATCAATCTGGTATACAGATGGATCAAGACTTGGGGGAATGTCCGGCGCAGGAGTATACAAGGAAGGTACAAAGAAATAAATCTCAGTTCCTCTAGGCTAATACGCCTCAGTGTTCCAGGCCGAAGTATATGCTATACTCACCTGCGTTCAGGAAAGTCTCGATAACAGAAGTCGAGGACCTATTCTCATCCACTCGGCAGCAATCATGGCGATAGGATCAAACAAGATCACATCCAAATTGGTGTCCGAGTGTAGGAACGCCATAGAAAGTTTGCAAAAAACAAGGGAAGTCAGCCTCATATGGGTACCAGGACACACAGGAGTTCCTGGGAATGAAGAGGCAGACAGAGTTGCCAAGATTGGATCGGGAAAGACTCCGGTCGGACCGGAACCAATCTTGGGAATACCCAATAGCATGGCCATCTCAAACATGGAGGGACTGCTGCAGAAGAAGTTCATCGAAACATGGCAGGAGGCGCCATGCATGAGGCAATCGAAGCTCCAAATAAAGGGGCCTTCGAAGAATATGTCAAGAGAGATCCTGTCACTCAACAGACAGGATATCAGGACTGTGACTGGGCTCCTAACGGGACACAATCACCTGAACAGGCACATAGAACTCATCGGGATCACAGATGATCCCTTATGCAGATGGTGTCTGGAAGATGACGAGACATCGTCGCATATCCTTACTGAGTGCCCCGCTCTGGTGCCCAGAGGGAGATCAACCTGGGTAGCATAATTCTGAACCGAGAAGATGTCAAAGAGATTCAGCTGAGGAAACTGCTGAGTTTCGTCAGAGAAATCGGCATGTCAAGCTGATTCTCAGATCACGTGGGCGCACAATGGGCCCAAGTAAAGAGGCCTACGTGCACGGGTTCTCCGGAACCAGCCCACCATGTGCACAGAAGAAGGAGAAGCCTCGTATAACCAATTCGGAGACGGTTGAGCACAACTTGTCCCAGTCTGGCCAGCTTGAGAGAATTAACCCATTTCTCATCAAAGACTTTATTTGGATTTTTGTCAAAATTCTCCAAGCATATTCTCGTCCCACGCTACATTGCAGAGAAAATTCTCTCACAGACGCTTATTCAATAATTTCCACCTATTCACTAACACATCAACTTCGAAAATATACAGGATACCATTTGAAATAACAAAATTACATGTTCGAATTATGCTAACTTGACTTCATAGTACTCAATCAAATTCCAAACTCCTATCTCCACTTATAATAAAGTGATGGACTATTTATTTCCCCACTCGTGGTCACCCGTGAATACTCTTTCAAAATCTTTCACAATTTGGTAACTTTGTTAACAAAACGAGTCCTGATTTAGTGATTGTTTGCATGAGTCCTTAGTGGTGAAACTTTCGTGAGGATACCATTTATAAAACGAAGACACAAGGAAAAATGGGATATTTTTTCTTTAATAAATATGTCCACATCACCATGTGAAGCAACATGAAAAGAATTCAATATAACCAGCATTTCATAATATAATCGAACTTTGATATACTATTCAAATACACCTTGTTGTTTCTAGTATCAAACCGTTTTTTTCAAAAATTTGGCAGTGTTTTCAATACTCTATACTAATTCAAATACTTTATAATTTCCGAAAATTTATTACAGCATTCAGATGCATGGCTCGTTGAAAACCTAACTCGTGTGACAATGTATGTGGTCACCAGTCCAATATAAACAACACACAAAAATAGTGAGGTTGAAATGATGGCAAACGTACGTATTTGAAAAATTACAGAAGTGTTCGAATTTTCTCAATGCAATGAATAGTTCAACAATCTATTGAGTATATTCCAATACTATTTTTCGATTTGTTACATCTGAAACTTTACATTAAATACTGATGCTGACATACCTTCTTATCTATACCGATCACAATATCCATTGAACATTAACCCTTCATTATTTGAAGAACCATCAATTCTTAGCGAAACTGACCAAATTAATAGCTGAGTTTCTGGAATACAAATAGCCCCGACCACGATAGCAATAATGACATTTATAATAATCAATAGATTTTCATCTACTGTTTTATACAAGAGGGGACGTTCATTTAACTTCACCAAAATTGAAGTAAGTAGCTTTTTGTAGTAGGCCATTTATTTGTAATATCAGATCTCTAACGATTTTGAATTAGAATAATTTTTAATGACAATTTTGATAAGATTCAATAGAAAACAGAAATATCTTATTACTGGGCATATCTAGAATTGAACTGATCGAAATTACAATGTTTCAACAGACATCCTCACTCCTGACTGTCAATGTTCAGTCCTGATTGAATTCAATGTCAATGTAAAATTCATGAAATATGTGCCAGGATGACGTCAAATCCAGATAATAATTTCAAATGTTCGGATATACTGCACTGCACTGCACTGAGTACCTGCAATGAATCCACCCACTTAGTGATTTCTCGATGTAAGTTCATGTAAAAAAGAAATATGTAGACATCTCTTCGAAAATCCTTTTATTGTGCACCCAAAACCATGGAACTACGAAATCCTACGGTAAAATATCTTCAAAATGAATAGATTATGAATATTTTGTGTGATAATTGATTTAATTACGAGTGATTTCCTTTTTTACAACACCGTTTATTTTTCGTTACTTTTTCCTGTTCTAAATTTCAGGTTCAACAATTCAGCAGAGTAATAGGTTCCTTGGCTATTGATGCAAAAACGCTTTTTTCCCATTCCAAAAAACTTATACTTTTTGGTTACTTGATCAATCAACTCATTCTATGAACACGGAAAACAAACCAAATTTTCTATTAGTCGAAAGAATACATTTATATGGAAAAAATTACAGAAATATAAGAAAATATTATTCACAAAGATTTTTTTTACGTACCAATTTAGAAATAGGGAAAATCATAAGACTATCGATTTCAAGTTACACAACATTTAAAATCAATATAAATAAGAAAGAAATTAGTTTCTACTTTAATTGGATTTTTTTTAATCGGTGAAAAATTGCTACAGCCGTTTACACTGCAAACAATACATGTAGAACCACTCATCTTACAGACACATGCTGAATCGCACCTAGTTTTGCAAGAGCAGAAAATTGTTTTCAGGAAACTGTCCGGTGCTGCGGACTGCGCCATTACCACATTATCGTACCACTATTGAGAAAATTTAATTCCACAGAAACTGATTTAATACTCGGTGCATTCAAACTCTCTTGGTCTATGAAAATACAAACAATTTGCTGTAGAGTGTACAATATATTGTTGCTGGTCCTGTAACGTATAAGAAAAATGTTTTAGATAGGAAATAATTTTCGAAGAACTGAATTACATTCAAAGAATAATTCAACACCTATTTCTTTGGCGAATGATCTTAACAACGAACCTAAAAATTGCGAAAAGAAAAGAGTACTATAAAATCAAAAAACATTACACTTAAGAGGCTTACACTTTCAGAATTGTTGAATCAATACGTTTCAGACAGGCAAACAAAAGTAAGTTGATATTGAATAATCATTTCTTGAATGGAAATCGGCTTCTAACTTGATACTCAGAACTTGATCCTTCGAAATACATAAACAAACTCAAAAACATATATAATCCAATTATTTTTATTACAAACTAAGAATCAGTGACATGTTTCTCCATATTTTACAACAAATTATAATCAATAACTTTTTTCGATAAGTCCAATCCCAAGTAGCACTATAGTGACGGAAACTGATATTGCAACTTTGACTCGGTGGTTATCACGTAATCACACTAAATGTGCCACTATACAGTTAGAATAACTTCATTTTATATTTACATGGTTATAGTCAAGTAATTTCAACTTCTGGTAGCTACTCTACAGTTCCATAACTTGTTAGTGTCAATTAAGGTTTCTGAAACATTATAACCACCCATCAGAATCACCTCAAAGGTTTTCAAACTTGAAAATGGAAAATTACCGTTACTGTAACCATTCTGTACCACTTAAATATCACTCAGAAGTCACAATCACTTCCACCAGTGATAGTTCCGGTAATTTTCATGATAGTTCCGGTAACTTTCATCAAACCTTTAATGTGACAGACACTCGACTGTGATAGGTGATGACGGTTGCACGTTCTTGCTATCTCCACAAGTGACTGCCACAGTTCTCATTCAATAAAAGTCACTACAAAGTTACATTTACCTTTGAAATTCATCTCAAAATAACCGTTACTTGCTACATGTCCTTTTTTACTCGCAATTTTGTGGGCATAACTTCAAAGTGGCAGTTAAAATAGCAGTGACATGCTCGTCACTTTCAAGTGCATGAGACCTATTGCAATTTTTAGGCTATAACTTTGAAGTGGTGAGTCATGGCGCCTGCGTCGTGGGTGCCACTTTCAAGTGGTGGAAAAGTCATTTTATGACGGAAGGAACTTTACAGCAGTATATTTCCTATTTTTTCTGCCACTCTCAGCTCTCATTTTGGGTGCAAACCACTTCAAATTTATATTCTCCAAAAGCCAACACATCAACAGAAATATGCTAAGTCACCATTGCTAGAGAAACGAACGAACCATTCAATAAAAATATATTTGTCGTCAGTACTGCATCAAACGTAGTAATTTTTTATGTTAGTATTGGTTAGTAAGCAAGATTCATAAAAAAATGTTTGAGGGATTTGAGTACATAATTTCAAAGGCGCGTCATTTGAAAAATTATATTGTTTTCCGTAAATAAATAATTTTCAGATGGCGTATGCTCGGTACAGTATACTTTCAATTGTTTTCATTTTATTCGAATCAGAAGTATCCCAATTCAATATATTCACGTGTTTGTATGTTATTTGTACCTACTTATACTTATAGTCGAGTAGTAGGAATGAATCATGCAAAATGAAAGAATAAGGAAAATTCATTATTAAAATATATGGCAGGACAGAGATCGAGCTACGTATCAATTACACAAGCACACTGAAGTTAAGTTTAACATGTCGAGTGTCGACGAGTACATATCCACGTTTTTACCAGGTGACCACAACGTAGTTGGAATGTGGCTATCCAAAATTCAGAAACGTAGCGGTCACCAGAAAAGTATTTCCCATTTTGGTAGCCACTACGTGATAGAACCGTGTATATTACGTGGCACAGGTTGTGGTCAAATAAAAGTTCTCCAGTATCGTGGTCACTACATTCCGTCCACTAAAAATGCTACTTGGGATGGTCTCAATGTTGAAAAAGTCTTCGAATGTAATAACATGAACATACACATTCGTCCCTTCTAAAATCATAACACTACTGTGCGAGTGACCTTTTTTCAACAATTTTTTTTCATACTACCAAAGATCGCTTTCCACTGAGCGAGTTTGTATATCCTCATGATTTTGTTTTGCTTTTAATCAGTGGAAATTTTGGAACTCCAGAAATTATTCGTTATTGAATTTTTCCAAGAAAGTGGGTTTTACTTAAAATTTCATGGAGTTTTTGTTTTGTTTGAACAATATAAGTCGCAATTAAAAGCGTACTGACTTCGAATAGTTTTATATAACAAATAATTTTCAACAAGTCATGAAAATTGGAGTTATTTTGGTTGGTTTAGAAATGAAAATCTTCACTAACTTAACTGAATGTAGCTTATTAGATATCAATAGTGACTGAGTATCGAAAACATTTTGAGATGTATGTGCGGTTGAGACCATCCCATATTTCTCACATATATACGCAATAGATTATCGTCGTCAACTATGTTCATCATGCCAAAACACTCACGATTGATATTTTATTGTGACTACATAGGCAATAGTCCGAATGCAATTGTTTCCGTGTTCATAGAATGAGTTGATTGATCACTAGTTAACCATTATCATAAGTAATAAAAAGGCATATTTGCGTCAATAGCCCAAAGCAACGTTGATATGCCAAATTCAGAATTCAATGCAAAATCTGAAAAAAAAAATTGAAATAATTTGTTGCCATTTAAAAATTGGCGTCATTGTCGATATTCCCTGATAAATACTAATATATCTCTCCATTCCGAAAATATTTACTCAATGTAGTACATCTTGTATATGTTTAATCTACGAAACACCAATTTTTATAAGGGAGTGATCTGAATTACAATTGTACTCGATTACAATCAGTGTGTCACTGTATAAATGGTTATTATACACCACAACAGTCACAACCATTAGCCATCGCGATTATTACATCTCAAATGTGACCTCTCAGAGGTTCACTGGAATCAAATTGTTCATTTCATTCTGCCACTCACCGAAATTAAACTTCGAAATTCCAATAGTAGACCAGATTAACAATTTCGTATAAACTTGATTGAATGTGTATACACTATCACAGTACCGAACATTTGATTTGTTTGGCTCAAAGCCAAACGAGTCTTACTAAAACACTCGATATCGATCAGTTCATCTCAAGATAAGTCTCAAAACTTCCCGAAATGTGTTGCACTGTAGCAAAAGAATAATTACATATAGTAAAATATACATATCTAGATTGTAGATATTATAGATATAGACTATACAAATTAATGTGTAGGGAGCATGTACATAATAAGATAAGTAATTGTTTGGGCACTTGGAGGTCCTATGGACTTTTACTGAAAGTGCCTGCTGTTGATTTGTTTTACTCTTTGTGATATGTGATTAGAATGACATATTGCAATACTGGCACAAGAAGCAACCGCACATAAATCAATTTTGCAAGCTGATTATCATCATTTTTCTCTATTATTTATTGGAGTAAGTTCACACCCAAATGGGGGGGAGGATCGAGGAGTTAGTACTGCACTGGCAAGCTCAACCTGGTCATATTTCAGGTCTAATTTGGTTCTCTCACGAAATAACGTAAGTTAGTGTCCATACATGTTCTACAGGGTGCAAACAAGAGCATCAACTGACGATAGAATAACTAATATACTGAATAAATTATTTTTATGGAGATAAAATGAATTTGGATTTGTTTTCAACTGTCAACTTCTTTATGAAATTGACTAAATTTTCATCGTCGCACTATGTCTACAGTTTCATTGATAACATTTCGGCGAGGATCTTGCTTTCTTCTGGGCTACAATAAGTATAAGAGTTTTTGTTTTATGAATACAAAATTCACTGAAAAAAGAAGAAATGTTCAAAAAATATGTGGTAGTACAACATGAGATAACCAACTGCAGGAAAACTGAAAAAAGAACGGAGGATTCATTTTCTCACATCACATCCGAAAGAACATATTTAGAAATACTCCACCATCACACTGAAAGATGAATTTTGTGATAAAAAGAGCACTCAAGAAATGTTTGTTTAATATTCCTTCCTTATTTGTCTATGTGGGCGACAGCCTATTAGCTATTTCTAAATCAGAACAACATGACATTCTTGACACTTTCAATAGAATGAATCCCAAGTTTGGTATTCGCCCTAGAAGAAAAATAGCATCACCTTGAACACTCTGATGATTAGAGAAGGAAACCACATAATCATTGACCTGTACAAAAAACCCTGTGATACTGAAATATTTATTAATTTACATTCATCCCATCGCCTTTATCAAAAATTGAATATTTCGAGATACAATCTATAATGTTAGCCACGAAAATGTTCATGAAAAAAACCTAAATAATCACTTATAATAAATAACTATCTCACCAGCCTGGTAAACAGATTCTTAAGCAAAACACGTTCAATCCCCAACAGTTCACCCAACGAAATTTCATCTCCAAAAACAAGGGCATATCATATAGATTACAAAAATGCCTAGAAACTAACAATTCAAAAATTGCTCAGAACAACACGAAAACGCAAAAAAATCATATTTACCCAAAACTCAAAGGAAAAACACGTCTGAAGGACAATATAAATGTAATTTATCAAATACTATGTGAGGATTGATAACTGATTGGACAAACCAAACAATACTTGAAATGTAGAATAAAACAACACCAATACGATTTTGAAGAAAGAAACAAAAGGAAAATCAACAAAACAGCCCTAAGCATCCATCAGTCCACTTCTAATCACAATTTTGATTTCCATTCTAGAACCATCATGGAAAAAAACTGTTTCTAGAAATGGCACATATCAACAAAAACATTTGCGTCAATTTAAAAACAGGCTGTAATAATCTAAATGGAATTTATAAAAATGTTCTGGCAACGCATGAATCCAGCTTCAGGTAATGTGAATCCGGCTCTATCCTAAAACACAAAACATGGATCACCTGATACCCGTGATAAGGAATTCCAGCCGAACCTACAATACAATAGTTGATAGCGGTGTCCAACACACGCTGTATTGATTCTAACAAAGACTCAACCTGTATTTCAATTTGTTTAAAAAAAACAATTTCGCTGATTTGTATGTAAAAATCTCCTTTTCATTTTTCTGACAACATTACTAATATTACTTTTGGGATGAATAGACTCAATAGTGCTCAGTGTGTATGTTGAGTGTCTCTAAATATGGTTTTTCTGATGTGATGTGGGAAAATAAATCCTCCGTCCTTTTTTCTGTTCTCATGTTGATGGTTTCCTCATATTTTCGTACTACCACCTATTTTATGTACCTCTCTTCTTTTTTAGTAAATTCTGTATTCATACAACATTTTTTTTTATTGTTATTGGAGCCCTGAAGGAGGCAAGATTTCTCGCCGAAACGTTGGCATTAGAACTGTAGACATAGAGTATTGATTTCCAATTGTCCGACAGCTCCTGAAATCAATAAAATACCTCATAGTCTTGGAAATTCACAGAGACTCAAAGTAGTAGTATATTGTTTTTTATTGTAATGGAATGAAGGCATGTTATGACATTTCAACGTTTCTGAAAAGCATTGTATTCGAAACGTAATGAAAATACATCACCAGACATATTTTCTCAAAACCTTTTTTGCTTCAAGAGGGAGGGAATGGTTCGCATTCTTCGAATTTTGGTGGAAAGATATTTTTCTTTTGAATTGAATGTCTCTTTACTCGAGACTACTCACTACTAGGTACCTATATAATAGGTTTATGTTGGGTCGAATACCCATCAGAAAACAACCACCTTACCGGCTAATGCCCGATGGATAACCGTGCAAAGTTCTTCAGGGTTACTTTGCAAATGTTTCTTGCGAAATGCATAAATAAAAGTTAACCACCCCATTCGGGGTGACCGCCTCTAGACTGGTTTCTGAGTATGTATTTGCCCCTCTTGAGGCCAGGCAGACAGTGAATAATCCAATATTCGTCGAGGCATTAGCCAGGAAAGTAGTAGTTTTCTGATGAATATTCCACCCATCACACACCTATTGCAAAGAGGCAATGAGTAGTCTTGAAGAATAAGACATTTTTCCTCTGCTATGAGGTTAATGAAGCCTTCAATAGTGAATCATATCATCTAGTTTGCCATTGCATTATTATACAGAGAAAAAAACCATTTCTAGACTCCAGTAAATGAATAGAGATAAAACAAATGCACAATCAATAATTAGGTGATCATGCCTATATTATTCCAGAATACAATATATCGTATGCATTTTGTGTAGTAATACGAAAATTTTCATATCAATTATAAATTCCGGAAATATACTGTATATGTTTGATGTAGGTGATTGATTGTATATGATCAATATTTTTGTTATACATTACTAGTTTGTATACTTATAGAACTCATACTGATGTTATATGTACTGATATATGTGAATTATGAAAAAATTATCACTTGTGCTTTTCCCATAGGAAAGTTCCATTGTTTTTTTTTACTTTGAATGGGACAGAAATGACACTAGACCTTTATTTGGAATGGTTTTTTCTCATTACTGTCAGCTCAAAGCTTTTTGGATGAGTGCTCAAGAGAAGTTTGTCCAACCGAAAGTCTGAGATTTCATGGAGAAAATTATAAATATTTCCTAATATCTCCCAACATGAATTGTTTGCAGTGATCGAAACTGTTAACCAATCACTTTTTACATATCTCCCTAAGATATCAATTTATGTGATCCTAGTCTTTTTATTAATTTTAAGTGATCATTGTAATTTTTAATATTTCTGTCTCTATAACTTCAGAATGAACTTCAGATAACTTCACTTTCCACTCGGTGCAGCCAGATATATCATTAGAATACAGTGTTTTCGAAAAAAAATCCGTCAATTACTTCCGAGTGCGATGAATAGTTAAAGATATAATGGCCCTGAGAGAACCGCAAATGTTGAATTCTCTGGAAAGATTCCCACCTTTTTATTTTGTCATCAGTAGAGGATTTTAAGCAAATTCCTTCAAGGGCTAGTTAGAGGAATAATAGAGGTTTGATAAGAATCTGGAAAATAATGAATCTGGACGATTCCTAGACTGACGTGAAAGTATGGAAGGAAAATATGGCAATAGGCACTATAAGTTATCGAATTGAATTACTTCATAAACATAATCCTGTAGAGGATCTAGTTCAGTTACCGATTCTTGAACATATAATATTACTATTTATTGAGTCCATTACTATCAGAATACCAGTTGCATGACTTTTATACTTGATGCTTCGAATGGCACGTTCAATTATCAATCATAATCGGCAATTATCACTGCGATTATTCTAAACTCATCCCTACCTTACAAAACGATACCTTACAGCTTCCTAGCCTAAGAAATATGTGTCTGAAACCGTCGACAGTAACGTCAAATTAACTATCCTGACCTGAGAGTTTGATATGAATAGACAAGAGAAACATAATAAATTCATTAATTAAATATAAAAAAATTGACTACCGAGTTGTCGATCCTTATTAGCTCTGAATATGCAAAATGTCTACATATTTTCCATTATTGTATGTGCTTCAGAAACCTACTTATTTTCAAAAACCAGTGTCATATACTTACCATACGAATCTTTATCGAGTATAATCATTCACAATGATCATAATTGACGATTATTATTCACGATAATCGTAATCAACTATTATTATCAACGCTAATCAAAATGAAGAGATAATCGTTGCATCTTTATCCACTCTGTGAAGCCCATAAATAACATAGGAGTGGTGCAATTGGCCATGAATGCACCATTCAAACTACAATTTTATCGAGGCAATACTGATTCAATAATAAATATTATTTTTGATTCTTCGAGTGGATACTCGGAAGTTGGTAAGGAGAACTTTTGAAAGCACTGAATTTACATTCCTTGGGCCATACTACTAGTTATCATATGCCAACAAAATTGGTGTGCGGGGTATCTATCGAATACGTTCAATATATTCATTATCAAAAATAATTTCTTTTAATAATAGTGTAATAATAACTATTATTATTAATATTATTTAATGCGATTATAGGAAAATCTTGGATGGAATTTGTCGACAGATCCTTCAATAACATTCGATTTAGTCGAAAATTTGCACGGTGTTGCTATGCCAATAACAATAAGAATTGAATTATTCGGGATATCATGAGCCGTTTTCGAAGTATTTAAATGTTTTTCTTCAGCTTTTTCGAAAATGGCCCCAAAATGGAAGCCGTAACGTCGTATTTATTATATATATATATATATATATATTCAATTCCAATATTTTAATTTTTTAGTTGATTTTTATAATGAAGAAGAGCACAAAATCGGCATTTTTCATTATTCAAATTATTTCGGAAATGCTCTAATATTCCAATTTTTTCAATAAAATTCAGAGATAGCATTCGAATTTTTGCTAAGCCTTATTCACACCTTTTACTGGCGTCAATAAATAACCAAGAATGTATCATGTATAATGAGTTGGAGAAAATGTTCTTAACAATTCATTAATTCATTTATCGATGTAAATAATGTGGAGTGGAATAATTAACCATTCGATAATGTGCGGCTCATGGAGATCTATACGAAATAATAAATTTGGTAATATCGGAGTCTTGATTTTTCAGCGTTATTATTCGTTAAAAAAAACACTAAATTATCAAGTTCTATTTCCTCATCTATTCTTGAATAACAAAATCCAAAAGATTAAACAGACCTTATCATTTAAGGATTCGAAAATTTGTTGCAAATGAATATAAGTAAAAACTTGTTCATTTTCGACTTATCATTTGATGATCAGATTCATACTCCGATAAATTTGTATGAATATAAAAATTATTGTGATGTAATATATCCATAATCGCTGAAATATATCAGAAAGTTCGGGAATATCACTATTTGATAGGGAAGGACATAAACGGCATACTTACATTTTCACAATGAACATGGTGAAAATGTAATGTATGCAAATATTTCAGCAGGTGATAGATTGTATTGGTATAAAACAACTAAAAAGTACATCAAATGTTTGCACAAATTCAATTCTAACGGACAGGTAAAAACAAAAATAATCGAAAACTTCGCTTTGTTTTCGATTGCGGATTTCAGTTAGTTTATTAAGACCTAAATGCAACGTTGCAAGATCCAGTGTTAAATCATGGGGTTTACACCTAAGTTAATCAGCTTTATCATATTGCTCGAAATATCAAAGAAGAATAAAAGCCGTTACTTATTGGGTTCAAAAAAGAAGAAGGTCTTGGAAGTTTCTATTCAGTTTTATATTAACTTTCACCTGTGGAACTATTTGCACGCATACTGTTTACCGCCTGTTTCTGATTTTTCATCTTATTATTACACAAAAAATGCTATTATCAAACTGGATGTATATTTGTTTTGCCAAAAAAATATATCTAGAGAGTATTTTATGAATGAAATAATTGAATGTGGTGAAGCTTGCGCGATAAAAATCGCGGAAAAATGCTAAAATGTATACATGACTAATAAATATCCCGTGGTACTTATAAAACAGATTTTCACCATCAAACACAATTTGTTTAGATATAACTCATCTCAGGCAAACTCTACAAAATCTCAATTTTCGTTAATACAGCATAAGATATAATTTCGTACGTAACCATCACTTTGAAATAAAAAATCAGTAGACTTCATACGTTATCGCTGTTTATTGGCAATTATTAGAATCGCTGAATTTGTGTAACTTTTAGAATGTTAGATTCTTTTATTCCCGCTTAAATATCTATCCGAAAATAAATCACTGTTAACAACTGATAGTCATTTGCGCAGGTTCTACTACCACGTACATATATTGTGTGAGAAATTAATATTGTAAGATGCAAAAATAGTCCAGTAGTACATAGGCATATCATATTTCAAATTTCAGCTTAACTCGTTATAAAATAAATATTACTACCTATATGAAATTCCCCTCGTAGGGACTAGTTTATCTTATAGTTGAAATTGTTATGAACTTGAATACATACTATATCTTGTTGAAGAATTATTATATCGAGAAATTATTCATCTGTTATTGTTCACTCTTGAGAATTATTTTTAATTTGTTCAATTCGGTTATTATGAAACTGGGACAAAAAAATAATAGTACGGTACTTTGAATTGGGTAAAAATATCGAAGCTTTCTGAAGACGGTCCTGAAGTTAATAAAAACGTTTTTCGTTAATAAAAACATTTTCCAAGGTGTATACGCCTTTATGAATAATTTGAAGTTTTTAATAATTATTCATCAATTATTAATGAGGGAGTTTTCGTTTACGTGCCACTCATTATTATCATACTAGCATCGAGTTGTTCTATTGTTTGTACCCCAAAAGCTCATATTCATCAGTAGTACTTCTTGGATCGTTTCACATTATTGTGAGTACTTTTCACATATCAGCTCCAGCAAGCAAATATCAGGAAGTGACTCATTGTTCTTCTGTCTATTTCCAACAAAATATATCATCTTAAAAAAATGCCTTTGTGTGACTCATTGTTCTTCTGTCTATTTCCAACAAAATATATCATCTCAAAAAAATGCCATTATGTGGATTATGAGTTTTTTATATGTATATTTCTTCAAGCTTTCAAAGTGCCACCTTGTTCTTCTGCACATTTCCAACGATATGTTCTCATATATCTCATCATTTAACAAATGCCGATATACGTTTTCCGCACCTCAGCGAATATGTTCCTCTTTAGGCTCACACTTCAAAACGTCAGTTATTGCTTTTCTTAAATGGACGAATTGTCCAATATGTCAAAAGTTGCTCGTACAGCAAAGTTTTGATTATCGACCTATTGAAGGAATATTAGAACTGCGATGTATTATAAGATATATTTATTATTATTCCCGTTTCAACTTACGTGTATTTTTTAAATGATTTGTATTGTAACTCGAATGAGGAACATGTTGATTGTCTGAGAACTCCATTTAGCAGTGAAACCGTCCCAAAAATTTCACAATTTCAAACTTTTTATGGTTGATTGGTTTTGGAATTTTGGAAATCATCAAATGTCAAATCCTACGTTTCCTACTTTCTGATACACCCTCATGATAACATTTCCGTGTTGATTTTCCACCATAAATTAGTCATTTTTACGTATTAAATAATTTCAAGATGGTTGTCAGGAAATCTAATTGGTTTGATTATATTTACTTTTGGTACCACAAATAAAAGACTTTGGTGTTCAATCTTTCGATGAATTATTTATGTATGATATGATAATAGGTTTATGGAAATTTTCATTACAAAATTATTCTGTTGTGTTCAAAAACGTGTAATAGTCTACTCGACAAGTTGAAAATGGTCTAAAATAGAGATACTGCTCTTAAAATTATGTGTGATTGCTCATTGGATCCGGGATAACGCCTAGGAAAATATGCCAAAAGCGTCTATTAGCACATAAAAAATTGCAAAAGTTATAAACAATTGAAGATGAAAAAAAATGGCATTTCGTTTTTTGCCAATATTTCATAAATTATTGATATTTAAAAACTTTCAAAAAAAGATTCTGAAAGAGGAAGTCTATCTCCATTATTTATAATGTTAATTTAACGCTGAAAATGGGTCTCCGAGCGACATTTTTAGGTTGCGCGCGCGGCGTCAAAAGCGAGTACGACACATTAATTAATTTATTTAAGGTATTAATTTATTTTTTTCATTTGAAAAAATCATGGTGTATTCGGAACACTATAAGTAATTTATTCCCGTTAGAAATTTTACTTAAAGTTAATTTTTCAACAAGTGTAACGATTGTTAACTAACAAAATTTTCTCGAACTTCTGTCTTAATTGTAAATGAAAAAAAATGTTTAAATAATTTTAAATTTGATGTTCGTAGATTTATATAAAAGTAATTTTTTAAAATTTTTAAAAAAAATTTTTTATAAAAAGATATAAATTGATTTGCAAAAAAAAAAACCGCCATTTTTTTATCAATTTTTTTTTAAACAAATTGATTATTTTAATATTTTTGAAAAAAAATTTTCCTTAACAGTTTTTAATTGTTTAGAATCGTTTTTTTTATATTTCTATTGTTTAAATAATTAGTTAAGAAATTATTTTTTTTCTAAAAATCATAATTAACAGTCCTCTATGAAGTAACGAAAAAAAATTCCATTGTTTATTAACTTACCAATTTGTTATAAACAAATTTTTAACTTTGTAAGATTTTTTTTCTGAAACTTCTAAAATTTACAAAAACAACCATATATAACAAAGTATAGAAAAATATTTTTTCCAGTTTTTTATTGTACTTTGGGAATTGAAATTGGGAAAAATTGGGAATTTTTTTTTTCTATACTTTGTTAAATATGGTTGTTTTTGTTAATTTTAGAAGTTTCATAAAAAAAATCTAACAAAGTTAAAAATTTGTGTTTTTTGTTACTTCATAGAGGACTGTCAATTATTATTTTTAGAAAAAAAAAATTCTCAACTAATTATTGGAACAATAGAAATATAAAAAAACTATTATAAACAATCAAAAATTGTTAAGGATTTTTTTTCAAAAATCATAATATTTGTAATATAATGAAGTTGTGGAAAAAAAAATTTCAAAAACATTAAAATAATCAATTTGTTTGTGAAAAATTTATCAACAAATGGCGGATTTTTTTTTTGCAAGTCAATTTATATCTTGTATTAATAAAAAAACGATAATATGATGATTAAGAAAAAAATAATTTTTTTAACATTACTTGGATTTTTTAGTTTTTGTTCAAGTACAAAAATTATTATAAACAAAGTATGAATATTTTTCCAACTTTTATGGCGTGATCTTGTTAACTATGTATATAAGAAACTCTCTACAAAGCGAAAAATTTTTACGACAATTATTTAAATATTTTTTTCCATTTACAATTAAGACAGAACTTCGAGAAAATTTTGTTAGTTAACAATCGTTTAACTTGTTGAAAAATCAACTATAAGTAAAATTTCTAACGGCAATAAATTATTTATAGTGTTCCGAATACACCATAATTTTTTCAAATTAAAAAAAAATATATTTAATACCTTAAATTAATTAATTAATGTGTCGTACTCGCTTTTGACGCCGCGCGCGCAACCTAAAAATGTTGCTCAGAGACCCATTTTCAGCGTTAAATTAAAATTATAAATAATGGAGATAGAGTTCCGGGAGCTCGGAGTTTTTCTTCGGAAATTTCCTCCTCTTTCAGAATATTTTTTTTACATTTCTTAAATATCAATAGTTTATGGAATATTGGCAAAAAACGAAATGCCATTTTTTTCATCTTCAATTGTTTATAACTTTTGCAATTTTTTATGTGCTAATACACTCTTTTGGCACATTTCTCTAGGCGTTATCCCGGATCCAATGAGCTATCACACATAATTTTAAGAGCAGTATCTCTATTTTAGACCATTTTCAACTTGTCGAGTAGACTATAAGCTTTCAGATATAAAAAGAAAACGAACAATAATTAAATGAGCATGTGAAGATATTGGATAAAATGATGATTTGATTACAACTGATATTGAAGTTAAAACTATCACAAAGAAATGCATCAGATATCCAGTACCGTTTCGAAGAGAAGAAAAGGGTGAAGGTTGACCAGAAAGTAGTGAGTGTTGTGAGTGTGTATCCGATGAGATTATTAAAAGTTTTGACCCATAATATTTCAAGTATATCATAGCATTAGGTATGTCCATCATTATAAAAAAATAATTTCCATATTGACAGAAATAATTTGAAACCATGAATAGACACCTTATTTTTCAAAGTTTTAACGAAGTCATTTTAAGAATGTAATTTATGATGAAATACATTTTAATTATATATTTTCAAGAACTCACCACAACTATATTTCATTATTTTTTCATTCCACGTTATATACATTTTATGCTGCTTCAATGAACAATTTATAATTGGTGAATTAGATTCATTTTCAGTCGTTTGAACGATAGACCTGGTAGTCTTTATCAGCCAATATCACAAGCACACTCACACACACAAATATTATCCCTCATTATAAAATACTACATCTAACAATTCCAAATCAAGAATAACTTCATATCGAATAGGAAATATTCAAAACATTAAAAAATATCGGAGGACTGAAGTCAATATTAGAGGAATTAGTTTCTCTCAATAGCTCAAAAACTAGCTCTAATATGTTCTTTAAGTTCTCATTCACCTCTAGATGAAGTTTTCAGGCATGAATCTTGTTTTCCATGTGACCGTCCTTCCAACTCTCATGGTTGATAATTCACGTGTACAATTCCATCCCAGTATAAAAACCATGAATATCCTGTAATAAGCTGAAACGTTAACAAAACCAATCTATGGCATAATGTGATTTCTGTAGTACTTATACGTACGTACGTATTTTATTTCCAAAATTCGTTGATTTCTTCGATTGACCATCTTTGAATAGATTTATGTATATATCTTCTAGTATTTTTCGCAAGAACGATCCCTCAGTGAAAAATATTTTAGCAGTGTTAAAGGAATCAATGTACACGATTGTATGGAGGAAATGAAAGATTGAAATCGGGAAGCCCAAACTTTTGGTACATCACGTCAATTTCATTTTTTCCGTAGGTTTGAATTTCCACAGACACGACACTCCTCCTAGCCCTCTGTCTTACGATTTTCGTATATGGAAGGTAAAGTCTTCATTTTGCCGATCTTATGTTATCTATTAATCTTTTAGTGTAATTGCCGCGAATTCTACTATCCTATTTCTTCACTTTGGAGTTTTTCCGTTCACAAAGAACGGTTTTATGATTTAGCAGTGTGACATAATTTCATATAGTTTTCTTTTTTCTGGGGGATCGTATTATGTGGTATATAAAACATATCTTCGGTAACTAACTTTTTATATAAAAAATTGTATGCGTTGTGTTTATATCTTCAGATTAATGAAATATTTCAAATGAATACGACCTAGACGAATAAATGTATACCATTCAAACCATTATCTTAGCTTCATATGCTTTGGTAGAACTAGGATCTGTTCACGTAACTAATGCCTTCATTTTCTTCCTCCTGTATATTAGAAAACACTTTAGTATAGCCTTAATAGTGACGTATCGGATATGTTCCTTATGTTGATCGTTCTAATATTTTTCCTATTGTCATCACAGCCCATCAACAATAAGAACATGGAAATATTCCGTTTGTGTAAACTCATTATTCACTTAAAGAGATAAGATTGTTAATGGTGTATCCTGTAGATTGTTATTGCTAGAGAATTTTTATTATTATAGTACTTGTAATATTAATGAAGCCATTTCATGGTATGTTACTTTTTGCCGACAATATAATATGTATAAACCAAATGTCGTTTTGATTGTCAGTATGCCCATCACAGATGCCCTATTATACAGGGTCGCTGATATGTAATGAAATGGTGGATTATCTCCTAAAGTAAGATAGCTAGCGAAAAATGTTAAGACACAAGAGTTTTAGGGTTTTTTGAAATCTATTACAATAAAGTATACAGGATCAGTCAAAAAGTCATGACGAAACAAAGTTGCTTTTTCTTTAATGGAACACCCTGTATATTATTCCATATTTCAATTCTTCTGAATAAAATTCATATAGAACATCATATCCTAAATTCAACCGTTTTCGAGATATCGAATTTTGAAAATAACTTTTTACTACTCTCAAATTTATTGAAAAAAAGTCCGAAAGGATGGATATTTATTATGAAAATTACACAAGGTGTAGTATTATGGATATAATTAAATTTGATTTATTATTTTTTTTTAAGAAAATAAAAAAGCATAATTGTTCAGGGTTGATAAAAATGCATGAAACGAAAAAATGGATTTTTCAATTAATATCCTTGATATTTTATAAAAACAATAGTTATGCCAAAAAAAAAAAAGAAAACAAGTTTCAATAAACAACAAATATTTTCTTTGGAATTCTATTTAATAAGGCGCTCAAAGTGTTCACTATTTACCTCCTCACAGTAATGAATTCGCTGAACAAAATTTTGTAGTGAATCTAAAATCATGTTGGGAGGAATGGTGGAAATGTCATGCCTTATCCTTTCTCGCAACTCTTCGATATTTTGCGGCCTATTTTTGTAGACTACATTTTTTATGTAACCCCACAGAAAAAAGTCAAGTGGGGTCATATCGGGAGACCTAGCTGGTCATTCAATTGCCCCCCTGCGTCCAATCCATTTATCAGGAAAAGTTTCATCTATAGGTATATGCCCGTACAACACGTCCAAAATGTGGAGGAGCCCCATCTCGTTGAAACCAAATTTGTTCTGTCGGCAAATTGGGATTGTTATTGTTCAGGAATAATCGTCCAAGCTCTTGCAAAAGTCATAAATATCGTTCATAGTTCAACTTTCCGTTTATGAAATAGGTCCTATGACGTGTGTCGTCCACCAATAATGCCACACCAAACATTTACATTTTGTGGTCGTTGAGTGTGAACTTCCTTCATCCAATGTGGATTTTGGTCTGACCAATTTCTACAGTTGTGTCGGTTTACGAGCCCGTTTGAACAAAATTCGTCAGAAAACAATATGTGGTTGACAAAGTTGACATTTTCGTTTAATTCATCCATAATAACTTCACAGAACTCGATTCTACGATCAAAATCGTCTTCACTCAATTCTCGTTACAAATGAAATTTATATGGATAGAATTTTTGTAGTTTGCACATTTTTTTAATGGATTATCGACTCATGTTTTGATTTGAAGCCTTCTGTTGTGTCGAATTTATTGGATTTTCCACCACATCTAACATGACATTCAAAGAATTTTCTTCATTTGTAACGCTTACTGGTCTTCCACTTTTTGGTCGATCTTCGACACCTCCAGTTTCGTGAAAACGCTGCAATGTTTTTGAAACCGTTGATTTAGAAAGAGATTGCCGATCGGGATGCAATTCATGAAAAATATCCATTACTTAGTCACAACTTCGTCTTCTATCACCATATCCTATGATCAATGAAATTTCTATACACTCGGTTTCACTTAAACGTGCCATTTTTGCGCGAAAATTATTCAAACTAAATGTATTTTTTTGACATGTGTTGTCAAGATCATCACTGTTAGACAAAAGAACGATGCGGCGTTGTTATGGAGCTAGAAACTCTCAAAGGTAACTTGATTGACTCTAAACTTAATGGACTAAAATATTTTTGTATAATTATAAGAAAGTTGTTTTCATAATTCGATATTTCGAAAACGGTTAAATTTAGGATATGATGTGCTTTATCAATTTCATTTAGAAGTTTGAGAAGAATAGAAATATGGAATAATATACAGGGTGTTCCATTTAAAGAAAAAGCAATTTTGTTTCATCATGACTTTTTGACTGATCCTGTATACTTAATTTTTCTTTACAAAACCCTAAAACTTTTACAATCCACGGATTAATGAATGGCCATTACATTCCATTAGTACGTTGCTTATTGCCTAATAAGTCACAAAGCACCTACAAATGAATCATTGAATTTAAAAAAAAAACTTTATCTTCCCAAATGCCACACTTCTATCCACGAAACATTACTGTAGATTTTGAATATGCCATTCATTCTGCTATTACGCAGGTATTTCCTCTCTCTAAAATAAAAGGATGTAGATTTCACTTATGCCAGGTATGGTATAGGAAAAAGCAACAGTTCGGTTTGTCAACTGAATATAAAAAACAAAATGAAGCATCGGAAATAACTAAATATTTGACATATATTTTTGGGTTGCCATTTTTACCTCCAGAGGATGTAGGTGATTGTTTTGGTATTGATTTTGCCTCAATTTTACCACAAAATGAGCTAGTTATTGAGTTTTCAGATTATTCAGTCCATAATTACATTGATTAAAATTCCACGTTTCCACCCCAAGTGTGGGCCATTCAGCACACGACTAATGCTCGCGAGTCTTTTCATAACCAATTTAATTCATCCTTTTATTCAGGCCACCCAAATATTCACCAATTTATGAAAGTGTTATTATTTTTTCAACTGGAAACCTATGTAAAAATAAATAGTGTTGCCAGCGATACAAAAGCTAAAAAACTAAATTAAAAAGGCAGTTTATAGATGCAAAAATTCAGGAACTACGTGAAAATAAGATAGACAAATTTTTATTTGTTAAAACGATATCATATCGTTTTAAAGCCAGAAATGTATGAAATAATGTTATTTTTTCATTTATGTGTTATTATATTTTTGGATTTTCGGGTTGCTTTTTAGTTTTAAATTAGTTAGAACTGTTTCTATAGGTTATAAAGAATTCTTGTAAGAAAGTTATATTTTTTCCAGTTCTTTTCATATTCTCATTCATAAATCAATTAACTAAATCATCAACTTTGATTTTATTACAACTTTGTACTTTCAAGTAAACCCATACCAACAATTGCGACTTCTTTTCAAACTCTCGTCCTCTTAGAGGTTGGTATATTATTGAATTTCACCTAAATTTTCAACTCAAAACAATATGAGACCACTTATCAATTCCTATTTATTGGAATGGGCTCAAAGTGATGCTGGAAGGTATCTTTATCTCATAAGGCCCAAAGATAGAATACTTGCTGCTGGAACACTAGAACAAACAACTAGTGTTTCTGAATCTCGCTGCTGGAAAACTGGAACAATAATCGGCTTGTTCCAAAATCTCGCTACTGGTATACTGGATTAGTTTGACCTGCTTAACTAGCTGCAGGATCGAATCAACTGAGACAATTTCAAAGTTACGTAAAATACATGGCTAAACTCCATCCACCATATTTCTCCAATTTATCAGCTCCCATGGTTCACTCCATAACTTAGTGAATTCCGTTCATTCGGCAAGACCGCCTCTGCTTTTTATACTCGATTCATCCTAGGGCTTACTATTTCGCCGTCTATATGACTTACTCAATTCAATCATTTCATATATGCAGTAACCCTATTTACAACAGCCTCATTTCATTTATTCAACTGTTCTGCTTCTGTCCTTTACGTTGAACTCTAGCTCATACTGGGACACCTAATTTGTCAGCTTCCATAGTGCCATACTGCTAACATCAGCTGCTTCTAGTAAACGTCAATAATTGCACCATCTCGTTCGCTACTGCCTCAATACCAAAAAGGGAAAAGTTGCTGTCTATATTGCTCTGCCTACCATTTCCAGAAACTTCTCATCTGCATACTCCATCCCCAATAGTCTTTCAATTCACTTATTAACCCGAATCGCACACTATGATATTAAAATCAAGTCGTTCAACAAAACAAAACAAAAATAGTCCATTACAAAATCAAAAATTATATCTCATCATAATAGAGTCCATTTTCAATCGTAATCCACTACATTACAATGAAAATTGTAAAACAATAATCATTATATAAAAAAAAATACCATTTATCCCTTAAATTCTACATTTACAACATTTTATCAAATCCTTATTTACACCCAATTCCACATTTTTCATATAGAACCAGTCAAGGTGGCGTTTCCGTAAAATCAAAAGAAAAATATAGGTATATATTTGACCAAAAATAAACATTTAGTACATCCAATCAAAATAAAATAAACCATTATAAATTGCAAAAAAAAATATCAACATACCTATAACCCTATTCAATTGATTACCTATCCGTGACCTTAGCAGATAGCCAATCAACTTTTTCCTACTAATTCCGTGATAGTTTAAAGGTATTTCCTCCCTTCAAAATGTAATAAAATCAATGAATCATTTTCAGCATTTTTCTCTCTTCGCGAAAATCTATCTACTTGCACATAACATTTATTTTTGTTATACACGAAATCACCAGCTTGACTTTGTCATTTCGGGTACAAAATTACCCTTAGTTTAGAAAAAAAAATCTTTCAACGCTCCATCTCCATGTCCCCTTTTCAATGGAACTCATTACCCGAGTCCTTTTTCGTACGCTACTGCGGTATTTCCAGTACCCTTGTATTCAAAACTGAACATAAGCTGCTTTTGCAGAGTCTTTATCATATTCTGCCAACGGCCAGGAGGGGCCAATGCCTCGCTCCTGAACCTATCCTCCGAAGCAAAATGAACATGTGCTGCTTTTGCAGTGTCTCAGCGTTCTCCCAACGGTCAGGAGGGCCATTGCCTCGCTCCTGGACCTATCCAACAATAAAAAGAACCTGAGCTGCTTTTGCAGTGTCTCAGCGTTCTCCCAAAGGTCAGGGGGCCAAAGTGGCACTATTCGGTGGGACTCTTACCCCCCAGGTAGCACACCGGCCTGACAGAAAGATTATTTCCTCTCCTCTGCAAGGGTATTCCATAATTTAAAATAGAAGTAAAATAAAATAAAATCCCAAAATTTATTAAATTACCCTCATAGCTAAACTTCCTACAGAATTATTGAACCACTCCGGTAACAATTTTTTTCATCTTAATTATTGAACCAACCTATATTTTCGATTCCCCAAACTTATAAAAAATCCCCGGTAATCCAACCCTTTTTCATTTCTGAAAATTATAAAATTTTCTCGCTTTAAAAAAAAACTACTTAGTCGGGCATAGCTGTATCCACAGTAATCTTCCCACAACCACAGTGAAATTTTGTAAATATCCAAATTCAACTCTCTGGCTCAGATTTGCGCATTCCGGGCACTTCCTCAACCATACCAAAATGTAAGGCAATTCAGTTAGGACAGTCATACAAATTCTTCGCGTACAAGAGTATCGTTGCATATCTCTACAATCGATGATCCATATGAATCAAAACCGGACAGAAACAAGTCGAAATCACAAGACAATTGGTCCTGTCCTCGTATACCCAACAATTCATTAAAAAAAATCATATTCATATCCCAAAAATTTTTCTCACCAACAAGTTCAGCATCCTCCCTTCTAAACTAGACAATCCTTCTTCACCATTCACAATTTGCATTCAACACAACCACTCTTAAAAAAAACATTATTTCTATGTACACACATAACTGATCACAATCCAATAATATAGTAGGACTCCCGAGTCGCGGGACTTTTACTCCGCCAGCTGGTGTCCTTCCCCCTGGTAGAAGTATTCTGCGGCCCCTCCTACAGAGCCAAAACGCATAAATGGCATCCGATGATACAAAACAAAAATGGCTACGCACGAAAATAATATAAGAAACCTATATACCATCTAAAAAAAAAGAAATATCGCTCATAGAATTACAAATTTTTACCTGTCTCACGGTTTTTCCTCAGACCATCCCCACAATAGCACAGCTGTTCCTCTGAGCAGATCAAAATTCCTTTCTGCTTGGTCCAACTCCAGACCCCTCCCCGAAACTCATCTGCTTTAACTAGCAGGCTACAAAACTCCCTATGTGGTCCTCTTCCAGACCTTCCCTAAAAACACATTTGCCCTTTTCACCTAGAGCCTCCTATTTCTAGAACAAACAATTCTGGTCACATACCCTTGACCAAATAATGCATAGGCCAATTGGTACCCGCCCCGACAGAAAAAATTTTAGCCCCTTTTCTGCAGAGCCATAAGGAAAAGAAAAGGATAGACAAAAAATAGAACGAGACTTCCACGTTGTGAGATTTTTACTCACCAGCTGGAGTCCAATCAACCCTGGTAGAACTATTGTTAATCCCCCTACAGAGCAAGAATGAAAGAAGAAAGAAAATAAAGAACAGTACTTCCAAGTAGTGAGACTTTTACTCACCAGCTGGAGTCCATTCAACCCTGGTAGGAGATCCAGGGCGCGTCCTACAAAGCCTGAAAGGAAAAAGTAAGAGAAAGCGCATTAAACGTATCAAAAGGCACAAAAGTCACTCAGAAAAATATGCATAGACGCACAAACATCATCCAACTAAAAACATACACTCAGAACTCAAGCTGGTCTACAAATCCAATGTGCTAAGGACCATCGTCCTTCAACGGCACACAAAGTGTCTATCCCACTGCACACCCAAATCACCTCAATGAGCGCTCTTACATCGCCCAAACAAAAGGAAAATCGCACAAAATAACGCCAATTCACTGTAGGAACTACCATTCCACAAAAACATATCAAAGGGTCCATCCTCAGATCGCCCTCAAACAATATCTCATCAGCTACTATCAGCTGACCACGCCCCTTTTTTATAGGGCCTCCTATTTCTCCCAAAAATCTCCAGATATGGTCCTACCTCGACCTCCTAAAACAATGTCTTCTCTTCTCTGGTCCTTCACTCGATCTCCTAATTATCCAAAATGGTCCTACCTCGACCTTCTGAAACAACATCATCTCTGGTCCTTGGCTCGACCTCCTAATTCTCCAAAATGATCCTACCTCGACCTTTCAAAACAACAATATCTCTGGTCCTTCGCTCGACCTCATAGTTCTCCAAAATCTTTGTTCTTCTTCAGCAAAACAATTCCCGAGGCCCACCCTTTCGCGGTGCCCACTACAACTTCGAAAAAGCAATTCACTTCATCTGTAGACTTCCATCACTATAACAAAAATCCTATTTGCAAACAAACAACTACCTTCCGGGCACATACTCCGAGAAACATTGAATTACAATCAACAAATAATCATATTCTCCACTAACTTTCTGCCTGCAATCGCCTTTTCAATCCTTCGAAGCCTTTTACTCCCTTTTGCTCCAAAAGTCACTTATCTCAACCTTTTTCCTACTTCCTACAACAAACTATCTCAGTTGCTTCCTTCGAGTAACCTACAACGACGAAAAACATACTCAGTTGCTTTCTCCAGCAACCTACAATAACGAAGAACATCCTCAAAGGTCACCAATCTCCTAGATACGCCCCTGCTATACCTTTCTCCGTAGCTCAACCATTATACGATCAATAAAGACCTACACGCAATAACTGCTTCTCCCAGCAGCCAAAAATCTTCATCAAAGGTCTACAATTTCTCCCAAACGACCCCTGATACTTCAATCCTGCTTTTCTCGGCAACTCATGAAATCCTCCTTGATCAGAGCCAAGGCAAAACGAAAAAAATCCACGACAGCTTCATCCGGCTGCCATAATCTTTAACACAGGCAAATTCAGGGGCTTACTTTCTCCTCAATACGGTCGTTATTCCACATAACTTTCCTAACCCTTCACAAAATTATTATAGCCATCTAGGCCTAAAATTTTCCGTTTTTTCCTCTGAAAGTTATTCAAACATATCCCCCAGTTTTTTCTCTGAAAAGTTACCCAGATTATCCCACCGTTTTTCTCTCAAAAGTTATCCAAATATCCCGCCGTTTTTCTTTGAAAAGTTATCCAAACACATCCCACCACTGTCACCATTGTAAAAAATCGTCAAATCCCTTATATTTTTATTGGTTATTGACAACTTTTTTATTTTAATTTTTTTAAGAAAAAAATAAATTCTAAAAAAACTATTTTGTCGATGTCACCAGTTGTACAAGTAGTAGCTATTGTTAGACCATACTCTTAGCTTTTATAAAAAAATGTATCAGAAAAGATATTTAGCTGTCACCAGCGGAATGGCCAAAAATAGATTTTTCGACACATTCCACAAATTTTGAAAATAATTTAATTCACCAGATTTTGTAAAATTCTTGTAAGGCACTGATTAATTTTAGTCACCTGTCCTTCAGGACAATAAATTCGGACTCGGCTCATCAGGCGAGGTCTTTTTTTGAACGACTTCAATTAATCAAATAGTATTTTTTTCCTCAAATACATTTTTTCTAAGTATGAAAATGAATATATATATACTTTTTTCTCAAATAAAATCACTTTTACATTGAATTCAATTTATCTTCTGCTTTACTCTATTTTCAAAGAATACACGAAATAACTTCAATTCTTCTATTGAATAAAAGCACAAAAAAATATAACATCGTTAAAAAAAATCCATCGAAAAACAATAATAATATAATAAAATGAACAAATAAAATCATATCTAGCTCCAACCGAAGATTGAAACCATAAATTTGAAAACATCGATCAACACCAAATTTATTTTAATAAAAGAGCTCATATTTCCCGTAAAACCCCTCATATTTTATGTTTACCGATAATTCCGTAATTTTAATAAAACTTTATGTGCATTGGCGTAAAAACAAGAACCGGTAATGCACCTGCGTACATACGAACGATTTTTGTACATGTGGTTTACCTCAAGAATAAAATTAAAGCCAGCGTTAAACTAACTTTTCTCCTAAAAGCTTTGCACTTACCCTGTAGAAAAACTGTTACCTCCATTAACCAATTTTTCCAAATAGTTGTCCCAGTTTTCTGTCTCATGTTTCATAGACAATCGTATATTCCCTTTCGATCTACCAATACAATAAAAATCCCATACTTGAACACCACCCATTTTTACTCACGAAAAACTCACTTTATCCCGAAATTTCATATAAATTATCTTCGACGCTTCAAAATTTTAGTCAAACAAAGTATTATTCCCCACCGTTGTATAACAAAAAAAACCGAATCTGTTACCAAATATTTCCTACCAAACCACTGCGCCCGTGCCTAGCACGTCTGTTCGGGTGAAGCCCACCTACCGAATTCTTTCATTTCATCTAAAAAAAATTCTGCTCCAAGTTAGCGACAAGGCGTAGCCTCTATTTTGAAATCCCTCATTGGTCTTTCATTTAAGAGATACTTTTGCATATTCAAATCCTATTGGCTACTAATTATTGCGTGATTTTTCTGGATGAAGTCTTTCCCCGAATAATTCTTGTTATTTCAGCACAACGGCAATTAGTCCATAATACTTAACTGTGTGAAGAAATCTCAACACAACGACCAAACTTAAATAAACAATCAAACTCTAAACCAATAATGGATTATTTTTCAATCTCCCATCGAATATTGATGGTTGACTTTCAGTAACCACCATATATGAATATTATTTCAATGAAAGAAAATAAGAATTTCTGAATAACTGAGATATGAGCTCTTCCAGTTTTTCTTACAATAATGAAATTTCAATATCATAAGTTACCAGAAAAATAGATAATTTCATTAAGGCAAAAAAAAAACAATAACATAACACCTACAGGGTGTTACAATATATAAGAGCTTCATGACCAAATGTAATTGCAATAGTATATCAAATTTTCGATTTTCCATCCAACCAAAGTCATTGGAGAGGCAGAAGTTTTTTTTTAATTGGTAACTTGTGCGATACTCCCCTATTGCATTTCTCAAATAGTGTAATGGACAGTTCTTCCAATAACTCAGCCAATAACTCAGCCTTGTTAAAATAATTCAATAAATACCCTACCCAAAGCAAAACAGCTTCAGGATCGCCAACATTAGTTGTTGCAATCTGTGAATGCTACTCAAACGTTAACATTAATAAACATAACCAAAGGGCTTGTTACACCAAGTCCTTGGTAGATGCCAGATGGGACAGGGGAAGGCTTGTGATATTGTTCCGTGGCATCAAGCACAACCTCAAGAGAATGGGTCTGTAGCTCTCATGCTACTTACACAGCCAAAAGAAAGCTGTTAATATTGGTCAAGAAAATAACGTATATTATTCTGACAACAGTCTACAGTAGTGTAGGAGTGTCTACAGTAGTGCAAGAGAGTCCTCTACGATTCATTGTTGTGTTCAAATCAACAGCTGCCCCTAAAGTGGCGTATGGAGTTATAAACACAACCTACACGTAACGGCCATTGTTATAATCCCATAATATTGTTTAAGTATATTGCTATAAGTTCTTGAATATCTCCAGAATTATTTAAATAAAATGTTTGGATAAAGTGCTGTGTTGACAAAATACGCGTGACGGTTTTTTTGCATCCAAAGACTGACAAACACATTAACTAAATGCGGTCGTGACGTATTCACTAAACGCACATATTGCTTCGAGCAAGACGACTGCACCCATCGAACGAAGCCTGTAATTGCGGAGGTTGCAGTAGAGGGAGAGCTGAACAAGTTCGCTGGAAAGGAAGTGAGGTCCAAGAGATACACACAGAGAGAGAGAGGGACAATTATAATAATAATTTATTTCATGAATATATATAAACAACTGAGGTACATTGAGTTTGCCTGATGGAATTTCTTCGAAAGATATACCTAATTTTTCATTGCAATAAACAGAAACCCAAAGAAACCATGGACGTTGTATATGGGTATTTATAGTTTTATAGATAGAGAGAGTCTACAGATCTGTGACAGTAGTGAGGGAAAACATTTTGAATTTGTGGATTTCTACAGACAGTTTTCATTCGACTTCCGGCTGTCGTGTTCATAAGGGCATTCGTGGTATCACTTGGAGTGAGACAACCAGGGTGCCCAAGGACAAAGCCTGTTACGTAAGAGGTTATGAAACAGGAAGTGCTGGCCAAATGTGGCATACTCCCAGAGAGAGCAAGGGCATATATTTATTAACTACGAATATTGATAACTGGCCATAAGAGCAATGCAATGATAGTGAAGTCGGGTTATATATATGTCATATTGGCAGTGCCTAGTTATGGCAACCAAACATCAACCAATACATGTCACGCCTCCCTTTTCGCGCATGTCCATCAATTCAATCTTGCCGAATAGAAAGAGTCCGAGCGATGGTCATTCTTCATTTGTTTTGGCTTCATATTTGCTGTCTTCATTATCAATATTGGTATTTCATACGTCAATATTGGCTTTATACATATATGGCCATAAACTATAGAGAGAGAGAGAGAGAGAGAGAGAGAGGTACGTGCAGTTTCACGTGTGATTAACACATGATTTTTGTGTGTGTGGTGTTTTGGTTGAACAAATGTGAATTTTGAGTGAAAGGAAAATTATATTTGTCCGTCCTCTGAAAGTATTTGGGAGGAGCGCGTTTCGACTTCCGGTTCGTGGGGAATTACGAATGGCATATTCTCATTTAGCCAAAATCTAACTCATTCGTATAGATTGAAAAATTAACAATTACACAACTACAAGCAGTCCGGTCATTGACATTGACACTATGAAGTTGAAGGTTATCGAACTAGTAATCGAGCAGTAACCAAAGAATCGGCAAAGTTTTGTTAGGTACATTTCTTTTATTCTGGCTTATTAAAACTTTTCCTGAAAATTTCAAAAGAAAAATATTTTAATTTTATTGTGGACTGTCAACTGTTATAGTAATTTCATATTCCGTGAATAAAAGTTCAATTTTCGCATTCTTAGTGAGGATTTCAACTGATGGTGAAAGTTTAGATTATTGGGTATTATCTACTGACCAGTCTTCCTACTTGTGTGACTTATTGATCTGACTTTGAGGAATTAGTGATAGTTCAATTTGTATTCACAGTGCAAATAATTTCACAATTATAATTTATTCATGTAGAGGTAAATAGGTAGGTATTATAACTCTCATTATTTTAGTTTTGCTATTTATGTAAAAAGAAATAGAAAAATGTGATAAATAGTTTTTTATTCTTTTCGGATAACATAGTCATCATGAAAATGTTAACTGAGCAAACCACCATATGTTTTGAATTATCCCTCATAACCTTTTACATTTTTGATTCCTTTATAATGTGCTTTTCACCGATCTGATAGTTTTAGTCATCGAATGTAGATGTCGCTAACTCCTAAATGGCCTTCCACAACGATGTATAAAAAAATTCAGAAGAAGAAACAGTAACCTTAATATTAGATGCAAAAATAATAATATTAAAACAAAATAAACATTTGGATTTGAAATCATAATAGTTATGCCTCTTAAGGGGCCATTAGTTTGCCTCAAATGTGAAACCAATGAATCTCCCATCTGGACAAATGCCGAAAACTTAGGGGCCATTTGTTTGGATTGTGTGAATGAGACAAAAAGTAACTTGAAATCTGAATTAGAAGATGATGAGGATGAAACCAAACCCAATAAGCGGAAACCGAGGGCTACGAGATCATATAAAACGAGATTGAATCCATTTGCAGTACCAAAAGTATCAGCACCAAAAGGAAGAGGTAGAAGGGGCTTAACAAAAAAGACTCCAGTCAAAGCCCCAGCTGCTGTAGCTACGACTGTTACCAGTGAATATGTCTTCTATAAGGTAAAGTGAATATTCCATCGATTTGCAGTAAGCCCTCATTGAAATCACCTGTTCCTTATTATTTTCTTGGGATGCTGGAAAAAATGCAGGTTTAGGGAGAATTCACCGATTTGAAAAAAAAAACCGTTAATAAACAAGCCTTCCTAACCAAAAAAATTTAAAATAAAAGAAATCGGCGATCAGTCATACTTTTTTTTTAATCCATTTTTTCATGATGGCATATATCCAGTAATTAGACTTTCACGATTTTGAGGACATGCCGTTTGGTGAAACTAACATATTTTTGCCTCCCGAACACGAATCCGAAGTGAAAACGTTACACTCTCAATTACTTTCCGAGATACGAGCTTTCAAGAGTACACAATGCCTCATTTTTCTGCGCTGTTTTAGGCCACTGAAAACTCTCAGCATTCGTCCTTAACAAGTGTTTAGAGCACTTTTGTGTTCGAAAAACTGTCTTCAGAATATAAATACATACCACGATTCTTACTTTTACTCACCAAAAGCATGGTAATTTTTATATTTACGCTGTAAATGGCCTTAACTAGATGGTCAAAAGTCAAGTGCTACCATAGCTGCATTTGGTTCCCTGAGGATCCCCTGTTATCAATTGCCTTTTTTGACTACGAGTTTCTCCGTATTCTACCACCTAAAATCTCTCATTCAGGTATGGTTCTATCATATCAAGGCATACACCTCTCTTACTATAGAAATATTCCAGCTTTCATTCCTAAGGAAGTCGTTGAAAGTGTAAATATTTTTTTATTAATATTATTTACTTTTACGTCCTCGATTTCAGTAATGTAGTCCTAGTGGTATAGTATAAATACTGGCAGAATCATAATTACTGAAGAAGATGTTTTCTAGGCAGTTCCCTTTATTGTGAGTTTTTTTCATTAATCAGTTGTTGCAAACCAAATGACATGAATAACTGAGTTGATCTCTGTGTATTGAGATCATTTTTGTTATTAAAATGTACATTAAAATCAGGACAATATGTGTGCTCAGTTTAAAAGTTTCTGTGCATTCTAAAATGTGTGTCATCTTTTCTAAGAACTTATCCATATTTTTGTAGTCAGGCGCACTATACACATTTATTATTATTAATTTCAGGGATTTCACAGAGCATACAGAAACTTTGCATACCTGTTCACAAGATTATTGAGACAGAGAGCTCAATAGCATTAAATTTCTTGTGAACGTAAATGCATGAGCCTCCATTTTTTTTTATTTACCCTACAGAAATAGCTTACCAGTCTGAAGTTATGGAAATTATTGTATTCTATTTCATTTGACTTCATCCAGTGTTCCGTGAAACAAGTAAATTTTATTGAAGAGTTGGTTGAAAGGAAATGTTCCATTGCCAATATTTTGTTTCTGAGGCACTGCATATTTTAATAGAATATAGAGATGCTTTTAGATAGCACCTCTGAGTCTGATTCTGCATGTGTTCTCTTATTTTTAAAAAAAAGAATTAGATTGATATGGTGTTCATCTGCTTGAGTCACTTCCGAATTTTGTTGGGGATGGCCAAGAAAACGTTTCTGGAGGTATGTATTTCTACCTCCTGAATTCGATTCTGCAAAAACTGTCGTTTAAACTGAATTTTTTTTTCAACATTTCCACCCCTATTATACACACCCTTTCGACGGTGCGACAAATGATTTCATATATCAGGTGCTATGTATTTCAATCCTCTAAATTCGATTCTGAAAAAAGCAGTTTAAACTGAATATTAATTTATTTCAACATTTCCACCCTCCAATACACACCCTCCGATGGGGCGACAAATGATTTCATACAGCAGATACTATTAGTGATGCAATGAATAGTACTTTTACGAATATCAAACCTACTATTCGGCGGATACAAATACGAATATCTCCGCATATTAATAAAAAATTCATTTATTTATTCGTTTTCTATTATTTTATTGTTCTAGTAATTAAAATTTACAACTGACAAATTTTTGTTAAGAAAGTATATCTGTAGATTCGCTGGTGACAGGCGATTTCTTTTTTCAGTTTGGATATTCCCAGCCGTTGAAAAAGTATTTCCGAGGCGATTGTGAATAGTTTCAATGAAAAATAATGAGGTTATTTTGGTCTTGTCGATTCTAAAACCACTAGTGTCATCAACACCTTAAGAACTGATCGAGCGGTTTCAATGACCACTGGTGTGCTGAAAATCGTTGTTTTGAATCGTTGGTCAAGGACCGTCGCTAACAGATAAGTTTCATCACTTTCCATAAATTGAAATCTATTCAAAAGTCCACTGAATAGGGAGTTTGCTAGATTTTTTGCATCAGGGTGAGAAGAGGGATTATGCCTTATTTAATTACAAGCTTTTATTCAACTTGCAATGTTCGGGTCAAATCTTGCAACTGAATTTTGACCGACTTCTAGTTGTCTGATTAATTTGAATTTGTCAGGTGTTCATAATTCTGGTGACAATGCATTATGGAATTTTTGTTAGAGAAGAAAACAAAATGGCGGCTCCAAGATGGCGGACGATATTTGTTATTATGGTCCGATTTGATCCAAAATTGGTATGTGATGGTTTTCGGGGTCGGAGATTATGAATTGATAAATTCAAGATGGCGGCCCCAAGATGGAGGACGAGTTTTGTGATTATGGTCCGATTCGATTCAAAATTAGTATGTGGGGGTTTTCGGGGTCGAAGATTATGAATTTTTTGTCGAAATTCATGAATTAAAGATGACGGCTCCAAGATGGAGGACGAGTTTTGTGATTATGGTCCGATTCGATTCAAAATTGGTATGCAGCTGTTTTCGCGGTCGGAGATTTTGAATTTTTTGTCGTAATTAATAAATTCAAGATGATGGCTCCAAGATGGAGGACCAAGTTTTCTGATTATGGTAATATTTTATTCAAAATTGGTATGTGGGAGGTTTTGAGGTTAAGAGATTATGAATTTTTTGTTAAAATTTATAAATTTAAGATGGCGACTCCAGGATGGCGGACAAGTTTTGTGATTATTGTCGGATTCTATTCAAAATTGGAGTGTGGGAGTTTTTGGGGTCGGAGATCATGATTTCTTTCAGCTCAAAACTTACAGGGAAGAGACTTTGTGATAACGATGCTCTACTAGAAATGAACAGATTGGGGCAAACTAACTAAAAAGCAAAAAATGAAAAAACTTTTTAAGCCGTGCACTAAAACGTATAAAATAAGTTTAAGTCATCGCTGACAATGATTTAGTTATTTTTTGTTGAATGATTTGGTTTCAAAAAGCTTGTCGCGCGAAGTGTTTATAAAAGTAAGTACCAATTAATTTCATTGGACAATGATTGGTTGGGAAGTAACAACTTGTCGAAGTATTAATTTTATTACAATTCGTGCGACAAGCTTTTTAGAACCAAATCATTTAACAAAAAATAATCAATTCATTTTCATCGATGACTTAAACTTATATTATACGGCTTGAATGAAAGCTTGTCTTTAAAAAGTTTTTTTATTAGTTATTTTATTGAGATAAGATTTAAGACTTCGTATTGGAACTGTTTGAGATAATGTGGTTGATTCTTTGCTTAGCTCTTTAGTAGCCTCTTCAAAATTGGCCAGAATATCAATAATTTGGTTCATGAGAGCCCATTGCCTTGCTGTGATTTCATGACAACAATTAGGCAAATATGGTAGAGTACCATCTGCACTTACGAGCAAAAAAAAACGACACACAGTTTTAGTTCAAGCTCAGTTTAGGATAAGTGTTTCCAAAATGAAAAACAGAGTATATCTGTACGAAATTAATTTACCTGCATAATAGTTTATGATTGCTAAATAACTAAAGGTTAGTAAGCAATACTAATTTCATTAACAGCAAGTGGGTCGATTTCTTTGTTCGTAAGTGTTAGTTTCAACATCTTGAATCAAAACATCTTTGGTACATTGTGGAGAATTTTGCAATTGTTTGGGTGCGGAGGTTGAGTAATTAAAATGAGTAATAACCCCTGCAGGTTTGACTATGCGTTCTTGGCTAAATAAACTTTTTCAGCGCTAATTGGATGCATTTTTAATAGTTAGATCAAGCTCTTCAATTGCTTTAACCATATTCCGTGCGTTGTCAGTAACAACTGCTGCAACTTTATTCAATAGCTGCCATTCCAGAAACATCATATTGTGGGCAATATTTTCTCCTGAATGGGAATCACCTTCAAAAAGGCACACAATAGGACTTGAGCTGAAATTCCTCATTGACACTATGGCTACTAAGACTTATAAAATCATTGACTTGTGTGGAAGTGTCACTGGTCCACATGTCTGCGTGACAGAGACGTATGGGGTGTTTTTAACTGCTCCTTCAGTTTTAGTTCATCCATATCTGGTAGAATTTTTTCTGTAAGGTGGGTTCTAGAAACGATATTATATCTGTAAAAAACACTGCAAATCAACAATCAGCAATTCAAAGAGGTTGAAAGAGTATAACTATAAACATAAGCAAACAAACCTTGGAGCTAATTTACTGAGCAAACGACAGTATCCCTTTTTATTCACAAAATCAAGTGGTTCCATATCTAGACAAACTTTTTGGAAAGCCACAGAAGTGCATAACAGTTTTAAGTATTATATCCCTTTTGCGGAACCATGTTATGTTTGGCTATGATAAATGAAGATTGGATTATGATGATTCGAAAATGAAAACTTATAAAGTGTGAAAATATTTCATATATCAGGTACTATTTATTTCGACCTCTTGAATTCGATTAAGGAAACTAGAAAACTCTTCACTGTCATTTTAACTGTTTTTTTTCATCATTCGCACCCCCAAAGGTGCTATGTATGTTCAACCTACTTAATTCGATTCTGCAAACGAAAAAACTCTACAGTTCCATTTGAATGTAAATTTAATTTTTTCGACATTTCCACCCCGATTACACCTACGCCCCCGTGGTGACCAACATTCTATATATCATTTCTTACATTTATCAATCTACAGAATTTGATCATGTAATGTAATAAGCACTACAATGTCATTTTAACGAGAAACAGAGCCGAGTTACATTTTTCTCAGTGTATTTTGTGGTTGTGGATAACTTCACACCCATAATTTTTGCAGGCTTTCTAACAAACCCACCAAAAGAACTTCTCTACAAAAACTCGCCCAATTAACAAAGGTATGTTTGCCATTCTCAATACATTCTGCATCCTTTTGAGGGAATCCTTCTTGCCCACATATGACAAAACCCCAAAACTTTCCATAGGCAAATGGGATTTATAAAAAAACTCTTACAACAAAGAGATGCTCTAAAAATATATAATTTCACATTATAAAATAATAGTTTTTTCAGATAAATAAATAACAAAAAAGCAACCCACCCTTTCTTGCATGCCACAGGTTTCTTTTTAATTTTTGTTATGCGATCACTACATCGCCAAAGATCCAACGACCATCAATAGAGTCTGGCGATGGGGTAATGACAAAATAGCCATCACAGTAATCTACTGGAAATTGAATTTTCTTATTTTTGGGTATCACACCCAAATGCGCACTTGAGATATAATATCATTATTATTTCATCAAGTAAATATGTCATCTAAGTTAATATAATAAATTTTTCGAAGAAAAAAGACCACAACAAAGAAATCCAATGAAAAAACGCACATGACCAAACGGGAAAAGAAATAACAAATGAAATTCGAAAATTCAAAATGATATCGCCGTACGCTATTATAGGACAGAGCAATTTACGAATAGACAACACCAACCAATTGAAATCATATGATTGGCTGTTTCTTTTTCCACAGACACATACATTTAATCAACAACATTTCAAAATTGAATAACTTTTACAAAATACGTGACCGCTAAGATATATTTTTTTATTTTCAAGCTTCCAGAGAAATGGACTATCACATAAACCAAAAATTTTGTTGATAAACGAATCATCTCTAAACTGCATTTTTACCAAGATGTTTTTTATTCAAATCTCATCCTAATTCACTTTGAAGGAATACCTTGTTAGCGGAATGTTAAATTTGCAATTTGATTCTTTGTAACCAATAATTTGTATTATTTGCTCTCATTCCAGGGAAGTTATATTCAAGTTGGGGATATAGTGGCCATGCTTGATGAAGAAGGTGATACTTATTATGCACAAATAAAAGCTCTTATGAGTGACCAATATTGTAATAAAAGTGCAGTTGTAACTTGGTTACTTCCAACTCAAGAGAGCCCTCCACCTAATGAAGAATTTGATCCAGCCACTTACATCATAGGTATGACACCCTTTTTCTTCAATATACTTGAATATAAAATATATGGTCATTCAGAGCTGGAAAGTACTTAGAATAATCAAATAAATCCTTTGCATTAGTGATGAGGGTTTTCGAATAGCAAGAATCGGAAGTATTCGATTCTTCAAAGGTCTCGAGACCTCTCGAGTACTAGGGCAAGGGTATTCGAATACATTAACTGTCAAAATGTACCATTCTGTGAGCTACGGTATAGAACATGAAGATGGACCACCAGTCTGCATTTTGCAGCCAGCACTGCATTTAAAGTGCTTTCGACTATGCGAAACGCAGAGTACCGAAATGTCAAATTCAAGTGTTTGAGCCAATCATAACATTTTAAATATTAGATGGTGAGTTTATGATTGGCACAACAATTGTAATTTGACTCTGACGAGTGCTTTCAGACTATGTGAAATATTTTAAGCAAATTTTAACACACCATCGAATATTCAAAATGTTATGATTGGCTCAAACACCTGAATTTTACATTTCTGGACACCGCATAGTCTGTACGCAATCTCAGTCATTAATTTCCGCAAATCGAAGGGTAAATTAATAAACTGGATTCACATGTGAAACTTCAGCGTTTCGGCTTACATCACACTGTTTTTTGATTGGCTACTGAGCTCTTATATAGTTAGTAATCAAAGAACGGTATGCAATAAGCTGTCATTTGAACCTAGCTGTGTTCTATGTATCTTTTTAACGGAAAGTGGCGTGAAAATCTAAAATGAGTTACATGAATTTTGTTGGTATTATTTACAGATTTCAAACTGAATCACTGAAAAATGTATAAAAATCGTCAAAACCGAAAAAAAAAACAAATATATTTCAAATGAATTAAAACACAACAAAACCTATATAAATACAATAAAATGAAACACTAAATAATAACAAAAACCAAATGGAAACAATTAATATCAAATGAATAAATCACACAAAAAATCACAGAAAAATTGCTCCTAATAAAAAGTAATTTCACTAAATGCTACAACAAAAGAGATCATGAAATTCGCAGACATTCCAAATTGAATCACAATGTATCTTAAAGTACTCCTTTGTCGAAAAAAAATCTAACTAAAAAGCACTATTTGAAAAAAATTGCCAGATTCTTCGGTGCTACTGTTCTTTCTCAAATTTCTCATCTATCCGGCTTTGCAAAAAATTATTTACAAAGGAATAGTGGTACTAGGTACACATAAATATTTCGAAGCCATTTCATACATTTCTGGAAATGAAACGTGATTACTGAATGTATGTGGTTTTTTGTGGAGGAACAACGTTTCTTGACATGTTTTTTGGGTAACTTTCCACAGTCTGAAAATGAAAATATAATCAGGAAAATCTATACAAGTGTAGGAAGGGCAAACTAATTAGTTCAGATTATATTTCCTATAGAAAAATTATTCAATTTGTCAGTAACTTATTGTTCCCTGAATATGCCTATAAAAAAATAGTAAAACTTCAAAAGATACTTTTCTATATAGTTTTTGATTGACGTTTCGGGGACTATATCTGCCCCCGTTCTCAAAATCTTCTAAATCTCCTTTAATTGTTTTAATGATTTGGATTTTTTCACAGAGTCTTTTTCGCTTTTTCAAATGACGGATGTCAATTGAGAAAAAAATCCAAATTATTCAAACAATTAATGGAGATTTAGAAGATTTTGAGAACGGTGGCAGATATAGTCCCCGAAACGTCAATCAAAAACTATATAGAGAAGTATCTTTTGAATTTTTACAATTTTTCTATAGGCATATTCAGGGAACGATAAGTTACTGACAAATTGAATCATTTTTCTATAGGAAATATAATTTGGTGAAGGCAGTAACTTATCGGGGTGAACTAATTAGTTTGCCCTTTCTACACTTGTATAGATTTTCCTGATTATATTTTCATTTTCAGACTGGAAGGTTACCCAAAAAATATGTCAATGAAACTTGATATTTTTTCTAGAAGAGCACGGGAAACTCTATTCTGCCCAAATATGGAATTTCCATATGTTGTCCGATCTTTAGTAACACTGATGATATCAGAACTGTTTGTGTTTTAGTTTTTTTCATCAAAACGTGCCCATATATAATTGCTTTGTTTTTTATCAGAAGTAGACAGTATAGCTTCTTCAGTAGATGCCATTTTTTTCTCAATTATATGAGTTAGCTCATCCACTCCCCATTTCTGGGCATTATTGGCATTTTCTCCCAAACCAATTCCAATTTTTGAAGAGCGAGGATTCGAAAAGGTGGCCTTTGCTGCTATTTGATTATGTTCTAAATTCCCCATTCGACGACTTTTTTTCCTCAAACTATCACCTATATTTGTCACTGTTTTCAAATTTTTCAGGGTGCGGTGCAATCTTTTTATCATGGGAATTATTATCCACATTGTCGGATACTGTTCCACAGAAAAAAGTGTTGTCAAATTATCCAGTGGTTTTAAAATTGGAATACAATCTTTCCAAATGCCCCATTCTAGAGTATCCAAATATTCAGATGAAGAGAATCTCCTATTAGTAATAATCTTTAAATCATTATCAAAGAAGGATTCCATCTAGCAATTACATATTTCTTTACTTTGAGTATTGGCAGATGCATTTGTTTTTTTTCACGCCTCCCAACCTGAAATTCTGCCAAATCCTGTTGTCTCAGAGGTAGGGTTCTTTAACGAGCTCAACATCTATGAACTCGGGACCGCCATCTTAATGTCCCCTCCGAAGGAGGCATATCTATCGTCTTATCTCGTGCTCATTGATAAAGACTCCTGCAGCTGCTAATATGCTACTACGCTACAGTTGTTAGGGCATTTTCACGCACACCTTCCTTGTCAGGTGGTCACCCATTCAAGTACTAAGCACGTCCGATGTTGCTTGGCTCAGATATCAATAAGACTCTCGCCAACCTGACCATACAAGGTGCATTTGTTCTTGGACCTTCTGCAACTTTTTAGATGCTACGACACTGTGTTTAAAATAAGCCCCTGAATGTGTGCATTTCACAATATTCTACAATTCTATGTTGGTAGAAATAGCATCTGAAACACATGAATTGAATATATGTGCAACATATGGATGATGGTGATATTTTTTTAAATAGTAATTTATGGCCAGTTTCAAATTTGAAGCATTATCAGCTACCCCTGTTATTACTTTATCAAACACATTTAATCAATTCAACACTGTTGTAACGGTATTTCCAATAATTTCTGCAGTATGTGACCCAGAAATTTCTCTTGTTGATAATGCATGTCCCATCATTTCATTATTGTAGATGAATCGGCTCGTAATGGTAATATAAGCAACATTGCTGTCAGAGGTCCATATATCTGTGCTTACGGCAATATTTTTCACGTCTCCCAATGTTTTTTTCAAATCCAAAGCAGCTTTATTATATTTATCATTATACTTTCCAGCTCGGCAAATTGAAAAATCTATCAAATTTTCTACTATAGTCAATAAAACCTATATTTCCCACAATAGAGGAAGGTTGGTAGTCTAATGCGATCATCTTGAGCAATTTTTTCTTTTTTGTGACTGAGAAAGTTCACTCTGGTTGGAAAATGAAAATGTTTGTTGCCGTTTAAGGTTTGAAAGAGTTGCAATGTTTGTGTCTACTTCACTATCACCTTGTCTCTCTGGGGGAACAACCCTGGTAGTAGGTACTAGCTGAACTGGATGTTGAAATTACTGGTATATTCGAAATATTTTAGAGGGCTTTTGCATATTGAGCAGTTGATGTGTTTTTTATCAGCGCACTTCGAAAAAAAAACATACTTTGGATTTCATAGAAATTTCATCTTATTATTTGAAAAATAAGTTTAATCAACCGAATCAGAAAATTTGGAAATACTGGAAAGGAAAAGACCCTTGTTAACTGTCAAAACAATCACTTTCAGGGGTCAACGTCAAGTCTGTCACTTCAATGTCATTTTAGTACCATACATTGCAAGATTCTAAAGTTCTTGATTATTGATTCGATTCCGAGTTGTATTCGATTCTATGAAACAGTCGATTCTGCCCATCACTACTTTGCATTAGTAAGAATACGTATTTGTAATTTAACCTAAAAATTTCAGTGGCTTTTTACTGTGTACTTGATATACTTTTTCATTGGGGATTCCAGTATATTTCAGGCCCAAGTTTTTTTCTCAAGTACAAATACTTTTTACTCTAAAATCCTTTCAAATACATTTATTCTATCCCTTTCAAGTACATGCAAGGCGGACACAGTGAATAAATGTGCAGTTACCTGGTAGCTCCATTTGTTGAAATTATAACGAGAAAAATGCTTATACACCATCTGAAAGAAATACTGGTCTATATGAAGAGAAAATGTTGTGCTTTTAGGAATTAGATTTCATGATAATAATTATCATTCTGATTTTTTTTCAACTAATATTTTATCTTCCTGAACATTGTCATATCACATCCCATATTCATACAATGGAAACTCAAGTGTTAGTGTTCTCAGCACTAAAGATTTCGTTACGTTACATATTTTATGAAAAGCATTCTGAATATATTAATGTATTGTTTCCAGATTCATAAAATGATTATATTATTCTCTCTCAGAACATGTTTAGTCTCATTACCACTTGATGCAAATGAATGCACAGGATTATATTTAAATTTTGAGTAGACGCGGCCGATACTTGATTAAAATCCTTAATTAAAGCAAACTAAAAAACCCACGACATGGGTTTTGTTAACCAATTTTTGTGAAAATCGTAGTGAAGTGTTTTTAGTTTGTTTTATATTTATATATTGCTACTTCTTTGAAACACTCTTGTTTCAATTTGTCGCAGAGATATACCAACGATTCTTTGAATAAAAAAGTCATTTTCAATCAAGTCGAAAATAAAAAATGGGAGAGTGAATTGAAATGAAAATTTACATTATATATGCTTTTTGAATACTCATGTTCAGACAATTCATACAGCATCATCAAGCGAAAGGTTGCTGAAGTAATTGAATCTATTATTGTCAAAGTTGATGGTAATACAATGCCATTTTCAAGAACCATATGACCTAGAAAAATTATAAAACCAATTTTTAATTTAGGTAGAACGTCTGATATATAGCAGAAAACATGTTGATGAAAATTCTCACCAACATCTTTAAATAGAGTGGGTATTCTGTAACTATCTTGGAGGTATGCCTTTGACTTCAACATCTGCTCCAAAGCCAAAAATTCAATTTCTCAGAAGACGTTTTAGATTCCAAAGTGTCAAATATTTATTGATCTTGCCATCAGCCCTGTTTCATTACCCAACTTTGATGACCGTTTCAATTCATCCACTAAGTACTGTTTCTTCACTTTTCTCTTGTTCAGGAATCCTTTTTATAAATCCTCTCAGTCCTTATATTCAAATCTTGATTTCATTTTAGGTCCAGAAGAAGATATTTCCCGAAATTTGAACTGCATGGAATTTATAATGCACGCTCCCTCAGACTACTACAAATCCAAAACAACTCCTTATCCTACTGCAAATGCAGTTGCTGAACCAGGATATATTTGGACCTCATTGGAAAGCATGCAACGAAGTTGTGCTAAGAAATGATTGTCACTGTTTGAAAGATTTATGCCACGAATAACCATATGCTCTTTGATATCAGTATTGATACATTTCACTTTGCTATTAACTTCTGAGTGTTAAGTGAAATAAGTTGCCGTAATAAAATATCAGTAACTATGTGAAAAACATTTCAATTCCTAAGTAAGTATTGTATATATTTTTGTGGGACTACTGATTTAAACATTTTGTAAAAAAAATGGCTCATATTTATTTTATTAAATAATCAAACCTTTTCTTTCAATTTTCCTAGAAAGTATCCTTTTTTGGGCATCAGTTATTCTTTCATACAAACTCGATGACCTCTTAGATATGTCTGAAGAATGAAAGGGGATACTTATGCTTTGTAAAATTTTCCAGGTTGTAATGTTGTCACATATTTCGAATTTACAATGGAATTATCTGTCTGTTATAACATTTTTTTATTCTTCCGAAGAATATGAATAACTTTCAGTGATGATATCTCACCATTTCTTGAGAATGTATTCTTTTGTCTTTTGTAAGAAAAGTATACAGTATTTTTTTAAATATCAATATTCAACAATAACCCTACCTAACTCCCAATAAATCTGTATCTCATTTACTGCCTGAAAGAATAAGTAGATGAATTAAATAAGTCTATTCCTTCACTATTTTTGTTTGCAACCATTCTTGTAAATAACCCATAGTTCGTAATATGATGAGAACCATGAATAATTCTGATTTTTTTCTCCTATTATTAACATTTAGACTAATTTTGTTTAAACTTGGTCAGCTTGCCCCATTTATTCCTATGCAAAAATTCCAAATCAATTTCAGCTCAACGCCATTCTAACAGCGATTGGGTCCCAAAGGCACTTAAGTTGTTTTTAACATTCAATTAATGCAATCATTGCACTATTATCACTTATTGAGTTTAAACACGTTTCTTGAATGTCATTAATATCCCGATATCGGGAACGCAATTATTTAGTCGGCCGACGAGCCTACACACGTTATGATTTCAAGTCCCGACATCGGGTCTGATAAATTGGTACGTCTGTTGTCCCCTTAAGTGTGGTGAAGGGGTTACTTGTGCAATTTTTAATTGTGCGACACCACAGCTTCTAGCCAGTCTTCATAATCACTACACTTCTGCAGCAATTTTCTCAATTTTTCTAAATTTTTAGAGTACTAGAAATTTTTTGTGATGAATCACTGAGAATCGTTGATATGTGGATGGACCTGTAGAAAGTATATTTGCAATTCGAATAATTTTAAAAATATACATAATAAAATTGCTACAAGAGATTTCAATAATAAGGTATCATTAATTGATAACATTATGAGCAGTTGGGCTAAGTTAATAGTTCCGAAATCAGTACAAATATAAACTACTAAAAACAAAAAAAATCCAGAACTGTTACTATTTTTGATGAGAAGAAACTTAAAATTAATAAATAAAACGAAAAAAATCTGGTGAAATAGATAAAATGAAACAAATAAAGTGTATAAAGACTGACTGCATTTGAAAATTGTTCCTGTAAAAAAAATCAAAATGAAAGAAGGCTCAAAGCCCTGGTTCAATAAAAATATCTTCAAACTAATTAAACTCCGTGATAAATTCTAATAAAAAAAATGAAACCCTACCCAAATGTTTATTGATTCCTATGACAATTATAAAACATTAGTTAAATTAGGTGTTCAAAAGCAAAAAAAAATATCAACAAAAATTCACCAATGCTACCAGAAAATCAGTTCGGAACTCATTAAATGAACTATCTGTATAATAAAAATGAATCTTGATTCTTTGTAAACGCAAAAAGTGAGAACGGCTGGAGCGATTTGGCAATTTTTTTTTATATATTCGTAATAGGGTTGTAACGGAGCTTCGCCTCCGCCTCTGTTACTGCGGAAGTTACGCAAGAAATTGTACCTTCGCCTCAGTACAATTTTTGCGGAGTTGTAAAGGAGGTTTATTTACGTCATAAATTATGACTCGACGACGTGGCTGATTTATGAACCGCTAAGAAATCGTTTGGAAGGTGACAAAGCCGAAAAACTGTTGTTTGTGAAATATAATTTGCCTCTCCTTAATTTTGATTACTAGTAGGTAATGATTGTATTTTCAAGAAGTGTGTACTATGAATGTACACTATTTTTTCCACTTTTACCTCCACCTCTGTTAACCTCCGCATCCGCGGAGGCAAAGCTCTTTCTCTCCGCCTCCGCTAAGAAGGCCTCCCTTACAACCCTGGTTCGTAATAGCCCGAGGATGGTTTATATATATATATATATATAAATATAAATATATATATATACAGGGTGTAACATGAGTACGTTAAAATATTCAAGTGACGTATTCCTGAGACAATTTTAAGAAAAAAAGTCTATATAAACTTCCGGAAATGCATTGTTTCGGAGATACAGAGTGTTGTAATTGAATTTTTTTGTTCGATTTTTTAAAATAACTTTGCAAAAAATAAGTTATTTGCACGAAATTTGGTACCTGGAGTTTTTTCATGTAACATCTAGAGGGCGCTGCGAACGGAGTCCTTCAGCCTGTTATACATTCGTAATTCAGTTATAGTTACATTATTTTGTATATGCAAATATATATATATATATATACATACATATATATTTTAATTTGCAAAAAAAAAAAAAAAATAATTTGAGATTTGTTAATTTCCTGGCCTTTCTGCCAAAGTGTTGAGGCATTCCATCAAGGTGTTTGCTGGAAACTTGAATCTTGGGTTCACTGTCGGGGCTCTACTAATGGATTGTGTTTGGATAATTTGAATATTGTTTTGATTGTTGGCAAACTTCTGGGATAATTTTTTCAGTCTCTCGACGATTGGTTGTACATTAGTGCGCTGGTAAAGGAGATTGTTTGGAGGATAATGTAGGGGGTTTTGCGGGTGTCGCATTTTGGTGATTGTTCGCAGGCTGGATCTTTCCGCAACTTCCAAGTTCATCAGAGGTGGATTTCTGACGTTGAGGTATATTGGTGAGCATATTCCAGGATTGGACGGCATATGGTTTTATAGATGTGCGCAGCTGTTTTACTGCTGATTCCTCTGTTCTTATAGGTAAGGGTCCGGAAATGTTTTGCTCTTGTAATGCACTTTTTTTTCATCAGCTGAGTATGATGATTAAAGTTCATTTTTGGGTCTATGTGGACTCCTAAGTACTTAACTACAGTGCTACTTCTTACTGTATGATTGTTTACAGTTACCGTAGGTGAATCATCTGTTATTTTGTGGTTGAAGATTATCAGTTGAGATTTTTCGGGGTTTGGCTTCAGCCTCCATTTGTCACACCATGTCATAGTGTCTTCAATCGAGTCTTGTAACTTACTTACTGCTTTCTCCCGCGTTTTGTTGTGGTTAATTATGGCCGTATCGTCACGCTGTCATTATTTATTTCAAATTGCCCTAACATTTTTGACAGCAAACTTTTGGTACTTCTCATGAAAAAACCTTATTCCCACACCTTTTCCAAGTAAAAAAGGTACACTTCCTCAACAACGCTGGAGGTGATCGTTTTCGAGATATTTACAATTTTCTATATCGATGCATGTTACTTAGCTCCTAGGGCGCAAGTGAAGTTGCTGAGAACATTACAGAAACTAAGTATGTGGTAGGTCTCGTCAAAATAAACAACTTTTTTCCTATGAAATGTTTATCGAACAATGATTTGTTTTCAAGGTACAGATTGTTGAAATTTTTCAAAACATGGTTGGTTTATGTCATAAGTTTTTTGCAATTTTAGTTATTTTCATCAAACTTTATACACAGTATACCCGGACAGACTTCTTCTAAACTGAGCATAATCAAACTGCTTAATCAGTATAGCCAAATTTGATTTCAATAATTTTTGTCACTCTCCGCTTGCAAATTAAGTTAATTAAATCGAGTAGGCTATGAACGTTCGTTTATGAAAATAGAAGTTTGCTGTCACATTTTTAACTATTCATTGACAAATTCACAGTTCGGAGTTTATAAAGTGATTTTTTGGTACCATGCCCGACTTTACGAATGCTGAAATGGCTGATATGGTTTTTGCATACGGCTTGGCTGACGGAAATTAACCGAGGCCAGACGCATCTATCAGGAAAGGTATCCCCAACGCGTCACTCCTTGTGCAGCGACATTTGCGAATCTTTTCCGGCGACTTTCCGAATCTGGAAGCTTTGAAAGAAATTTTGCAGTAGGACGGCCACGGACTACAAGAACTGTGGAATTGGAGGAGACGGTTCTCGAAGAAATTAGTGAACATCCAGAGACAAGTACAAGAAAAATTAGTCAAACTTTAAATGTGAGTCACATGACCGTTTACAGAATTTTAAAGGAACAGCAATTATATCCTTATCATATTCAGCGTGTCCAGGCACTTACGCTACGTGATTTTTAACCACGTATCGAATTTGCTCAATGGTTTCAAAGAAAAGTCGAACAACATCCCCAAATTTTTTTGAAAATCTTCTTCACAGATGAGGCTAATTTTTCAAGAAATGGTATTATGAACTTCCATAACAACCACATCTGGGCGGAAGATAACCCTAATGTGATAACGCAAACTCATTTCCAAGACAGATTCTCTTAATGTATGGGTAGGCATAATTGGGGATTATTTAATCGGCCCCTATTTTCTCCCCTTACGTTTGAATGGAGATGCTTACCAACATTTTTTGGGACACGAGCTTCCCCAGCTTATGGAAGATGTTCCCATTGGTCTCCGAAATCACTCTTGGTTTATGCACGATGGATCCCCTGCTCATTTTAGTCTGATAGCAAGACATTTCTTAGACGTAGCATATCTTCAACGATGGATAGGAAGAGGAGGCACTCAGCATTGGCCCCCGAGGTCACTGGACCTCAATCCTGTCGATTTTTTCTTTTGGGGACAACTAAAATCACTAGTTTATGCTAGCCCCATTGAAAACGAGGAAATGTTGAGGGATCACATCATAGCTTGCTGCGAAACGATAAGAAACACTCCCGGCATTTTTCAACGGGTGCGGAATTCTTTGATGAGGAGAGCAGAATCTTGTATTACTGTTGGGGGTCGTTACTTGGAACAGTTGTTGTAATAGTTGTTTCGTTCAATATTTATATGTTTAATTGCCTAATAAATAACATAGTACTTCTCCGAATTGTTTTTTTACAAACTCCGAAATGTAGCACTTTTTAATTGAATAATTAAACCTGACAAATTTTTTTAATTTGGATTGATTAAACAGTTTGATGATGCTTAGTTTGAAAGAAGTCTGTGTTTAAAGTTTGATGAAAATAACTGCAGATGCAAATAATTTATGACAAAAACCAATCATGTTTTGAAAAATTTCAACAATCTGTATCTCGAAAACAAATCATTTTTCGATAAACATTTCATAGGAAAAAAGTAGTTTATTTTGACGAGACCTACCACATACTTAGTTTTTGTAATGTTCTCAGCAACTTCACTTAGCGCCCTAGGAGCTAAGTAACATGCATCGATATAGAAAATTGTAAATATCTCGAAAACGATCACCTCCAGCGTTGTTGAGGAATTGTACCTTTTTTACTTGGAAAAGGTGTGGGAATAAGGTTTTTTCATGAATAGTACCAAAAGTTTACTGTCAAAAATGTTAGGGCAATTTGAAATAAATAATGACAGCGTACGCAGCGCCCTCTAGATGTTACATGAAAATTAATACGAAATTATGATTTCCCATGTCAAAAAAACCAAATTTCGTGCAAATAATTTATTTTTTGCAAAAGTTATTTTTAAAAATCGAACAAAAAAGTCAATTTCAACACTCTGTATCTCCGAAACGAAGCATTTCCGGTCACAAGTTTATATAGACTTTTTTTCTTAAAATTGTCTCAGGAATACGTCACTTGAATATTTTAACGTACTTATGTTAAAATATCTTTTTATATTGTTACGAAATATATTTTAGATAATATTATAGAATTTGCTTATATATATTGTTACGATAAGAAATATTTGTTCAATGTAAAAAGAATAAAAAGTGATATACTTAATGCTACTTATATATCACATATATACCTGCTATGTTTGTTTTGCAATTTTACTGTACATTTTGCTTTTCTGGAACCTTGTACTATTTCTATCGACGCAGATGTCTCAAGAGTTCAGCAGTGGAGTTTTTCTATTGTCATAAGTATATTGCTAACAATTCATTTAATTTGCACAACCTATAAAAAATGTAGAAATCAAAATTCATGAATAAAACTTTAGATCTCGAGTAGACAAAAATAATATTCAAGTTGGAACATCCTATATGATAAAATCAAATCGGAAGGAAACATGACAGCTATATGTCAAAACATTTCGATGGAAAATTATAAAATATAAAAATTTTGAGTACAGAAAATTGTCAGATATGAATTTTTACAAACTCTGTATATATTATGTAAGCTATAGAAGTGTAAATTGTATATAAAATCAATAGAATAGTTCAGAATAAGGAAAAGTGTCCCAGAAAGTGAGTAAAAACCTAAAATTTGTGAGAAAAAACAAAAAGGGATGGTTGCCAGGAAGAAAAATAACGAGGTTTTTGAGGGGAGATAAAAATTATGTTTAAAAGAAAGCCGTAACAAATTTTGCTGAACAATAAATACGAAAATACACCAAGAACGGAAACAGATCAACCATTTGACAATCTAAAAGATGTCCAGAGACCAATAGGCGTAGAAATTTCGAAGAAAAACCACTCACCTTCAGAATACAGCAGAATTCATAACCGTGGCGTTGCCAACAACAAGGGGCCCCTGCCACAGTGAATCTGCAAACTCCAATATCCAAAGAACACTTCCAGGATTCACGAGATTACTCAAGAGAGACGAATAACAGGTACTTTTTAACCCAAAACTAAACAAAGTGAGCGTATTCGTGCCAGACACTTCTTTCGGGTACTTTGATGACTTTTATCCACTCATTTGAACATTATTCCTTATTCATGCTTATGAATTGAGTATTACTCACAAGCCCTTATCTTTACTAGTTACTTTGTTGCGCATGAGCAAAGTTTTTGACATTTCTATCTCACTGGTTGACCAAAATATTAAAATTAAGTTAGATTTTGCAGGCTAGGTATATTTAAGGATTCATTTTGAATAAAAGAAACATAATTTGACTATTTTCTGTATTCATTATTTATTTGTTGATTACATAACCATAAATATTTCCATAAAACAGTATATTGAATATTGGCTCCAAGCAGAGCAACAAGATGGTACCACTGAATCCTGCCATGAGAAGGAGAAATATCATATTTCCATAGGCGTACCGACTGAGCTGTGATAAGGTGAAAGAATACAGGTAAAAGAGTATTTGAAAAAGAGTAAGCAACAAAGCCGGATATTTTATTACTGTTATGAAAGGTATTTCTTTTCAAAATTTTCAAATAAAAATAAATCATTCAATCAACCATATCATAGCAAATGGAAAATATTTTATTATGATTACTAGTTATTAATAAAATAAAATAATAACAATTAAAAATGATAAAAATCAAAATACTAGCAATAACAGCATCATAATAATATATATATATATATATATATATATATATATATATATATATATATATATATATATATATATATATATATATATTATATATATATATATATATTGTGTATTGTGTTATTGTATTGAATGAATGTGGTTTTTTGTGGAGGAACAACGTTTCTTGACATGTTTTTTGGGTAACCTTCCACAGTCTGAAAATGAAAATATAATCAGGAAAATCTATACAAGTGTAGAAAGGGCAAACTGATTAGTTATTGCGTTCACCAAATTATATTTCCTATGGAAAAATGATTCAATTTGTCAATAACTTGCCGTTTTCTGAATTTGCCTATCAACATTTTTTTTTTAAATTCAAAAGATACTTCTCTATATAGTTTTTGCTTGACGTTTCGGGGACTATATCTTCCCCCGTTCTCAAAATCTTCTGAATCTCCTTTAATTGTTTTATAATTTGGATTTTTGCTCGCAGAGTCTTTTTTGCTTTTTCAACTGACGCATGTCAATTGAGATCCGTCAGCTGAAAAAGCAAAAAAGACTCTGCGAGCAAAAATCCAAATTATAAAACAATTAAAGGAGATTAAGAAGATTTTGAGAACGGGCAGATATAGTCCCCGAAACGTCAAGCAAAACTATATGAGAAGTATCTTTAATTTTAAAAATTTTTGATAGGCAAATTCAGAAAACGTCAAGTTATTGACAAATTGAATCATTTTTCCATAGGAAATATAATTTGGTGAACGCAATAACTTATCGGGGTGAACTAATCAGTTTGCCCTTTCTACACTTGTATAGATTTTCCTGATTATATTTTCATTTTCAGACTGTGGAAGGTTACCCAAAAAACATGTCAAGAAATGTGTTATTGTATTCTGAATATTGAAAGTGCGAATTGAACCGCATCTAGAAACTTTGTAATTTCTACGTTTTGGCTCCCATTATTAAGAAAAGTGGAAAAATATATAATTATCAGATAATAATAATAATATAATAATCATTTATTGCCCAACAGGTTACACCCGATTACAGGACATAATTAAATTTACATATTTAATATTTCAAATTTGTTTTACCTAATAACTAATAACCTACTAACTACCAACTAATAACTAATAATTATTTATATAGAACATTCAGTTAAGAACAAGATGCAATATTGCAAGAATTCAAAAATGCAAACATTTTATTCAAGTTCGATTTATATCAGTTTTTTCAATGTTATCTCTTTTATGTATCTAAGCGAACATTACATCATATAGAAATATTACAAAATGACATTCTTTGAGATCCGTGAATTGTGTTCATTGGAAAAACCTAACCATTTGACAAACACATTTTGGCCTTTTCTCTTCAATATCTTCTCGACAAGGTACACGTCAGGATTTTGAGTTTTCTGCAATTCAGCTTCATAGAAGCAGCCTTGAATGGGATTCTTATCCATGTCTTCGAAAATGTATGTTGGTGGATATGTGCTGTTGACTTTGAAGACTTTGAATAATTCTGTGGTGAAGTTGGCTTCATAGCCCTTTTCGAATAAATTTTTATACTTGCTAATACGAACTATGTCATTCACTCGATATTTTGGCTTGATTTTTTTCATCTCCTTTCCTTTTTTCTTCTTGATGATTTTCAACTTTGTAGTGGTTTTAACATCGATGGGTTTCATACCTATTGCACGATGTTTTTTATGGTTATATCTATGCGTTATGATTGGAAGGATTTCCAACCATTTATGATTTCCATTCATTGAAAACTCCTTATAGATCCAAGTTTTGATTGTTCGAATTACTCTTTCAGCCATAGATGCTTTTGTAGCACTAAAAGTGGAATAATGTTTAATATTTTTTCAATCCATCAATGACGAAAAATTGCTATTGTAAAATTCCTTTCCTTGATCGCTTTGCACATGTTTCGGAGAATATTTGGCATTTTCCAATACCATCTCCATGGCATCAGTTATATCTTCACCGATTTTTGTTTTGACTGGTTTTGTCCACATATATTTAGAGTAACAATCGATGACCACTAAAATGTATCGATAACCTCGATGTCACAAAAGTTACAGATAGAGTTGAAGTTTTCACACATCATCTTAATAGGTGATAGGGATATTATATTTGTTTTTGCCGTGCCACAATAAAATGTGATATTTTTGCGTGACCCAAGTCTTGGAACCCTGAAGTTCAACTCGGATAAGAGCATGCTGCAGTCAACCTGGTTGTGCAGTAATTTATACAGAAATATAACTGAGTCTTCTTGTTTCCAGTGAGACAATTTGAAACTGTAAAAGAAGTGCATTGTGATCTGAACCTCTTGCTGGATATGTTCCATGACATTTGAAAAATGTAAATTTTAAGAATTTTCTTTGAACCCTTTCTAGGGTATATTAATGGCAGAAATAGTGAGGACTCCAAATTATTGAGCAGTATTCTAATTTTTTTATTTTTTTATTAAGATATTGATAAGAGTAACAAAGGGGAAGTGATTTCCAACCGAGGTCTCAATGGATGAAACTATAAAGTACTCTTCCAATTTGAAATTCTTGGGACTATATATATAGATGATAATTTATCATGGTTCAAATATTGAAATATTAAGGAAACGAATTTTTCCTATAATTGAATTTTTTTTATCTATTGAATATCAAATATCACAAAAACATTATTGGCTTGCTTTACTCTAAATTCCCATATTCAATTTCTGTTTAGTGTTCAGCTAGTTATTCTTTGCTCAAGCCATTAAAAACACTCCAAAACAAAATCATTACGGGCGTATTCAAACTTGACTAACCAGAACCATCAGTTAATTTATATAAACCCAGAAAACTTCTTGATGTCTATTCATTATACAAAATGAGACTGTGCGCCTTCATTCATTTTGTTAAAAATAATGTGGAGCATTCTTATTTGGTATTTGAAACTAATAGTGATCAACGCAGTTACTCAACCAGATTTTTCAATAATCGATTACTAAAATATAAACAAATATTGGAAAAAAAACAATCTATTACAATGGAATAAAATTTTATAAAGATCTACCAGACCTATTGAATAGAAATATTTTTCTGTGAATTGAAAAATCCACGACAAAAATGTATTGAAGACCTAGTGAATGCGATGCCAGTGTTGCATCAATGTTACAAATGGTTTCTTGGAGCTCTTTATTAAGAATGGAATAGAAAGTAAAAATTTTCACTTTCATATTTTTCTTTTGAGTTAGTTTATCTTTGAGTCGCAGGTGATTCCACATCTGATTTTTTGAACACCCTGTTCATATTGTCAAACAAATCAATCTACCAGACCATTTGAAAACATATGGCATATCAATTATTTTTTCTGATTCTATCATTTACATTATTCTCTCATACTCTCTCGAGTATATGGTGTTCCACTTTCTAATTGTCTAGTATTTATATTTTCCTTTCCAGAAACTTGTACTTTTCTTGTGAAATGATTTGTTAAATACAGGGTGAGTCAACAGGATTCCCTCGGTTCATTGCTCCTTAATGTATCACTATTTCGATTTCTTAAATTTTTTTGTCAAAGGGACCATTTAAGACCACCTTCTAAAATTATTTTCATTCATACAGGGTGCATCATTGATGCATGGCTAACCAAAGTTGTTCTTTTTAAAATGAAACACCCGGTATATTTTCATATATTCCGATCGGCTGTTCCATTGGCTGCTCAATGATTTTTTCAATTTTGAATTCCATTTCGGCGTTGCCGAGTTATTCAAAAGAAATCTATTTTGTGGACTTCTTTTCGAAAAATTACCTATTTCACATTTTGTAATATTTAGTGAAGAAATTGGGGAATCGTTGGTCGATATGATGATGTTCATTGAGAATAGCAAGAATTTGGAATACATTGTACAGGATGTTCGATACAACAACACAAACTTAGCCATTTTCAAACATCGGTATTTTGATTTTTTCAAATGGAACACCCTATATATTTTCATTTAAATCAAGTCCTTTTCAATAATTCTACACTTGTCATTCTCCATGTCATGTACCTAAAACAACTCGTTTCCGAGATATTCTACATCCAAAAGATGGATATTTTTCCAAAATATTGACAATGTTCGCCTTTAGTATCATATTTGGAATTGAACTTTGCACAAAAATCATATTTATTCGAATCTAACAGAAAATAATAATTAATGCAGCAAATGTTCAATGTGCCCGCCATTTTCACCAATACACACTCTCAATCTGTTTCGAAAATTAGTATCCACATGTGCCAGCATGTCCTCTGAAATTTCCCTGAAAGCAGTACGAATTATTGCTTTCATATTTTCCGGAGTTGTAGGCGGAGTTTGATAGACAACCCATTCAATGTATACCCATAGAAAAAAATCCATTTTTGTAAGGTCCGGTGACCTTGGAGGCCACTGAACTGGCCATCCTCTACCTATCCATTTTTTACGGAATTCATTATCAATGTATTCCCGCACATCAGTGTGGTAATGTGCAGGCGCGCCATCTTGTTGTAGCCACATTCTCTGCCTTATTGCCAATGGAATATCATCTAATAAATTTGATAACTGACTTCGCAGAAATCTTAGATATTTTCTTCCATTGAGATGTCCGTTGAAAAAAAGGGCCCAATTACACGCCGTCCAATGATACCTCCCCAAACATTCAGTGATCAACGTTGTTGGTGATTGACATATCTAACAAAATGAGGATTTTCAGTTGCATAATAGTGCATATTATGCCGATTCACATGGCCATTGTTGTGAAACATGGCTTCGTCCGAAAATAGAACATACTCAAAAAATCAGGTTCTTGGTTGATTTTATCTACACCCCATTGGCAAAACCGCATTTGCTCTGGAAAATATCTTTCAGTCAGCTCTTGCATTAACTGCATATATGGATAGTAATTGCATTTTCTCACCATCCGAGAAACACTACTTTGAGATATTCCCAACTCCCTACTCAAAATACGTGTACTCACATAGGGATTCTTGGTAATATGCAATGCAATATCAAGAGCATTTTCATCATTTGTTACAGGACAAGCACGTTCAGACTTTTTGTAAAATACTTTTCCGGTTTCCTCAAATCTTGTTTTGAGGTCTCGAAATGCTCGCTGGTCTGGATGTCTTCTCTCAGGAAACTTTTGTTCGTATAATCTAGATGCCAGTAAGCAATTGCCATCACTTTTCTCCAAAGCATACACCATTTTAACCATGTCCTCTAAACGATAATTCATAATGCCACAATAATTTTTAACAGAACTGGATTGTAGTTTGACAGTACCTCTATTTACGAATTCCGATAGTCATTTTTTCTGCGTTAGTCATGGATAACTGAACTAGAAAAAATAGTTACATTTAAAAATTTCTTTTGCTATGATAGTTATCCATGAGTTTCCAAGAATGCTCCTGAAGATGGAAAAAAATCATTGAAACATCATTCAGTATCAGTATTTTCTATGAACAAACATGTAGATACAAAATCTATAGAATTGTTGATTTGATATTGAACAATTCCTTTAAACCAGAATATCTCGGAAACAGGTTGTTTAAGGTACATGACTTCGTGGATGAAAAGTGTAGAGTCATTAAAAAGGAGTTGATTCAAATGAAAATATACAGGGTGTTCCATTTGAAAAAATAAAAATACTGATGTTTGAAAATGGCTAAGTTTGTGTTGTTGTGTCGAACATCCTGTACAATTTATTGCAAATTCTTGGTATTCTCAATGAACATCATCATATCGACCAACGATTCCCCAATTATCTCTACTAAATATTTTAAAATGTGAAATAGGTAATTTTTCGAAAAGAAGTCTACAAAATAGATTTCTTTTGAATAACTCGGCAACGCCGCAACGGAATTCAAAATTGAAAAAATCGTTGAGCAGCCAATGGAACAGCCGATCGGAATATATGAAAATATACCGGGTGTTTCATTTGAAAAAGAACAACTTTGGTTAGCCACGCATCAATGATGTACCCTGTATGAATGAAAATAATTTTAGAAGGCGGTCTTAGATGGCCCCTTTGACAAAAAAAATATAAGAAATCGAAATATAGTGATACATTAAGGAGCAATGGGGATCCTGTTGACTCACCCTGTATATGAAATATAGATTCCCAGTCAACACAACACATTTGTAGGAAACCGATATTCCTAGTTGAATTATTTCGTGAGCGCAGGCATTTATATGGATTAATGTACTTCTTCGGACATCTGTGGATATTGTTAATATATTTAGATATACGTTTCATTTCATAATAGGCTTATTCAAGAAAAAATTATTAATTCAATAATCGAAACTATAACTCATTTTAAACGGATTCCCAAAATTTTAGATTTTTCCGCGAACGTTTAAACCCTCAAATTAATTAAAGAAATTGGAGCGAACGAAAACGGGGCGTGGTTACCTGTGACGTCACACTGCATATGCGATACCTAACGTTTGCAAAGCCGCGAGTCGAGAGTCGACTGTATATTTCGTAAGTACCTACCGTGTTGTCTCTGTGTGTAAGAAGCAAATCGCTAGACTGTTTCGTTATTTTATTGCATAATGAGTGAGAATAAAGTGGTAAATAAATATTGTTTGGTTCCCGACTGTCCTAACACATCCAAGAATGCCCCAGAAAAATGGTTTATTAATGTGCCCTCTGATATTAAAATAATAAATGTTTGGCAGAAAGCAATGCATCGTGAAGTTTTTGTATCTAACAAATCGCATGTGTATTGCTGTGAAGATCATTTTAAAGTAAGTTTTTCGATTTTATCTCACAGTTTGAATATATTTAATAACAAAATTTGTATAGTTTTAAAATTAGTGATAACTTATAAGCTCTAGAGAGTTTAACACAAATAACTTGTTTTAGGTAGAGAAAGATATAGAAAATTATATGAACATCCTGTTTATATTTTCAACAAATCAATTATATGTACATTAAAACAATGAACAGTGGAAAAGTTAGACTAAAACCTGGAGTAGTACCGAGATTTTTTGACTGTCAAAAAAATAGAATTACGACGCATAGTTCAAAGCCACGGTCACAGTTTTTACAAACTAAAGCACAGCAATCTGTCATTGAGACTTTATTGTTAAGCTCAAAAAATAGAACTTCCGAAGAGAATCAAGAAGAGGAAGAAAATGAAATGGATATCAGACGAATGGAACCTATATCTAAGGAAATAGGGGTTCAGGCTCATATTAAGGCTTATGTACGTTCTAAGGCGATTCAATGTGGAGGCGAGGGTTTTTCTACACCAAAAATAACAAAAAGGAAAAAATCCACTAGTAATGAGATGGTTCCAAAGAAATCGCGAATGGAAAAAGTCGAAAAACCAATTAACGAAGATATTTCAATATCCAGTAGCGGTTCTACTTTTACATTTACTTCGTCAGAACTAAGTTTGTCAGATCCGAATAACTCATTTTATCTAGATACTAATAGGTCAAAAGAAATACAACGGAGAACATTTTATTTGATAGAAAAAAATCCAAAGCTTTATTTGGGAGTTCCGAGTCAGTCATTATTTGTTGTAAACTTGTTAACTAAAAAATGTGAGCTGGACAAGCTTGATATTTTTTTAACATTAAAAAAGATCAAACTAAATTTACCTTATAGGATATTAGCAGACGATTTTAGTTTACCACTTTCCAGAGTATGTAGCATTGTACAAAAAACTATACCGTCATTAGCTGGTTACCTTTACCCATTTGTGCGATGGATGCTCCTATCTGAAGTTAAGAAAAGACTTCCTATTCCCTTCAAAAGCAGATATAAAAATGTACAATGTATTATAGATTGTTTTGAAATTTCGATTCAAAAACCAAGTGATCCGATATTACAGAGTCTCACATGGTCGGAATTTAAGTGAGAGTATTTCCCATAAGATGCCATGTTTTTTCAATGTATTTTCAGTGCATTTTAATAAAAAAAAGTGCTAAGAATGTTTCATTCGACCCTGGTATTGCGTGACCGTAAAAAGCGTAAGTCAAAATATGGAATTTATTTTACTTACCTTTGCAATTTTATTCCTCGCATTTCCACACTTATAAAGTCTTTGTTTTTATTAAAATTGTCCATCACCATAAAGATATCCAATTCAGGTAAATTTGCAGAATCTGCTTTAATAAATCCAGTATCTACTGAATACATCTTAACTAGCAAAAACCACTAACACTTTTAAAATTTAAAGATATGGTAGCTGGAAGCAACTTTCTTATGTGAAACGCAACGGTGTACTGCCCAATATCAGACCACAATATGCAAGGTGACGTCACAGTCGGTTCTGCCGCTTTTTAACGGAGATCCATTTTCAACTTTTCTTATCTAAGTAGTGGGGCAAGTTCAAGAGCTAAAAATTGTACCAGTCATTTTGATTATTGAGTTTTACAATATAACGTGAAAAAAACCGAGAAAATATTTCATTGATAACAAGCCCATTACAAGTTCGACAAGCTACACACATTGTATATAGACTAACCCACACTTCCAGCGGACCGGGTTTGGAAATTATTGAGATCCTACAATTGCAGTGTAAATATTGAAAGGGAAGAGACACACAACAGCACACTTTGTGATTTTTTTCTTGTTTATGGCTCTGCCCGACCACAAAATAGTGTCAGACAGAATTAAGGATAAACACGTTTCCAAGGGCTGTTTTTTAGTTCACTTTAACCCTTCGATTTCATATTTCGGATCACAAGGAAAAAAGTTATTTTGGTTATCCTCCAACTATTGATTCAATCATTTTGAAATCAAATATGTAACATATATATTTTATCAAATAAGCTATTTAAATTCAACATTTCTTTAGTTTATGCTTGAGTAAGTCAATTATACAAACTCATTGACCTATTAGATATATATGGAAAACAAAAAGATACATCTTTTGGAAATATTTACAGGTGTCTTGTTTCCTCATGTACATGTAAATAACACCAGCTTTGGAACTTCAGATAAAACATTTTTTTATTCTTCGCAAGAAAATGAATGACTTCTGTGGTGGAGTAGTAATGCAGTGGGTCGTATAATAAAAAAGACACAAGGAATGATGATGAGTCCCTTACTCGATCATTAATTTCTCCCCAATCTGCTGAGATAACAAATTTTTTGTGATGGATGTAGCTCCAGTCCAATATAACTGGCTGGATTGGGTCGCTTATCGCATATTGTGCACATTATTTTAAAGAGTGAGTGAGAAACTATGTTATTTTTGAGCAAAACGATCACCAAACAATCCTTGTGTTATTTTGGATAGTCAACATAGGTTTTGTGAATTTCAAAATATATTAAAAGAAAAATATTAAGAGAGTTGTAAATTTTCATTCAACTTCTATGACTATATCCCAAACCTAATTGACACTGTTATTCCAATGATTTGAAAATGAGGCTTGCTCAAAATTAAATATCTCCTGATCCGTCACATATCACATAAACCGGGCTCAAATTTTGCCTTTATATGGAAAACGAGTAGCAAAGGTTTATGAAATGTTAGAAATTTCGAAAAATGGCCATGAGTCAAATATACAAGGGGAACACCGTGTACATCATTTCATCTTAGGATTTCACTTCAAAATATGAATTATTTTCTTCAAGTACCCTATACATATCTCCCACCATTTCTTAAATACTTCATAATTTTTTTATCTTTGGGAACCAAAAAGCCAATTGTATAGGGCATATGACAGGCACCAATTGAAAAATACTTTTGTGGTATATAGCTTTATTTCACACACAATGGGTCCCAAAAATATGGTTTCTCTTGCAATCTGGAAAAATAATCTCAATTTTTATTACTTTTGAAATCATGTCGTTTTATTGAGACACTTTTATATTTAATACTGAAAACTGAAAATTTCCATTGTGTATTAGAGGACAGTGAAACAAAATATATTAGATATAAACAGTAATTCATATAACAATTTTCACAAATTAGCACTAAAATATTTTTAGTTTTCAGTACTTTTGTTGTATATCTTGCAACCAACATATTGAGGTGAAAATTGAATGTAGAAGGGCTCAATAGGCAGATAGAGAGCATATCTGCAATTCAAGTATGGTCATTACAATCACATAAAATACAAGGGCCCTTGTTCGTACACAGTCCATTTTCGGCAATGCAAATAGAATTATCGAATGAAAGATATTGTAGATTAATTCTTTGGATTCACTATAGAAAAATCAACTTTTTTTTAAGATATCTTGTAATTTTTTTGGCATTTCCTATATTTAATTAATTTCCCAACGAAAAAGATCAAATTATTTTATTTTATGAGATATATTGGATTGGTTCCCCTTTGGTAGCTAACATCGACATCATAGAATATATTGATATTTCTGTAGGATACACAAAGGGATAATATATAAGCTGTTTCTTTTCAATTCTCAAAATTGTATTCGTTACTTGTGGATTAAAATATGCCCAAGAGCTAGATCACAATTGTCCAGATATATCTAATAGGCCGAGTTAGGAATGTTTTCTACAGTCTGTCTGTTTATAAGGTGCAAAATCTTGTGTTGCAAATTTCCAGAAAAAAATTATTAACAATAGCAACAGGAATCAATCCTCAATTGTGACCCAAAAAAGTCGTCAACTGAAAGAAGTAATATCTCCATGGCGGATTGTGTGTCATAATTCAGGTTTCATTAGGAATATATGCTTAAACAAAGAACTAACGGGCGAAATATTTTATTACATTTATTTTTACACAAGAATCACAACATACAAATATAATATTTCATGAATCAATATTGTTCCACATACCAGATGGGAATATTTAATGATCAAAATTTCAAAATGAATGTTACACTAAACATTAGGTAACAATCATTGAATATACAGGGCTATTCAAATTCGTTTCTGTACATGGGGATCTCGTAAACGATAAGAGATAGAGTGTCGGTTAAATCGTGGCATAGTTGCGTATTTTATAGACCTATTCAATGATGTGAAAAAATCGAATTTAGCTCTTTTGGTTCTGGAGATATACAGGAAAAACAAAAAAATCCCAAATTATTTTTTTGCCTGTATTTCTTTATTCGCAGACATATTGAAAATCTGTCCACATTTTGCTATTGGCACTTGATGTGAGCTATCAGAATATGTTCATGAATCTTTTATACAGGGTGTCATCTGGCTTGGGCCACCCCCATCTTTGAATTTTTAAATACGGACCTGTATTTTTTGTTGTAGTTTTTGGATCGTCGACGTTCACTTCATACTGAGAAATTGAATTTAATTTTATATTTCGGGAAGTTTCGGTAATATTTTATTATACATAGTGTTTTTAGAGAGTATTTTTTTCATTTTTAGGTACCAATTCATATTTCTTCACATTTTCAATGCTCTTTGAGCGTTTTCTACAATGAACTTCGAATAGCAAAACCTTTTATGATTTTTTGAAACATATCTACAACAAAAATAGATTATACATATGTATTTTGATAAGCTGAAAAAAAAAACGATAGCAATAATTACATCCGAAACGAACACTATAATTGTAATGAAAATTGAAATGAAGTAATTTATATACACAAAAAAATCAATGGCGCAATAAATGTTCGAATTGGAGTCCTTCCATTTCGAGACATTTTTTAACTCGTTTTTTCATATTATTTATTGCCCTTAATACACTTCTTTGCTGCATTGTTGCGAAAGCATTCAAAATCCTCAATCTCAAGTCTTCCACATTTTCTATCTCTCTGCCAGCGTCAATCCTATTTTTCAATGTCCCCCATAGAAAATAGTCAAAAATAGTAAGATCTGGTGATCTTGCAGGCCATATTATTGGCCCATTATTTGCTATCCATCTGTTGTTGAATGTGGTATTCAGAAACTGATTAACCTCTCTTGTACAATGAGGACGAGCTCCATCATATTGAAACCAGATTCCATTCAACCTACCTATTGGAATATCTTCGAGGTATTCAGTGAAGGTGGTCCTTAAGAATTGCAAATAACGTTCGCCATTCAATGTCTCCTGGAAAATATATGGCCCAAGAATTTTATTATCAAAAATTCCTGCCCATACATTGAATCCAAATCGCACTTGAGGACGAACTTCTCTGAAATTATTTTCATTGGTCTGAGACCAGACATGTTCATTATTCCTATTGAATACACCGCAATTTGTGAAACGACTCTCATCGGTCCAAATGATGTTATTCAAAAAATTCCCATCTCTCACGATTTGTCTACGCAACCAGTTGCAGAAATTTCTTCTTCTTTCGGGATTTCCTGGATGTAATTTATGAAACGTTTTAATTTTGTAACATTTAAAATTATGCTTCCTGAGAGTGCCAAACTGTCGTTTGTGGCAAATTCAATTCATCTGCAATTTGTACCGATGATTTCGATGAATTTTCATTAATCTACAATTCAGTGATATTACTGAAAGTTTATTAAAATTTAAAAAAACTTACTTTTTCAACAATACTTTCCTCTATTTCGGCTGGAGTTCTGTTGCGAGGCTTATTGAATGATCCAAATTCGCTAAGGTTTTTGTCTGATTTCTGGAACAAAGTTTCATGCGGTTGACGCCTTTCAGGATAAATTTCCATATACCGTCGGGCTGTAGCATAACTGTTTCTATGGTTTTCATAAAAAAATTTCACCATGTCCCGTTTTTCTTCAGCGGAAAACATAATTTTTACACCAATAAACTCAAAAATATACAACAAATATGACAAATGTCAAAATATTATCGACAATTGTTCTCACAGTCTACTGAGATTTCATCGGTATTAAACATGGTAACTGAAGACATTAGCAACTTATAGGTAAGTATTATAGTAACTAGCGAAAATGTGGTGTTATGATCTTTCTATCTCCAAGAATCACTTATGGTGCAAGAAAATGTGGAAGAATTGAGATTGAGGATTTTGAATGCTTTCGCAACAATGCAGCAAAGAAGTGTATTAAGGGCAATAAATAATATGAAAAAACGAGTTCAAAAATGTCTCGAATTGGAAGGACTCCAATTCGAACATTTATTGCGCCATTAATTTTTTTTTTGTATATAAATTACTTCATTTCAATTTTCATTACAATTATAGTGTTCGTTTCGGATGTAATTATTGCTATCATTTACTTTTCAGCTTATCAAAATACATATGGATAATCATAAAAGGTTTTGCTATTCGAAGTTCATTGTAGAAAACGCTCAAAGAGCATTGAAAATGTGAAGAAATATGAATTGGTACCTAAAAATGAAAAAAATACTCGCTAAAAACACTATGGTACATGGGGAGACGTGAAAGTTGCTATTGTGTTTTTATTTAACTCAGTCAACCAATTTCCAGGGCCGTAATTTAAAAGGGAATAATTCACCCAATTATAATAAAATATTACCGAAACTTCCCGAAATATAAAATTAAATTTAATTTCTCAGTATGAAGTGAACGTCGACGATCCAAAAACTACAAAAAAAATACAGGTCCGTATTTAAAAATTCAAAGTTGGGGTGGCCCAAGTCAGATGACACCCTGTATAAACGATTCATGAACATATTCTGATAGCCCACATCAAGTGCCAATAGCAAAATGTGGACAGATTTTCAATATGTCTGCGAATAAAGAAGATACAGGCAAAAACATAATTTGGGATTTTTTGGTTTTTCCTGTATATTTCCAGAACCAAAAGAGCTAAATTCGATTTTTCCACATCATTGAACAGGTCTCTAAAATACGCAACTTTGCCACGATTCAACCGACACTCTATCTCTTATCGTTTACGAGATCCCCATGTACAGAAACGAATTTGAATAGCCCTGTATAATCCACAATAACTAGTGATGTTTATTTTGTTCCCAACTCAACCATAAAATAGCGATAAATTCGAAGCAAGCAGTCGTAACGTTATTCAAGAAATACTATACAGTGCGGCTTTTTATAGCCTCCCCCCCCTGTTTGTTAACTTTTGAACAGTTCGACATAGAACGATGGGACAAAACCATTTTGAATGATATCACCGATACTACTTTTTGAAGTTAAAGACATCGTGATTGCTCGATAGATGGCGCGGAGGGGCACATCAACTTAAAAATTTCAAATAGCATGGGGGGGTCAAGTGGCACATCCTTGAACAGATAATTCAATTATTTTTTCAACCAACATTTTTTTTTGTCAATTCTTTTTTTCACAATATGTATTTTAAATTTTGTTATTCTTGATATTTCAAATGCATATCATGAAGAAACGTATTGACTAAATGAAAAAAAACTAGATGGTTGAAAATAGAATTGAGTTATATTTTCAACGCTGTGCCACTTGACCCCCCCCCCCCGTGCTATTTGAAATTTTTAAGTTGATGTGCCCCCCACGTAGTATCGGTAATACCATTCAAAACGGTTTCTATCTCATTGTTCTACGTCAAACCGTCCAAAAGTTAACAGGAGGGGGGGGACTATAAAAAGCCCACCGTATAATCTTGTAGAATAGGATGAAAATATTTTATTCGGTAATGTTACAACATAAAATATCTTATATTTGATTGTGATGGAAACAAATATAATACCACCCCAATTTGGTGGACATATTGTATAGTATGAACAAGTCAAATATCAAGATGAAACTGTAGAGCTTTCGTAAAACCAAATGTATGATTTGTTTATGTGTGCTAACAATTCAGTGTGTCATCCAGTTCAATATTCATTAGCACATTTTGAATAAATTTAATGATAAACATTGTAACCAAAGTAGCCCCACGTTGGGCGCCACGAATACATTAATTATTTTTCAGACTTCAAATACATCTGCCTATACACATGGTATTTTGCACAGAGTATGAAATGCTTGCATTTGCTTTCCTAATGAATTGTTTATAACTGATGGATTGTTACACTGTTGTTTTTGAGTTTGAAACCTTCAACAGGCTGAAAAAAAAAAAACATAGAGGGGAAAAATATGACTTTTTTGAAGTTACTAGGTAATAGATTTTTGTAAACCAAATATCATTTGGTATACACAGTCACTCATCTTTGTACACTGATTTGTTTGTTTCTACACTTGATGATTTTTTTTTGAATATTAAGACTGACAGCTAACAAACTCAAAAAATTATTCCAAGAAAATACTACTTGTATATCGAATTATAATTTGCCTTCATTAATTGGCCTGGTTTTATTTGACTCATTATACTCTGGAATATGTCTGTTATGGTTTTATTCAACAGCACATTTGTTTCATTTCTATAATTAATTTCCGTCAAACAAATTTGTATACTGATATTTCACATGTGATTTAGTGTATCTACAAATAACTCATGATCCTCTGTAGCGTGATGCAGTTGCAACTGTTTTTTGACTTATTCATACTGAATGTTTTCAGTACTTTAATTCACAAGGAGTTCATTTGATTGATCCACATCACAAAAATCTCCTTCACAAAATTTTAGAATGAATTCTGTAACATTCCAATAAAATGAAATAATGTTTCTTCGATTCATTAACACCCAACAGTGTTGAAAGTAATCGTCATTGCTTCTTTTTGTATTATGAATAATATTGTACAAGTTGAAAATAGTTTTCACCTGAAACCAGCACAGATAACAATATTTTCATATAGGTATTATACAATATTTTTCGATGAAACATTATTTCATTTTTTAGATGAAAACACCTACCAGACCTGAAGCCGGCACATATCACTAAATTGCTACTAAAAAAATTATGACAGTCAAATAATTATTGAGTGAAAGTGCTGATTGCATCATTTTGATCGCATATTTAGAATTGGGGTCTTTATATTTTGCTTAAATTTTAAAATTCAATCGGATTTCTCAGATTTACTCTAATGAAGATATCCATGATTTAAGATAGCGAACAATAATTTTTGGACATTGTTGATTTTTCAGTATGCATTTGATGACCCATGGAAATTATATATATACATGTATATATATATATATATGTATATATATATATATATATATATATATAGGGTGTTATCTAAATTCTTGTAGAACCGATAACAGTTGATAGTTTATCAAAAAATAAACATATTTTGCAACAAGTTAAAATATACTCTGTAGTCATAAGAGGGAAAGAAGATGCTTTCACACTGAGCCTCGCTTCAAATGACCCAAATGTGATATAAGTTTCAAGATTAACTCTTTAAAGTTAGCAGTCATGGGACAACAGTCCAACTGTACTTCCTGAAAATATATATGAACTATTTTTTTACGGTCGTCCTTTGGTCTAAACACAAACATAAAAAATGTGATATTGGGAATGACTTCAAATGACGAATTCGCTCTTTTTCCATAGAGTAAAGTAAAATTTGAGACAGCAATCATAGAATAAATTCGGTAAAGAGTAAATCCAAGACAATTTATTTGTTTTTAACTAAGATTATGGGACTCTACTCACTTATTCGTTCAATGTTGACTTTTTTTGGACCTTTCATAAAAAAAAACATTATTGAATGGTGCAAGCAGTAGGTTGTACGAAAGTTAAGGAAAGTTCATTAGTTTTTCGACAATAGGCTCAGTGAAAATGGGATATAAGGTCGGTACTCCGATGAGCTTATTATAAGTACCTCGATTGGCTTACTACTGAGAATGTCTCGACTACTAAGTAGTTCCAATTCTGGTTTTGACCACTCTAAATCATTTCAAGTGAAAATTTCACACAGCTCCATTGTGTAGCCACTCGTCATGGCACCGAAATAATATTTATCATGATAAAGGTACCCTGGACATGTTCTCGAGATCTTCTTTTATTTTTTTCAATATGTAACCAAATGGTTTTTACTCTTTTTTTGCACACGCTCCACAAAATGCCTACTTTGGATACTGAAAAGAGTCCGCAAAATGCCACTTTACCGAACTAGGCTGGTAAAGTCTTCATGGCAACACTTTATCGGACTATTATTCTTTATTCGGAAAACTTATAATTAACATCTTAAAAATGTTTCAGGAGACACAATGAATTATAGTTAATTGATATTTCGTAGTGAGAGCACACGTTTTCTTCGAAATATTTTTTTGGAATGCTTTTCATGAAAAATTAACACTAATATTTGACAAGTATTTGCCAAATGTGACATTGATAAACAATCGCTCGCTCGATTTTTGCACAACTTTCTTACAATACCGTATGGATATGCGGCATTTCTGTTCTGTTTATTTGGAAAGCTAATCCACAAAAATGTTACGCAAATGTATTTGGCGGATATCATATTCATTTTAAATTTGGTAGACTTTTTCTGTCATGCTTCTCATATTTCTGGGTCATTGGGAAACATACTCAAAACAATTTTCTCAGCTTTCCATGTCAGGTTCCAAAATATTGCTTGTACGAAAAAAAGGTGGCAACATATCCTCAAAGTTAAAAAACTGATAATTCAGGAAATATATTTTTTCCAATATTTACGTCAAAAATTAGTCATTTTTGACGACTTTTAGATGTCAACATAAAGCTATTTCTGAACAGACTGCAAAAAAAAATCTGAACGGCGTGCAAAAAAGTACATACCTGCATTGTTTAAATACAGGTAATACAAAATACCCATCATTCTCATTTCAATCGTTTTTTATTGAACATATTACAATCATATTCCATCCATACTAATTTTGTAGAAGATCTAAAGTAATATTACAATTGCTGTTATTCTGTATGTTAATTCCAAACGATGATTTTGATAATACTAAATTAAATGGCTTTTCTTGTATAATGTTACAAGTATTATTGTTCTCGACTTCGCCATTTCCACTTTTCTTGATATCACCACTAAAAATACCGTTTGCAATTTTAACTTTTTCTTCCACATAGCCTTCTGCAACGGTCGACGATCGTCATCCACCATGATGTGTAAGTCTCAAAATATCCTCCCCTGAGCCAACTGAAAGCGACGCAGAGGACCTTCTAAAACTATGGCCAGTATATTTTGAAGTAGTAAAGGTAATCCAATAAATGATGCAATTAGACTCGGATCTTTTGCAAAAGTATTTATTCCGACTACTTGAGCTGTACATTTTCCATTCCTATACTGAATAAAAAAATCTAGGGTTTTCTGCTATCTTACTTACGGCAAATTTCAGCAGGATCAAATTTGTGTTCATTGTTATTTGGAACTACGAATGTTCTTCGTATTTTGGTTTTTGAATCGGCAATTTTAATAATTATATAAGAATCCTTGTCCTTAATATCATGTATTGTCATTTCAGAAAGTTCGTCCCGGCGACAGGCGCCTGACAATCCCATAATCATAACTACTTTCATCAATAACACATTTTCACCCGCAGTATTAAGCAAAAATTTAGTTACCCCTCCTCTCGTGAAAACGTTCGCCTTTTTCGGTTTATATCCGGCACTTTTTCTTTTAAGAAATGCCTTCACTTTGGGTTAATCATCTATATGTATGTTCTTGTTAACAGCTAAAGTTGATTTTAACATAGAAAACTTCGAGCACAGGGTTGACGACTTCATAGTTTTATATTTTTCCCCCAAATACGCAAGAATGACGGGTTCTGATACCTTAGATATTTTTTTCTGAGAACACCAACTATCAAATGCATCATATTCTTTTTCGTATAGTAGTCTGAACTTTACTGGTAGAATTTCTAAGCTAACTGCTTCCGCTGACTCCATCACATTGGCAGGAATATCATATGTATCACTAAAATCACTTTCTTCATACACAATTGAAGCGATATTTTATAAATTTACGAAAATTATCTGATTACGGTTTTAGAGTAATGGCGACTTCAATAATTGAAATTGTTACTACCTTGACAACCTAATATTTGTTTTAATTTTTCTCGGTACCTAGGTATGTATCGCGATTGACTGAAATAATTTTGCTTAATGTCACTATCACTGCCAAAACAATAAAAGTTGGACGTTTGCTATCAAAACGTTAATAATGAAGGGTATTTTCATTTTTGTATTAAAAACCCAAAGTATTGGAAAAAATCATGTATACAACTCGAATATAAAGCCTCTTTATTTTGCTTGCGAAGTTATGAAAACTTCTCGCGCGTGCAAAAAAGAGTCGCTTTATATTCTTGTTGTATGAATAATTATTTCCATAATCATGCGCGAATCAACGCTTTTCCACACTCATTTTCGTTTTCGAAAGACTCACTTTCCCACACGCCGTGGAAAGAGTGTGGGAATATTTTCCACACTATAAATATGCTGATCTATCTGAAAGATAGTCACAAAAACGTATCCTACAGAGATTACCATTTCGGAGTTTCAACTCGTTTGAAGTACTTTAAAACAAAAAATTATTTAGTTGAAGAAATTCCAGAAGTTATAGATGCTGCAAGTATGGAGTTTCTACAAGAAAAGTCTGAAGACAGATACGTAAAATAATACCAACATTTTCTTAATTGTCTCTTATATTTTATAAAGCTTGTAGAAGAAATGTTGTTTCTAACTAATGACTAAAGACACTTTCCCGCAGTAGTTTGCTTATCTGAACTCCACTTCGCGTCGTTCGCCGCATGCGGGAAAGTGAGTCTTTCCCACAGACCTCATGAAAGAAGTAGATATAACATGGCCGCTCTTCCAATGATTACAAAATAGCCCTTTTGCCATGGCTGACATAAGACTCCACTTCAGGTTGGTGCCCCTGATTTGTAGTCTGTCCCTTTCTAATAAAAGGAATGAAAGGAGATAGGAGATGTAATCACGATTTGACATAAAACTGTGTCAAAACTTGATTGCCGTTCAGACTTCAGAGCAGGTTTTCCATTTTTCATTGATGTGCGAGTTTATTATTTAGAAGCACCAAATTGCTAGATATTCACAATGGGTCGTATTCAGGCTCACACATTTACGAGTAGCAAAAAGCAAAATAGAGATTGAATGATGGATATGAATGCAAATGAATGATGGGCCAAAATTAAAGAGAGACCCACTCTGATATGGGAGTCTAATGGCGGCGCCCTATAGGGTTCCATTTTGATGACTGCATGTTGTATCTACTTCTTTTATGAGGTCTGTGGTCTTTCCGCAATTGTTAAGCCCTCATTCATTATCGGATTGGTCCATCCCTTTTTGTCCGCCAACCGATCCGCTAATGAATGGTAATGGGAGACAAGTCGCAGATCGATCAGGGCCGGGTTGTGAGTTCGGTAGTTTGACAACCAAACCTACGACCCGACCGCGACTAATTCGTGCTAGAGCTCGTCCAGTATTGAAACGACCGTTTGGTAGGTAGAGAGGGGGAAAACACGATTGGACATTATTTTCAGTGCTACGGCGAATCTTCACCAGTGTCTTGGCATGCAGCGTTTGAAACGTTAGGTTTGTTTGATTCATAATAAATAGGTATAGTTTTCCCAATATCAATTGCAGAAGCATAAGAAAGTCTTGCGGCGAAATCGTGTGAGCCGCAGTGGCGGAGATAACTAATTTCATTTAGATATTTTATGATTTTAAAAATGCTTCATAAATAATGAAAAATGAAAAAAAATTAAAGACAAGCTTTTATTTGTACAAATACATTAAGAAAGAAAAATAATTTCATTCATTGTTTGATGTAGGTTATTATTATATCCTAAAACGTATTTCGATCGGCACATACCAAGACCATAGACGCTACTGGTTTTTAATCTCTCAGAGCTATTGAAACACAAATATAACGCGTGATTTATGACTTCCCTTCGTAGAGACACAGCTGCCAGTATTATATCCAACTTGATTGGTCCAGACGAATCGGTTGTATAAACTGACAGCCCTCACTCTCGTCCACGTGGACTATCGGCTCTTTTGATCTACCGTGCATCCGACAGAAAATGTTTACGAGTAGTACAGATTATTTTTCGTTCAGTTTCTTGGCATATACGCTCGTGTTAGCGAAGTGAGTTTTTATTTGCTCCCTATAGAAACAGCTTCTGCAATTGATATTGGATGGACTATAGTGCAGTTATTTATTCAAATTTTCTTATACAAATATATCTATATCCCTCTGGCAGATTTGTCGAGAAATATTTTTTCCGTTCAGAACTTATAGGAGTGTAAGTTCTGTACTTCTCTTGTAAAGCCTATACCAAATAATTTGGTACGCCTATGGAATTTCTATTACTAGTCATAGTTCGGGCACAGTTTATAGCTAAAGATACAGTTCGCTCACTTGGCGTCTGATGTCTGATTTGTATCCCTCACGCATCGCGTGTTCTGTGTTACTAATACGGGCATTTTTCCGAGGCATGCGCGAGGGATACAAATCAGACGCCAAGTGAGCGAACTGTATCTTTAGCTATAAACTGTGATTCGGGCATCTTCGAGAAGAATTGGTTGTTAGGTAGGGGAAGGCCAAAGAAGTCGTTTCAATACTGAACGAGCTCTACTTGTGTAATCTGTGTGATCGGTCAATACGTCAATACTTGTCCGGCGACTCCAGACACAGACAACAGTTCACCGTGGGTGTTAGGAAGATATGGTGATTCTAGAATGTCTTTCTGGGACGAATTTATACTCCTAAATAAAGTGTTTTTCCTTTCTATCAAAGATTAGAATCAATAATTCTTGAAATTTGTCGAAGTCAGAATTCCAATTGATGTGAAAAATTCTGGAAGTCTTAATATTCTTAAAATTAGGCTGAAGAAGCACCTCTGTACAAACATATTGTGACATCATTTTTTTTATTTTTTCATGTTGTGTATGTTCTGCATGTTTGTTCATTTTGCTACATATGTTCCTTTGTGAGTACCTATATACATATTTTTTACGAATTTCATATTTTTATATTATCATATTTTTTTGTGTTACTCATTGTACTTGATATTAGTTATATGACTAAATAAACGATTTATATATATATATAGTCAATTCAATAAACGTATATGAGTTAATTTTTCCCTTTTTTTGCAACCACTCTTCCACCCAAACACTTATATTTTCTTTTTGGTATAATATGTTTGCACCGACATCGACAGCCCATGCAACTTTTGTCATTTTACGAATCATAATAATATGTATCTGGAGCTCACCAAGTTCATTATACGAATGATCTCGTTTGTCATGTCTGTGTTGACAAACGTGGATGAGTCGCATGTCGGGTCTCGGTTGGGAGTCGGGCCGGGGCTTGTATACAGTATCGGAAACAATTTATCTGGGGCAACAAGGAACGCAATGATATGATCATACCACATAAACAAGAGAGACGCACCACTGTGCGCCCCTCCTGTTACCTACCCCACCCGACGCATTAACTGACCACGTGGCAATGCGACACAGTGACTCGAATCATTCTTGCCGAGCCGTGGTTGCGAAAACAAAAGACCGTGACAATTACTACCTTTTGAAACATGCCGCCTATTTACACAACCGCAGAGAAAGTACAGATCGTTAAGTGGTACTTTGGGGGTAATTCTGTACAAGATACTAGAAATATATTCATAGTGGCTTTTGCAGATAGACCTGTACCCACGGAAGCGACTGTCCTTTCAATTATTAATCAATTTCAGAATTTTGGGTGTGTGGCAGCACATTGCAAAAAATGTTGTCCCACAAATCCACCACCGCTTCCCAGACAAATACCCGAGGAATGGGAAATAAGAGAAACACAAGGGGGTGCATTGGCAGAAACGACACCTTGTTCGAGTAGACAGATCGCCGACAAAGTGAATTTGAATGAAAGAACTGTAAAGAATATTTTGAAAAGAAACGGTTATCATTGTTTCAAAGTCAAGACTTTTGCAAAATCAAATTATTCCTGCAATTCGCGCTCTTCCGATTTACTTTAACGACGTGTGGTTTCAACGAGATGGTTGTCCTGCCCACAATGCAGGCACGGTGGTTACATTTTTGAATCAATTATTTCCCGATCGGTTTATTTGTACGCGAGGTACAATCAACTGGCCACCTCGACCACCAGATGTAGCACCTCTCGATTTTTTTTTCTCTGGGGCATGCTAAAATCGGAGGTATATCGGGATGAGTTCGAACGTGCCACCAATTTAGATGAACTGAGGGCAAAAATTATTCAGTTGTGTGCTCAGGTAACACCAGTTACCCTTGCGGCTACCAGAACAGAATTGTACAATAGATTCGGCTATTGTTTGGCCCAAAATGGTGGTTTGTTCGAACATTGAATAAAATAATTCCGCACACAAAATATTTAATTTGGTCTGTCTTCTCTTGTAAATATTTTTTTTCTCTTCATTCAAGAAATAATTGTTTTACTGTTAGAGGTTTGTCTTTTCTTGTAAATATTTGTTTTGTCTCCATTCAAGAAATAATTGTTTTTCTGTTAGAAATAAGTTTTTTGTTTTTATTGTCTTACAGAAATATCGTTTGCTTTTGTTTATGTTTAAGAATTTTCTTTTGTTTTCGCGGCCACCAGGGCACCGAAGATATTTTGATCTACCTGTCGTCCGACAGATTAAATTGAATCAATGATTCAGTTTAATTTGTTCAAAGTATGTAATGTGAAATTATCGTCAATAATTCTTCTTCATTGCAGCGCACACATTCTCACGACTGCTGCTGGTATGATACTGACGTCCTGAGCTGACCGCGCTGACTCTCCTATCTCTGTGTCGTGACGTCGATATCCCTTCCTCGAGCGAGTCGTAATGTAATGCTCTCTCAACATATAGCAAGCTATTCTTTACGCTCTCATGAAACCACCATACCCAAGATAAATACTTTCCGATACTGTATGTCTTTTGAAGACAACAAAGTTATTGGAAGAAATATATACTCCCAGATAAAGTCTTTTTCCTTTTTATGAGAGGTTTTATTAGAACTAATAATTCTTGAAATGTATCATAGTCCATTCTGAGGTGATTTATTCCGCCAAGTCGCACGCATGGTTAAATATAATTCAATAACATAAATGAATAAATTGTTCCCTCTTTCGAAACCACACGTTTTTTTTCTTTTTTGCATAACTTTTGCTTTTTTAGAGAAAACGGGAGACTTAATAGGTAACATGTATGTAGGTCTCACCACGTTCAGTACACGAATGAGCTCTTTTGCAGAGTTTGTGTCATGTCCGTGTAATGTATTGACAAACGCGGATGTCGGATCTCGGTTGGGAGTTGAAAATGGGCTTGTGGATTATAACTATTTTCACATGAGCCTATTGTATCCAATACTGTTAAACCTTCCTAGACATATTTTCATACATAATTACTGCTCTCACTTTCAGGATGGAATATGTGGGTCGCAGTCGACATTCTATTGATAATCATAACTCAAGAACTACATTAATAAGATTGAGGAGGTTTATAATTTGAATTGCAAACGATGATTCACCCTGGTCAGCAGCAGTCTTGCAAATTGAAAATTTTACCAGTATTTTCTTCGTCACCGTAGGTTTCAGATTTCGGTGTTTCTAGAATACTCGGTCCTTTCAACTGAAGGGTTACGAGGTCTTTACATCCATCCAAGGCGAGGACGATGAATCGGCCGTTCGAGGTTATCTCACATGCAGTTATTTTGGATTCGGGGGTATATACAGCTATCATATCACCTGAAAAAAAATCTTATCATTTATCTGATAGAGAAATAACCACATTATCGACCACTACCAGATGAAAAACTTTGGCGTTTTGAAGCAAATTGGACAATTATGGATATTTTGAAGCTAATCATAGCTGGAGTTGTTGAAAACGTGCCAAATGTAAGGTTACATTATAAGTTCCATAGGAGAAACATACAACCTTTCAGTGTACTCGTCAGCACTTAAATTCGCAATTTACAGTCACAGAAAAAATGAAGCAGAAAATTTTGAATTTGTTTAGCATATAATAAACCACAATATTGTTAGCTGGGTTAGCCGAACTATGGTTAAGATTTTTCCTTTTTTATTTTGACTAGTGATTACATTGGTGTTCCCAAAGTTCTACCTCATTAATAGGGTTGAAATCTTTTCCCGATAAGAAATCTACCCCTAATTAGGGACAACCACTGAGAGGGCCGTAATTTATCACTATTTAGTAGTAGACACTTTCGAACTATGTTTCCGAAACGCCTATATAACTGTGAAAGAATTCATGATCTAGACAGACATACTATGAGAGATAGTCGGTGAGCAATATCTAGTTCTCCAAAAGGAAATATGTATCGAATCTATTCGGAAATTATGCAGATGAAATATTTTTGTGTACTATAGCATGTGAGGACAATGTTAAATTATTTAAGAGTAAGTGGTATTGCATGGATTTTTCCAGAAATTGTCCAGCCAAATGGGGCACTAAAAATCACAATGCACTAACAAAATTTCTTAGAAAATTTCATTCTTCGTAAAAGTTGGTGCATTCAATTAGACTAAATACGCGCTTAGCCGTTATTATCAGTGGCGTGCGGCTAAGCGGGAATCGGCCGATATTCTAGACAGACTATAGGGTAAAGTGACATTAAGTACTATGGAAAATATAGAAAAATGTTGTTAAAAAAAGTTGTTCACAATTGAAAGATATTACCCCTTATCCAGTTAGGTAGGAACAACTACCTACCAAGTCTTAATTTAAATATTTATTTTGTGGTTATTGATTATCCAGCAAATATTTTTCTAATAAAAATTGACCAATTTTTCAAGGATCCTGGCTTTATTAATTATTTTTCCATTACTGTTGTTTTTTGGACTCATCTTCAAGATTTTTTTAGATCAGTTTATTGCTTTGACAGACAATTTATGCTAAATTAGTAATTTACTACGCGAAAATTATTGTCGATAATTTCCATTAAAAATTGAGGCCAACTCATTAAGCAGTTATTGAAATTAGTAATTGGTAGACTAAACTTGATATCTGGAAATATCTTTTAATTGCAAACAACTTTTTCAATAACATTTTTCGATATTTTCCATAGTAATGTCACTTTACTTCATAGTGATTTAGAATATCGCTCGATTCCTGCTTAACAGCACGCCACTGATAATAACGGCTATGCGCGTATTTGTTCTAATTGAATGCACCTACTTTTATGAAGAATGAACATTTCTAAGAAACCATTAAAAAAAAATCCCATATGGTTCCAAGATTTTGGCGGACACTGTATAAATTTTTGAATTAGCATCTCCAGTTCTAGGTTTGGAGGTGAAATATTTATTATGTTAGCTCAGGGACTATTTAGTGAAGTCATTAGTATTCTCAGCTTCATCACAGCTGTAAAGAGTCTTCAGAAGTTTTAGTGATTTGGGTTCAACAGATAATATCCATTTCTGGAGGAGGGTTCAATAGGTTTCGGGGAAAGAACGGCAGTTCGTTCTGAGTTTTCGTCAGAGAGAATCTTGATAGTGGTAAATTGTGAATATGACCTCTTGACTTCTTTTAGTAATTTCAAACTACAATTTCAACTAAGTGAATTTTGGATAGCTGAAGAACCTTCTGAACTCCTTTTAATTTTGAATATTGTTTAGTCACGTTGATAAGAATCTCAAGTATTCTCATTCAAGACCTAGATAAAATTCATTATATTCGTTAAAAAACTCAAAAACTTGTTTAATTTCTCTTTATTATGGAACACACCTTCTCCGAAAAGGAACGTAAGATTCCATTTTGATAATGAAAAGAGTCAGTGAAAGTGCTACCGGAAAAAATATATATTTGTGATTCTCTGCCAAAATCTTTGGAGTTGGAATTAATATGGCATCAGGTGGCCAACATAAGCTCATTCCGATAAGAAAATGTTTCCTAATTAAAAAGGCCGCTTGGCACAAAGAACAATAAAGTAAAACTCACCTTTGTTCAAATCCCAAATTCGAATCGACCTATCCCTGCATCCTGAATCTCTCGATAGGCAAAATGCCCCCGTTTGATCCAGTTTCAATGAACAAACTGGCGATGTATGTCCACTCAATGACCACCGACAGTTTCCTTGAAAATAAATAGATATACGTCATTAAAAATGTATTTGGCTAACTTTGGGCTTACAATTTACTTAATATTACATAAAAAAATACCATATAGAGAATAGAAACTGAATACACTTTCACCTAGGGAAAAATCTCACAAAATGGTTTTCACTTGGGGTGTGGGTGATATGTGGAGGCAGCTGATTCACAAGATTCATTATTTCACAATTTGAGTAAAGTTAGACATAGTTTCTGACGTAGAGACTGTCTCAAGCTGAATGTCCACTTGAGACAAAACAGTTTCGAGACCAGACTCACAAATGGATAAGGGCCTGAGAGCAGTCTTGGAGACAAGCAGGTTCGGGTGTTAGAGATTAGAGACTCCATGTCGCAAGTGGACATGCTCATTTCTGCTCTCGTGAACTGTCATTGTTGGAAGAGCTGAAGTTTCTCAAGTGACCGAAGGTTTTTTTATTTTTTATTTTTAACTTATTTTTATTTCACAATAAATATTATTATTTTTCAATTTGAGCAAGAAAATATTGACAGGGTTGTACCAGAAAAACGTGTGGGCTGATCAGGAAGTTTTTGAGTTAACCCATCTTCTTGAGGAACAGTAGTTTTTATGGAATGAAGATGACAGCTATGATAGTAAATGGAAGTTTTTCCCAGCAATACATTTCTAAAGTGTTGTGCATCTTCACGAGGTTGAATAAGCTCCAATTTAATTTCGTCGACCCACCCATTTTCTTACCCAACACTCCTCTTTTTAACTTTCCATTTTTTCGCAATTTTAATTTTATTTTAATTTTAATTTATTTATTTACGGATAAACCATTACATTTAAAGTTTACAGTTGGAATAGAATTTACTAAATTTAACTTACGACTAAGAATATGAAACTATACAATACATACGAATAAATACAATCAGATATAAATAAAATAAAATAAAATGCAGATACTATATGATACAGAGGAGAGAAGAATAGATGGAAAAAGGAAGCCTTATGCTGTTTGATATCTGTGACTGTTCAACCAAATTTGATCTTTTTTACACGGCTTTTGAAGGATTCCAAACTCAGAGAAAAGAAATCCAAATCAATGCTATTACCATTCTTGGCAATTCTAGCTAATGGAGAAAAAAGTCCATAATTGCATCTATGAAAATCTATTGAGAAAGTAGTATTGTTTCTAGTGCACCTAGCCGGAACATGGAGACCGACCTGTGATAACAAAGATGGACAATTTATGTGTCCTTTGATCAGTTTGAATAGAAGGGTCAAGTCTGCCTGTATTCTGCGGTCTTCTAAACTGGTCATTCCAATTGTATTTCGGATATTATTTGAACTATTATGATCTAAGGGAATGTTAAGTTTGTATGCAGCAAACCTAAGAAACTTGTTTTGTACTTTTTCTAAGTTGTGTATATAAATAAATATAAAGAGAAGCTAGTGCTTGACGCGAATCCGTTTGGGTAAAAGATACAAAAATTCGACCAAGTCTCACAACTGACTCAAGTCCACACGCAGTTTTCCTGGTCACGAGACTGCAGTAACAGACGAGTCTCACGCAACTGTCTCGAGAGTGTTAGTGATCTCAAATGGACCCTGAGACCAATCTCGATATTTTCTCTCAAGTGGATACTATGCTTAATGCGAGATAGAGTAGAAAAATCCCTCGCGGTGTTGCTACGTTGATTTACTTTTCACATTGAAAAATTAATGTGAATTCTGAATTGAAAGTATGTTAGAGAAGTTTGGATATTCTAATAAGCAGTACATCAAAGTGTGTAAATTCATATAGGATACCAGCAAACTACTTGGACTATGTCGTAATCAGAATCCCATGATCAAAGATACCCAGAAAATGATTAATACAGGAAAAATTTATTTGATTTGCTGTCAAGGTAATGAACTTATATTCGTTCGATGTCTAAAAACCATGGTGTATTCACTTATACCTGTAAAATATTGGGACAAACTGGGGGACACCAGCCCACTTGATCAAGGGAGTTATTTAGAGTTTCAGATGGCGCCGACGTCGTTTCTTGTCATAATTCAGTGAACTTAAGATGTCTAAAAACCCTGGTGAATGAACTGATTCGATATTGTTTAGATTTTTGAGGGGACACCACCTGTTACTTCTGTTTATCTTTTCCTGAGTTTGTTCTTCAATGCATTTTTAACCAATTTTTAAATTTTTTTTGGACTCGTTAATCAGTTCATTAGTGCGTGAGGAATTGTTTATTTTGAGGTAGTGTAGTGTGTTAGGATACTTTTTGTAGAATGGGCCACATTTGTATTTTGTGTGGACTAAAGCCGCAGATTTTTCGCGAATTTTCGCCTGTATTCAATACCAAAAGCAAGTACAAATCTTGGCGAATTGACTAATAATGATATTTCCATAGTTCATTATATTGAATGCATTGAATTTATTATTTTCTGCAATTTAATGACAATTTCATTTCCAATTCTCCGTCTGTCAAAATGAAGTTAACCTCAAATTTAAATCGTACAAAATACGAAAAACAACATGACAGTGCTTTCTTTGTACAATGTTCGGGGGCTTCGACTTCTAGCTTTGCTATTGGTGAAGTTTGACAGATGTCTCTTTTCAACCAATAGCAAAGCTAGAATTAGAACCCGCGCACAGTTCGCCTCAAAAAGAAATCTGAGGAAATAAATATACCCTGATACTGAATTGAAATAAATCGAAATTGGCGCCATCTGACACGCTAGTAATCTCTATTATCAAGTAGGCCAAGTGTCGCCAAGTCGATCCCAAACTTCACAGGTATAAGTGCAAGCACCAGGGTTTTTATACATCTTAAGTGAACTGCAATTACAGACCACACAGGGTGTTTTTGTGATTTGTGTCTATGATCCGTTCTGTGATTGTGCTTTTGTCGCCTTTAAGGTTATGTCAATTCGTTGTGAAATATTTTGAGGTTGATCGATCGATGTAACATATTTCAGAACAAACTATTTCATAATTCTAATTATGAACCGTACCAATTTATTTTGTATGGTTAATTTTCTATTGATACGGCTCCACCGAGTTGGTACTTATGTATTTCTGTCCCTGTTTGCTCATGATAAAATTTTTATGATGGAGCGGATAATGATTTTATGAACTGCTGTAAATTACATACAATTAGTTAATTTAGCTTTCAAACCAATAAAAGTACGGGAGATGCAATCTCTTTCGCTTTCTGAAAAATCTATATTCTAGTCTGAATTCTGCTTTGACGTAATTTCATTCACGTACTATTCCCATACATATTTTTTCACTTTTAAAAACATGACTTCTCGTTAGCTGCATTTTTCTTCTTTCAGTTAAAATTTTGTTATGTTAATTTAATCAATTAGATCAAAAGTTATAACAAATTTAGTGTAAAGCGCTTGTGGCTGCGGGCTCCTCCAGCGCTGCACTTCAGAGTCGCTGCCTCACATTTTTTTAGCACAGCAAAAAAAATCTGCAGCTTAGTTTTTATTTTAAAGAAAAATTTTGTTTTCCTTTTTGATGTAAAATTTTCCATTTTTGCAAGGGGTACCATTATTTATTCATTTTTTTAATATTCAATATACAATGTAATTTGGCAACTTATTTGTTAAATAATTAATTAAGCACACACTTTACGGTTGGTAACTTTTTATATGTTGTTCCCAACATCATCACTAATGTACAGTAAAAAGTTACCATCATCCCCCAACTTCTCAAAGCTAAAATCTAATATTACTCCACTACTAGTAAAATGACTCGTATATGTATAAATTAATTTGAATCTTCTCTGAACTACCTTTGCCCATTGTAATAATTTTTTTCAACTTGTGATTGTAATGTATCTAGTAACTAGCAAGTCAAATAATTTTATTATTACTTTTATATTTATTTTTTATATTATATATATTTTGTATAAAACAATTCCCATGAGATGACAATCTTCTGACTAAAATTATTGAAAAATTCTAAATATAGTGGATATTTTCTTCCAAAGAGCCATGGGACCCTCTGTGACGGTTCGGAATTCACTTCATTCTGAGATAGCTGGAAGCAGCCTAGACTGTAGCACACCAGGATTAATCGATTTCTCAACTTCATCAAAACAGATTTTATGATATCTACAATGAACTCTCTGATTTTGTTCATATCAGAAGGTTTTTAGAGAGGTAATGTCCGGCAGAGATGGGCAGTGAATGGCTTGGTAATAGTTTGTATCGGAAAGTTTAATGGAACAATGTCATCGGAGACATTTTCCAATCCCCTCAATTTTCAAGTTGATTCATCATCTACAGACATCAGTCCACTCTCTTACCTTTTCTCATTCCTTCGTGGAAGTTTCCATGATCCCAAAAAGGCCGTTTGAGAAGAAATCACTTTTAAAAAATCGCCAGGTAGACTTCAAGAAAAAACTGATTTTTGCTAGACAGATGTAATCATTGTAGTAGACAATGGCAAATAGTCCTGTTCTAACCTCTGAACAATGGTAGTAAGTTTCGAGGATTTCATCTCATTTTCCCGCCAACTGTTCTGAGCGATATCTTGTTCGTAGAACTATAATATTTTTAAACGATCAATTCACAATTTTTTGCATGAAGTAATGTTGACAGAAAAAAAAAATTCATAGCTTTGAAGTTTGACATTTTGCGTGACACAAACAACAAACATTCCTTAACCGCGCCATCTACTAATGAAGTTCTAAGCAGAATTTCACGTTTTTCATTTGTTGTCCCCAAAAAATTCTAAACAAAATCGAATCAGTGAATACACCAGGGTTTTTAGGCATCTTAGTTATAACTCAATTATAGTTATTTGTATTTCTGCTGATCAGTCATCTACCATGTCATTGATGACTTTTCAGTTGTTCAGTTTGGCCAAAGTAAAAAAATGTATTTTTGAACAACTCGAAATTGATCACGTTCCAAAAAACTTCATATATAACGCGATAGGACAAATAATACGTGGTCAAATCAATCGGCCGTCAAAGAGATAGAAAAAAATCTCTTTATGAATACCAGTAAACTACTCGAAATATATCGCCTTAAAGACTAATAATACTTGGTTGAAAAAATTTGTTTGGCGATCTATTTCGAGTTGTTCACTGATGTTCACAAATATCTAATTTCTTTTTTCACTTTGGTCAGAGTGATGATTTGACCCTAATATATATAATAACTGAAAGTTCCCCATCTCATGATAGATGACTGATTTTCAGAAATACAAATAATATTCACTGTCAGTTTGAAAACCAAAATATGACGCTGATTATCAAAAAATAAATCTTGAATACAATTAGTCAACTGAGAGTCCTTCATAGCCTGGTTATAACAAATATAAGTAGGCAGTATGGGTAGAAAAATTCCATCATAAAATAGCACCAAATACGGCAAATACAGCTCCCATTTCACAACTCACGGAAACTGCCATGCAAAATCATAGTCTATCAAGGAACTTTGAAATGTGGGAACTTGACAGGGCCCTAAAACAACAAATAATACTGCCCCAGGCAAGGATAACATTACATAGTCCATGTTATATCACATATCAGGCATCAAAAGAAGTTTGCTCAACATATTCAATAAAATATGGAATAATTAAATAGCAATTCCAACAGAGTGGAACGATTACCTTGTGATACCTATTCTCCAATACGAAAAACCGAAAAAAGAAGAGAACGCATACCGTCTGATTTCGCTTGCATCTTGTATCCTGAAACCTTCGAGTGAATGCTGAAAAATAGACTGGAACATTGGTTAGAACATCACTCAAAGCTCCCCACTTCACAATATGGGTTCAGAAGGAGTAGGGATGCAGTGGCTCAAATAGTTACTGAGGTACAACTGGGCTTCAGAAGAAATAAAACGACTACGGCAGTATTCTTAGATATACAAGCAGCCTATGATAATATTAAATTCGATAAAATAATAAAGCTGGGAATTCCTCCGAGGATATATGTACAGTGATAATCTCACTATATTCAGAAAGACGAATGTATTTGAAAATAAATGAGTCCATCAGCGATCCACGCGAAACATCTTCAGGTTTACCACAGGGGAGTATTCTGAGCCCTCTTCTCTACAGAGTTAGAAAAATGTCTGGATATAAATTCACATATCATACAGTATGCAGATGACATCTGTATATACACTCAAAACTCCTCTTTCGAAAACTCGCTTGAAAACCTAAATACTCAGATTGAAAACACCAAACAATAGTTGGACAGAAACCGACTGACAATTTCGGAAAACAAATCAGAAATATGCTATTCACCAGAAAGAGGGCGGAATATCCAAAACATGTAAAAATTGGACCATGGAATCTTTCAACCCTACACTCAGTCAGGGACCTAGGTATCATTATTGATAGAAAACCATCATGGAAGGAACATGTTAATCACATCCGCGAAAATGCCCTGAGTATTCTCAGAACCTTCTGTAGGACACAGTGGGGAGCAGTCCCAAATATCGCCCTGATATTTTTCAAATCATTTGTGAGGTCAATCTTAGATCATGGAAGTATACTTTACTATCTACACCCACCACAATATTAGAAACAAAAGCCAGATAACATCCATTGAATTCGAGAAGACAACTTGTGAGTGACAAATATGTCACAAAAAATTTGGCAAAAAACTTATTGAGCAAACTCCATGAACTTATTTACCATCCTCACACTAACTCATCGATATTGGCACCGGAAAAATATGTCTCTATTAGTAGAAAGTTTCACCAGGACATCGAAGTACGAAGGAATAATCCACAGGACAAATAACGTACCATACTTCAATGAACAGAACAGATTGATATCCCGCGAAATGAGTGTCCATAGAAGAAAGAATAATACATTTCAACGAAGAGTTTGAAGAACATTACAATGAACGATGGTATAATGCATATTTCATTTAAACAGATGGATCAAAAACATCCGAAAATACAGGTTTCGCTTTTTACGACTCTAACAGCACCTAATTCCATACCTACAAATTACCGAAGGAGGCATCTATTTATACTGCAGAAATGACAGCTATATTAATAGCAATGCAATACATTCTCAAACAACATACCTACCAGTCTATTATTTTCACAGAGCAAGAGCTCGGTAGACAATCTTCGTAACATCCAAAACCATAAGCAGTTTTCTGTATTGGAAATTGAGATTGCCAACAGCCATAAAGAAATATTTTCACAAAATTAAAAGTAGATATAGTTTGGGTGAAAGGTCACTCTGGTATAAAAGGAAATGAGATAGTTGATCAATTGGCAAAACAAGCAACGATAACAGGAGAACAACATTGTCAACATATCATATCTTACTCGGACCTGAACCGAGTCCATAGACAAGAATTAGAAAGAACATGACAGAATAAGTTTACCAACTCTGAAATATTCCCAATATTACTGGAAATACATTATTCAAATGATAGGAATTTCATGAATACATTAAATATAGTAGGGTCGAACCATGTCCTGTGCACAGCATACAAGTTTAAAATTGGCCTAGCCATTTTGTACTTGTGTACTGTAGTGCCCACTCCATTCTAATAAATTGTACTCTGAATTAAACCCCCTTCCAATCAACCTGAAATATTTATTGTCACTCGATAAAAGGAAAACATATAAAATTATGATATATAATCAAATAAGATGTAAAATGCAACTGTAATCCATAACCTTATGAATACTAACGCAAAAATTGTAACCGATAACCGGAAGTGAAATACAAATTGCAGAGCAAGAAAAAAAAAAGAATAAAAAAAATAAAAAGAAAAGAAAAACTTAGAAAGGAAGAAAAAATAAATAGATAAAGAAAAAGGAACAACAAAAAAAAACGGAATAAAAAAAATCAACACCTGCATAAAAACGTCAATGTCTGAGTTCTATTCAAAAGGTAAAAAAGTCTGGCTGATTGGTATGCCCCAAAGCCACACACAACAAACATAAGTCCATATATTTTTTGTTACTTTGACACTAAACCAAATCGATTTGAATCTGAATTAATCATATTCTGGGTGTCCTCGATCCTGTGGTTCTGATCACGAAATAGTATAAGTAGTTTGCTGGTACCTAGCCTATATGAATTCACACACTTTCATATACTGTCTTTTCGATCATCCAAGCCTCTTAAACATACTTTCGATTTAGAATTCACATTCGTATTATTCTCATCGAATGAATCAATAATACTTTTAATGTTCGGAAAAGTAAGTCAACGTGGCAACATCGTGACGGATTTCTCATCTTTTTTTCTTTAGACATTATCTACGTCAGAAACTGTGGCCAAAACATGTGGTTGACTTCACCAAATTTGTTTCACATCCTTTCGTATGTTATATGTTTGAAGGTTAATAATGAGATTCGTTCTTATGTTTTATGGGGACGAGAACCACCCATAACGGAAAACACTTAAAATCAATCTGGTATGAGTGAACAAGACAATTATTTTGAATTGCCTATCACAAAAATAAATTGAGGGGAAATGAAAATGAATGAAGTTTCAGATATTGTATCCTTCCCTGTAATCAAAATCTATGGGAGAGATCACAATTAGTCTTTTTTCAAACTATTTGTATTTGTATTTGTATTTATTTATTGATCCCAAGAAACATTGCTGTTTATAGAGGGATTACTTTTTACATAAATTGAATAACGGCAATACATATGAAACATAAATTAATGAATACATCAAACGATTAATAGAAAGAAAAGGAAAGCAGTCAAAGGTGAAATATTATAGGAATTGTTACTTGTCGAGTATAAATTTTTTAAGTTCTATGGTGTTGATATTAATTTTTGGCTATACATCCGTCCATTTGAATGTTCAGGGTGTATTCATAGCAATATTTTTCACTATGATGTTCATTTTGTTTCATTCCATTCGCTAATAACCATTGGTTTCAAATACCGGTCCTAATAGTCTATTCAATGTGATCTTTCAGTTTCTAAAGTAACACAGATATTAGTTTTGTTGTACTGCTAATGATCTGAAGGTTTCATCAATATAACCTTTTCCACACTAACACCAGACATTGCACATACATTTTTTTATGGCAGAATCTGTTCAATCCATCAATTGTTTTGAATGTCATACATTACCAATCCATTTAATCTTCATACATAGTCAGCGATATATGATATTACGTTTGTTATGGGATCTATATGTGATTGTTCTCCAATGAAAATTGATTCGACAAACATTTCTGGATGTTTGTGTTAGCTTTGGGAACAAATTTCATAAAATGTGTTTCTGGGTACGATTTCAAGGATAATTGCATACTGTTTTATCCTGTTACAAATAAAATTCACTGTGCTTTTTCCAGCGTTGGTATATTGATAGGACTTGTAATGCGTTTTCTTCCGATAAATAATTGTATCGAAGTGATCAAATGTGAATGTTATCATTGAATTTCTTTGTTTTTGTAGTTCAGGGAGAAATTCTGTTTATCTGTTACATTCTGATATATTTGTATATTTTATCAAAGCATCTACAAAAGAAAAGAAATGCTTTGAAATTATCTGAAGTGACGATAAAAAATATTATGGAAAAATATAGGTGAATAAAAAATTACGTGAATTCACATAATTTTGACATAAGCGCTTCATTCTGTGTAAGTGGATTGATATGAGTTATAGTACATTTTTTTTCTTCAATTTGACATCAAAGAAAATATTTTGGTTTGTTCGCAATGTCTGCTATTATTTTTATGTATATCAGATTGACTGATCAGAGTAGAATATTTTTTTATGAATTTCTTTGATCTGTAAATATTAATGAACTCGATAATGGCATCATTTTGTATTTTATGGAGATATGGTGCCCATGAACTCTGAAACCATTAATAGTTACGATTCTTATGGCTTTTTTGTAACCCAATAATTTTTGAAGCACCGTTGGAGCTAACCTAGAGACTAACTCCAGATCTGATATACGAAAGGAGGAGAAATATGTTCTCCTCAAGGTATCAAAACTGGCAACATTTTCCATTTGATGAAGAATAAAAAAAGGGGGACAAAATCTGCTACTATTACAATATTACATTATCCTGATTACTTCGAATAAAACGTTAACTGAAGGAAAAACCGCATACGAATAGATCTTCATTACGAATATAATCGTAATAGTAGGCATTTTACTCGAAAAAACTGTTCCATAAAATCCATTCTCAAAGACAAACGCATATTTGGAGAGATTTGTGGAAAGAACTCTAATTAAAGTTGAACATGTAAACAACCAGTTGGCACAACCAACACAAATACAGCAACCCCATACATATCTCCTCATTAAATGAAATAACACACCTATTTGGAAAAACGAGAAGATTAAACTGATTGGTAAAATGTATGATGTAGAACGACACTCACAACAATGTTTCCATCCATCAATATCCTGACCCGAAAGAAGTATCAATTACTGAAAAAATACAAAATATTGCAAATTCAATATACCATGTTATGGTGACAAAAGTTTCATAGGTGAAACATATAATCCATTAAGAGTACGAAAAAACGAACATCATTGTTAGATTAGAAACCGAGAAATCACAGCATATAGACTGTCAGAACACGATTTGAAACCGAATGATAAATACAAAATGGAAAAGGAAAGAAACGAAAAACATATAATCTTTTAATTACTTTCTTTCCTCGGAAATAGGTCTCGTCGCCAGCTGCACCTCAGCCTCTTAGGCTTTTTGTGCCTTCCGGTTTTGTTTTACAGCACCCACTCAGTAACCCTAGTCCCCTACTACCCTGTACAGGTTCTTCACCGATTGGCTGCTCTATTCTTTGGGGGTTACCTTTGGCAGTCTGAATATTGCTTGTTTTTTGCGGTCTAGTGCCTCGCATTCTGCAATATATGTTTGGCCGTTTCTGTCCCTTTGCCACATTGTCTGCAGGGAAGTTTGCATTGGGCTGTGACCAGTGAGAAGGCCCGTTATTGTTCTAACTTGGTTCCTACTCATCTTGAGTAGTTCTTCGCTTCGACGGTTCTATAATAAATGTTTCCGTTGTGCATGAGAGGGGCTTCCTTGCAGCGCTCTCTTTGTTTTCGTTTGACTTAGTTCCGTATGCAGCCTCGGATGGCCGATTTGGTCACCCCGAGTGCGGGTTGATGAGCCCGTCTAGCTAATTCATCAGCCTTTTTGTTGCGCTCGATGCCTCAGTGTCTTCGAACTCACATCAAAGTTATTTTGTTGTATTCTGCGAGGGCACTGAGTTCTTCTTGGCATTCCTATACTAGTCTTGATGTCACTTTTGAGTTCGTGAGGGAGCCTTCAGTGACGCCTGGCTGTCTGTGCATATTTTGATCCGTGCGTTGCGCATTTCCCTCATGTTGTTTCCTCTCACGCTTTGCAAGATTGCGCATATTTCCTCTTATAATTATATAATTTATATTTATTCCCAGTGAGGTACTCAGTTGGGAGTTTCTCCCCTCACTGTATATTGCAGCACCAGTTTCTTCCCTGGTCTTGGATCCTCTCTCCTTCAATAGCAAACTGATGTTATGAATCAGGTTACTATTAGATTAGTACCCTCTCATATCATGTCTTTATATTACCCTGTTTTCATTCATACAGTCGAAGTTTGATATATTTCAAGTTATTGTATGCATTTATCGGAAGTAATATCATAAGTGCTTGGAATTTTATCGCTCATACATTTTTCAAATTTTCTAAAAACCATTTTGTCTGGAAATTTTTACTGAGTGCGGTTGGCGATATCCCTCTCCTCGATATTGATTTTTAAATTCAAAATGCGACTAGTTATTGACTAATTGAATATTTTTTCCCTTATATAAAATGATTTTGTGAACGCAGTAACTGATCAGGCAGGCAAAAAGTTTACCTTCAACCCTAGTTTATATTTCTAGATTGATTTCTTCATAGGTGTTGGTAACCAAAAAAAAAACAATACTTGATTTGATTTGACTTCTCTAGTGAGTACCTCTTGACTAGTCATTATTGTGATTTTCTGTGTTGAAAGGGAAATCATATGACTTGCATGAATTGCAAAGAAAAATGTTTCAATGATGACCTACACAAATATTTCAGTTGCAGACGATTAATTTTATAACAGATTGAGGGAAGTCCTTACCAGTAATTAGGTCCCACACAAGAATCCTCGCATCCTCGAGACCTGATATGACACAGCCACCTTGTGAGCTTATTTCTAAAGAAACCGTATTGCAAGATGGTTTCCATTTCTTGAACAGTGTACCACTTTGCAAATCATAAACAACAATAAAGTTCGGATTGGGTTCTGCAATCTCATAACAAACACAACAAACGTAGTTGCCTGAAAAAAAATGGTGTTATTACTGACATTTTATTTATACTATTTAAGTTTGATGGAATTTGATTAACTTTGCATTATTTAGAGAACTGTACAATTCCCACTATGATAGCTCATAACGTCGTCAAACTGAATGGTAATTTTCACTGAGTGGTTAAGTGAACGAAAAAAAGAAGACATGTTTTAACGAATCATCTTTATTAGGTGGAAGTGACAAAAATATTTTCTCTTAATATCAAATCTAGGTAAAGTGAAAAATACATCAATAATTTATAAAATGCAAAGCTTCTATTAACTTCCTCAATATCATCTCATATCAAGAAAATGAGAATAGAATTGGTAACATCCGCATTAATAATACTTTTTTTTTCTTGGCTCAAAAAAAACAACCTTGGACTATTTTGCAAAATCAATATTACTCGTCATAGATACACATTTTTAAATGATATTTCTTCGAGGGTTATATTATGAATACAAGGAATTACATTGCTCATTGATTTTTAAGGAAGCATATTCGTCTGGAAATTTTACTAAATGCGAATTATTCCATTACCTGATCAAACCACGAAAGCCTAGCATAGAACTCGAAGATAAAGCCCCAATTCTCCCGATTTGAATTCTCGATAGGCAACTTGCTTGAATGGAAATTAATGATACTATATCCCCCATTATTTTCGGACCAATCGAATAGCGTAACATTTCTCAGAGGAAACCAATAAACTCAATTTTATAGTGTTAAATATCTTCTCGCTTTTTTACATTCACAAATAAACTCATGCCATGAATATACAAAATTTTAATGAATCACGTAGTTTTTCTATCGATAAAGAACGTCTGAATCTGAAAAACACCTAGGTATTTTTCGAGAAGAACATGAACACGTGCATTTTTTGCGAAAAAAATTGTTTGTTTGATGACACTTCATTATTTGTTGAATGTCAAGATTGAACACACTGCGGGTTTTGGTATTATTTTTGATATTGTGAAATGAATTGATGACTTGTATCAGTTAACCAGTATGAACACAGACAATACAAGGGAAACTATATGGCGTCAGTTCACCTCGTTCTGTAATTTGAGGAAATATGTTAAAGCAGAATACTCCAATTACCGAAATAGCAAGAATTTTGAAAGACTGGGCTATCAACATGCGGAAAAGTGATGGTGAAGATTATGAAGATTATTATCTCAAGACAATTCAGAACACAACCGATAAGATGGTGTACGAAAAGTATTCTGGAGAATTCAATCGAGGAATAAATCCGTTTTCTGATATTAAGTTTGAAAATGCTAGAAATGCGAAGTGAACGCAACTTCAGAATCTTCCAGAGAAAAGAAAAGTCAGTGCAGCTGCTTTAGATATTACAGATATTCAGATGGAATTATTCCACATTGCATCGTTGGACTTAACATGGAGGGGAAATAAAGGAGTCAACTGTTGCGTCTGTTTTCAAGTAGAACTGAAGTCAGTCAGGATGTATTCAATATAACCTCATATTGGCTGATTCAAAACTTGAACAATCAACACAGATGCCCGGTTAAACTGGAGAAACAGAATGAAAACGCAAGTATAACTACTGATCAATTTTTTCTCACTCCCAATCTTTACTATAATAAATCTGGGTCATCATGGTATGAGCATCCTCCGATAGGAAGGAATACTTTTGAAGAAATACTGAAAATAAAAAATCACTAATCATTCCAGTCACTCACTCAACAATAATTTCCCACAGGGCCAAGAAAAAGAACCGATCAAAATCAGTGGTCACAGTAGTGCATCGTCACTTGAGCCATATCTACAGTTGAACAGAGAACATCATTCTAATAAAATTGGAAAAATAAGAGCTGCAGCTACGATAAACGGCATCCGACTTCTGAAACGATTACCGATTCAAGGCATGGACTTAATTATGAACACTGTACTTTCAATCATTGTGTTTTCAAATAGTTTTATGAAATTGTAAGGGTTCTTTTCCCCTATTATCAAACTTCGGCGCCTTTCACTAATCTCAGTTTTGCCTTGGGCGCCACCTTTTGGTCACTTTTACTCCGGGCAGTGTCAGTGAAGGAAAAACACTCCAGGGGTCAGTATAGTAGTAACAATATAATGGGGCCAGAAAGGCAGGCTTCAGTTGCCCTTGACTGGGTTTCGAACCTGGGTGCCGAATGCACACTAGCTGATTCTATTCACACTCGTAAAATTTATTCCAACACCACTTCGGCGGTACTCGTCTCCGATGGCAGGGCGGCTTTTCTGCTGCTATTCAACTTGCCTGTTCACGAGCTGCACCACGACTAAATTTTATTTCTCCTATTTACGGCAGGTTCGCTCTCCACCCTATGACGCAGGCAGGATGACGTCAATGACCACGAACGCTGTCTATCGAACAATCTACTTTCTTGGGCTGCCGGCGGAGGACTGAGTATCCTTCGCGACGCGACGTTTATTGCCAGCACGGATCGGCTTCGAGGCGAGAATGCGTTCTCGATTCGCTGGCGCGCGCAGAGAGCAACTGCGTATGTTTTATAAGCATAAGGCGTGCTATCTATAGCTTTACTTGGAAGTCGATTCTGTAGATAATTTGCTGTGTTTATAGCTTCACCCAAATAGCATGCATCTTGCAGACTCAAATAATGTCCGGTTTTTACGTTCTGCGATACCATTCTCTTCAGGGGAATAGGGTTTGTGATACTATACCATTTTTCCTCGTTATATGTTTAACCATTTCAGAAGAAAATTCTCCACCATTGTCGAAGCGGAATGCTTTGGGAGTTATTCCAAATGTATTTTTCACAGCAACTATATAATTTTCTAACTTTTCTGCAACTTTGCTTTTGTTATGTAATGAATATATGGTACAGTATCGGGAAAAATCATCGATAAAACTGAAATAATATCGTTTCATTCCAGGCGTTTCAGTTCTCATGGGACCACACACATCTGAATGGATCAAATCAAGACATTTATTTGATTGTTTTCGACAATGTTTTGGAAAAGGTTTCTTGTTCATTTTTCCTTCAATACAGCTGATACATTCCAAGTAATCTCCACAACTAGCAAGTTTCACTCCATCTGCTAACCCCATTTCAACAATTTTCTTGATATCTTCTGGGTTTCTGTGACCTAATCGTCGATGCCAAACGTGAATACATTCAATATTATGCTTCTCAATAGACATATTGATTTTTGGAGATTCTTGTAATAATTTATATAGTCCGTTTCCAATTCTACCCACTGCAATGGTTTCATGTTTCAATCTTATCGAACATATATCATTTTCAAAACTGACATCGAAATGTTTTTCTGTCAAACGTTTAACAGTAGTAAACTTGAATGCAAATCAGGAATATACAATACATCTTTGATACGAACTGCCTCGATTCTTCCTGATACTTCACAATGTAGAATTCCTTCGCCTTTACCAGCACATCTCATTTGTTCTCCATTTGCAACTGTAACTGTATCGTTATAATCTTCACAATTGATGAAGAATTTGAAATTTGAAGTCATATGACTTGAAGCACCTGAATCTATGTACCAATTCGTATTTTCATTGCTGTTATTTTTGTGATTTCCCTGAAAACAATATTCCTCAGAATTGTTTTGACACTGCTCCCGTGTCTTGGAATGTTGTTGCTATTTCTTTTAGTCTCTTGTTTTTTTCCGCTCTTCTTAAAGAAATAGCAATCTTTCTTCACATGTCCCTTTTTTTTACAATATAAACACTCCAAGCTAGGAAAACATTTTCTATTTTGACTATTGAGAGTTCTCAGTGCAGTCTGGTCTAATTCAAAATTCCCAACTCTCCTGTTGTATTCATCAACTAATTTTCCTTTAACGTATTCTAGTGTCAACTCATCATCAGGACGTATTATATTTATCTGGTAGACCTCCCAGAAGTAGAGCAGCTATGTGTAAATCCTTTATGTCTTCACCGATTCCTCTTAGCAATTCCACCATTTCAAGTGTTTTCCTTATATATTCAGACATTGACTGACCAGCTTCTAGTTTAGTGTGATAGAGTTCACGGAGAAGATATAGCTTGTTACTCAGATTGGTTCTTCCATGAACATTCTGTAGAATATCCCACATTTCTTTTGCAGACTTGGCATTACATATATGGACTATCTGGTTATTTTCCACTGAGAGCGAAATTGTACTTTGTGCTTTCTCGTCCGAATCATTCCACTTCCTCTTCTCTGCAGCAGCATCAGGTTCTACTTTGGTAATTACTTTCCAAGATCCTTCTCTCATCAACATCATCTTCATTTTTAATTATTGTTATTCAGCTTCACAAAACCAAATTTCATATCTGAAGGCTCCATATTACTTTTATTTTTCCTGCTTCAACACTCAAATAGAGCACTGTCTAATTCAATCGTATTCTGGGCCAATAACCTGTTAGATTTTATGTATTTATTGAATAGACAATTTATGTTGAACTTTTGAATAGAATATATTTCAAAATCTGACATTAATCAAAATTCTTTTTTTTTTATATATTCAACAATTATTTCTTCTATATTTTTTTTTCAAGGAAACCATAGCCAGTCAGGATGTTTCATGATTCGGCGTACATTTCCAACACTTTCTTCATCACCTGGTCGCTCACATGACATCGTCACTCTCGCCGTCGGAGATTATAGTGGCGGCTCTGGGTGGTGAAGGCTTTGGCGAGATTTATCCAGACCATCTCGAATGTTTCCTGCAGATGTTTCAACCTCTCTGTGTGTTCGGTAACCTCAGAGTGTTCGGTTTCTACTTCATCGTCCGGTGCAGGTGTCACTAAGGATCAGTACATAGCCTTTGGTATAGTTTTCCCAATATCAATTGCAGAAGCATAAAAAAGTTTTGCGGCAAAATCCTGTGAGCAGCAGTGGCGGAGATAACTAATTTTATTTAGATATTTTAATATCCTAAAACGTATTTCGATCGGCACACACCAAGATCACAGACGCTACTGGTTTTCAATCTTTCAGAGCTATTGAAACACAAATATAACGCGTGATTTATGACCTCCCATCGTTTAGACACACCTGCAAGCATTGATGTCCGACTTGATTGGCCCAGACGAATCGGTTGTAGAACAGACAGCAGTCACTCAAGTCCACGTTGACCAGCGGGCTCTTTGTGCCGACGGAGACTGTATACAAGTAGTACAGATGATTTTTCGTTCCGTTTCTTCGCATATACGCTCGTGTTAGCGAAGTGAGTTTTTATTTGCTCCCTATAGAAACAGCTTCTGCAATTGATATTGGATGGACTATACTTCCAACTCTCTCCCAAAGTTCAAGAAGGAATGCCAGTGGAGTCCTGGCGGGCGGTATTGATCGCGAATGAAAGTTCGGCGAGGTGTGAGCCCCATTTGCGGTGGTCCTGGTCACAGAACTGTGCGATCATCGTCTTCAGGGTTTTGTTGGCTATCTCCACAGGGTTGGCTTGTGGCGTGTACGGCGGTGTTCGACGGTGAGTGATTCCAAGTTCCTTCAGCATATCCTCAAACAGGTGTCCCGTAAACTGGGTTCCTTTGTCGCTGAGGACTACTTTATGGCATCCGAAGCTGGTAATGAAGGTCGAAACTGTACCCATTTCGCGAATCGGTCTTGGAATACGACGAGGAATGTATTGCCACGGGTGGATGGGGGTAGCGGCCCAACCAAATCTGTGCTGACGCATACCCAGGGTTGTCGGTTTGACGAGGGTTGCATCTTGCCGGCCGGTTTCATCTGTGATGGCTTGTACCTCTGGCAGAAATCACAACTTCGGACGCATTTGGTAACGTCGCGGAACATGCCTGGCAGTATTTTGCTGTAATGTTCCAAATCGTATTAACTGCACTCTGTAATCTTCACCATTATTCTTTCTCATGTTAAATGCCCAGTCATATAAAATAGAAGCGCATTCTCCCTTGGACGATTCGCTCACGATTTCGTATTTTCTTTCCATACAAATCTGCGTAAATCGCCGCCAAATTGCGCCAGTATGCCGCGGCACATTATGGTGGATCTCTGTTTCGATTTCTGCACTTGGATATTTTCCAAATCGATACATTTTCCAGCATTAAATGGTTTTTGAGTCAAATTTCAAGTACAACAGTTTCCATTCATTTTTGAAAATCGGCAAATTTTGAAGCTACTAAAATTGGCGCTCTTTGAGACGTAAACGACCGAGCAGTCAATAGGCGTAAGCGGGTTGATTGTGACGTAAAACAGCAATGTTGCCAAGTGCCTCAAACTATAAATGTCAGAACTAGAACACTATTCGCAATGTCAAGATTTGAAAATATGGCAACGTTGCAAAAGTGATTGAAGCTCTCAACTGTGGGATTGGTTGATCGGTTGATTATGTCACAACATTTTGTAATGGCGCTAAAAAGAAGCCATTTGAAAATAAAATAAAAGGAAATTACCAACAGTGTTTTCACAAACTGTAAAATCCATTGAAAATATTTTGAAAATTATTGCGAAGTTGTTCAAGGGCTAACTAAACCGCGGCTTATGTGATTCTTAGTGTATGAATTAAATTGTCAGTGTAAAACATCGAGAGGACATTTATCACTATAAAACTGATTTGGCCGATTGTTTCTCGAAATTTTGGGCCATTTGATTGGTCCAAATATAACGAGGGAAATAGTCAATATAAAACATTATAGTTCAAGCATATGATTAGAATCAAAATAACGATGGAAAAAGTCTCACATACCTCGTCCATTTTTCTGATTCAAACGCCTGCTTGCTTTTCATCATAATTGATTGAAGAATCGATTTGACCTCTGAGACTTCTTTGTTGAAATGCGTGAATATTTTCACAAGGAATTCTTTCAAGATTTCATTTGATTAAATAAATTATGTTACATATTTTTCCAAAGGAGATATACCTACTCTTATTTAAAGCAGAGGCAATATTTATACTTCCACGATTTCTGGGCATCCCCGAAGATTCATTATAGAAAACACTTGTTTTCTTGGGTTTAGTTGAACCGTTGCAACTATTCCATGAATTCTGTCACAAGTGTTCCCAGATTATATTTCCGATAACAGTTGGAGGAGAAAGTTCATGTCTTGTATCTAATGCTACTATACAAAAATAATAATGATGATATCTAGAATATCTATAAAGTTTGAAACTGATGAATGATGTGGAAATAAAATACAACTTGTTCGTGAAAAGCACAAATTAATTTACAAATAAATGTTAAACGTGATTAAAACTGAAAAGAGGAGTTTCTAAGGGTGTACAATATTCTAGAAGTTCATAACCGCCGTAGGAATTATATTTCATTTGTATTATCCAGTGCCAACATTCATTCCAGGCACATATATTTTTTTACACATTATAATTAGAATTGGTGAACTCACCTTCATAAGTAATTGCTGATAACGAGGTAATGAAATGATGATGAGGAATCCTAAGATCATACAACAACTTTCTAGATTTCAAGTTCCACACTAGTAGTGGAAATGGTTTCTGGGTTTCATCGCCACACACAAGGACTCTAAAAATGAATACATATACTAATAAACTGTTTCTATTGATAGATAAAGAAAACAATACAAAAACATTGAAAGTCAGAGTTAGCTCTGGTTCGAACCTGGTTAAAAGTCGAACAAGTGCTTTCTTCCACAACCTGAATGTAAATGAATTAATCATCTATAGATATTTTCAATGAAATTCCTTACCTCCCATCCCCCGAAACCAGCAGGGAATTGAGAAAGCGGTCCTCCCCAGCCTTGAATGTGGTAACGCAATCACCTATAAGAACAAATCCTGTTTTGATAATGACGTTGAAAACAGTGGATGCTTCAAATTCATATTGAAATTGGACATATAACCAGAGTTGTTTATAACAGGTGGTTTTTACATTCAACATGTTATATAGTAATTGAAAGAAAAAGTAGGATAACACGAAGAAAGTAACCAAAAAAGCATAAATTCAAATAAAACACAATGTCAAATTATAAAAACTAAGAAAATGCAAGATCTTATTGATTGGTTACAAGCGAGAGGAGCCTCAATATGTTCCAGATATAATTAGATATGACTTTTTCTGCATGTTCTTTTTTTTTGCAGACTCCCTATAAATGTAAATTCAAGGTAACCATTAATTTAGAAGGTAGCCGGCATCTTTTTGACGCGATATTTGCTCAGTCATCAATACAACTTGAAGTACTCAACTGATTCAAATCTCCTACGCAGGAACGGCGCGAAAGCCCTAATTGGGGTGATTCGGGGGGAGCAGGCAGGAAAAAAAACCAACTGAACTAAAACTTTTTCAATCAGAAAAACGGCGAAAAAGGCAAGAGAGAAAAGTAGACATATTTTCGATATCGGAGTGATTCACTCGAAATCTTGTCAACATTTTGGATTGGTTTTTAGGATACCAATCAAAATTAGGTATCTTTTCTTTATCAAATATTTTTGAAAAAAGACGTCTTGGATTCGGATATTATTCCCCCTCAAACTGACCAATTCTCCAAAGGTAAGCTAATTAGAAGGCGTCTCTCGCTCTTGATAATCATCGAGTGGTCTAGGCGATCTTCTCTCATATTTGTTCTTATTTTGGTATTGATTGATTTCAACAAACTAATCGCCCTTTCGTTGCTAGCCACTGAATAGCCAACGGTACTGACAGAGTCTAAAACAACCTTACAATTGACTCCAAGTCCCATAACATTTCTCATCGTACTTTCAATACACAAAACGAAAAAAAAAAACAACCTTGCAGATTATCTCAGGTCTATGATCTGGAGGAAACATGAAAATTAGCTTTTCAGTAATTGAAATATTGAGGCTCGATTTATCCAAAGAAGAAATTCTGCAATAGATATAATTGGTTTACCCTGCATAAGTTTCTTGATATTATTCATGAGTAACAATTTCAATTTGTCTATGAATGTTTATCATTGAAATATCTATCCAGTTGAAAAAAAATTTCAACGCATGAAAATGGAAAAAATAAATAATAGTTAATCGAGTTACTTGATTATTACATCATTTTCAATCTATCAGTATAATATACCGAACACTTACTTCTCAATTAATATGAAAAATAACGCCTTGTCTATGGGCTAAATCATGAGAAATTTGTATTGATATTCATTCTGAGTCTGGCGGGGTATTCAAGGAAAATATTTGTGGAATTTCTTAGATGTTGTTTGGTCATTCCAATGTGACACTTTTCACAGTTAAGACAATTTGTTCTATACACCAAATTGGAGCAGTCAAAAGTTGAGATTTTGTCTTTTAGTTTTGTGAATACACTTTTTATTTGATTATTGGTATAAAAGGCTAATTTTATTCGAGAAGAGTTATCAGTTGTCAGGCAATATATCTGATAAACCTTTTATGTAGTGTAATAATAAAATGTAGTGCCACTATCATTAAATTAAGGTTTTTGGGACGTTGGAAGGGGATTGTTTGCATTAATCATTATATTCACAAGATATTTGGGATAGTTACTATCTTCTAGTAATTTTTTGAATTTAAATTCATTTTCTTCATGAAACTCTGAGCTACCTACTGAGATGATGGGCACTGAATAGTAGATTCTCAATCGTACTGATTTTGTGTTGAAAGGATGATTTGAATAATAATTCAGTAGTCTACCTGAACTTGTTGGTTTGGAATCCCACTTAGTTTTCAGACTTCCATCTGGTTGTCTCATTATTAGTGTATCCAGAAATGGTATACTTGCCTCTAAAGTTAATTGGAGTCTGGTATGATTCAAATTAGAAAATTAGCCAGAACTGGACTGGCGGGGTTGCCCATTGCAGAGCCCTCGAGTTGGTGATACATTTTTCCATTGAATGAGAAATAATAATTACTTCTTAATATATTTAATATGAGATTTTTTGGTGTATATGTGAAAAGGGAAATAATATCTGATGTAATGAGAATGTATCCTTCAGGAAGAACTACTGTTAGAGAATTCAACAATTTCAAATGAGTTTCCAACAATAAATTCGAATGGAGTTGTTAACTGTGCCAAAATGTTATGAACGAAAACAGCTAGTGTATAGGACGTTGCATCTGTGCAACTCACTACTAGTCTAAAACAAAAATTTTGCTTATGAGTTTTGCGAGGACCAAATAACTTAGGGCACTCAGCATTATTATCTAATTTTAACATATTACTGTTTGTGAATTTGTTTTATTCATTGTCTCATTATTCCATGTGATATAACAATTCCATTGTGTGTAACACACTAACATTTCAGCAAATTCTATCGATGCCTAGAAACCCCCTTATATCTGTACCTATTCTGATGCCGGATGGCTCACTCTATACAGGGGACTATACACTATACAGGGTGTAACATAAGTACGTTAAAATATTCAAGTGACGTATTCCTGAGACGATTAAAAAAAAATCTATATAAACTTGGGTCCGGAAATGCTTCGTTTCGGAGTTACAGGGTGTTGAAATTGAATTTTTTTGTTCGATTTTTAAAAATAACTTTTGCAAAAAATAAGTTATTTGCACGAAATTTGGTACCAGGGTTTTTTTTGACGTCATAATTTCGTATTAATTTCCATATAACATCTAGAGGGCGCTGCGTACGCTGTCATTATTTATTTCAAATTACCCTAATATTTTTAATAGTAAACTTTTGGTACTTTTCATGAAAAAACCTTATTCCCACACCTTTTCCAAGTAAAAAAGGTACACTTCCTCAACAACGCTGGAGGTGATCGTTGCTGAGTTGCTGAGAACATTACAAAAACTAAGTATGTGGTAGGTCTCGTCAAAATAAACTACTTTTTTTCCTATGAAATGTTTATCGAAAAATGATTTGTTTTCAAGATACAGATTTTTAAAATTTTTCAAAACATGGTTGGTTTTTGTCATAAGTTATTTGCAACTGCAGTTATTTTCATTAAACTTTAAACACAGACTTCTTTCAAACTGAGCATTATCAAACTGCTTAATCAATCCAAATTGAAAAACTTTGTCAGGTTTAATTATTCAATTAGAGAGTGCTACATTTCGGAGTTTGTAAAAAAACAATTCGGAGAAGTACTATGTTATTTATTAGGCAATTAAACATATAAAAATTGAACGAAACAACTATTACAACAACTGTTCAAAGTGACGACCCCAACAGTAATACAAGCTTCTGCTCTCCTCATCAAAGAATTCCGCACCCTTTGAAAAATGCCGGGAGTGTTTCTTATCCCAGCAAGCTTTGATGCGATCCCTTAACATTTCCTCGTTTTCAATGGGGCTAGCATAAACTAGTGATTTTAGGTGCCCCCAGAAGAAAAAATCGATGGGATTGAGGTCCGGTGACCTCGGGGGCCAATGCTGAATGCCTCCTCTTCCTATCCATCGTTGGGGATATGCTATGTCTATCAGACTTAAATGAGCAGGGGCTCCATCGTGCATAAACCAAGAATGATTTCGGAGACCAATGGCAACATCTTCCATAAGCTAAGTGTTCCAAAAAATTTTGGTAAGCATCTCCATTCAAACGTAAGGGGAGAAAATAGGACCCAATTAAATAATCCCCAATTATGCCTACCCATACATTAAAAGAGAATCTGTCTTGGAAATGAGTTTGCGTTATCGCATGTGGGTTATCTTCCGCCCAGATGTGGTTATTATGGAAGTTCATGATACAATTTCTTGAAAAATCAGCCTCATCTGTGAAGAGGATTTTCGATGAAATTTGGGGATGTTGTTCGACTTTTCTTTGAAGCCATTGAGCAAATTCGATACGTGGTTGAAAATCACGTAGTGCCTGGACACGCTGAATATGATAAGGATATAATTTCTGTTCTTTCAAAATTCTGTAAACGGTCATGTGACTCACATTTAAAGTTTAACTAATTTTTCTTGTATTTGTCTCTGGATGTTCACTAATTTCTTCGAAAACCGCCTCCTCCAATTCCACAGTTCTTGTAGTCCGTGGCCGTCCTACTGCAGAATTTATTTCAAAGCTTCCAGATTCGGAAAGTCGCCGGAAAAGATTCGCAAATGTCGCTGCACAAGGAGTGACGCGTTGGGGATACCTTTCCTGATAGATGCGTCTGGCCTCGGTTGAATTTCCGTCAGCCAAGCCGTATGCAAAAACCATATCAGCCATTTCAGCATTCGTAAAGTCGGGCATGGTACCAAAAAATCACTTTATAAACTCCGAACTGTGAATTTGTCAATGAATAGTTAAAATGAGACAGCGAACTTCTATTTTTATAAACGAACGTTCATAGCCTACTCGATTCAATTAACTTAATTTGCAAGCGGAGAGTGACAAAAATTATTGAAATCAAATTTAGCTGTACTGATTAGGCAGTTTGATAATGCTCGGTTCAGAAGAAGTCTGTCCGGGTATACTGCGTATAAAGTTCGATGAAAATAACTAAAAATGCAAAAAACTTATGACAAAAACCAACCATGTTTTGAAAAATTTCAACAATCTGTATCTCGAAAACAAATCATTTTTCGATAAACATTTCATAGGAAAAAAGTAGTTTATTTTGACGAGACCTACCACATACTTAGTTTTTGTAATGTTCTCAGCAACTTCACTTAGCGCCCTAGGAGCTAAATAACATGCATCGATATAGAAAGTTGTAAATATCTCGAAAACGATCACCTCCAGCGTTGTTGAGGAAGTGTACCTTTTTCCTTGGAAAAGGTGTGGAAATAAGGTTTTTTTATGAAAAGTACCAAAATTTACTGTCAAAAATGTTAGGGCAATTTGAAATAATTACTGACATCGACCGCAGCGCCCTCTAGATGTTACATGAAAATTAATACAAAATTATGATTTCCTACGTCAAAAAAACCCCGGGTACCAAATTTCGTGCAAATAACTTATTTTTTGCAAAAGTTATTTTTAAAAAGCGAACAAAAAAATTCAATTTCAACACCCTGTATCTCCGAAACGAAGCATATAGACTTTCTTTTTTATTGTCCCAGGAATACGTCACTTGAATATTTTAACGTACTTATGTTACACTCTGTATACCGGACACTATCCACACGTGGAAGGAACCACCCATTTTTAGAAATACCCTGTAAAATGCGAAAGATCGAAGCATTTTCTGTAGAACACTTTATAAAAACATATTTTATTGAATATACTAACCAGTTTCTAAATTCATAAGATTTATATACATTCTGTTCCTACTTAGCGCCACTAAGTGGGATTGGTCGTGTAGTCCGTAGAAGGGCATCTTTTGGTTCATGACACCTTTCAACTTAGTTAAAAAACTACCGGTGTTCAAGTCGAACGTCCTCAACTCTCTCCTACATAGTACTATACATTTGAACTCGTCTATGGGGATGAGGTTGATGGGATTGGTAACTCCTTGAAGTATCCTTAATGGCTGGCAACTGAAAAAGTGGGGAGGCGATAAAAAAATCGAAAAAATCAGTGATGCAATTCAACACAATCAATATCATTAACCAATAATTAGTTTGCTTTTGACAGTTAGAGATGTTTTTCGATGATTACTGGGTTCTTCCAAGTCGTATGGAATTGATTAAACGCGATGGAAATGATGCGTACGTTCGACGCAATACATTTTTGGAATCAAAAGAAAGATATCCTCTTGAAATTTTGATGAATTTGCTATAACAGCCCTCCCCCCCCCCTTCTCTTTCGATATTTCTGCTGATCACGAATCTCGAACAAAAAACTTTGTCTCACGAATACTCTCGGAGTTGTGACCCCCTTATTACATGTAGTCAATATTTATACCATCTCCACCCCTCAATATCCTCTTTCTGCTAAAAAAGACGAAACTGAGCATTTTCAATAAGTCGAATTTAGCATCTGAAATCAAGTAATATGTTTTCCATTTGAGGAAGGTTATATGAATACAATATAAAAAAGGCAGATTTTTGCAAAAAATATGTTTATAGACGGTTCAAGATATGTTAGAACTAAGATGTCTAAAAACCCTGGTGTTTGAACTGATTCGATATTGTTTAGATTTTCGAGAGGACACCGCCTGTTACTTCAACAGAGCTTCTCTCTGTGGTAGTCTGTGGTAGATGGCGCCGTCCAAAAATATTTGTTTATATCCTTGCCTAATGTCAAAACTTAATTTTTGACATCTGCAGCATCTCATACGAAATTATTTTTGGTGTTTTGTCGGTGTCTATGCGTTCTCCTTCTATTTTATTTGAAATCTTGCTTAGCTTATTCCTGAGTTTGTTCTTTGAAAATTCACTCATTCATCAGTTCATTAGTGCGTAAGAAATTGTTTATTTTCAGGTAGTGTAGTGTGTAAGGATACTTTTTGTAAAATGGGCCACACTTGTATTTTGTGTGAACAGCATAAAGCTGCAGATTCGAATATTCACCTGTATTCAGTACCAAAAGCAAGTACAAATCTTGACGAATTGACTGATAATGATATTTTTATAGTTCATCATATCTTTTGCATAAAATTTTATTTTTTCTGCAATTTAATAACAATTTCATATCCAATTCTCCGTTTGTCAAAATCTTCGAAAAGAAAATTCAGTTAACCTCAAATTCAAATGGTACAAAATACTAAAAACAACAACACGGTGCTTTCTTTATGCAATGTTCGGGGGCTTCTAATTCTAGCTTTGCTATTGGCCAAGTTACAAATCTTTCCAACCAATAGCAAAGCTAAAATTAGAACCCGCGAACAGTTCGCCTCAAAACGAAAGCTGAGGAAAAAAATATACCCTGTGTGGTCTGTTGTTACAAGTTTACTGAATTGAAACTGAAACGAAATTAAATCTGAAACGCTAGTAATCTTTATTATCAAGTAGGGCAAGTGTCGCCAACTTGATCCCAATTTTTTACAGGTATAAGTGCAAACACCAAGGTTTTTATACTCTTAGTTAAAACTGCTTCATTTTTCATCTTTGATTTTTCCAATAAAAAAATAGTTGGGAATGTTTTCCTTCTTTTATTTTTCCTTTTTTATTCAATTCAACAGGTGTCACTTTTTTATCAATAGAAAAGCTTGAACTGGAAGCTTCCGAACACTTCCCTCACAAAAAGGAAGCTGAAGATGTAAGTAGAGCATGTGTGGAATGTGGTTACAGTTTAAAACTTCACAACTTGAAACGACGTTGGCACATCTTAAACTCTAGTAATCTCTCATTATCAAGTGTTGCTAAGTTGTTCCCAAACTTTCACTAAGTACCAGGTTTTTAAACATCTTAGTTCAACCCTGATGATGTATATTTTGACTGGAAACTTCTTAAAATACCCATAGTGTAATACATAGATGGACGCAAAACAATATTCCTGATACTGAAGGCGCTAGCGCCAAAAATCAAATGTTATATTCTGATATTTTCCAATTATTTCAAAAACGACCCATACTATTCCAGAATCTTCAACACATTTCTGTTATTACCCGAATCATACAAGTCTTGATTCATTTGACCCAACATCGTTTCTATTTCTCGTTCCGATTAGAGCCTGCACGCACTGGTGATTTTGTCAGGGTTACAATAAATTCATTGTCACTGTCACGTCACCGAAGATTTCCCAACTGCGCGCACTTACAGTGGCAGTCACGCAATTTATCCATTACTAGCTGACCCGACGGACGTTGTCCTGTCCAAATGTCTATAATCCCTTTTTTTCCTGAAAACTCTCGTCCGCGTGGGTCTTATTTTTTCCTACATTTTTGGTGCTAACTTTTTCAGGATAAAGAAATTCACAATAACTCTTCTAAATATCTTTTCTTTCCCTAAAAACCTTATTCGGAGTATTACGAGCATAAAAAAACAGGTAGCCAAATCGGTCCAGCCGTTGTTTTTATAAAATAAAAATAAATGTTAACCTGAGCGGAATTCGTTCCTGCGACCTTCTGCTTGGTAGGCGACAGTGTAACCGTATGAGCTATTTTCTCTTTGGTAATAAATGACTCTTTTTTTTCGCCAAATTTTTCGTATAGCGGAATTTTCCGATTTCCGGGAAACTTTCCTAATTTTTTGTATCAACCATCCTCGGGCTATTACCAACATTTAAAAAATAATTAGCCGAATAGACTCAAGTTTTGCGGTAACAATAAAAGGAAATTTATCCCGACAGACGTTGTTCTGTCCAAACGTCTATATTCCCTTTTTTTGGCCTGAAAACCCTCGTCCGCGTAGAATTTATTTTTTCATATTTTTTTTGTGCTATTCCATCTAGGTTATGCCTTTGATTCTGCCCGCGTCTCGTTAACCCATCATTCGGTTTCCACATCATCCCGTTTTCCCGTTATCGCTTTTTTTCATTATCCCGTTTTCCCGTTATCCCGTTTTCCCTTTATACAGTTTTTCCGGTATCCCTTTACCGAGTTATCCCGTTTTCCCGTTATCTGGTTATCCCGTTATCCGATTATCCCGTTATCCTGTTATCCCGTTTTTTCGTTATATCCCGTTATCTGTTATCCCGTTTTCACATTATCCCGTTTTCCCGTTATCGCTTTCTCTGATAATCCCGTTTTTCCGTTATCTCGTTTTTACGTTATCCCATTATCCCGTTATTCCGTTTTCCACTTTTCCCGTGATCTCGTTTTTCCGTTATCCCGTTATCTCGTTTTTTCGTTCATTTTTCCACAAAAAATTAGCCAAATCGGTCCAGCCGTTCTCATGTTATGAGCTTACTAACACAGACATTCATTTTCATTTAATATTATGTATTCCTGAAAACTTTTCCAGGATAAAAAAATTCAAAATAACTTTTCTAAAATGCCTTTCTTTTCTTGAAAACCTTATTCGGAGTATTACGAACATTCAAAATAACAATTAGCCAAATCGATCCAGCCGTTGTTTTCATAAAATAAAATAAAATGTTACCCTAGCGGAATTCGATCCTGCGACCTTCTGCTTGGTAGGCGACTTTGTAACCGTATGAGCTATTTTCTCCTTGGTAATAAATGACTCGATACTCTTTTTCTTCGCCAATTTTTACTTTCCTTATTTTTCCATATCAACCATCCTCGGACTATTACGAACATTCAAAAAATAATTAGCCAAATAGGCTCAAGTTCTGCGGTTACAAAGAATCGAGATTCATTTTGTTTATATAGATTAGTCAAGATGGATCTAGAGGGTTTATGGACCGTCGTTGGGCAAAACCAATTGCATATTCGTCATGTATGAAAAAATCTAAGATTTTTTTTTCGCTCGGATCGAAAAAAATTATAAGGTTTTTGATCGAGCGCAGCAAGACGAACATTTTTCGAAGGAGGGCGCTTGCTCCCCCGATTGACTCCGTTTACGAGGAGCCAACGATGCGAAAAATTGACGTTCCCGGAAAGCGCAGCCCGAAAAAAGATTCTGCCCCTCCCCACCTCCTTGCCCCCTTCCCGTCGAAATTATAGGTTGCGGAAAAAAAATCGGATTTTACGAAAAAATGTCATTACACTTTTTTGTAGTACCCTTTCAGAGCTCTCTTTGGAGGGGGGGGGAGACATCGTTAAAATCGCATTCAGACCCTCTTTCGAAAAGAGAGGTGTTTTATTACCAATGCGCACACGGCAATTTAATCCTACGGACGCAGTGACAGTCGCGTCACTATAGTCGGCGCGCTGAACAGATAGTGATTCACGTGCATAACCATATATAAAATGCTCTATCGGTTCGGCGCGCCAACTATAGCGTGTCGCTAGACTCTGCGGACATAAGTCACCCAGCTGTTAAGTATTCAAGTGCGCGCACCACCGTGACAGTGACGAAACAGTCACGGTGACAAAAATCACCAGTGGGTGCAGGCTCTTAGTTCAGCTTTCTGATTATTTTTCTGACAAACGCATTGAAAATCAGTTCATTCAAATTGGTCGAGGTTTTTCGAATTACGCGCTTCCATATAAAGGGTAACCCAGAGGTGCGTGTAAGCTCCATAACTTTTTTTCTATCGAAGCTGTCGACTTGAAAAAAAAACGATAGGTCCGACAACGACGTTACATTTTTAGATTCGTCACTAAATTGTCGATATAACGCACCTGGTTTTTCTTAGACTTATTTGCAATAGCGAAAAGCAACATGGGTTCTTACCTAAGAGATCCACGATAACTAACCTAACATATTTTGTACAAGAGGCAAATCGAGTTGTCGAAAATAATAGTCAACTAGATATTATCTTCACAGACTTTAGTAAAGCCTTTGACAAGGTTGATCACGAGGTCATATTAAAAAAACTATACTCCTTTGGGCTTTCAGATCGATTCTTAAAACTGTCAGCATCGTATTTTATAGACGGGAAGCAGTATGTAGTTTATAAAGGAAGGGAATCAGGGGATTTCCTCACAAGATCTGGGGTACCCCAATGGGCCAATCTGGGACCCCTATTCTTTTCATTACTAATAGATGTCCTACTAGAGGTAGTTCAGGACTCACAGTGTGCACTATTCGCGGATGATTTTAAATTATTCAAGGAAATCAAAAAGCAAGAAGATGTGATTTTGCTACAAAATAACGTGGATAAAGTCTATGAGTGGTCCAGGCAAACCGCCTCACATTTAATGTCGACAAATGCTTTAGTATGTCAATTACTAGGAAAAAAGAAAGGAATGATTTTCAGTATAAGATAAATAATGAATATTTAGCCAAAAAGGTAGAATGTAAAGATTTGGGAGTTACGCTGGATGAAAAACTAAGTTTTGAGCAACATATGACCAATATTGTAAACAGAGCATATAGAATGCTTGGCTTCATAATTAGGAACTCATTCAAATTCACAAAAATATCCACATTACTAACACTTTACAATGCATTTGTCCGTAGTATACTGGAATATGGAGCCATAATATGGACTCCCTATTATTCGGTTCATAAAAATGAGATTGAAAAGGTACAGAAAAAATTCTTAAGATTTCTATGTTACAAAAAACATGGTGAATATATTTTTAATCTCAGTTATCATACTTCCTTAAGTGAATTTAAATTCACAACCTTAGAATTTAGAGAAAAAATTGCTATTCTATTATTTTTCTATAAGCAACTACATAATGAAATAGATAACCCTCACTTGTTGTCACAAATTAGTCTGAACTGCAGTATATACTTTAATAATAGAAAAAGAGATATATTTGTTTTGCCTAAACCTCGAACCAACCTAGGTTTAAATTCCCCACTATACAATATGTGTTCTATTGCTAATTATTTGAGGAATATAGATTTCTATGTTGAATGTAATGTGAAAACATTAAAAAAAAAATTGAAATTGAAATGTTATCCTTAGAAGCAAATGCGAATTGTAACAGAAAGCCAATTTAAATGTAAAAGGTCTACTTGTCATCCTCAACTTAATGTGTCTCTCAATTTGATATTGATTCAGGTAATCTGGAGTTAATTTTTTGTTTAAGTCATCGTTTTATTTTAAGAATGGTCATTTACTTAGTTTTTATATATTGTAATCGATTATTGGAACTGCCTGTTCTGTAGATTACTTAATAAATAAAATAATAGTTTTTGGCTTATGTCAATTTATGTGGCAAAATAGCGTCGTGCATAGACCTACAGAAAAATTCATAACTTCAGAACCATTTAAGATAACTTAACCAACTTTTTTCAAGTCAATTCCTCAGGCTTTAGCGTATCTTCTGAGATGGAAGCGAACTGGGAGTCGCCTACTACTATTTTTTTTAAATGACACGTTGCAAATAGCAATAACTCGACTTTTTTTATTGGATCATTGCATGGCATTTTTTGAAGCAGTTTGTCAAAATGGGGTCTGTGGGATCTACTTTCAAAAATTTGCGAAATTTGTTGCAAAATAAAAAAGGTTGATGATGTTTTCGAAAAAATAAGGAATCGAGTAGGCCTCTGTCGTAAAACTTGACCACTCCATATAATTCTGAAAAGAATATTTTTCAACAAAATGAAATTGTAATAGAAACAGTAGTACATCACAAAGGAATCGATTTTAGTAATCTCTACAAATACAGGGAAGCATGATCAACAGGAAGCAATGTAAATTTTTTAAGGAAAAGCTTCTCATGAGTTTTCAAATAGGTCACCATCACGTTCCATACAAGCTGCTACTCTTCTAGTAAATGAGCCCCGAACTCTAGCAAGCATTGTTCCATCAGGTTTCCGTGTTTTTCATATCATCTGCAGTTGGTGGACGATCCTTGAAGTCTATTTTCTTCACGTATCCCCAAAGAAAGAAATCAATAGGAGGTCTGGGGACCGCGCAGGCCATGGACAAGTTTCTGCTGGACTATGCACGACGCTTTTTTGACACATAAATTGTCATAAGTCAAAAACCATAACAGATAAGTCTAAAAAATACGGGTGTGTTATATCGACAATAGTGGCAAATCCAAAAATGTAACAAAAATTGGGAGTTGCAATTTAAAAAAATAGAACTAAATTGTGTATATTATTTTGTGACCTCCTGTATACAGCAATATTTTTAAAATGTGCCTCATTGTCGAACTTGTTGTTAAAAAAAAATCAACATTATAGTTTGGATAGAAAAAAAACTATGGAGCTTGCACTGTATTTCGCTGAATTTCTTGGGTTCCTCTTTCTTGGCATTAAAAATCATAAGTTTATTCTGAAATGAAAAATTTGTAAATTTGCCCAGATACGTTAATGTGTTTTCCAAACTAGAAATATGTAGGTAAATGGATGTTTTGACTGAATAGTTCACAAGAAAAAATATAATATAATCATTGAAAAATATATTTTCGTTGGTGATATTTCGGGAAAAACTTCTGTTTCCTCTTTCAGAGCTGTTTGGATAATTATAATTTTCAAACAAAAAATTTCTTGGTAGGTTATTCGACGAATAATTGCCAAATCTGACATTTATGAGTATATACAACAAGTTCATGTGATATTTTCAACATGGCATTATATGTTTTTAAGTCTTCTTCCTGTGTCATTATGGTTATCCATGTTAGATCCATATTGAGAGGACAGGTCGCTTTTAATTCCTATTCAACACGATACAAGAAGCCTCTTTCGGATTTTTGTATTGTTTCAACTTGTCAAATTATGTTGTTTTTGTACTCAGCCTTCTTTATTTTCAATGGTGCCGATGTTTCACCAAGAAACACATGGAAACACATGGAAACCTTTTCCAGACTTTTTTTTGTTCTTCGTTTAACGATTTTGTTCGAGTGAAATGAATTGAACTAGATATCAAAGTATCATTTGTTCTGAAAACAATTCTGAGGTCGAATTCCTTACGTATTCATTTAGTTTTTCAGATACACCCGAAATGTATGGTACCTATTACATTAAATGCTACGGGTGATTGTGCAAATTATTATTGTAGTTGTGCTGATTGTTGTCTGGGTCTTCTATCACCGTTAAAGTCGAATATAACCCGAAGGCTCTTACTCTTTCGAAAAAAATCAAGTGGGCCAGAGTCATTCTCAAATTTGGAATTTTAACAACCGGGACATTGAAAAATTGCCAAGGTAATGTTTCTCAAAAATGGCCGAGAAAGAATTTTGATCTAAAGAACATTAATAAAATAATTTACATAGATTAATAGTCAGCCCATCACTCCAGAGAGCGCCTGAGACGTTTCAAACGAGCGGGGTCCTCAATGTTGTAATCGGCGGCTTTCCTCACGATAGGATTCTCAAGGGCCAATGCACAATCATATACCCTTTTATTGAGTTCCCTAATGTTGCTTCTGATGGAAGGCAGATTTAAGTCATCAAGTATCCGCTCGTTCGGAACGTACCACGAAGCGTCGCATATTATCCGCAGAACATTCCAGGACGCGATGCTGGTTTTTCAGGTTTGGCTTCAAGTGTAAAAAAAACCATAGAGCCTGTTTCCTACGAGAAGAATCCAACGCGTTTTCAATGGTGAGTTCACTTTCGTACACAGACGATCTGTCTGGGGAGGAGAATAGACCCCTAGTGTCAAAATGACAGAGTTATGATCCAAGCTTAACTCGGCAAGGATGTGCATGTCCCAGTTCCTGGTGATATTCTCCTGGTCAGAGCTATGTCGAATACTTACATCAGTTCTGCCGTTGTCACCAAAGAAAGTCGGCTCACCTGGAGCCAACACCTGGTATTCATACCTGTCCTTGTGTTGCCACAGTCGTCTGCCATTCATGTTTAGGCCAATCAATAGAGATGTTCTGCTCTATTGATTCTGTGACAAACATACTTCCAGAAAACCGACTGTGCGATCATACGAAAGATGGTCCGTAGTTATATCCTGTTGTTTCCTACTCGATCGTATTATTAGTAACGGAGAAAAACCGGTAAAACCGGAAAAAACAGTTTTTTTCAATCATAACTCCGCTACTTTTTAATTCGTAGTGCAAACTTTCCTCGACATGGTAGTGACTAATATGTACTATACAGTGCTTCTCAAAAGTCTCCTCCCCCCCCTCTTATTTTTGGAACGATTATACATGAACAAGTGAAATTTGGAAACTGAATATTAAAGGTTGTAAACTTCCCTACTAGTGATGATAGATGACGAAATCGTCAAAGATGACGTCACAAGGCCATTGTGACCAATAATTTCAAATAGAACCCTACGACAAGCGACACCTCTTTTAAAAGGTATCAAAAAAACCTATTCAATGATACTATTTTGTTTGTGTTCATGTCAGTTTTAATGGCTCATTAGTAAACATTAAAATTTAAATTCCATTCAGTATGATATTAATTACAGATTTAAGAATCAGTATCTACTCAAAGATATTGCTCGAAATGAACTCCATTCACTTCCTGACAGTGAAATATCCTATTTTTAAACTCTTCTCGTACTTTTGCAAATGTGTCTGGGGAAACAGCCTCACATTCTGCAACAATACGTTGTTTTAAAACGTCAATATTGTCAGGTTCAGTGGCGTAAACCTTCGATTTAAGGTACCCCCACAGAAAAAAATGGTGTGAGGTATGGTGATCGAGCTGGCCATTCCGTTGAACCTCGTCGTCCAATCCATCTACCACGATACTCCTCATCCAAATACCGTCTTACTGCACCGTAATAGTGTTGAGGAGCACCATCCTGTTGGAATGTTATTTCCAAATTGCCGAATTCATCTGGATTATCTTCCAAAATTTCAAGGATTAACGGTTCTATTGCGTTTTGCAACAGCTCCAGATAAACCTCACCAGTTAAATAAGTATTAAAAAAAAAAGAGGCCCAACGATGTGGTTTCCCAGGATACCTTCCCAAACATTCACCTTCTGGGGAAATTGGGTATGTGTTTCACGAAACAGGTGAGGATTTGCGTCACTCCATACCTCACATTCTGTGTATTTACATTTCCATTTAGATAGAAAGTACTTTCGTCACTAAAACAAATGTTTTGACATAGTCTGGCTGTTGGTTAATTTTAGTTTCCATATTTTCACAAAATTCTAGTCTTCGGTCTGGGTCGTCGTCTGAGAGTTGATGAACCATTTTTAATTTGTATGGATGGAATTTGTTTTTTTTTTCAACACCCTGTGTACTGTACTTCGACTGACTTCACAGGTAGATGCAATGTGAGTTGTTGAAGAAGTAGGATTAACTATTACTTCTGCCAGTATATCAATTTTTTTCTCATCAGAAATTTGTGGTCTGCCAGATCGTTTCGCATCATTAATACTACCCGTTGTTTCAAACTTACGAAGAAGCTCCCTTAAATAAGTCCTCGAAACGGGGCGATCGGGAAACCTCTCAATAAAAATGCGTTCTGCTGCATGAATATTTTGTCCAGTTTCACCCAGAATTAGGATCGCTGCTACTTTATCACCTAAAGCACGTACCATTTCGCTTTTTGAAGCACTCAAACGTTTGGCTCACAACAGTTTAACAAATTATTGAAATGTACAAAAATATTAAAAGTACCAAAAGCTGCTAAAACAGTTAAACGTTCGATCAACAATACACAAATTATTAAATGTACAAAAACTTGGACAATAACAAAAACGTCGAATTAGGGAGACTAACAAAAACATCAGCTTATTTGACAACTATCCAGAGACGGAGCTTGAATTTGGAATTTTAGTATTAACTGATTTAATTCATCGCAGCTTTGCGTTTTTCAAAAGCGAGTTGCCAAAACTGCCATAAACACAAACAAAATTAGTATCATTGAATAGGTTTTTTCGATACCTTTTAAAAGAGGTGTCGCTTGCCGTAGGGTTCCATTAAAAATTATTGGCCACAATGGCCTTGTGACGTCATCTTTGACGATTTCGTCATCTATCATCACTAGTAGGAAAGTTTACAACCTTTAATATTCAGTTCCCAAATTTCACTTGTTTATGTATAATCGTTCCAAAAATGAGAGGGGGGAGAAGACTTTTGAGAAGCACTCTATGTGAAGAACTCAGGCGCTGTCGGATCATTAGTTTTGGCATAATTGCAATCTGAATTTTTAATGCACTTTATTGCTGCAGACCTGTATGCGTCATAGGTAGTCTGATTCCCATTTTTGAAAAAGATTTCGAGAGTAGAAGTATAGTACTACAAAACGTATATTCTCATATTGCGTTAAAGTGCTGCAAAACAGGTGAAAATACTTGTAAACATGATCGAAAATGGGCGAGAGCCTGAAAGCGGCTGAGTAGTGGGGGGTAGAGCAGCAGTCGCTGGGAAGCGTATGTATAGCAATACAAGCGCGCTGCGCCCATTATGAATCTGCTGCGCTACCCCAACTCCTGAGCCGCTTTCATGCATTCACCGGTTTTCGGTCATATTTGCAAGAATTTCTCACCTATTTCGCAGCATTTCAACGCGAAATGAGAATAGTTATTTTGTAGTACTATACTTCAACTCTCAAAATCTTTCAGAAAAATTGAAATCGGACCACCTATGACGCATCCAGGTCTGCTGCAATAAAGTGCATTAAAAAAATCAAATTGCATTTATGCCAAAACTAATAATCCAACAGTGCCTGAGTTTTTCACACATAAAGTACATATCAATCACCACTATGTCGTGGAGAGCCTGCTTCAAAACTTAAAAAATGGTAGTGTTATGATTTTTTTCAAAAACGGTTTTTCCGTTTTTACGGTTTTTCTCAGTTACTAGCAATCCAACCGAGTTGTGCTAGGGCTCATTTTCTTTATATTTTGATTCTCTACAATCCGTAGTATCGAGATTGCTTTATTAGTTTTCAAGATACAAGTCAAAAACAATAAAAATATCAAAAAAAATATTTTATATGTTTATAACAAATTTAGCAATGACAGTTTGGAGTAGAAAACCTAACAGGATATAACTATGGACCGTCTTTCGTATGATGGCACAGTCGGTTGTATGTGCTTAGCGTTCACCTGCGACCAAAACGGATTGATCTGTTTCCACCAGAAACACATCAAGTGCCTCAGCATGAGCACAAAAAAACTTGAATGCAGTACAAATTCTACTACCTCCCAAAAAAACATGTAGATACATACTGACTCGGGTTGAACGGAGGATGGGTCAAACAACTGAAGTACTCACTTGATGATATCCCAAACGCACAGTTCATTTTTTGCAGTAGAAACGGTAACTATAAACTGGTCGGTTTTGGGCAGTCTCACAATAACATCGAACACTTTCTCCTCACTAGTATCTTTCGAAAATTCACCCCGCCTCTCAATTTCCGCACACTTTATGGGAATCAACGATAACACTGGAGGATTTTTCGTTATATTGTACACTCGCGACAATTGTGAGTCATTATTCTCTATACTAAGTTCATTTTTGCTAACTTTGTCATTAATATACTTGAATAAGTGTGAGTAAAATTGTTTTCCATCATAGTTCAGAACACTGGCATGAGTTTCTATGAAGTCTTTGAGAATCTCTGTGAATTGGTTGTCTATCCTGCTGTGGAGGTCGATGTCTTCCAGAATTTGGTAGCAATTAGAACCGCAAACTTTGTCGTATATCCAGTATATGTCCGAAAGATACATCGAGTCTTCCAGGTCTGAATGGAGTTGGAAATAATGGTAGGGTAATTCGTCAAGTTTTCTTCTATTGTAGCTGAAACAATAAAAAATAATTATTATTTTATTACATATTTCTGAAAATTATTGTAAACCTCTTGAAATACTACCATATTATTTCATTTTGTTGAAGCTTTACCTATGAAGAGAATCAGAAAAAAAATTGAAATTGATATTGAATGAAACGATATACTAAAAGAAATTCCAATATCGTATCTAAAAAATTGATAACTCCTATTTATTCTACTAACATCCTGCGTTGTTGATGAATATTTAAAAAAACTGTTAATAAAAAACCAAAAACCAAGACAAGTTTTTATATTCAAATGCGCGAAAAAGTTAAAAATAATTGCTTTGGATGTGTGACGTAGGTTATTCCATGAGTTGTAGATTCAAGAGCTTGTCGCGCAAATTTTTCAGTTCGAATACAGAAGCGACAAGCGTTTGAATATATGACTCACGGAATAACCCACGTCACACATCCAAAACAAGTAGTTTTTCTTTTCAGCGCATATGAATAAAAGCTTGTCTTTAAAAAGGTTTTTTATTAATTATTTTATTTTATGCTTTCTGGTAAGTACGCCTTGATCTATGAATTTTTGTTAGAGCATCGTTATTATGAGGCCTTTTTTGTTCTGCGCTATCTAGTTCCTCAATGAGGAGACCATCTAAAGAATAACTTCAATTCATGAATTTTGACAAAAAATCAATAATCTTCGACCAAATTCATAATCTCCGACCCCAAAAACCCCGACATACCAATTTTGAATGTGAACGGTCCACAATCACAAAATATGTCCACCATCGTGGAGCCGTCATTTTGAATTAATGAATTTCGACAATAAATTCACAATATCCTACCCCAAAAACCCCCACATACCAATTTTGAATAGAATTGGACAATAATTACAAAACTCGTCCGCCATTTTATATTCTTAAATTAAAAAAAACATAATCTCCGAAGTCATGATCAAAGAGATCGTCCGTTTCTCTAACAAACATTCCATAATGCATTGTCACCGGAATTATGAACACCTGCCCAATTTCAAGGCAATCGGACGACAGAAAGTAAGTCAAATTTGACTTGTAAGATTTGATTACACACATCGGGACAGGTGAAAGTAAATAAAAGCTTGTGAAAAAACTTATTCTGAAGAACTTTCGTGCTGATCATACCAATAGAAAATATTTCATGGAATAAATAAATCCTGTAATCGGAAAAAAGAAACAGACATCATCAGTCATGCTGCTGAAGTTGATAACCCTCTGAGGATTGGTACGGGGGTATATTCCTCATTTTTGAGCTACAATTCAATAAAAAAGGCTTTTAAGCATACAAAATTGTGATTGAAATTTTCTTGATAATTTCTAGTATTTTGGTAACTGAACTACCTATATGGTACACAGAAATGGGAATTTTTATACAAAACAAATGTCTGCATCCCCCTCCGAAATCCACTTTGACACCTTTGATGCCAAGGCATTAAATCCGCTTTTCTGCCGAGTGAAACATATAATTTTTTTCCAAATTTGTTCTAATTTCACGAAAAACTTTTTTTTATATTTATTAATTACGTTTCATTATTAGTATCCAAATAATTGAATTATTTCAACAAAGGTAACTGGCTCTTCGTTACTATATTTACCGTTTATCGAATTCTTTGAATTTACTTTAATGTCATTGTCATTTTAAAAAAATTGTCAATGAACTGTTCGAAATGGATGTAACTGAAAGTGGGGATGAGTTATTACCATCAACAACACCTGAGATACGAGAGCTGGCGTGAAATGTGGAATTGAATCTATTACCGGATAAGTCAAGAACTGTATATATGAACTCACATACAGTAGATTCATGGAATGTATATAATGTAATGTAAAACTCCATAATTTTGGGAAAAAGTCCACATTTTCTAACCAGGCAGTAAAAATATACCTTTCAAGCCTGTCAGGTGTCATTAAAAAGCCGCTTTTAATGTCACTTGGAGAAAAACAAAGTAATTCATATTAGCGAGTTCGAGGTGAATTGCGATCGAGTATTATATTGTCAGACTGCATTATTGTATTATGTTCTCAAAAGTGTAATGAACATACATTAAATTAATCAAGTATTTTTGAACGAACCTAATTTTGTAGCAATATTGAAATAATGAAATAATATCTGCAATGCATTCCGGGAACGAATTTGACTTTAATTTGAAGAGAAAGGGGATTTTTTCTTGTTTCCTAACGAGCGATAGTGTTGATTATGCTCACAACACTCTTCAAGGAATTATCTAGTGATCAACTATTGATTTGTTTTAGATGGATTTCAATAGAAATAGGTACTACCATCGAGGATATCACCACAACACGACTTTCAAAAAGTGTTGGTAGGTATATCTTCACTGATCATGGTCCTCAGATATAACTAAATTTGGACATGAAAATAGGGCCTATTTGTCAACCGAATGAAACAAAATTGGGCTCAAAAATACTTCCCATCAACATCCTGATCGATTTAAAAAATGAGCCAAATCGGTTGGGTACTTTCGAAACGGCGGCTAGACAGAGCTTCATGAGCTGTACAACTTTCAACCCATAAGTTTTTCTCTAAGATGTACACACAAATAGAAAATCGGCCAATAATTGATTTTCAATAATACCTAGCATATTTCATGTTTGCCCAGTATGCTCCTTTCATTTGAGATTCTTCCGTTCGTGTTAATCAGCTTCATATGTCAGGTCAGCATATCATGGATTTTTCTCGAATTCAAAGTTGAACTATATATTATATATATTTGTTATCAATTTTCGAAGCTATATTGTTATTTAAATCCAAGTTACTACTATCCATACTATAACATTGTGTGCTTTTTTTGTAAAATTACAGTTGTCTTACAATACAATATATGAGTAAAATTACAAATCAGTGTATTGCCAATATAAAATATAATACAATTCGAGTAATATACCAAGACATGTGAGGAAACCTACTAAGATGAGTCGTAATTTTACAATCTTCATGTAGTAACCCTACACGTATTGTTATTTTACCGAACTGTTTGTCAGTTTCCAATCGAAAGTTTTTAAAATTTACAAACATTGTTTGTGACTTGATTTACTACAATTTTTTGTAAAGTTACAAAAATATATTGAAACAGAAATTACTCTGAAGTCATTAAAAATATACAAATATTTTCAGTATTTTTATAACTCTGACTTGAAAATTACATGATGTATTGTCATATAACTGAAACATTTTATTTCTCTTACGCGTTTTGTAATTTTATGTTGGGCTGTTTCCAGTCAAAAAATTAAAAAATGTATCAATATTATTTGTGATTTGATTTACTACAATTTTTTGTAAAGTTACAAAAATATATTGAAACTGAAATCACTCTAAAGTCATCAAAAATTTACAAATATGTTTAGTATTTTCGCAACTCTCACTTGAAAATTGCATAATTTATTAAAATAGTTTTTTTATAAGTTTTGTAATTCTACCGAAATGTTGGCCGGTTTCCGGTCAAAAGTTTTTAAAATTTACAAACATTGTTTGTGATTTGATTCATGTAGATTTTGAAACGCACACTTTGAACAAGTAGGCTTTGGACGACGCGGCGATAAAACAGAAAGCAAGTGTTCACTAGTAGCTGTAAAATTTTGATTTGAGCAGTGAAGACGCTCCTCAATTCGTGGTTTTTGTTCATTTTTCAAACACATTTGCAATGGAGTATAAGAAAGATCAAAAATGGGATTTGATAGTCTGTTTTATACAAACCGGGGAAAATGCAGAGGTAGCAAGCAATTTGTACCAGCAGCAATTTGTAGAGTGTGAAGGCTTTCTTGAGCAACTCCAGTTATGGAAATAAAAATCAATATACTAAGGTAATATAATACAAAATGTTCTTTCGAATGTTTGTGATCAGTAATATTCCTGAAAAATAATATACCTACCCCAAAAATGCGAGTTCATCCCGACTTTGTACCTCAGATAAGCCCGCTGTGCAAACTCATTATTGAGTGAGAGTGTAAAGGCTGTTTTGAGCAACTCCAGTTATGGAAATGAAATTCAATATACTTAGGTAATATAATACAAAATGTTTCTTCAAATGTTTGTGATCAGTAATATTCCTGAAAAATAATATACCTACCCAAAAATGCGAGCTCATCCCGGCTTTGTACCTCAGATAAGCCCGCTGTGCAAACTCATTATTCTCTGAAATAATTCCCTACACTTCACAACTTCCCAAATATCATAATTACTCAACTTATTAAGAATCAGAACTTCCGCTGGATTTTACCTGATACTTTCGTATTTAAGGGATGTAAATTTGCCTTACCGAAAGAGGTACGATATCAATCTTGCAGACGTGCCAATTCAGGCCAATCAATAGAGATTTTCTGCTCTTTTGATTCCGTGACAAAAATACTACCTGGAAACCGACTGTGCCATCATATGAAAGACGGTCCGTAGTTATATCCTGTTAAGTTTTCTACCCCAAACTGACATTGCTTAATTTGTTATAAACATTCAAAAGTATTTTTTTGAATTTTATCGTTTTTGAATTGTAACTTGAAAAAGAATGGAATTAAAATGCAAAAAAATGAGCCCTATCACGACTCGATCGTATTATTAGTAACGTAGAAAAACCCGAAAAAATCTGCGTTTTTATTAAAATTCATGACAACTCCATTTTTCAAGTTTTGAAGCAGGCTATCCACGACTTAGTAGTGATTGATGTGTACTTTATGTGTGAGATACTCATGCGCAGTCGGATCATTAGTTTTGGCATAATTGCAATCTGATTTTTTTAATGCACTTTATTGCAGCAGACCTGAATGCGTTATTGTTGGTCCGATTCCAATCTTTCAAAAAAATGTCGAGAGAGTAGAAGTATAGTACTACAAAACATAAGAAAATGGGCGAGTGCGTGAAAGCGGCTGAGTAGTGGGGAGAGCAGCAGATGCGGGGAAGCTTATGTATAGTAATACAAGCGCGTTGAGAGGTAACCAGAGAGAAGACAACCTTTTAGAGACACAGCCTAATTCTTGGTAGTCAATTTGAACAGGGATAGGGAGTTGCAAGAAATAGTCGTTTCAGGAGCTGTTGCAAATAATCCCAAAACGTCAACACGAAATTTAAAAATATCAACCAGCCTACCAAGAACTGATGTAAGGCGGATTTTGAAAAAGCACAAATTCAAGCCATACAGGACCAGAAGGGTTCATAAACTCAGACCAGGAGATTTTGAACTCTGCATGGATTTTTGCCAGTGGTTCCTGGAAAATTGTAACCAAGTGCTTGATTTTTCGTTAAATTGTGTTTGGACAGACGAAGCTTATGTAAGCAGTGCCGGCATTTTCAATCGCTACAATTCTTATACTTGGGCACAACAAAATCTTCATTCTATTATGGGGCAGAGAAGTCAAGGAAGATTTGGATTTAGTGTATGGGCAGTTGTTTTTAGGGGTAGAATTATCGGCCCGTTCATTTATAATGGCACTCTCACATCTCAGAGGTATTTAGAAATTTTAAGGCAACAAATTGAACGCCTTGTTGATGAATTGCCGCTAATGGAGCCCAGGAAAATATATTTTCAGCAAGACGGGGCTTCGCCTTACAACACCGCAATTGTCAACATTTTTTTGGCTGCAAATTTTGGCAATAATTGGATAGGCAACCAAGGACTCAAAAGTTTTGCTTCTCTCACTCCTATTGAACTAATTAATTCGGCAAGAAATGTGGTAGACATTTCGAACACCTCCTCTGAAGAAATATTTTGTTCTTGTTTGTTCTTCATTATTATTATTGTTGGAGTTTCATTTATCAGTACTAAATATAGTATAAATTGTTATCAGTTTTATTGAAACTATGATTTTCAATTGCTGCTGTGAACAGCTTTCATAACATTTGATAGCTACTAATGAACACTTGCTTTCTGTTTTATCGCCGCGTCGTCCAAAGCCTACTTGTTCAGTGTGCGTTTCAAAATTTACATGAAAAAACCTAAGTTCTGAATTTCAAAGGCGACTCTAGCAAAACATCAAGTTTGCTACATTTTTGGAATGGCAATTCCGAACTCTATTGAAATATGCAAGAATATACAGGTTGTCTCATTAAAATATTTTTCCATTATGTATTGATATATGATTTGAAAAATAAATTACTTAAACCATTGAATTCTACGTGAAAAAGTGCTTCGGAAATGTTTCCATAGATACAAAGAATTTTTGTCAGCAAAAAAGTTACAGCAACTTTTTGAAAATGCACATTTTCGAAAAACATGCTGTAACTCAGAAACGATGATAGATATCGATATGCGGTTTCCACCATTAAGTTTGTCATAAAAATTGACCCTCGATCACAGCCATCAGTTTTCATCTATCTAGTTTGAAAACAGGACTTTCCCTTTAAAAGTGTCCAATTTGGCCCACTCGGTACAAAAATATGAATGCCACTTTAGTTTTCTAATAGAGATATATCAGATTTTTTCTACATTATTCGTTAGCCTGAATTATGGGTTGGCAATTTCAGAATCAATAAATGAATTTAGAAATCTACCTTTCCGATTGGCCGTGCAATCGGGTTTATTTCAATTCATCACGACCATTTCACACCCTGGAGAAGCGTAAACTGATGGAATAGTAAAATAAACATTATTGGTCAAGCTTCTGATGAATTTTGCATCAACTCTGGAATTCCTCAAGGCCAAGTGTTCTCGAAACTCTGATTTTTTCATTATTCATCAACGCCCTTTCTGATCACATAAGCAAAATTCAAAAATTGTCGTCAAAAGTAAGTAGCTAGTTCCCGCCTGGAGGCCAATTCGATTACAAAAACAGTTTAGCCTAAAACCTCTTGTACGATTTATAATAATTATGTGTTATGTAGTGGTTTTGATTCTGTTTTTGATATTTTTGTTATATTTCATTGAGGAAATATTCTAACAAATATATTTCATGTATGCAAATTGGCTTAAAATTTTGCACTCAGGTTTGTTGCCTTAAAGAAACAACTTTCATGTATTTTTATTGTTTGCCTTGAAAAGTGAATAAAAATACATTCAACGTGTTTGCAGACAACAAACCTTCATGCACTACTTTCAGCCATTTTGCATGTATTTAACATATTACTACAGATAAGCTCCTAAGAGTACTGTGCATATTCTGCGTTCTATTTAGCCTATTCTCATTTTGTTGTTTTGTTGACAGATCTGGCTATTTTCCAAGAATAATTTTGTTAGTTATGCCTAGTACACATCACAGCTATGGCCTACAGAAGATATTAATGTTTCTCCCGAACTTGCCCTACCACTTCCAGACAGCTCAATAAAGTTTCACCTACACTATTCAGTTGTCTAGAAGGCTTCAACTTCAATATACCCTTTCGGTTTTGGTTTTCACGACAATTTCGAATACTTCTTTACATATCTATACATATAGTGCTCGTCTAAAGTCCGTTCCCCCCTACTAATTTTTGAACCACCTGGTATATCGCAACGAAATTTGGAGGGCTTTAATAGGAAATGAAAACCTACTTCATGGAAAAATCACAGCTAAAAGTTTTAAAATGGCGGCTGAGCGCCATCTTCAATAATTTTTCCATATTATTCCATTTTCGAAATTTGCTCAACAGTTTTCTCTAATACACTTTACTCCTAAATTCAATTGTTTTCGAAATATTAACGTTTGAAAAGTGACATTTTGGTCATTTCAAACCCAACCAAAAACACTAATGATGCTTTCAATCAAGTTTGCATTGGAAAGAATCGTTGTCCCGGTAACATCTTGTTTACTGTCAAACTGAACTGCTAACTGTCAAATAGTCCGTTGAACGCCTAAATCCTTTCATGAAAAGTGTGATCATGGCTCGTAGTATAAATTTGAAGCAGTTTTGATATTTGGAGAAGCTGGAAGAAATTATCATCTAGCAGTCCGTATGTTTAATGATAGATTTCCCCAGAAACCTATTTCGAGGTCATATTTGCGCAAACTTTCAAATAAGCTCCAAGCAACTGGTACGCTGAAAGATGCTCCAAGATCAGGAAGACCGCCTCTTTCACAAGGAAAAAAGTTAGAAATTGTTGCTGAAATGGTAATCATTCCGACTCTGCAGTTGCTGAATCTTGTGGAGTAAGTTCAAAAAGTATCCAGAGTCCTAAAAAACGAAATGTTTCATCCCTATAAAATGAAAATCCTGCATGCTCTCACGGAGAATGATCCAGAGTGGTAAGCAAGAACAATTGAAGAAGAACGGGTCTTCCTCAAACGTGTATGTTTCGCAGACGAATGCACGTTTTTTCTTAATGGAAAAGTCAACAAACAGAATGTACGATACTGGAGAGATACTAATCCGCATATTTATAGAGAGGGACATACCCAGTTTCCTAAAAAGCTGAATGTTTGGGCGGGGATTATGGGCAATCGCGTTGTTGGACCGATTTTCGTCAGAGGCAATCTTACAGGAGTTCTTTACAGAAATCTTTTAGAAACTGAAATTGAACCTCGAGTGAGACAAATTGTAGTAAACAATCAGGAAGAGTTTGAAAATCGTGAAATCATATTTCAGCAGGAAGTGGCACCTCCCCATTTCGATCGCATGGCTGAAGAGTTCCTCGATACAAACTTTCCTGGGCGATGGATAGGTCGCAGGGGAAGTACAGAATGGCCACCAAGATCACCGGATCATACAGCTCTACATTTTTTTCTGGGGGGTATCTGAAGTCAAAAATCTACGCCACTGAATGCCGAATAATAGAAGAGTTGGAACGCATAATAATAGATACATGTGAAGAAATAGATGAACAGACTTTCATCAACGTGAGGAAGCTATTTATAATAGGGCCCTTCATTGTCAAGATTTAGGAGGGAGCCACATAGAACACTTGATGAAATCATTCTTGGGGTTAAATAAAAGTGTTAATCAAAAATAAATTATAATTTTCCAGCTAACTAAGTTGTTTTGATTGTGAATTTACAGAACACATTCGTAGGCTTCGAGATTTTCCGGTAAGCGGTACTGTTTATCCTTAGTAAACTCTCTTTACGCCCCTTATTAGTCGAATTGACCAAAATCCATACTTCATTTTAAACCGGAATGTCACTTTCCAAACGTTAATATTTCGAAAACAATTGAATTTAGGAGTGAAGTGTATTACAGAAAACTGTTGAGAATTATGAGCAAATTTCGAAAATGATAATAATATACGGGGTATTTTATTTAAAAAAATTATTAAAGATGGCGCTCAGCCGCCCTTTTAAAACTTTTAGCTGTGATTTTTTCATGAAAAAGTAGATTTTTATCTCTTATTTCGTTGCGATATTTTACGATAATTTGTAGGGGGGGAACGGACTTTAGATGAGCACTGTATATAATTCCTATGATGACATTGATAACCACCAAGATGTGAAAAGGGGGTGAAAATATCAACGGTAGTTTTTCAAAGAAAAGAGCACGTATTTTAGGGTTGTTGAAACATCGACCATGAAAGGGTTGAAATGGTGTTGGGAGTTAGTATAGGAGTACCGTTTGTTTTCAAGTTGGGGCCATAAAAATTGGCATTTGAGGTCTTTGTTACAAATAAAGAAATACGTGTTTCAGTGTATTTGGAACTTCTATCCCTAAATGGGGAGTGGAAATTCATATGGTTCATGAAATTGGTATTTGAGGTCTTCGTTTCAAATAAAGGAAAGTATGTTTCAGTGTTTTGGGAAATGCAACCCCTAAAGGGGTGAAATAGGGGGTTGGAAGTTTGTTTGTGATAATTCCGTTTGTGTTTAAGTTAGGCTCATAATTTGGTATTTGAGGTCTTTGTTACAAATAAAGAAATACGCGTTTCAGTATTTTTATAAATTAACCCCTGGGGTTCCGTTAGTTTTTAAGTTAGGATTATGAAAATTGTTCATCATATTCAAACATATTTGAAAATTCCGTCATCACTAAGCATCACTTTCGCAGTCAAATCAATTATGCCACCCAAACGGGATAATGGGATAACGGAAAACGGGATAACAGGATACCGCAATATCGGCATAACGGGAAATAGGTTAACGGGAATCGGGTTAACAGGATAACGGAAAGCGAGCAAAGCCACAGGCAGAAGGTAGATGGAACAATATAAAGAAAAACATAGGAAATAATACAAACTCTACGCGGACGAGTTTGAGGGTAACAGCTAGTATGTATATAATCTAATAATATTTATTCTTTCAATTTATCACTCTTTTTCGATTCAGGATGGTTTTCGAATTATTCTGTGATGATTAGAGCATTATTTATAAGTGAAAAAGAGTTTCACAACCATAAGTCATTTTATTCATTAATGACCAATGATATGTTTGAAGTGTTGCCCGTTTTTCCTAACACATAGACTAGTTATATTTATTGTACACCTCATCACATTTATCAGTTCGTGAGCAGGAATTTGGTGAAATGCGCGCTCAACTCTATCTCTCAAGTCCTCCAGAGAAGTTGGTCTCCTCGAGTAAACTTTGGATTTTATGTGACTCCATGAATAAAAATCAATGGGGGTTCAATCGGGCGATCTGGCTGGCCATCTGATTGGACCATTTGTTCCAATCCATCTCTGCCCATAGGTATCTCTAATATATTGCCAAACAATATAAGCATTATGTGGTCCTGCACCATCCTGCCGAAAAATTATATTTTCCCTGATGTTCTCAGGTAAATGGTTGATATTATTTTGAATATCGTTCTCGTATCTTTAGCCTCCAAAGGCCAGTCAAAAAGAATTGGTCTAATGATACTTGTCTCTATGATTCCTACCCAGACGTCAAATCCAAATCTTTCTTGAAAATTACTTTCTCTCAGCAACCTAGGATTTTCTTGAGCCCAATACCTTGTATTATCCCCATTGAACATACCATTATCCGAGAACCTAGACTCATCTGTAAACAGTGAGGACGAGACAAAACCATTATTCGAATAATGATGACGCAAAAGCCAATTAAAATAAGTTAGTCTCCGTTCTGGGTAATTTTCATATAGATGCTGATGTGAACTGTATCAATAGGAGCGATATTTATGTTTTCTCAATACTTTTCTGGCACTTTCCCTGCTGATTCCACATTCAATTTCCAATTCTCGCACTGAGGCAGATGGAGAAAAATTAACATATGCTGGAGCATTAGTTTCCGCTTCTTCATTGACGATGAAGTGGATGTGGTTTTGATCAGCTGGTTCTTTCCTTAGCATCATTTCCAATTTTCTGAAATAGGTCCTCGATGGGTGCCGTCTCAACGGATAACGAACAGCGTATAGCATACTAGCATTGACAGCGTTCTTCTGACATTCTCTTTATATCAATATCATATCGATTTGTTCGTTTCGAGAATAACGATTATTATTTTCCATTTCAAAAAAACTTTTTACAAACGAAACGAGATGACAAGTAAAATTGGTATTTCACATTTGACATGACATTAATCACCTACTATTTTCCATGATTCCACGACTTTCTTCCATTTCAACAAACCTAAACGGATAACTCATTGGAATTTGTAGGCATCGTATAAAATATTGTACAAATTCAATTATTGATCGTTTTTAGTTTGAACAAAAAGAAAGTGATACATAATGTATATCGTTGAATTGGTAATTAAATTCTCTATCGAATGGCAAGATGGCCCACGGTAGGTACCATTTGAAAAAAACGATATTTTATTGAAAATGCGTTCAGAAAATTTTAATTCTTGCTGTAGGATTTGCTATTGATCTTATCGATGAAATGACTATTACTATGAGTTACTGATGTAAATTAGTATTGATTTCAATCCGATCAAGGCCTCCTGCGCTATAACAAAAAATAATATTTTTTTTCAATTGAAAAATAAAAATTTGGCAACAGTGTCGTATGTAATTTGAGCCTAAGAATCTGAAAAACATCAAAAATACAGGGTGTTCCATATGAAAAATCGAAGTTGGTGGCTATTCTAGCGAAACACGGAGTCAGCCATTTTGTTTTCATATGTCTGTCAATCCGAAATTGTGTCTCATATCTATGTACAGAATTTCATTCAAATCGGTTGAAAGTGAAGGAGATATAGACATGCTCCTAGTCCCATCGTCACCCGGTATACTATTCATCCAAGCCATTAGCGGTTGTGACTCGACGTCTGATTTCTTGCCTTACATTGCCGGTTTTCCTACCCCAGAGGAAATCATTGAAGCAGTGTGGCCTTGTATGGTGGGAACCACCCCATCACCAATCTAAATAAGCTGCCGTTCAATAGCATATAAGCTGACTGGTAATAAACCAACTGAAGCTGCAGCGAAGCAACACTCTCCGAGGGATTTTACCAAGTTCAATAGTGGCTGGGAACGAAGTTGTCACCCAAAGACTGGGGCTGGAAACTCCTTGGTTCCTATTACCACCCTCAAGAGCCCAGCCCCAGATGCCCCGCTGACACTGGTAGCATGCTCATGCACGGAAAACTGCGGTTGCCGACAAGTCGGCCTCTTTTGTTACAAACTATGTGGGAGCTGTGGAAGGAACTGCTTCAACGCCAAGACAACCTTCATAGACGACGAAGCCGACAACGTTCCATTGGCTGAGGAAGCGGGACTGATACGTTTGGAAGGTAAATGTTACTAATAACTTCACTTCACGCTACAAATTATAAATGAATGAGCAGCAGGTATCGAATTGTCACCATGAATGAAGAGGTGAACTCTGCTTTTTTGAAGACCTCAACGATTCTCATTATAAACAAGGTATCGAAGCTATTAAACATCGCTAGAAAAAGTGCATCAAGCTAAAAGGAGGCTAAGTATCTAGAAAAATAAAGATATTTCTCCCAAATGTTTCGTGTTTTCTTTGTAAGATCGGGTTAGAGAACTTTCAATGTTTTGACCTATACAGGGTGATTCAAAAGTACTTTGACAAACTCCAGGAGGTGATTCCTCACAATATTCTAATATGAATTGTCCAAATAAATATATGTCCGGAAACGCTCAGTTTCCAAGATACAGGGTGTTAAAGTTTTATTTGTATTTTGTTTTTTTTAAATAACCTTCGAAATGCTGACCTTAATTGAACGAAAATTGCTATTGAGAGGTTTTTTGAGGGGTCAAATTCGAACCTGATGTTATTATTGCTCTTACTCGTAGGGGGCGCCACCTACACATCTTTTTCTTTTTTGGAGATTTATAAATTTTTTGAGCGTACTTCAAGACCATTTTCCAGTAAAAAAATCAATTCCTACGAAAGAAAGCTGTCTTTAGTCGCTATAAGCAACCGTTTTCTAGATATTTGGACTTGAAAATTACAAGTCGATTATTTGATGCGTGTTGAAGTTATTACCATTATTCTGCATTATTCACAAGAATGCTTAGGAAATGAATTTGACGTTTGAGTGAGTAGTTTTGGTGATTACATATTATGTGACAGTTAATCGTTTTGTTGTTTTGTTGAAGTTTCTGTAAGTTTTAAAACACTAATTTTGAAAAAATGGATTATTTAAACAATAATGCTCATTTAGTCGATATGCATTTCTATTATGGCCTTTTGGATGAAAATGCGCGCGAAGCAAGACATATTTACCAGGAGCGATTTCCTAATCGAGTACTGCCTTCAGCTCCAACATTAACCAGTCTCCTCCGTCGTTTGGCAGAAACAGGTAGCTTTAAGAGGGCAGCTGATATTATTGGAAGACCACGAGCAGTCCGAACCCCAGAATTGGAAGAAGCTGTTTTGAACGCTCTCGAGGAGGATCCAGAAACAAGTACAAGAATAATTGCTGAAGCTCTCAATTCTACCCAGTCCACAGTTTGGAGAATTATCCACGATCAACAATTTTATCCATACCATATTCACAGGGTACAAGCTCTTTTGCCACGAGACTTCCCCAACGCATTACTATGTGTCAGTGGTTTTTGAGAAAATTGGCTGGAAATCCTCAATTTTTAAGATATGTACTCTTCACGGACGAGGCAAACTTCTCCCAAAATGCTATCACACTTTCATAACAACCATGTTTGGGCGCTGGAAAATCCGCGCGCAGTTAGTGAAAGACATTATCAGTATCGATTTTCTGTAAATGTATGGGCGGCAATAATTGATAATTACTCGATAGGTCCTTTCTTTCTTCCGTTCCGACTGAATGGCGCAACTTACAGAGACTTTTTAGAAAATGAATTGCCGGGACTACTCCAGAATGTACCATTAGAAATTCGTATCCGCATGTGGTGTATGCATGATGGGGCTCCGGCCCATTTTAGCGTTGTAGACAGGGAATTCCTTAACACTGGTTATCCAAATCGATGGATCGGTAGGGGTGTAGAAGAACCTAACCAGGCGTGGGCACCAAGGTCCCCAGATCTAAAGCCGCTAGATTGTTATTTTTGGGGACATTTGAAGTCACTAGTTTATAAAACTCCAGTAGCGAACGAGAAAGATCTAAGAAACCGAATAGTAGACGCCTGTGAAACAATAAGGAACACACCAATAATTTTTGAGCGGGTACGAGATTCAATGACTAGAAGACTGAATGCCTGTATCTTCGCTGAAGGTGGACACTTTGAACAACTCATTTGAATACAATTTAGTTTCCTTTATTTTATTTTATTCTACATATTCAAAATTTCTTGAAATAAAATGTTGATATTTCTTGCAAATTTTATTAAAACAAATACAGATGTTGCACTCTTGATACAAAAATAACTATTTCAAACAAGTAAAAATAAATAGAATAGGTGGCGCTCCCTACAAAAAACCAAAACTACTTACTTAAACGTCAAATTCATTTCCTAATCATTCTTGTGAAAAATGCAAAATAAGGGTAATAACACGCATCAATTATCAAATAATCGACTTGAAATTTTCAAGTCCAAATATCTAGAAAACGGTTGCTTATAGCGACTTGTAACAAGGGCAGCTTTTTTACGTAGATATGACAGAGGAATTGATTTTTTTACTGAAAAATGTGCTAGAAGGACGCTCAAAAAAGTAATGAATCATCAAATAAGAAAAAGACGTGTAGGTGGCGCTCCCTACGAGTAAGAGCAATAATAACATCAGGTTCGAATTCGACACCTCAAAAAGGTCAGTCTTCCGAAAGTTATTTAAAATAAACGAAAATAAAAATAAAACTTTAACACCCTGTATCTTGGAAACGAAGCGTTTACGGACAAATATTTATTTGGAGAATATCGTGTGGAATCACCTTCTGAAGTTTGTCAAAGTACATCATTTTTGCGCTATATGATGTATGAGAGTGCTTCCTGAAATTCCAGATTTCTGCTGAAGTGGATTTTATTATCGATTATTGATTTTGTTAATTGGTGAGTGAGTACATGACACTACATTTTCACAAGAGGTTTGCCAACTTTGACAACTGTGAACCTGAAATCGATTACGATGAATGTACCGGAACTTGTAATATTTAGTAGTTTATGAATTGCAAATGATACATATATTTGGCACTTTCAAGTATTTTTTTAACTGCATAGTGCATTATTTAACATACCAATATCAATTATTTATTCATTGCACTACAGATAGTCTCAAAGTCCTAGATTGAGATTTTCAACAAACATTTCTAGGATTTTTTCGAAATCAAGATGAATCCAATCATTATCAAAAGTGACGTGAGTGATTGGAAAGGACGTTCCTACTCAAAAATATAAATGAACGAAAACAATTTCAACACCTTCCACAAACTGGTCATCAATATCAGGGTCCCTCTTTCATTTCCGAATCAAAATTTTGTAATAATAGAGGTACCTTAATTGTGCAAAGTCTAAAAACCCTGAAAATCACAAATTGCATTATTTTTAAAAACTTAAATAAATGAATTCACAAAACAAACAAAAAAGACGTGATTGTTGTAAGCTTTATTAACAAACTATATACATGCAGGAATGCAAACGAAAATATATACAAAAAATATAGTCACACAAAAATAAAATGAAATGAATGTAAAATGAACGCAATCACACGAAAAGCATACCATTTTCCCAAAATATTTTCTTGTTTCACTAGTCGAGCTTGAACGTTGTTAGGCTTGTCGCTCCACCACTTCCCCTGAAAATAAAAAACAGCAAATGTTAATGGATTGAAATCAAAGGCTTATACAGTGCGAGTTTCTTACTTGGATTGAATTCAGTAACTCAAAGACAGTTGTTTTGTTAGAAATATGCCCGGTGACGTCGATTTTTATTTTGAATTGCGCACGTTTTTATATAAGAAAATGTTATATAGCGTGTCTCAAATTTGAGATATGACGTTATCGACTATTTTTTTGAATGGCAATCCTGATTTTTTTGACTATTCTTGAAGGGTATAGTAAGTTACACATGCGTACCAAATATCAAATATTTATTCCTTGTCGTTTGACAGATATGTAACAAACATCAACTAATGCGAGAAATGAAATAATTCAGGCACTTAAAAAAAATGGACAGGGACGGGCGGCTCCCCCAATAGTTGGTGAGTTGGGAGATCGGTCATCACACACCACATAAACAAGGTGTCGTTCACAAAAAGTGGGGTGTGACCTTTTTTTTTTAGTTGTTTAGTTATGAAGTTCCCTCCCAATAATTTGCATTCGGTCCTTCCCTGATTTATGTCAAGAGGTATGTGTTTATAATTTTTTGTCAAACTGGGTTGATGTTGTCAATGTCAAACAAAAAAATTGAATAAAAACAGGTAAGGAGAGTATCATCGTATCGAGCGAGGATATTTACCGAAGTTATTAGTTTGTCTTTTTGTGAGAAACGACGTTTGTTGAAAAATATAACAAAATTCCGTACTTAACTGAATCCCACACGATTGAAATTTCAATGATGATTGGCTACGGAGATAGGACAAGAACACAAAATGAAGTTATTCATTTATTCAAAGAGAAGTATCCATATCCCAGAATACCATAAGCAAGATTGAAAAACAGTTTCGGGAAAATGGACATTTAAGAAAAACAAAGAATATCGTCAGAGTGCCCTCAATGAAGATGTCGAAATGAATGTACTCTTTTCTGTTGAAAAAAATCATCATGTTCTCACTAGGCGATAGCTAGGGAACTCGAAATTAGCCAGTCTTCAGTGATGAAAATTCTGAAAACCCATAAATTTCATCCTTATAAAATGACAATCCTCCAGGAACTCACCGAAGATGATCCGGATAGAAGAATCCAATTCTGCGAAGAAATGATCGATCTACTAGACAGAAATGTTGTAAAGATAGAAAACGTCCTGTTTTCTGACGAATCAACGTTTACGTTGAATGGTGAGGTAAATCGTCAGAATTGTCGTTATTAGGCAGAAAACAACCCTCACTGGATGAGGGAAGGCCACACTCAATATACAGCAAAAGTTAATGTTTGGGCAGGGATTGTTGGCACCTGTCCGTGCGTATCTGGATGATGTATTTCCAGGCAGATGGATTGGTAGAAGAGGAGCTGTTGAATGGCCTCCCAGGTCTCCGGATTCAACACCTATGGACTATATCTTATGGGGGTACTTGAAAATCAAGGTTTTTGACACCAAACCGGATAACATTGAGCAGTTACAAGAACGAATACGATAGGAGTGTAGACTAATTTCCGCCCAAGTAATTAGAAATGTTCAAAACGAGTTTAAATTCCTTTTAGGATATTGTCAGTTGGTTACTGGACAACATTTTGAGCATTTATTGAAGAAACATATTTGAGTTGATATCAGATAGATCAGGTGAATCTCATTTTCGAATTAGTTGATGTTTGTTAAATGTCTGTCAAACGACAAGGAATAAAAATCTGATATTTGGTACGCATGTGTAACTTACTCTACCCTTCATGAATAGTCATACAAAAATTAGGATTGCCATTCAAAAAAATAGTCGATGACGTCATATCTCAAATTTAAGACACGCTGTATAACATTTTCTTAAATAAAAATGAGCGCCATTCAAAATGAAAATCGACCTGTCCGGGCATATTTCTTACATAAAAACTGTCTTTGAGGTACTGAATTTATTCCAAGTTAGAAACTCGCACCGTATATTTGGTTGTTAGGAACTTTGAGGTGTTTCCTTCAATAGGTACCGCGGGAACAAATATTTTGAAAATGAAAGGATATTCCGTTAGAGAAAATGAATTCAGAATCAAAAGAACGTATTCAGATACAAAGCCATTTTTCAGTGACATAACACACTCATAGGTTTTTCGGGCTGTTGATGTAGAAATCTTTTTTTGTTGTTTGAGGTGATAGTAAATCAATGATCAATCAACTCATTCTAAGAAAAAAAAAACACTTGAAATTGGTTTGTTTTTCATGTAGTGACAAAAAATTCAGATGTCATATCTAAAAGAACAAATATGTATTCCATGAACTCTTTTTTTACAAAGAAAAACAGCGAAATGGCATCAAAGTGGAGGTGAAAAACAGAATGGACTGCGTCCTTGGAGAAATAATCAACAATGCACAATACTGAATAACTGAAGAATGGGCAGCGATCATAGATTGGTACGAGCGAAAATGCTAATCAAGATGACAATAGCGCTACTTAAGAATCAAAACACGAACAGAAATTGAAACTCTGGACGTTAACAGAAATCAAAGAAGAATATCAGAAATCAAAGAAGAATGCGCTATGGGAAGCTGAGCTGAAGGTGGTTAGGAGGGAATTAGAAATGAGGAGGAAATTGGATGATGAGATGAAAGAAATTTTGGTACTCTGACCTCAACGAAATCATTAAAAAACAAAAAGAACAAAGAAATAATTGAGAAAACAACAAGAAAAACGGACTGAAAAAACGACCGAAGAAACCAAGAAAAATCATAGGACCAAAAACTGAAGCAGGAACAATGAAACGGGACACAAAGGGAATTATTGAAACTATTGGAAGCTATCATGAACTTCTGAATTCTCGAAGCATAATCTGAAGAAGTAAAGTCATGAAGGTTATTTATACCTAACATAACTGAAGATGAAAACACAAAGTCAGTTGGAGACATGAAAGGGAATGAAGTCCCGGTCACAGACAATATAATACCCAAACTCAAATGCCTGACAATTCTCTTTTTAACCGACGAAAAAAAAAAAGGAGGAGGTTCTCTAGCCGACGCGTATATTTTTTTTTAAGCATTACTACACATAACTTTTTACAGAGTATCCGATGTTGATGATTCTTTTTTCAATGGATGGGGTATACCTAGAAGTTGGTCTCATTTGTATTTGAGAAAAAAATCCACTCCTAAGGGTAGGAAAATGGGGGATGGTTGTTGGTTTATCCACTGAATTTGTTCTTGTATTCTATCACGCATAACTTTGTACTGGGTTATCCGATTTAGATGATTCTTTCTTCATTGTATAGGGTATGCTGAGTTGGTCCCATTTGAATTCGAAAAAAATAATACACCTCTGAGGGTCGAAAAATAAGGGATGATTTATGGATTTTACACCTGTGAAGCGATTATGTTTAAACTTGGCACACATATGTAGTTCTGAATACGCTACAACATAATGGAGGCCCAGAGTTAATTTGATGATGGAGACGGAAGACAGTCGAGGGATCTCCTCAACAGTTCACATCAGCTACCTCGTGTTTGTACATATATAATTACATGTCCTGACTAATTGACTCACTGATTGACTAATATATAATCAACTTCCAGTCCAAACCGCTGGACATAAGAGCTAAAATTTTGACAGCATATTTTTTTTGATATTCCATTCCTAATGGGGTAGAAAGTGAGTGAGAAGGGGGGTGAAAGTAAAAGTTGGTTTTGAAATTAGAGTAATGGAAATTAGTATTTGGGCTCTTCTTCACAAATGAAGATAAATGTGGTTCAGGGTTTTCGAAAATTCAATCCTAAAGCGATAAAATGGGGGTTGAAAGTCTGTATAATTAGTTTTAAAGTTAGGATCATGAAAATTGGTTGGGTGTCTTTGTTAAAATAAAAACTAAGTGATTCGGTGTGTTTGGAAATTCAACCCCTGAAGGGGTGACATGAGGGTTAAATTTGGATTGGGAGTTTGTATAGGAATTCCGTTAGTTATCAAGTTCGATTATAAAAATTGGTATTTGAGGTCTTTGTTACAAAAAGAAGGAATATGTATTTCAGTGTTTTCAGAAATTCATCCTCTAATGGAGTGAAATGGGGGTGAAAGTTTGTAATGGGGGTTCTCTTAGTTGGGGTAATGAAAATTGGTATTCGGGGACTTTGTTACAAATAAAGAAGTACGTGTTTCAGTATTTTTAGAAATTCGGTCCTTAAAGGGGTGAATGGATTTATAGTAGTCGTCACAAAAAAACAAAGATCAACGCGGACAAAGTCGCTGGTACCAGCTAGTTATCGTTTAAAATAGTTAAAGTAAAGTAAAGTGAAGTAAAGTTAAAGTAGTTAAAGTAAGGTGGGTAAGTAAGTATTTTAAAAGTAACCCAAATTAAGTAGGCACATACATTTTTTTTTTAACAAAAATGAAACCGACGAAAAAAGAAACTGATGAGCAGAAAATAAAATGAACCTTTTTAGTCTTAATAATTAAGCTCCTAAACTCATGTAAGTAACTAATTTTGAGTCGGTGCCAGCAAACAATCAACAAAAATCATAACATTACTTTGAAGAAATGATCAAACAAAATAACATAAAAATCCAGCGATAAACAATAACATTCCAAAAATGCGCACGCGCAACGACATTTGTCTGCACGTTCGGCTAGCTCTCTTGCTGCCATCATTTTACTCTTTACATGATTAATTTGCTTGTTTGTTTGGCGCCGACTCAAAATCAGTTACTCACATCAGTTTAGGAGCTTAGTTGAAAGGTTCATTTTATTTTTTGCTTTTCAGTTTTTTATTGTTAAAAAGTTTTTATTCGAATGCCTTTCGGAAGAAGCTATACCAGATATCTGCAATGACTCGCTGACTAACCTATTTTTTAAGAAAAGAGACCCATATAATCTCGAAATCTACAGACCAATATCACTCTTATTCCAAGTTCATAAACTATCCACTGGAATAATTACGATTAGGGAACAGGTTAATAGGGAATAAGCCCATTCAACAGTCTGGCTGTAGACATAGTTCTAGTACAAAAGACCATCTTATCACGATAAAAATATCTCCTCCGATAGTATTGAATTCTGGACGCTGAGAAAGTTTCAGTAAGCTCATAAAAATTACCTTAATGCGGAAATATGGGTTTCAACCAATGCTGCCCTAAATACGAAATTATTAAACCAACATTTCGAAAACATGTTTTGGGCCGAGTGAAACGTGCAGATAAAGATGTAATGCGAGGCAAGAGGTGCGTCTTCAGAAGAATAGTGGCAATTCTTAAAGAAGTGAAGAACGGGTCAGTGTCTCATATTTTGGAATTTGAAGAACTTCTTTTTGGGCTCAGGGAAGCACAAAATCATTAGTTTACGTCATCCGGAGAACATATCCATGGCGCGTTGTGAAGGTTTCTTTGATGTATTGGAAAAGATTGTCCATGCAAGTGGAATTGACGCCATCCACATTAGTCATGTTGACAGATATATTTTGTTGACAGCAGTACCGTCAACAAAACATATTTGTCCAATACATCAAAGAAGCCTTCACAACGCGCCATGGATATGTTCTCCGGATGACGTAAACTAATGATTTTGTGCTTCGAAATGAAGGAATAGTAACATTTCTTTCCTTCAAGTTGTGAAGGCTTCTTTGGTGTATTGGAAAAGATTGTTGATGCAAGTGGAAACTTGACAGATATGTTTTGTTGACGGCACAGCAGAAGTCACCGAAAGTTTTGGCCCTCAAAGGAAAATATCAAGTTGGTTTTGATGGAAGTGGAGAAAGGGGCATCAATAAAATGCTGGTAGGCTGTTGAAATGGGTCTTGCTACTACATTCCTCCTATGTTCGGCGCCTTTTCTGGTGGTATAGCGGAATTGAGCGAAAGTGTTTACATGAATACAGATTTTTTTGTGAAATGGCTAAACCATTTTATTAAATTGCAAATCCGAGCAAAAATGAGAATTACCTACTATTGCTAGATGGGCACACCACTCATTCGAGAAATCTAGAAGCCATAAAATTAGCCAGGGATAATGGTGTAATATTGTTGTGACTTCCGGGGCACACCACGCTTTGGGGTCGGTTAAATCAAGCAAAATTCAGGCGATGACAACTTGGCTTCATACAAATGTTGGCCTGAAGGTGACACAGTTTGAAGTAACAGCTCTGCTCACAGAGGCTTAAGCGAAGGCTGCAACAATGAATTATGCAGCAAATGTATTTGGAGCTGCAGGGATATGGCCAGTTAACCGGGAAGTTTTCAATGACGCAGATTTTGTGGCTAGTGATAATTTAGTAGATATAGTTCCACAAGATACTCCTGTTGAAAATACACAAGCATTGGCCAATAATCAATCTACCATGATCCAGGAAGAAGATATACTCTCAACAACCGGATTAACTCCAGGAGAAAAGTAACGCCTAAACAATAAATGTAAAACCATTTTATTTGCAAAAATTGCTGGGTATTGGACAAAAAACCACTGTTCCACGTCTCTGCTAACGTTTCGCGATTTTCCTCCTTCTTCAGAGCTCGGGCGTAATTAACGGTACATAGTACTAAGTATATTTCGACGAGCATTTTGACAATGCATTGCTGAAATAGTTAGATATGGATCAATTAAATAAAATATTTCAAAGAGGCTGGCCGACTGACTACTACCATTTTGAATCTTCCAATTAAGAAAATCAGTCCTTCACCGAATATACCAAGAGCTTGTGTCACTTCAAAAACGTATCATAAGTTTACGCACATTGGATAAGGGAACTTGTGTTATGCTACATTTTTTCTGGGGCGAAGTGATGGTAGGAGGGATGCTGAACTGTTATAAAAAAGAAGGTGAAAGATATTGAAAGTTCACGACTGAGGATAGTCGAGAACAAAAGTTTACAATAAAATAAAGCGACACTTGACAATTGCAGTCGTATAAAACGTTCAAAATATGTCAATAGAACGGGCCCAAAAAAATCTGAGTGTTTACTACTGACAATTAGAGAAATGTTACCATTTGCCTTTGAATAATATACATTTCGTCCGCCAGTCATTTTCAATGGGGCAGAAGGGTGCTGGGCCCACCGAATTCGGAATGTGAACTTGTTATAAAAAAATCACTAAATTTTCTCCAAAACTGGAGGGCCCTGAGCCCTTCGGCATCATTGAAAAAGACTGTCAGAAGAAATATGTGTCGTTTGGAGGCTGATCAGTGTGATTCCTTCAATTGCCAGTAGTAACCTCTCAGATTTTTTCGTGCCCGTTCTATTGACATATTTTGTACGTTGCAGCAGGTGCACGACAAGCTTTAGACGACTGCAATGGACAAGTGTCGCTTCACTTTCTTCTTCTTCTTCTTCGCACAAGGTGGGCTGGTTCCGAAGAACCCCGTACACGTAGGCCTCTCTATTTGGGCCCATTGTCCGCCCACTTGTTCTGAGAAAATCAGCTGGGCATGCCGATTTCTTTGACAAAATTCAGCAACTTCCTCAGCTGAATCTACTTGACGTCCTCTGGGTTCAGAATTATGCTCCCAAGGTTGATCTCCCTCTGGTGCACCAAAGCTGGGCACTCAGTGAGGATGTGCGACGATGTCTCGTCATCTTCCAGGCACCATCTACATAGGGGATCATCTGTGATCCCGATGAGCTCCATGTGCCTGTTCAGGTGATTATGTTCCGTTAGGAGCCCAGTCACAGTCTTGATGTCCCGTCTGTTAAGTAACAGGATCTCTTTAGACATTTTTTTCCTTGGCTCCTTTATGTGGAGCTTTGATTGCCTCATGCCTGGCGCCTCTTGCCATGTTTTAAGGAACTGCTTTTGTAGCAGTTCCTCCATGTTTGAGATTGCCAGGCTGCTGGGTATTCCCAGGATGGGTTCAGGTCCAACTGGGGTCTTTCACGATCCCATCTTGGCTAATCTGTCTGCATCCTCGTTCCCAGGGACACCTGACTATCCCGGGACCCATATGAGGCTGACTTTGCTTGTTTCCGATAAACTTTCTATGGCGTTGGCGTTTCTACACTCGGACAGCAGTTTGGATACAATTCTATTTCCGCCTAACGCCATAATGGCAGCTTTGCTGTCCGAGTAGATGGCAGTAGGCCATCGACTTTTACTGTCGAGATTTTCCTGGACACAGGTGAGTATAGCATATACTTCAGCCTGGAACACTGAGGCATATTTGCCTAAAGGAACTGAGATTTGTTCCTTCTTCGTAGACCCCTGCGCCGGACATTCCCCCAAATCTTGATCCATCTGTGTACCAGGTTGATCCTTGGTTTGGGAGTATGTCAGGCGCATTGTCTTTCCATTCCTCCCTTGTGGAGATATTTATATTGGGTCCTTTTCTAAAATCCAGAACAGGCGGAGTGCTGTCTCTTTCCATTAATAGGACTGGACATCCTTCCTTTGCCCTGTTCCAGATAGCTGAGTGTCCATGGTCTGCCTCAGTACCGATCCATTGGCTTGCGCCTTTGAGTCTGTATGCAGCACGCTTCGCTTTACTTTATTATGAACTTCTGTTTTTTACTACTCTCAGTCGTAAACTTCCAATATTTTCCACCTTCTTCTCTATAACAGTTCAGCATCCCTCCTACCATCACTCCGCCATAGAAAAAATGTATAGCGGGTATGTCTGCAGCATTGTCGACAACGATTACACAAGTAACCGTATTCAATGTGTGTTCTGATATATTTTTGAAGTGACAGGGGCTCTTGGTCTAGGAAGCAACTATTAAATATGGCGATTGACTGAGCAGAGGAGCCCAGAAAGTCACCGTATTAACAGAAAGTCCTTAATAAAATAGTTAGAAGAAAAATATTATCCAAAAGCAAAAAAGAAAGAATAGAAAAATGCAAAAGAAATGGCTACCAGACATGATTCAGTGCACTCAGTGTGAACGATGGGCACATTAAATGGGCGCTGACTTAGTCTTAAAGGTAAGTAACTATATCTGCGATCTGTGCTGTTAGCTTAGTTCTAGCTAGTCCAGTAATATTTCTTTCTCGATTTAAAAGTTGTTTCTTACTTGCAAATATATAAAATGTAAATAACATAATGATTTCCTATGTAGGCATCCATACCAAATAGTCTTAAACAACAATAAGGTAAGATTTTTGGACCCAGCAGTATAATTTGCAACCGTATGTTTTCTGAAGTTAAGGAAAAAATATGATTCAGAGGTGACTACTCAGTGCCCATGCACTGCTCCATTGTCAAACCTAAAAATTAAAATTTTTCAAGGGTTTTTCAATAACCAAATGAAACCTGAGAAAGGTACGATTCATGAAACCTCACCCTACGATTCATGAAACCTCACCATGAGATATTCGTTTATTCATCTACAATAACTGAGAAATGGAATTTTTGGGCATTTTGAGTTGTTTCGGCAACGAAATAAGATTCATCAGCCGTATAACGAGTTTAAACTTAATCTAGCTTTATAATAATCAATATTTCTCGTTCTTACACATCATTATATAAGAAGATAGTCTTATCGATATCTGAGCCAAGCAACGTCGGGAGAGTGTAGTACTTGGGTGGGGGTCCTCAACAACTGTAGCGTAGTAGCATAGTCGCAGCTGCAGGCGTCTTATCAATGAGCACGAGATAAGACGATAGATATGCTGTCCTTCGGAGGGGACGTTGAGATGGCGGTCCCGAGTTTATAGATGTTGAGCTCGTTGAAGAACCCTACCTCTGATATATCAGAGGATTTGGCAAACTATTCGATTGGGGAAATGTGCACACCGGCGTCAGTGTTTAGCCCTGGTCGCAGAAATAGGCCGACGTTAAATTAAGCAATTGAAAAAAAGTACTCCTGAAGTACTCACTCTCTCCTTCAGAACTATCAGAAAAAATTATCGGTATGCATAGATGATCTCTCATAAAATAAGTAGCAGTTTATATTCTGCAAGAGTTTTTCATTCTGAATGTCGTTCAAGATTATCATTTTCAGAAATTCAACTGATTGTACTTAGTATATTGCAAGAATTGCACATAATGCTTTATAGGTCGAACAGGGTACTTGGATATTGGAACACGAAATATATACAAAGAAAATGAATACCACCTGAAAAATTATTCGGTGAATTGATCACGTACTCAAAAAATACAGTGTTAACACCAGAAAAGACATAAAGTAATTGAACGCTGCCTTTTTCAACTTGGTCACACGAATCACAAACACTTGTAAGGATTTATAGTTGTTCTATTTCAAAACTTGCCCCGTATATACCATTTCAGTATTTATTATGGTGCTATGTTTTTTTATATGATTATTCAATCAACCAATTCAATATTGATTAGTTGAAAAAAATGTCCCCAATAAAAAATTGTTGTTGATATAAATGAAATTTAATATTAATTAATATTTTATTTGATATGACTGCTATCGTTAGATATCAAAGGATAATTACCTTCGTTATATCAAGTTATATTACATATATATTTTTTGAACAACTTGAAGTGAGTTATTGTCATGACTTTTTTTCATGATAGTTTCGGAAACTAGGAAAGAAAAGAAGATTTGAAAAAATATGAGAATTACCAGGAAATTCAGTTACCAATTTTTTTACCTAACGTTTGTTCAGACTAGTCAGTCCTACTGTGAAATATTTTCTATGGCTTAAAGTCGAAATAAACTATTGAAATACACTTTTTGTGAACTTTTTTACTTTTCGTCAAAATTACACGTCACTGTCAAAATTCTTTTTCTTTCAATAATAAATAACGAAATCAACACACTTTCATAAATATATACAGAGATATCAAAATAACTATAACATTCTCCCCCTCTCGATGAAATAACTACTTCTCGTGTTTTCTTCTAGTTTTTCAGTCAGTTCTATTGTTCTGGAGTAATTTATATATTTTGGCAACCGGTCGTTTGTAAATTCCAAATTGAGTTTTCACTTGAACTACTCGAACCTTTCCATCTTTTCCTTCATAAATCTTCTGAATTTTTCCAAGCGGCCACAAATTTCTTCGCAAAGTGTCATCCACAACCAGAACGATATCATTTAGTGCGATACAGTTTTTTCCTGCAAACCATTTCGTTTGTTTATTCAAGTTGAGTAAATACTCTTTCTGCCATCTTCTCCAATAAATGTCAGCTAGCGCCTGGGAAGTCCTCCATTGTGTTCCAGAGCTCACTTCTATTTCTTCAAATTTTCCGTTAGATGGTGCAGCTCCGTTGGAACAGTTGAGTAAAAAATGATTGGGTGTAAGACTTTCAGGGTCCAAGGGGCCACTTGATATATATGTAAGTGGTCTACTATTTACCATGTTTTCTGCTTCGGGTATAAGAGTTTTAAGAACTTCTTCTTTTGGATATCTTTCTTTCAGTGTTACTCTCAAGACATTTTTCACTGATCTCACCAACATTTCCCAACTTCCTCCCATATGTGGAGAAGCCGGCGGAATGAATTTCCATGTCATTCCTTTGGGGGACAAAAATCATTAATCCGTGTAGGGTTCAGGTTCTGTGTAGCTTATCTCAATTCTTGGTCTGCACAACGCATATTTGTGCCATTATCATAGTATATATCTCATGGGCATCATCGTCGACTCACAAATCTTCTAATTGCCATGACAGCAGAATCGGTATCCAGAGAATTCGCGATCTCTAGATGAATGGCTCGTATGTTCATACTGGTGAATAAAACTATACAGGGTGTCCCTGGACTTCCTCTTTTCCTTTCAGGAATGTATAGATGGGGTCAAAATATCACCAGTACTTAATATAACTTTTGTTCCTAAAAGCCTCCGTTACCAAGTTACGGGCACTCAAAGTTACAAAATGAAAAATGTTTTTCTTCGATAACATTCAAAGTGAATATTCAAAATCATCTAAATTTTGGTGACTGACTGAACAAATGAATTCATTTGATGAGCTTTCATGCAGGAGTCAGTTGTTTTGCTACAAAGTCAGGAACGGACTATCCCCGATGGTCCACACCCCAAAACTTTGAAATGACTGAGATTTGTCAATATGTTTTAGCAAAACAAGGTTACCTGGACAATTTCCTGAATAAAAGTACTCGTGTGGAATATCGATCGGAGCAACGATTTTTGATAAAAATGCATTTTTGTTCGACGACATCCAACCTGAGATGTCTACCATTATTCGAAAAGATTAATTTGTAATTAAAAATAGAAATTATAGGTACAATGTTCATAACGAATTTTTATCATGCAAACACGATTACCTTACAGAACTCATGGTGTAAATAATCAATCGCAAGCCTCAAGAGCAAACAGAAATGCAAAATCCGCTACAAAAACTACTCGATATGACCCCCGTCTCTCTCAATACATTTTCTTAGTCGGCGCAAACACCCTCTCTGCACTTGAAATAGCATGCCAGAGTCGTTTCGTATGGCTTCACGATGTAATGTAATTCTATTCAACAAGGCATCTCTGGTGTGAATAGGTGTAGCGTAAACGAGGCTTTTCAGATGCCCCCACAGAAAGAAATCCAATGGATTTAAATCCGGAGACCGCGGTGGCCATGAATATGGCCCCCTCTACCAATCCATCTATTGGGGAAAATCTGGTTCAGATGGTCCCGCATAATAAAACTTGAATGAGGAGGAGCGCCATCATGCATAAACCACATATCTCTTCGGGTTTGCAATGGAACATGTTCCAAAAGTCCATTCAGATCGTTCTGAATGAACTCCAAATAACGTTCTTCATTCAATCGGTCATGTAGAACGAATGGTCCTATAAGATGGTTTCCTATGATACCAGCCCAAACATACACGTTGAATTTCCGTTGGTGTTTGGTTTGCAATATCCCATGGGGATTTTCTTCGGCCCATATGTGGAGATTATGAGAGTTGATTACTCCATCTCTACTGAAACCTGCTTCATCAGTGAATAAAACTCGAGTAATAAAAGTTATATCCTCTCTTTGCTTATCCAGGAACCAATTGGCATAATCCATCGTGCTGGAATATCTTCAGGTGTCATGGCATGTACCTTCTGGATGTGATATGGGTGGAGCAGTTGTTCCCTAATTATTCTATGAATAGTGGACTTGGATGTATGGAACTGTTATGATAGGCTTCTGATGCTCATTGAAGGATCATCAGCGACAGCTTCCAAAATATGTTCCTCCAATACAACGGTACGCACAGCCCTAGGAGCGCCCTCAACACCTCGTTTTGGCAAAACTGAACCTACAATAATATCGAAATAAATCAACAGGCTCCAATTAATTATCCATTAGACATACCTGTCTGCCTCAAGCTGCGATCGACACGCTCGAACATTTCTCTTGCGAGGATTGGGAAAATGCTCGGCATACAGACGACGGGCTTCTGCAGCATTACCAAATGCTCGTCCATACAATGCATGCATATCTGCATATTCGTTGAATGTGAACTGTTCGGCCGTATCAAAACACTTCAAACTGTCCTATTAGAATACAGGAATAGGGCAGGAATACATGGGATAAGGCCAAGAAGGGATTACATAATACCACTTTGCAAATGCTCCACGATATTCCAAGCTGAAACACATGCTATTATGGTATGCATTCAGAAGGATCTAGAAAGTGGTAAAAAAAACACAGCTACATTCTATCTGACTGTAAAAGTGCTATCAAAGCACTCAACTCTATACAAATGAAGTCTAAACTGGTCTAGGACTGCCTCCAGAACCTCATCGAGCTGGAAAAACACAACAAGGTCACCTTGATGTGGGTGCCAGGTCATAGAGGCATTGAAGGCAACGAAAAAGCGGACCAGCTAGCTAGACAAGCATCTAAAACGCTATTCACAGGGCCAGAACCTGTACACGGGATTAGCAATAACCGATGCAGGACCCTGATCGACGAGTGGATAAAAAGAAGACTCCAACAATATTGGGATCAAACTGTCGGGCAAATACACAGCAAAGTCATGGTAGGGCATCCAAACCGGACCCTGACGGCTGACCTTCTGAACCTGAACAGCACGAAGGCACGTATAATAATGGGTCTGTTGACTGGACACTGCGGCCTGAGAAAACACCCCAACACCATGGGAGTACGCAGGGAAACCGTGGAGTGTAGGCTATGTGATGAAGAGGAGAAAACAGCCTCTCATATTATCTTCGACTGTGACGCCCTGAGTAGTAGGCGACACAGAACCTTTGGAGAGATCAGCCCGGAAACAGGCATGAATCCGAAGAACCTCATCAACAGGCTACCAAACCTAATTAAAGGCACAAACCTATTTGAATGAGGAACCACTGACGACAGAGTGATACAATAGACCCCAGCTGGTCGCAGTGTCAAGGGAAGCTAAGTGCCAACCCTGTCTCTGGCTCGTCAGCTTTCAACCAACCAACCAACCTATTAGAATATTGACAATACAATGACAACGCACCACTCAACAAAACAAAATCGCATTCAAGTTGTAATTTTTTATCCACACTAATTTCATTTCTTTCTACAAGGTGTTTTTGTCAACATCTGTGGAAGAAATGGTACATAAATTTAATCACCGGATATTTTTCACCTATTCATGTGCAGCCGTTTTTGTAGTTTATTCGTTTGCTTTTTATTAGTTATGTCTTCCGATGTGCGTTTTTTCAGCAAAATTAATCTTCGGGTGGAATATTTTCTCCCATGGAATTATACTTATCAGTGAAACTCCTCAACATTTAAGCTGTGAATACGAATTTGCAACATCCAAATGTTGAGTTTCATGAGATTCAGATAACACAACACGAAACGTGCATATTCCACGCGTACATACAAAATATGGACTGAATTCGATATTTCATAGTGGAGTAGCTTGTTAGTTCAAAAACACTACAAATCTACATAACTTGATATTTCATTTGAAAAAATATCTACATTGTGAATGAAACTTTCAACTAGGTACTGTGCTTTTTGTTTACGACTTTCTTTCAGCATATTTTGTATTATCCATGTTATAAATGTTGTTGAATTAACGTTAGCATTAGTATTTCTACTGTGAAAATTTTTCATTTCAAATAATGGTGGACGATCGGGTTTGGTGTCGTCGAGTAAAACTGCATTTTTATTAAGAATCGTTGCTCCGATCGACTTTCCACTCCAGTACTTTTATTCAGAAAATTGTCTATGTAACCTTATTTCGTTGAAAACTTTTGAAAAATTTCTGACGAAGTTCGTTCATTATCAGTTCTTGTCCCTGGTGTCCGAGTTTATTGTGATAGTTTTCTATTACGAGTCCAGTGAAACAATGCTTTGGATCAAGAATTGCTGGATGTTTTTGGAAATAATTCAAATCTTCAGATTGTACCAGACTACCTCCAATTCTTAGAATACCTTTTTCATCGAGGAACGGAGTGAGAGTATAGAGCCTACTTGATTTCTTTATAGGTTTATTGTTTTTCAAATCTGAAATTTCTTGCTTTGATAATATTTAACCAGAGTTTCTTCTGCCAGTTCCAACTCCAAATTTATTGAATACGGTATGCTTTTTCCATTTTTTCTGGAGTTCTAGTCTAGGAATCGTGATTGGTTTCATAGGAGCGACTCGAGTTTTGGCGCTCACAAATGAAATTCGAAATGTGTCTCCATGAACGAATCGCAGATAAACAACAGCTGAGAACGCCTTTTCACTACTATCGCAGAAGCCATGAAGTTCCACTTCTCTGCTTACAAATAATTGTGTGTGTGTGTGTATAAATATTCCATTTATTTTCTTTAATTCTTCCAATAGTTCTATCCACCTCGTATTCATCTCCCCAGATATTTCATCATCCTAGTCTTTTCCATTTTTCCATAAGTTTCGCATAAGAATTTCGAATTTTACTACCATTGGTGACAAAAATCCTAGAGGGTCAAACACGGACATCACAATTTTGAGAACATCTCTTCTCGTCGGTATTTTTGATCCATTCATAATTTCAGAATCAATTTTTTCATAATTTGGTGAAAACGTCAAGTTTTCTGTCTCAGGATTCCACCGAAGTCCCAATACTCGCTCTGTAGATTGAGAAAATAATTGAGATTATTCTGATTTTGTGATCTGAGATTGACTGGAATTTGTTTTATAACTCTTGGAGAATTGCTTATCCAGTTACGAATTTCAAAGCCTGCCCTTCTGTGGATCTCAATAACTTCTGAAATCAGTTGAATGGCTTCTTCTTCTGTATCTGTGCTGTCTAGATAGTCGTCTACATAGTGCTTTTCGATTATTGCCTTTGTCGCTTTGGAATACTATTGAAAGTGCTCTTCTGCATTTCTATTCTTGACAAACTGGGCCATAGATGGCGAAGATGTTGCTCCAAATGTCATCGCTTTCATTTCATATCTGGCATTTTCGATCTGTCCATTCTACGCCAAAAGAAGCGTTGTGCTGAGCAATCTTCGTCTCCAATCACAACCTGATGGAACATTTCACGGATGTCTGAGCAAAATGAAATTTTTTTCTGTCGAAATTTTCATAAGATTGAAGTCAAATTCTGCAATAGGTCTGGCCCTTGTAAAAGTTGATCATTTGAACTAACTCCATTCGATTTAGCCGCCGCATCGAACACCAATCTTAGCTATCCTGGCTTATTTGGGTTAACCACACCGAAATGGGGTGAATACCAAGTTTTCGAAACTTCTTCTTGTGCTTCAGTGGTACTTAGCTTCCGAATGTAACCTTTTTTTAAATATTCCTCAATTTTACTACAATAGTCTTTTGCAAAAACATCATTTCTGTCCATTTTTCTCTCCATACATTTGGGACGGTTTAGTGCTACAGCATTACTATCTGGTGATGTCACAATTTCGTTCTTTCACAATTTCGAAATGATTTCCAACTCGTTCAATAGTATTTTCCATTATATTCACAGCTTTATTGTCTTCTTTAGATCTACCGTTTTCCTCTGAACATTTTATGCCAAAATTTTCTATCTTGAATGAATCTTTCACTAACTTATCGATTTATTCGTAGACTTTCCTCATGAGACTTTGAACAAACGTGGAATTTTCAGCAACCTCTTTTCCTTGAGGATATCTACCATGTACTACCCAGCCTAATAATGTTCTCGAAACAAATGGTGCATTCCAAAAACTCTGAAAAATTTGCCTAGCAATTGTTAAAGCACATTGATCCTTGCCAATGAGAATTGTTGGTTGTGCATCGAAAAAGGAACATACAGGCGTTTCTTTGATATATGGATATGATTCACTTATTTTTTTCACATTCAAAGTTTGCTTAGGTAGTGACAGTCTATTGACAGTTCTGACGTCTTTTATTCTATATATTTTGGAATTTTCCTCAATTCCGGATATTTCGAAGGATACTTTTCTCGATTTCTCTTCATTTTTTGGACATTATTGAGCCACTGGTAACAGAGTGGTTCCAGAGGTCCATCAAGTCTTATTTCCTGAGCAATACGGCTGTCGATCATTGTCGTCGTAGCTGTTTCATCAAGTAAGGCAAAAGTTGAAATTTCCTTTTTTCTTCCTTTCAGTTTCACGGGAATTATCCGCAATAGGATTGTAGGGCTTTCTTCTTGAAAGAAATTGATTCTTTTTATGTGGTCGTCTTGATCTAGAACGATATAGGTATTTATAGGTATTTATTTATTGATCCCAAGAAACATTGCTGTTTATAGAGGGATTACTTTTTACATAAATTGAATAAAGGCAATACATATGAAACATAAATTAATGAATACATCAAACGATTAATAGAAAAAAAAGAAAAGGAAAGCAGTCAAAGGTGAAATATTATAGGAATTGTTACTTGTCTATATATATATCTCAATTCCCTCGTAAAAAATAGATGTTTTTCCAAAGTTTGATTTAAAACTTAATGTGTTTATTTTATTTACATTTCTTGTTTTATGATAATGGATATTTGAAATATGATCAAAAGTAAGATCCGAATGTTTTTTTCCTGTATCAACATAGTGGATGAAAATTGAAATTTTAAATTCATATAAAGAACGAAGATTCAGTAAATTATGAGGTTTATATAATTTTTTTGAGGGTTCTAAAAATGGCAATTTGTATATGCATTTTATAGCTTTATTTTGCAAAGTTTGTAGTGGTTTCAAAATAGAAATTTTGGCTGAGCCCCAAATAGATATGAGGTATTGCAATTTTGAACAAATTAAACTGAAATATATGATTTTCAAATATTTTAGTGGGGTATATTGTCTTATTCTGAATAATATTCCATTCAAAGGTGAAAGCTGTTTTCTCAGATTGTTGATATGACTGAACCAAGAGAGTGTTGTGTCGATATTTAAACCCAAGAATTTTGTATTGTTGGTATACTGAATTTGAGAATGTTTTAATATTATTGGTCTTAGTGAATCAGTTACAATACTTCGTTTAGAAATAAACATAATTGATGATTTCATAAAATTTAACAACAGTTTATGAGCGATGAGCCAATGAGATAAGATTCCAAGATCGTGTTCAATATTAAATAGAATTGCGAATTCGTTCTCTGCAAAATATATTATTGTTGTATCATCAGCAAAAAGTTTAATTTGACCTTTTAATTTAAATTCTGATATCGAGTTCATATATATATCAAAAATAGAACTGGAGCAAGTATAGATCCCTGTGGTACCCCACATTTGATACTTTTAATTGAACCAAGTGTATTTCCGATATATACTAGTTGTTTTCGGTCTCTCAAATAATTTTTAAACCAAAAGTAAGTATTTCCCCTTATTCCAATATCATATAATTTTCTCAAAAGAATTTTGTGGTTAACCATATCAAATGCTTTCCGTAAATCCAGTGATAATAAGCCGCATTTTTTAGTCGAATCTATTTCCAATTTGATTTTTGATATCATGTCTACTGCTGCAGACTCAGTATCACTAGATTTCCAGAATCCATATTGTTCTGCATACAGAAATTTTGATTTTTCCAGATATTCCCTCAATCTTCTATCCATTATCTTTTCAATAATTTTCGAAAATATTGGCAGAATTGAAATTGGACGGTAATTTCCTATGTAATTTTTTTTTCCACATTTAAATATTGGTTTTTTTTCAGCTGTTTTCAATTTGTCTGGCAATATACCTGTTTCGAAAGATGTATTAATCAATCTATTCAATAATGGTATTATTTCATCTTTGACTTCTTTGATAATTATCTTAACATTAATTCCATCAACTCCTGCTGCTTTCTTGTCGTCTAGTTCGTCAATTATTTCTTGAATTTCTTGATAATCGGTGGGATTCAGAAACATAGAAGAGGGAGAGGAACAGGTAGAAAACCTATCTTGGATTCGGGTATCTGGTACATTTCGGGATAATTCAGCTCCAATATTTACAAAATATTCATTGAAATGGTCACATATTTCCATTTGATCTTCAATTCGTCTGCCATCTATGGTGATGTATTCAACATTATTTTTAGATGATTTACCACTTGTTTTATTATATAAAAGAATATTGATAGTTCTCCAAAGTGCTTTTGGTGATGTATCATTAATAATTTTAAAAAAATTTTTTTGTTTTAACGACAGTTTGTTTCACAATTTATTATAATATTCGATATTGAGAAATTTGTATCCTGGTTGGTTTTTTTTTAAAAAATTTTTTGTTTAATGATTTGGGCAATTTTGCTATTGAACCATGGTTTTGAATTCGCATTGAATTTAATATTTATGTTTCTGGAATTTTTCTCAAAGACACTGATCATTTTGTTATAAATTTCTTCAGGATCTTATATATCACATATTTGGTTTATTAGTAATTTAAATTCTATTTTCAAATTTTTTACGTTATAAGTTTTCATTTTCCAAGAGTTTATGTGATTTTTTTGTTTTGCAACTTTCATTTTCGTATTTGTTATTATAAATTTGTGATCACTAAGAGACGAGTTTATAATTGATATATCGATTTGTCCATTAAAGTTACTCAGAACATGATCAATCAAAGAAGCACTCCCCGACGATTCTCTTGTTGGAATAAATGTGTTGTATAGAAAAAAGTTATTGGATTTATATATGTCCATAAAAGCACTGGATTCTATGTTCGTTGTTAAAGTGTTTATATTGAAATCACCATAGCAAAAACATGTCTTGCCACTAATATTGAAATTCTGAAGTTTCTCATCAATAAATTTCAGGAAATTTTTAGTATCATCTCTTGGAGTATGGTATAGTCCGCATATGATCACATTTAGAGGTTTGATTTCTACCGCTACATAGGAACAAGCATTTTCTTCTATTTCAATTATGTCAAAAATTAAATGTTTTTTTATAAAAATACCAACACCACCTCCACGTTTGAGTCTGGATGAATAAATGGAGTTATAATTGCTCAGGTTATAATACATTTCTTCTTCTCTTCTGATCCACGTTTCAGAAATGATTAAAATGTCAGGATTTACATCTTCTGCTATTATTTCAAGCTGATCCAGTTTATTTTTCAAAGATCTTGCATTCAGGTCGAAGACTTTCAAATCTTTAATTGTTGATATGGAGTTATAGTCAAGAAGCGATGTATGTTCTGAAATGTTTACATTATTGGGAGATGCCATAATTTATACGATTTTCTGAAATTTTTCGGTAATGTTCAAAAGTGGGACATAGATGATTATCTGCCGAGTGGTTGATATCATATTTTGTATTATATTTGGAGTTAGAGGATATACAATTTCCGCATTGAGGGTGATTATTAGTTTCATTCGGACAATTTTGTAATTTGTGATTGCCGGCACACCTTGGACATGAGGAAGTATTCCTGCATTTGTGGGCAGCATGATTGAATTGGAAACAGTTGTAGCATTGAGTTAACTTATTTCCATCAAACACTCTGCAGATTTGTCAATCAAAAAATAATCTTTGGTCAGTATCACTGAAAATGCTATGGAATGAATTCCCATTTACTTCAGCAAAAATTGTATACGTTTTTTTGGTGTCTACGTATTTTATATGATTTACCTTTATGTATTCTTTATCGGTAAAGTTATTCTGTTCATGAATAATTTTTTCAATGTCTTCTTTTATATCTTTTTTCAAATGAAGTCCAGGAATGATAATTTTTGGGTTTTTCAAGTTCTTTATTGCAATGTTATATTGAGAATTCATTTTAGATTCTATTTCTATTCTCAATATCATAGAATCATTTTTATTTTCACATTAGATTTCAATTCCACCATTCTTTAGAAATTTCATGGTATTAATTGAAATATTTAGTTTACCAATATTTACATTGTTTTTCAAATCCTTTTGGGTTTGAGTTGTCAGTTGGTTGGTTTTTGGAAGGATAGTTAAGCTTTTCACATTTTCTTTAGTCTTCAAAATACATTTGTGTTTAGTAATTTCTGCATATGAGACAATATCATGTTGTGGTCCTGTAAAATTGTTTTTTATTTTTAATTCACTAATCTCTGTTTTTATTTTATCTAGTGTATCCATAATTGTATCTTTTTCGACAATGTTCGAAACAATTAGATTGTAGTTTTTGTTAATTTTTCATTTTCTTTGGAGGAATGTTAAGTTTCTTTCTTTTTCAATTAATAGTGATTCTTTTTCTTCAATAATCTTCCATAAGTTCCTGTTTTCTTGCTTCAGTCTTGAGATTGTGTCCATTGTTTCACTTGTTGAGTCAAAAGTTTGTGAAGGATTTGTTTTATAATCAATTCTCATGAATTCTGGCGATTCATCCTCTTGATCAGTCATCGAGAGCCTTTTTCCCTTATGTCTCGTCATATTGTTTCTTCTTACTGGACTATAAATTGGTTTTTATTGTACTGGACTAGTTATTTTGACATTTCTCACAGTCAGGTTTTCTGTATGTCAATACTAATTAAAACGACACAATGTCTTCCAATATTCTTGAAGAACACAGAAAACCAAAGTGGTGATATCATTCTGTACTAAACTTTATCAAAATGTAAGTTTTGAAATTTCTTCTTTCTTCTTTACTATCAAAAATTTTCTTAGGACATTTTCACAAGCTGTCCTGATGAGATTACATTACATATTTTCTACTTGTGGTTCATCCCGTTTTTTAACCGACGAAACCAAAAAGGAGGAGGTTCTCTAGTCGACCCGTATATTTTTTTTCCATCATTTTTTTTATGTATGGTCACGCATAACTTTTTACTGAGGCGTCCGATTCCGATAATTCTTTTTTCAGTGGATAGTGTGTACTTTGAAGGTGGTCCCATTTGAATTTAAAAGATGAAATCCACCCCTAAGGGTAGCAAAATGAAGGATATTGATCACTCACCCTCTGAATTCTAATCCGTTAACCGATTCTATCAGGCATAACTTTGTACTGGGTTCTTCGATTTGGATGATTCTTTTTTTAATAGATAGGGTATACCTTATATTTAGATTTCGAATGGAATTATATATCCTTACGGGTGGAAAAATAGGGGATAATTGCTTTTTCAATTATGAACATTGGCACACACATACGTAGTTGACAATGACAGATCGCTATTTCTGTTCCACATTCGTCAAAACAATTATATTCTATGAGAGGATGGAATGATATACAAAGTAATGAAATGAACTAACCAGAACAACAAAAATAATTTATATTACAACAAATAGTAAAAGTATATAATCATATTATTTAACTGGTAATAGTTGAAGTGAGGTGGGTAAGTAAGTATTTTGGAAGTAATCAAAAAACAAGTAGGTATAGTCCATCCAATATCAATTGCAGAAGCTGTTTCTATAGGGAGCAAATGAAAACTCACTTCGCTAACACGAGCGTATATGCGAAGAAACGGAACGAAAAATAATCTGTACTACTCGTTAACATTTTCCGTCGGCAAACGGTACATCAAAAGAGCCGATAGTCAACGTGGACTCGAGTGAGGGCTGTCAGTTCGACATAATGCTGGCAGGTGTGTCTCTATGATGGGAGGTCATAAATCACGCGTTATATTTGTGTTTTAATAGCTCTGAAAGATTAAAAACCAGTAGCGTCTATGGTCTTGGTGTGTGCCGATCGAAATACGTTTTACGATATAATAATAACCTACATCAAACAATGAAAGAAATTATTTTTCTTTCTTAATGTATTTGTATAAATAAAAGCTTGTCTTTAATTTTTTTTCATTTTTCATTATTTATGAAGTATTTTTAAAATCTTAAAATATCTAAATAAAATTAGTTATCTCCGCCACTGCTGCTCACACGATTTCGCCGCAAGACTTTATGCTTCTGCAATTGATATAGGGAAAACTATAGTAATTAGTATATTTTAGCCATAAAAAATTTAAAAATAAAAACTTTTTAACAAAAATTTAAACCGACGAAATACGGAACTGAAAAGTAAAAAATTAAATAAACCTTCTTAGTCTCAGTAACTAGCTCCTAAACTAATGTAAGTAACTAATTTTGAGTCGGCGCCAAACAAACAAGCAAATTAATTAGGTAAGGCGTAAAATGCGCGGTGACATTCTGATAATTTTTTTGAAGTAATTTAATGATGTTCGTTGATTGTTTGTTTGGCGCCGACTCAAAATTAGTTACTTACATTAGTTTAGGAGCTTAGTTACTGAGACTAAGAAGGTTTATTTTATTTTTTACTTTTCAGTTCCGTATTTCGTCGATTTAATTTTTTGTTAAAAAGTTTTTATTATAGTCAATATTGTGTAGAATATTATTATGAAATTTTTGACAACCGTCTATACCGCACCTTTCCTTTAATCTATATGAGTATATATCATGTGCTGGCTTCAAACAGTAAAAACAGAGCTTGTTCGAGGTAACTTCTTTCCATTTTTCATCAATTCCCATTTTCTTGAACTTTCGACAATCAGTCAATAAGCGGCTTTTCTGACAACATGAAAATATATTGGCATTCCTTTTAGTTTGGTATTTTATCATTTTCGTAGACTCGTTCTTCGTGAAAGTTGTGAGTGTTGATGTGTGCACAACTTGAAGCAGCTATAGAAATTTTCCAGAAATGATGGCAATTTCATTACAATTTCACTTAGTATCGATGAGTTTGTCATATGCCCAGTGTTGTTGAAAAGTTCCATGGTAGTTACTAAATTCTTGATCACATTAGAAAAAGGTAGATACGTTTCGAATCGTCCTTCTTTTGGAAGAGTAGCTCGTCGAACTTTATCTACTAAATTCGAAATTATGGGTTCAGGTCTTCCAAACGTAATTTTCAGGGTTTCTATGATTTTTCCGACGTTTCTTGGTGCTACAAGAAGCGGTTGTACTGCTTCTCTGTGTTTTCCTTTCAAACACCTTTGAAGTCGTACTATATTCTCTCCCTCACATATATTGAAAATTTTGGTGGAATGTTCAAATTGGCTATGAAATATGGGCCAGTCTTCTTGATTTCCATAAAAAATTGTAGTTTAGATTTGATACTTCTCGTTCTTTCGTTGTAATTCACTTTATCAGAGTTCATTTTGAAAGTTTCACAAATCTGATTAAAATTCTCACCGGTCATTGTTATGAAATTATTTGTCGTTGGAGATACATAGTTGTCTGTTTCTTCAGTTTTCCAGGTATCCACCTTTTCTTAAAAAGATATTTCTCTCAAATCAAAAATACTTTCAGCACCAGAAATTGTAGACTTTTCAGATGAACCTTCCTGAATAATTTCACGTCTCAGTTGAGCTTCTTTATTATCATTTCAGCATCTATTCCTGCTTTCCTTCTTTCTATTTCTGCTTTCCTTCTTTTTATTTCTGCTAATTCTCTTGCTTCTTCTAATTGTATTTCTGAGAGCTTTCGCCTCGAATTCGATCATTTCGTTGATTTCGTTATTTTAGATTCAACTCTTGGAATAGATTCATCGTGAGTACGGGTACATGATGGATGAGTGGATTCTCGTGACTCTGTGGCTTGTTTCAAATTATCGGGTGCATCTTCATATCTTCCTGGAGGGATTCCTTTGGTCTTTCTCTCACTTCTTCTCGGTATGGACATGTTTCAGATAGGGTTTTTTCTCGTTTTTAGCTCAAAGGACCAATGTTCAGACTAGTCAGACCTACTGAGAAATATTTTCTATAGCTTAAAGTCGAAATAAACTATTGAAATACACTTTTTGTGAACGTTTTTACTTTTCGTCACTGTCAAAATTCTTTCATTTTTCAATAATAAATAACAAAATCAACACACTTTCATAAATATATACAGAGATATCAAAATTACTATAACAACGTTCATGCAATATTGTCTTCTATAGCTTAACCAGACTACTCACATTATAATAATCGAATAGCATTTGATTAGCCCATTTCCTATGTTCCTTATACCGCACTGATACTGCCTGCCTCAACATACTGTCTTTCCACTGGCTACCTAGTACTCCGCCAGTTAAAGTCCACTGAATGAAAGGTGCCAAATGTTTGTTGAGTCTCGACCAGGCTAAACATGCGGGTGCCCAAGATACTGTAAGGAAGAAAATAAATATATGCAGAGGATATTTTTTTCGATAACTCTCTTCAAAACTATCAACACATTCGAAATGTATTGAAGAAATATACAACCATATTTCAGTGTTACCACCATTGGATATACCAAGTAGATCAACATAACGATCTGGAAGAGCTCGTAAACTCGAATCTTTCGTAGGGTGACCCCACTCTTAAAAGTTGGTAAAAGCGAATATCTGCAGAAAAGGTTGGTAACGATTTTGGTATTGTTTGTATGGTGAACTATCGATAATACCTACATATATCTTTTTACACAGTATCGATCAAAAAATTGTGGCTTCTTAAAAACTGAAGGTATATTCCACTCGAGAAAAACATTACAATCTATTTGAAATTAGGGGACATGAAAGGAGCCTCCCCGTAGAATGTGTTAAATATACATTCGGGCGTCCCCTGGGCAACGCCTTTGGCTGGCTGATCCTTTCACTCCAGAAGCATCAAAGAACCGAGGAAGCGATTAGTTTCCTTCCGCTTCACATTGAAAAATGCACTTACCACGAAGGACCTTCTCAGGCCCAAAGATGACTATTATCTCTGTAAACATCGAGGGTATATCCGCATGTAAGGAAGAGCTACTGCAAGACCTATGCCAACAATACAACTGTGATGTCCTATGCATCCAGGAGACCCACAGAGACGGTAACCAAAAGAGACCCAAAATCCAAGGAATGCGGCTTGCTGCCGAAAGGCCTCACAGACAATATGGAAGCGCAATCTTCATTAAGCCCGACATGCTCGTCCAGTCCACTAATGTAGCTGAGGAAAATGAAATCGATATATTAACAGTAGAACTGAACAACTGCACCATCACCTCTGTGTACGAGCCACCCCACACTGAAATAAGGGCCAACAACTTCTGCTCACTCGACGCAGATAAGACACACTTCGTGGTCGGAGATTTCAACAGCCACAGCAGTCTATGGGGATACCATGACGACGACAGAAATGGGGAAGCAGTGATCCAGTGGGCAGATGCAAGCAAACTAACCCTCCTGCATGATAATAAGCTGCCGGCCTCCTTCAATAGTCCCAGATGATGGAGAGGATTTAACCCAGACCTGATGTTTGTGAGCGATCGGATAAACCTTCAATGCGTCGAGGGAGTATGCCCACCCATACCAAACACACAACACCGGCCAATAATGTGTCAAGTCATGGCCGTATCTCGACCCCAACTGGACCAAATTCCAGAAACTGTTGGATTGTGCGGTGGATACACTTGCGCCCATCCCGAGCTCCTATGATAGCTTTGTGGATACCGTAAAAAATGGTCACGACTATCCATCCCTAGAGGCTGCAATACTAATTATATCCAAGGCCTAACAAGAGCGTCGAAAGCCCAATTACAAAACTACTTAATCCTTTTCGAAGCCAACCCCCTGGGAGAAGAAACAATAGAGGCGGGCAAACAACTAATCACCTCTATAGCCGAGGCCAAGAGGGAGAACTGGACCAAACTGATGGAGGAGCTTGACATAAGCATAAGCAGCCACAAAGCGTGGAGACTATTGAAGCGCTTAAACAACTACCCAACCCACCCAAGAGCCCTTGCCAACGTAACCGCAGATCAAATGGCCACCCAGCTCGTGAAAAATGGCAAACCAGACCAAATGCCCCCCAAGAAAACAACCATTATTAATCGAATAGTGGGTGACGAAACGACCAAACTGTCCACCCCCTTCACCATGGAAGAGCTGAACTCCGCCATAAAGAAATGCAAACCACGGAAGGTCGCTGGACCAGATGACATCCTGACTGAGCAGATCAAGCATTTTGGACCGAAAGCAAAACGGTGGCTACTGGACATGTACAATGCCTGCCTACAACAATGCAAGCTTCCTAACATCTGGTGAAAAGCCAAGCTCATAGCTATCCTCAAACCAGGCAAAGAAGCCAATAACCCAAAGAGCTACCACCCGATCTCGCTGTTATGCCACACGTATAAAATATTTGAAAGATTGATATACAACCGACTTTTACCGACCGTAGATCCAATCCTTATACCCCAACAGGCTGGATTTCGCCCCGAAAAAAGCTGTACGGCACAGGTGCTCAACCTAACTCAGCACATTGAGGACGGCTTCCAAGGGGGATATATAACGGGTGCCATTTTAATCGACCTCACGGCGGCATATGACACCATCAATTTCCGACTCCTGATGCAGAAGATATATCATACAACCAAAAACATCAACCTCACAAACATTATCAGAAACCTGCTCCAAAACCGGAGGTTCCTGCAACTGCCTTAACACCAAACTTAAAGTTAGCGGAAGAAACAATATAGTCCGCAAGCTGACAAGCTCTAATTGGGGAGCCCAACCCAGGGTTCTCAAAACCTCAGCACTCGCCCTTTGTCATTCTGCCGGCGAGTATGCATGCCCGGTTTGGTATAGCTCAGCGCACGCAAAACAACTTGATGTCGCCCTCAACGAGACAAGCAGAATCATCACCGGATGCTTGAAGCCAACACCCCCGAATAAGATCCACCACCTAGCTGGCATCGCTCCTCCTGCCATCCGTAGGGAAGCAGCTGCACTCAAAGAACGATCCAAAGCAGCAGTATCTGAACGCCACCCCCTCTACGGTCTCCAACCAGCCCATCAGCGACTAAAATCAAGGCGAAGCTTTCTGAGATCGACAGAATATTACGGGGAACCTAAAACCAGAGTGGACCTTTGGGGGAAGACCTCAAACCAACATTGGATGAAGCCGAATGAAGAACTGGCACCAGGAGGCGGCGAAAACTGGGAAATCTGGAAGGCGCTAAACAGACTGCGGACGGACACTGCGATATCGAGAGATACCCTAGATAAGTGGGGCTACCCTGTGGACTCCAATCTCTGCGACTGTGGAGAACTGCAAACCACGCAACATATGTACACTTGCCCGCTGTGCCCCGCTACAAGTACCATAGAGGACCTTATAGCAGCGAAGCCGAACGCAATTGACGTCGCCCGCTTCTGGGCAAAAAATTTTTAGCTCTAGAATATGTTTTTTTTCTTCATATATATATATATATATATATATATGTGTATATATGTGTATATATATATATAAATATATATATATATTTATATATATATATATATATATATATATATATATTAACTTACGAATAAATAAATGAATATTTGAAAGTCGAAAAAAAAGCTCTGAAAATCACAAACAATAACTTCAGTTGCGGAAGAAATTTCATGACATTCTGTTATTAGTTCAATTGAGTTTATTTCTAAAGCAGTTGTCTTTTATTGAGAACCCTCAGCTGATACCAGAAAACACAATTATTGAATAAACTTGATCATTGAAAAGGGACACATTCTCAATGGAATATTGAATAGAAATAATTTCTGAAAAAATGAAAATTGATTTCTGGTGATATCTAACCGAAAACAATTACTTCCCCGGCTAAAGCTACGCTGGACATTGAACTACATCTGAAAGATAATGTGGAAGGTTCCTAAGTCAAAAGAAAAAATCTGCATTTTCATTCAGATAGTTATTTGATTTTTCTATTCCAGTCTTGATTTATAACTCATTTCCGAATGAAAATGCAAATTTTAACTTTTAGATTTTTTCCCTTTGAGTTAGGCCCTTTCACAATATGTTTCAGATATAGTTCGATGTCCAGCGTGGCTTTAACCGAGAAAGTAGTTGAGTCAAAACAAAACTTAACAACCTACTCCATTACAAAATTAATCAACTTCAGAAACAAAATAAGAAATGACAAGAAATTCAGTTATTTCAAGTTTCACTACAGAACCAAAAATATTTCTGATGTAACTTTTAACGAAGACGAAATACATTTTTTTAAACTACTCCTCAGATTTTGCCTACACCAAGACATTAATCACTACAATCTATGAAACTCAATTGAAGTGGACTCTGTAATAGGAGGTTTTGTAGCCAACCAGGACGATAGAAGAATCATAAGAGAATAAATTGCCATCCAATTACATAAATTTAACAAACAAGAATATAAATCAACTAAATTTCCTCATTCACACTATAATACCATATTGTCAAAATTGAATAAAAAAAACTAATTATCAGCAAAGCCGATAAAAGCAATTGCCTAGTCATTCTGGACAAATCACAATACATCAATAAAGAAGAAAATTTTTTTAAAGACCCACTGAACCCATTCATCAATAAATGCAAACAGTTAATTTCAACACACAAACAATGTTTCCAAGATCAAAGCGCACCTTTCCATCTAATGCCAGGCAACCCTATCACTCCCCGCCTATACCTATGGCCTACCAAAAATACATAAAAATGATACACCCATTCGTCCAGTAGTTTCATACCGGGATCAATATTGTCATCTTTCATACTGAAATTAATTCAAGAAATAATGAATTTTAATTAACTAAAATAAGGATATCCCTCTCGAAGGGAACACCCTCATTATATCTTGTGACATGTGTAATATATATATATATATATATATATACCTCTATAGACAAAGAAGATACTATTCCATTTGTGGATTCCTTGTTGAGAGATGCAAACCTGGATCCCACAACCAAAGCGAGTATACTTTCAATACTTATATTTTGTTTATCACAAATTTTTTTTCAACAATACTTTTCACAAAGACCCCAAAGGGTTAACCATGGGTTCGTATCTATCACCTTTTCTACCCAATCTGTTCATGCATAATTTGAAAAAAAATCATATATCTCTTTGAATAACCCTGAAATATTATGATTGCCTAGTTTTCATAAAGGGCTCAGAAGAAACAGCTTACCAAATTCTGAATAAAATAAATCATTTACACCACAACATTTAATTCACCCTCTGAATAAAAAAAACAACCAAATCAACTCCTTAGACTTGACATTGACTAGAGTTGAAATTAGATTTCAGTAAAAACAGAGAACCAACCCAAACTGATCATGTTATTCCATATTTCTGAAATCACCTTCGTCAATATAAAATTGTAACATTTACCGTTTATTAAGTTTTCCACTTTCCAAACAGAATTCTCATCAACAAAATTAAACTCAAACAAACTCAAGAATAAATCTGCCCCAATATATCAAAAGAGAAACAATTACTTCATTGATTTCTATTCCTATTATTAATAACAACATATCAACCAAAATTGCTAGAGTGTTCACACAACAAATACTCAATTCAAACATTTTCTACAAAAATTGTAAATCACTAGGCCAAAATTTGATAAATTCCAAAGATAAAATCAATACCGTAAACAAAAGTAGTATTTAAAAATTGTCCTGTAAGGATTGGAAGAACTTTCAGACCTAAGTACATTATAAAATTAATTATTTAAGAAATACATATTATTCATATATTCAGAGAGAATTTTTAACCGCTTGTGATTCGAATTTTGTACTCAGTGCGTACCTATTTATACCTGGAATATTTATACCTGGAATATAAAAAAATTAATTCCTCGATTACTGATTCTCTTTCCGATATAACCTGTTTCATGATACTTTTTACTTCCGAATTTCAGAGATGAAAAAACTTCTCCTTGGACAAAACTCAACATAAAATTGAAGTGATCTGTTTTTTTTCATTAATAGCTACATAGATTGAAATCATTCAAATATTAAGGGGGTTGTTCTAACACATTGGTATCCAAGCCCATAATCCGTTATCCCGTTTGCTGTTCTTCGTTTCCCGTATCCCCTGCTTATCCTGTATCCAGTCTTCCGTTATCCTGTTATGCAGTTATCTCTTCATCCCGTCAAACTATTATGCCGTTATCCTATTATCCGTTATCTTGTTTTACCGTTTTGCCGTTATCCCATTATCCCATTATTCCGTTTTGCCAATATCCCATTATTCCGTTACCCCGTTATCCACTTATCGCGATATGCCGTTATCTCGTTATGCCGTTATCTTGTTATCCAGTTATCCTGTTATAAAACGGGAAGATGTTCTTGAAATAGGAGCTTACTTTATATAGGTTGCACTTGGTTGTGAAAGAATGTGGTTTAATTATTGTATCAAAATCGGTTTAGTAGTTTTTGCGTGATGCTCGAACAAACAAACAAACAAACAAATTTCAATTTTATGTATGGTTCCCGTCCAATCATAAGCTTAAATGGATCATCAAAATCAGTCCAGTTGTTTTTGCGTGATGCTCGAATGAACAAAACACAACCTATTTCACATTGACTACGAAATACGAATAAAACAATCAATTAAAAATCAAAACCAAGTAATAAAGAACATACCAATTCATACAGTATATGGAATACCATGTAGAGAGTGTCAAAGTGCCTATAAAAGTCAAACAAAACAACATTTGAAAAAGCGAATGCAAGTACTCAAAAACTGACATCACAGAAAACTGATTTTCACATTATGCCATAAAAGTACAGTAAGGCTCATATAACTCAATCTTCTACATAATCCAAACACGAAAAAAATCAACATAAGTTTGTCACTGACAACGTTGAGATTTCGACCAAAGAAAGAAATCCAAGAGTAGGAACATTTCTTGAAATGATTTATATAAAAAAGACACCAACAGTTTTAACAATAGAAATGATATCAAAAACAAAGGCCAGGTTTATAGCAATCTTATTTATCTATGTTTATAGTACTCAATAATGATTTTTTTGCAAATATTGCATTGTATTCATGAAGGGGGAAAACATGAAAGAAACCATTCCCGATAACAACGAAATCACACATCTTCAACAACATTCGTACAATACGAGAGCAGAAATATAAATATAATATTTGTGTTTCAACCTGAAGATGACACAAATTATGTCGAAACGTCGTTAAAAGGAATGTTACAAATCAACTGAATCGGACCCTTATATTTGTAGCACTTGGTTCTGAAGAAATGTGGTTTTCCATTACATATCCTGTCCCAGTTATCGAAGCGAAATAAATTACATACCAGTTTTTAAGTCTAAGCATAAGCATTTTTTTAATTTTGACATTCAAAGTGGCACCTTTCAAAACTCGTTGACGTTATCAAATGTTTTACTTTTCATCACCAGTTGCGAAAAGTAACATGTTTCGCAACTGTTAATGAAAAGTAGATTTCACCACCATAATTTTGAGGCTAAACTACTTGGAGTACTTCTTCATTGTTATTATTTCTCTATAATTTTATGAAGATGAAATTTTATTCGAATTCAATACATTATATGTATGGTAAAAACTAAATATTAATAACATAATTTGAACAATTGGTGATATTGACCCCAGCAAACAACGTAGTTTTCTATGTAGCATTCATTTCTGTTTTTTCCATGGAAGTCTCTCCAAGGATGAGAACACGCTTTTAACGCACTAAAAAGTAAAAAATAATTTTAATTTTCAATGACTTTGCCAAAAAGAGATCCCAGAGCCGGCAAACCTACGACATTTTAGCAAAGCTGAAATTTTACGGGTAGCAGGTTTAAAAGTACATAACAAACATTGAAGTATGGTAATGCGTTTGACAATTAATATCGTGCAGTTGGCCAAGTGGTCTGAGGCGCATGATTTGAGCTCTGATATCAAAAACTGGCAAGGGTTCAAATCCCCGCGCCTAACGATGTATTTTTCATTTTTCCAATCGAAATTGAGAAATGATTTTTTTTATTCGAATATTCATCTTAAAACTAAATCACTTCTCAATTTCAAAGTGAAAAATAAAATAAAATCTTCAGGCATGGAGATTCGGACCCTCGCATTCTTTTGAGATCAAGAGCCTAGATCTCGCGCCTTAGACTGCTCGGCTAACGGGACTATTTTAATTAATTACCATACTTTAACGTAAGAAAGTTTTTTATGTACTTTTGCACCTGATAACTGTGAAAGGGCCCCGCTTTCAAGCTAGCGTACGCATACGTTCTCAACTACATATTACAACTATTCATCCTCAAAATTTCAGCTTTGCTAAAATGAGGTAGGTTTGCCGGCTCTGGGATCTTACTCTGAAAAGTATTATGTTTCTCAAAGATACGTAACCAAAAAGCACCCCATGCTTTTTGGAATAGTCGTTGAATATTAAAATTATTTTTTAATTTTTAGTGCGTTAAAAGCGTGTTCTTCAGTTTTTCCAAATATATATTTTTAATTTTTTTAACTTGAATTGAAAAGGATCACATATCAAAATTAGGAAAAATATTGAGTGAAACACGTTGAGAAACCCTATTTTTCGTAACTCGCTTTCTTTTGCGCAGAAATTTGCTCATTACGAAAAATAGTGCTTTTCCCAACTGGTTGCACAAATAACTATCAAAATAAAAAAGTTTCATCAAAATCATTCCGTAGTTTTTAGTAATGCTCGAACAAACAAACAGACAATTACAATTTTATAAGGTATATATATTTATATATATATATATATATATATATATATATATATATATATCCTCGTTCAAAATATTTGCAGCTAACGGAAAATTATCACACTCACCTTCGGCTAATCATAAAATTACTCGATAAGCAATAAATGGGGAAGTTGACAAACCAATAAAACGTTTCATTTGCAGAAAACCTCCAATATAGTTCTGATGATTTGGGGTAAATTTGTAACAACATTTTCGAAGTGAAACTCCTTCGTGCTCGAAGAAAGGTTTTTTTGATATCCCACCCCTGAAGGGGAGAAAAGGGGTGTGAAAAGGGAATGAAAGTTTGTATGGAAGTACCGTTGAACGTTGTTACAGGGGTACCGTTAGTTTTTGAGTAAGGTTCACAAAAATTGGTATTTGAAGTCTTTGTTACAAATAAAGGAATACGTGTTTCAGTGTTTTCAAAAATTCAACCCCTAAAGGGGTGAGATGGGAAGTGAAAGTTTGTATGGGGTTCCGTTAGTTCAAGTCATGGAAATTGGTAATCGAGCTCTTCTTTACAAATGAAGGGTTTCTGGAAATTTAACCCCAAAGGGGGTAAACTGAGGGCTGAAAGTTTGTGTAGGAGTAACGTTCGTTTTCAAGTTAGGGTCACGAAAATTGGTGTTTTGGCTCTCTGTTGCATAAATAAAGAAATCGTGTTGAACTTTTAAAAAAAATCCATCCCCAGAGGGGTGAAAAGGAGTTAAAATGTTTGTATGGTCATATTTGCTTTAAACTAGGTACACCTACTTCTTATTGCAAATAATGAAATCTGAAATACACAACGTTCTCATAACATCCCCTAGGGAACTGCAATAGGGTGGTAAAGTTTGTATGGAAAAAACGTATTTCTATGGCGGATTAACCTAAAACTCGGTATACATATTCCTTGAAACCAATCTTTGGGACATTTTGGGTAGGTATCTATATACTTTTTCCATAAATATGTAACTATAATCATTCGAGTTGGGAAAATTTCCAGATACTCTCAAAATAGGAAAAATTGTACCTCTGTTCAAGAAAGACAATCCTACTCCAATGCAGAACTATAGACCCATAACGGTCCCTTGCAGTAACTCTAGGATATTCGAATATGTTTTCCTGGACAAACTTCTGAACTTCCTGGATAATTTCGAAATATTGAATGAGAACCAGCATGGATTTCGATCAGGAAAATCGAAGTCAATGGCAATTTTCTCATTTTATAGACAAATCATCAAATTTATAGATGCAGGCGAGTGTCCTGCTGCAATATTTTGCAATCTGAGCACGGCATTGAACTGCGTGAATCACAAGAAACTATTTACAATTCTCGAAATGTATGGTCTACGAGGTAATGTATCATCATGGCTCTCGTCTTTTCTCGGAAACCGCAAACAATATGTGTCAATTGATTCTCTTAGTAAGAACAAAATTCTGAAATTTAACTCGGATGTTAATATAGGTGTGCCGCAAGGTTCGATTTTGGGTCCAATACTATTTACCCTGTTCACGAATCAAGTGGAATCTATTACAGACAATAATCATTTCACCGCATATGCGGTGACTTCTCTTTCATTTAATCAGAACAGGAAACACAAGCGCCAGATAGAAAATGTTGAGCAAAATGGCTGACTACTTCAACCATCATTGCTCATTATTCAATACAGCAAAAACGGAAATAATCAGAATTCATACAAAAAATTGTTGATAATCTAGATGAGAACATAAATAACCAAGTAGTTTCGAACAGACAATTCGGTTTCTAGGCATTCATCTTGACGAACATCTCAGCTGTAGAACCCATTGTCAAAGGTTTACATCAAAATTAAATTCATTGAAGTTCCATTTCATCAATTTGAGAGATGTTCTCGAAAATCAGTAGATTCTCTATTTATATTATGCACAAGTAGATTCCAGAGTACGATACGGTATTTGCACAGGTGTCTCTGATGTATTTTCGGGTCAAAAACGGATAATTAGATGCATGGCTAAAAATCCGAGTTGGGTATCATGTGAACAATCCTTCAAAAAATGTTCCATATTACCATTGACCTGCACTTATATTCTTGAATTATGTGTATATATTTTTGAAAATGAACAAAAGCTCATGTGCAATAAAGATCTCCATAATCACAATACTCGCCAGAAAGATAACCTTTGTTTACCTAGAGCCAACAGGAAAGTAACGTATTGTTCTCCAGATTACGTGGGTCCCAAATTATTCAACAAACTTCCTGTGTACAGCAAGGAATGTAAGTCACTTAAAAAATCCAAATCTAGTCTGGAAGAGTTCTCATTGCACAATTGCTTCTACAATTTGAAGGAGGTTTTAGACGTGACGTGACTATAAATGTTATGTTTATGAATGAATATTATGTAAATACCCCAAACTCCCGAATACTGTATATATCCCTCATATAACGACTCTTCCTATATATTGTGAAATGTCGAAATGGAAAATAAATGAATAAATGAATTTAATTGAATTGAACTCATTACCGGAGATGGTGGAGAACCCATTGCCATCCCAAAGTTCTGTCGATAGCAATAATTTCCTAATTGAAAATAAGTGGTGTTTAAACATACTTCTAGTATATCCTTTATGTTATTCACATTAAATTTGGATCTAGTAATGAAAGTATCATGATTTTCTAGTTGTTATTTCATTATTCATGTTTCTTTACAGGTACATTTGGTAATGAAGTTATCACATCAAAACTCACTGAAATTTGTATCATGTAATTTGTCAAGGAAATGTTGTGTATTTTGGATATAGCTGTCTTTTGTTCCAGTCGATGGATTGATGAATTTCAGAAGATATTTTGCCAAATGTTTACATGGTGATCCAATTTAACTAACAACTGGCCTCAATGGAATGTGAATCTTTGGAAGACCACATAAGAGGGGGTGCTTTACTGTAACAGGTTGTCAGATGCTTTTCTCATAATATGTGAGGTTTATTGTATGGGGTGACACTACTTTCCCGGTCTCTCTTTCAGTTTCTGACGTGGGATCTTTCTTTATTTTGTTGTACTAAGATGAGTCATTTACAATAGTCAATAGCTTATTATGGTACTCATGTGACTCTGAATGACTACAGTTGGGCTCCCTTTATCAGCGGGTCACATTTTTCACTTCCAGGAGAAAAGAAAATCCAAAATATGGGAAACAATATTCTGATACCTCCCCAAAAAACGTTCAGACGTTACCGTCATATATGTTTTATGTGTGTGTGTGTTGACGTATTGCTCTTTAATTCTCACCATAAGTGAAGTTGCTCTGGAAGTTTCCATCGAATGCCAGTAGATCCAACATTTCCGAATCTGTTATCCCATGCTTCGTATTAGTCAATATTGCAAGAGCATGTTGAACATGCGTGACTCCTAGAATCGCTTCTAGTTCCTCCAACATCAAATTCACCTGATCAGTTACATTGCCTTTCGGTATTATTTCATGCTTCTTTTCCACCCACCACGATGTTTGCCAAGCTAAAACCTGTCGGAACAAAGATAATACTGATAGTTAGAATGTAAACACTATACTAATTCTTATATTAGTATTTTCTTCACAATCGTGACACTTCTTTTTTGTTTCCTGGATCACTACCACTTGAATTTCAATGCCCATTTCACTATTGCTTTGTTCTTTTTCTTAATACAGGTAATAAATAATAAATAAATGAAGTATGGCAATAATCAAATTCCTTAAGCCCATTTCTCCGATGTGTTTATGGATATTTATTAAATACGAATTATGAAAACTATTTTGACCCAATTTTGGAAACCGCAGAAGAAGTATCGCGATTGTGATGAGCGCATTTGAAGGCTCGTTAGTACATATGATTTTGATGAAGAAAATGAAGATACAAATTTAAAAAATCTGAAAAAGGGCCAGGACGAAACTACCTTCATTTTTCAAGATATCCAAAATTTCCAAGAAATACTCACAGAGAACAACAATATGTACGCAGATCTGACATTTCAGGAAGAAAGGAAAATATTTAGATTTTTCATAATTCAGTGCCTTCATTTCATTCGATGATAAAAACATAATAATTTTCCTTCGTAAATCGATAGAGGGTGGCATGTTTTACCCATCAACACTAGCACAATAATAGAGTGAGGAAAAAATATCAATGAAAATAATGTTTTCATTCAAAATCTACAATTTTTTGGTGTCCATATTACATCTCATTTTATTGCGTAAAATTTTACATTTCTTGTAAGGATATTTCTTACATATTGAAAATCACAACTTGGCATCAATCAAGTGTTGAATTGAACAATTTCCCAAATAATTTACTCTTCTTTTTCATTTCATCATCAAAATGATTTGAAATTATCAATCAAAGCTGCAAAGAAAAAGAATTGTCCACGGATAAAAATCAAATTTATTTTATCAATTATATAACTGAAAATAGGTGAGGTGTGTATTCATTTAACTTTTTTGTAAACATGTTCTTTATGAAAAATTTGCCCGTATTATTGAAACAACTACGACGAGAGCTGATACTCTTATCGTTACTGAATTAACTAACACCAGTACAAACGAAATAAATAACTTGAAAATATTATTATTGATGGTATTCATTCTGTTTGTACTCGTGTTGAAGTATTAGCTCCCGTAGTAGTAGTTTCAATAATACTAGCAGATTTTTCATAAAAAAATGCGTTTGCGGGAAAGTTATAAATACACCTTTTGAATACCCACCTGATTCAAACGTTACAAAAAATTATAATGATTTCTAAAGCATTCAGAGAATTGTGTTTTCTTTTTAGCGTATTTACGAAAAATCTTACAATGAAACAAACATTTATTAACTTGAATCACTTCACTTCTGTGTGTTGGCGTTTCTCAATATGCTCGTAGTTGTGCGACTTGAGAATACTCTTATTGAATTCGATATGAAACGTCGAATGATCTCTGCTATGACTTATCTGATCTTTTGCTCTCAATCGTCAACATTTTGAAATGGCATATTTCATAAACTTGCATTGTAACGTAGTCATAAAACCTAAATTAATTAGGGTTGGGTCTGGAGAACTTGGAGGCCAGAAATTTCCCGACCATCTGCCTATCCTCATTTCCCCAAACTTGTTATTATGCCAGTTAGTAATTTCCTGGGTACTATAGATTGATGCTCCATCTTGCATGAACCAAAATCATTCTCGTTGAATGAGAGGAAGGTCATCTAAAAATTTACTTTATTTATTTCCCAAAAGACTGAGGTATTCAGCCGAATTAAAGTTCTGCCTAAATAAGAATGGTCCTAATATATTTGTTTCCTCAGAGAATCCAATCCAAATGTTCATCTTGAAATTGTACTGATTTCGACACACAATCGTAAGTCGTTGATTTTTATCGGCCCACCATCTGCAGTTTTGTATGAAACAGTTCCATTAGAGGTGAAAGTGGCTTCATCAGAGAAAAAAATATGCTTCGAAAAGCTGGGGTTATCTTTGATGTGCCCCTACAATAACAAGCAGAAATCAAATCTTGTATCGAAGTCTCTTTATTGAAATGTACTGATGAATTTCGGTTCGTGGGTCTAAAACCGTTCTACTTTATTGTCCTTTTCACCGAAGTAGATGATAACTCATCGCCCGCAATTCACCGCCAGCAATTCACCAACAGCAACTGATCGCCAGCAATTCTTAGTCTACAATTCACCGCTAGAATATTCATCGCCAGGCAATATATATAATAATTTACATAAAGTTATTGGTCTTTTCAGAATGAATTACAGTTTTTTATGTATAATTCTGTCCTAAGGATGTAATTAAATATAATATATTATCTATTAAACTAAATATTCAAAAGTAACCAAATTGACAAAATATTTTCTATAGATAATATGTGTTTTTTTTAACTTGACTAATTTAATACCAATCTGGGATTTCTTGACAAATAGTGAAGGAATTCAAGTAATAATAATGAGGTAAAATATTATGAATACAGAAAAGGTGTAGATTTTGAATGAAAACATCACTTTTATTCTTTGATGGATATTTTTTCCACAATCCACCCCTTTGATGGTATTCATGGGTTGAGTTCATCACACTTTATCGATTTACGAACAGAAATTATTATGGTTTTATATTTGGATGAAATTAGGGCACTAAATTATGAAATGTATGAATATTGTCGTTTCTTCTTGAAATTTCAGATCTTGGTAGATATTATGATTCTCTGTAACTATTTCCTTTAATAAAATTGGGCCTCTTAAAAATTAAGGTAATTTAGTCCTGGCACATTTTCAGATATTTGCAATTTTTCGCTCATTGGTTCGTCACTGGTAACTTTCTGAAAATCCATTGAACATTTCGAACGATACTCCAAATCATCTACTGAAGAGATTTTTTCTGTTTAAAAATGTTTCTAATCTACTATTTTCATAATATTAAAATATTATTTGCATTGAGCGTCATGGCAGACATACCGAAATATTATAATCAATGTCCAACCTACATTGTACCGGGTTATTCACTATAAATTACCCACTTCTTCTTATCGTTATAACTGCTTATAGAGAAAAAAGTTAAATGTAAAAGTTTTGTGGTTATGACTGAATTTTGATAAAATGCTACCAAAAATACAGTAGAGGGCAGATTTCAGGTAATTTTTTTAAATTGGATACCCTGTATAATATTGAATTTTTGTAATTACGGTTTTTTCCTGATTTGAAAAATATACCCTATGTTACCCGTATCTTATACCGTTTTGGAGTTATTAAACTTCGAATAACTTAGTTAGACTAGTTGTAACTGTAAATACCTATCCTATGAAAGTTAACATTTTTGAAGTAAGCTATGAAAATGACAACTATATTATGTTTGTTTAGTGACATATCTTTTATGGAATAATCAAAATGGTTTACAGTGAGAAAGAATAAGTTCAAATATATACCTGTTATATACAAAACAACAAAAATGAACCTGCCGTAAAAAGTGCATATAGGGTGTTATATCCAAATCGCCGAACGCCGTCAGAAAATACATTAAAAAATATTTACCGCAAGTTGAATCATACCTTCAATTTCAGTAAAAAAAAAGGGTGTAGTTAAAGAAAACCAGGAGATATACTGCTTCATTTAGAAAGTAAGCCTATCCATATAAATTTTCGAATAGACTTTTTTTAAACATTGTATTATTTTTTTGAAAATTCTGAATGTAGTTTAAAAAATGTAGCCGATCAATTAGGTAAAAGTTTTTCTAAAATCTAACGTACTTTGAAAAAGAACAACTACAAACCATATAAAATTTTACCCGTACAAGTTTCAACAGAGGCTCATAAGGGATAAGGGCTGGAATTTTTTGAACTGATGATCAACAATTTGAATGGAGATCCCGATTATTTAACTAAAATATTATGGACTGATGAGTTATCCTTTTCTACGGCAGGAGTTTTGTTATGATCTGCATATAGAGCTTGGAAAAGAAAAATGTTTTGAAAGAATATATTCATTCAGAAATGTCACCTTTAAACTATGGAAAAATCCAGTATGTATATATGAATTCATATTACGAAAGTTATTCTATTCAAACGAGTATTGAACTCAATGAACCGTAATATTATAAAAATAACACCATATATCTGTGCGGGAGACAAAACTATAATTATAGACTGCACGTGGAATGCCATGAATTTTGAAACAAAGGTTCCCAAATATAAATGTACACAGAGAATCGTACCTAATTATGAACCCCAGTAAACTATGAGTTCATCAGAAAATAGATTACCTATTTATAATCAACCCGAAACAAAGAAGCGACACAGCTGCGTCATCGTAGGAGAGGCAGTGCAATTATATTCAAAAATAAAATTACATCAACTTGATATTTTATAGTAGATTATAGATTTTCTCTGTATGTGGGACTACGATGATATATGAACAGTTTTGTAACAATGATATTTTATTCCATTCGGGTATTCATTTCAATTCAGTATGTAACTTATGATGCGCATTGGCATCTTAAATTGAGTTATTTTGATCAGATCATGTTTCAGTCAGATGGCTAAAAACTTTTACTTGTACTTCAAGTTATATTCAGATACAAACAAGTTAAAATGTACCAGTTATTAGAACTCACACTGATGAGTTCATTTACCAGTTTATAAGAAGCAAATCAACCTCAACATCGTAGCTACAAAGAAAACGAGTCGAACTGCATACACTGATATGTAGTTAGAAGAATTCATCCGAAATTCATCATTGCTCCAGAAGTAAATAAATAATCAAATACTTACCGGGTTTTCTAAAGATTGAACTGGAAATCAGTTAAATAAAAATATTTGCAAGATAAAATACCGGAAATGATTTTAGTAAAGTGATTTTCGTACCAAGTGTTTATATATACAGGATGAGACTACATATTTTTTCTCTTCGATTGTATCGTGTACCAGGCTTTATATAATGAACATTTTTCCACATTCATACTCTACATTCCTCAAAGTTCAATCCAACTACTTTGATAAATATTTCTTCATGCCATTAGATTTTGATAGTTGCTTGTTCTAGAAAGATGTGTACTATGATTAATATCATTTAATGATTATAACTGAAAACTTTTGCTATTATGTTTTGAAGTCCAGCAAAATAATAAAATTGTTGTTTGAAGAAGAAAAACAATTACAATGAAAATTATTTTAACCCAGATAATTGATCTTTGTGTTTTAGATTTGTGTACATTGATAAATACAAAATTTTAGAATATTGATAAAGCATAAAAAGAAGTATTAAAATATATTGCTACGTTTGATTTTGCTAACAATTGATTGAAAATATATTGTTCATGCCTTAAAAATATAGAACATTGTAACTGATATGATAATAATTTCTGTTATGGTTTTATTGCTATTTTTATACTCGTATTTTCTGGTGAGTTTATATGAAATGGTTTTATAAGATATCATTGAATTATGGATTTGTGTAATGATTTTGATGATTGATGTTGATTATATCTTTTGAATTTACAACTATATCATCATTTCAATTTTTTGATAGCTTGAGATATGACCGAGTATATAGATTAAAACGAACCTCGATCATATACTGATAGGCCGCTCTTGAGGTAAATTATTGTTGTCAATAATTTTTAGTTGCACAACCCTCAGTAGAGAACCTCTAACGACTTTTTATAAGACACGCTTCTGTGCTGTCAATTGTGTGAACAAGATTCAGTATGGAGTAGAGTGAATCCAAATAATACAAGTATAGTTATACATCATTCGGCGGCATTTGTAAAATCCTTCTAGTGGATTTTCTAAAGTGTTTCTTTAGTAAACGTTATCAATTATGCATTGACAATGATGGTGGACACATTGAACATCTTTTATGAGTTATCATGTTATTTAAATTTCCTGAATAAATCTTTCTTATCTATTTTATAAATATTTCAACTTTTTCTTTCTCACGGTACACCATTTTGATTATCCCGTTTAGGAAATGCCACTAGACAAATATAATGTAGTTGTTATTTTCAGAGCTTACTTTAAAAAAACTTTCATAGGATAGGTATTTACAGTAACAGAAGGGCATCACATTCAAGTGCCATAACTCTGAAAATTTTCGATCAATTTGCTCATCAAATTCTATTTTTAAAATTATTAATACTCAAAAATCACTCATCAATCGAGGTGCTCTTGAGCTGAGAAGTCTGCTATGGAGACAACAGAATGGAATGTCATGGGAATTGAAATAACAAAGGGTTTGACAGTTTCTCTAAAACTATGAAAGAGTAATTTTCATCAAGAAGTATAATAAAAATGCCGACTTGCGGAAAAAATTAGACATCATACTCATTTGCGAGGAAAATACTTCAAAGAGACCTCATAATCCAGCAGTTTATGATGAAGGAGCTCAATTAAGAATATGCTTCGATGTAGAGCATGGACAAACAAACAAACTTCCTAGGGTATATCATATCTCGGAGCATAAAATACCCCACAAAGCACGTAGCTTATAACTACATGTTCCACAATTTTCTCGGCTTTTTATTGAATTAAATTCGTAGTAAAACTGGTGTGTTCCAATTGTCAAACGAGACAGAGTGTGTTTTTATGGTGGGTGCATATCTTTACACACCTTGGGAAAAACATCTACTGCATTTTCACCAGCCGTCAAACATAATATACGTCTTTCGTTAAAAATCATTCGGATTCTGATTGAAACTGATGTTTCTATTACACAACCCTAGCAATTCAATCAGGATGATGCCTTCTGATGTTTTCAAAAGGAGCTTGGGGCATGATAAAAACAAAACAACCTTAAATTAAATTTATTTCGTCAGGACGGTCCTATGTCCTTTTTGATTCTGAATGAAAGGGGGTATCGAGGTGAAAGGAAAGCACCTCTTCAGACATTGTCAACTCGGTTGAGTTCCAATCTCATCAGAATGATTAGCTAATCTGAGTACAATAGGTGCTTTGAGATAAGGGTTCAGCGAATCACATTTCAGTGCTCAGTGGGAGCCATAATGGAAAAATACAATCAACTTTGAAAGGACGAATGGAATATTATCCATGGGTATAACTATTTCCACAGACTTGTGGAAGTTCTGGAAATTATAGTTCCTGAGTGAGGATAAAGAAAAACATGCGTGTTATTTTTAACCGACGGAATCAAAAAGGAGGAGGTTCTCTAGTCTTTATAGAATAGTTTGCTTTCGATGATTGGATAGGGTGTACTTCCAAGTTGGTCCCATTTGAATTTTAAGAGAAAATCTATCCCTAAAGGTAGCAAAATGGAGGATATTGATCGCTCACCCTCTGAATTTTGGTCCGTTAACCGATTTTATCAGGCATAACTTTGTACTGGGTTGTCCGATTTGAACGATTCTTTCTTTATTAGATATTGTATACGTCAAAGTTAATCATATTCGTATTTGGGATGAAATAATTCACCCCTACGGGTAGAAAAATAGGGGATGATTGATTTTTTACATGTGAACATTGGCACACATATGTAGTTGACATTGACATATTGCTATTGTCTTTATTTTTGTTTTCCTACATCCGTCACGATAAGAACATTCTATGGAAGGTTGGAATTATATACAAAGTGATGAAATAAACTAACCAGAACTATCAAAAATATTATTTAACTGATAATAGTTGTATTAAGGTAGGTCAGTAAGTATTTTGGAGGTAATCAAAAATAAAATAGGTAGTTATTAGTAGTTTTCAGCCACAAAAAGTTGAAAAATAAAAACTTTTTGACAAAAAATTAAATCGACGAAAAACGGAACCGAAAAGAAAAAAATTAAATAAACTCTCTTGGTCTCAATAACTAAGCTCCTAAACTAATGTAAGTAACTAATTTTGAGTCGGCGCCAAACAAACAATCATCAAAGATCATTGAATCACCCCAAAAAAATTATCAAAATGTCACCACGCATCTCGATGCCATCATTTCACGCTTTACCTAACTCATTTGCTTGTTTGTTTGGCGCCGACTCAAAATTAGTTACTCACATTAGTTTAGGCGCTTAGTTATTAAGACTAAGGTTTATTTTATTCTTTGCTTTTCAGTTCCGGTTTTCGTCGGTTCAATTTTTTGTAAAAAAGTTTTTCTAATAGTTGTGATGTCATACCAATGTATTCCATATTGCAGTCTTCGATGGGATAGTATATATGAGATTTGACTTTTTCTTTTTGGGGTCTTTACTTTTCAACAGGAATATATTTATTTTGATCTGTTGTATAATAAGAACGTGCGTTGTTTTATGATTTTATTTATTAGACTTATAGGGTAGCTATTGTTCATTCTTGTTTTACGTACTTTTTTTCTGGTCTACTTAATTGGAGAGCTCTATCTGTTAATCCGATTATTACGCTTCATTTCTGTGCTTGGAGTTATAATTTAGATATCTCCCTGAACAAGTGGGTTTGGTAAACCATACTATAATTATGTGGTTATTCTGTTTCATGAGTGTCATATCTGGGAAGTTCATTCGATTGTGTGGTTCTTCTTCTATCGTGAACTGTAGTTTTGGGTGGAAATTGTTAAATGCGTTGAATATGTCATTCAATTGACAACTTGAATTTCACGTTGTTTATTACTGTTTCTTCTAGGTGTTCCATGACTGTTGAGATATTGAGCTTGATATGGGGGAACCCATGGCGCAACCCTTTATTTCTCGATAATGATCGTTATTATATTGAGAGTAATTAGTAGATAAGGTTTGCTCTATTGCGTTGATGAATAAATTTTTTTGAATATATACACCAGGATTCCAGAATATATACTCATAAATCGAGGTTTAGATTGCCAAAAAAGTTTTACTTCTGGCGCGCGCTCTTTTTTTTTTGATTTATTGAGTGAATATTCGAAAAGTAGAATCTCATGAGGAACACATTTTTAATGTGGAAGTTTTGTCCAACTTGTCAACCTAGATTTGTTCACGAAAAACTTTCATCTGTTCAATTGCCATTGTCATATCCCAGTTTTGGCCATTGTGGCTTATTTTTTCAGAAAAATCACTAGATATTGTTCAGTTCATTTTTGTTTGTGCTGTTGGTTGCATGAAACCTCTGCCAGAATTATGTTATCAAAAAATCTCTAGAAATCAAACGTAACGAACAAAATCCCCTAGAATTTTTTTTGTGCCCATACAATATTTATATAGTGCCCCATGACCAAAACTAAGACATGCAACTAATGTTATTGTTAAGGAAAAAAGGAGGAAGTTCTCTAGTCGACGCGTATATTTTTTCATGTACGACCACGCATAACTTTTTACAGAGTAGTCCAATTTTGATGATTCTTTTTTTATTGGATAGGGTATAACTCGAAGTTGAAAAAAAATCCACTCCTTAGGGTAGGGAAATGGAGAATGATTGTTGATTTACTTCTCAACCGATTCTACCACGTATAACTTCGTGTATAGGGTATGCTTGAAAGGTCGTCGCATTTGAATTTGGAAAAAAATTCACCCCTAAGGGTAGAAAAATAGCGGATGATTTATTGATTTCCTGTGAACCGATTCTGTTGAAACTTGGCACACATATGTAGTTCTGATGACACTACAATATAATGGAGACCCGGAATTAATCTGATGATGGAGATGGAAGACAGTCGAGGGATCACCTCAACGGTTCACAGCAGCTACCTCGTGTTTGGGATAATACGTACATGCCCATAGCATGTAATTGCTATGGGCACCGGCGGCTGGTCAGGTTGACGAGAGTCTTATCGATATCTGAGCCAAGCAACGTCGGGCGCGTTTAGTACTTGGATGGGGGTCTATCTGACAAGGAAGGTGCGCGTTAAAATGCCCTAAAAACTGTAGCGTAGTAGCATATTCGCAGCCGCAGGCGTCTTATCAATGAGCACGAGATAAGACGATAGATATACCGTCCTTCGGAGGGGACGTTAAGATGGCGTCCCGCATTCATAGATGTTGAGCTCATTGAAGAACCCTACATCTGAAACTACAGAGGATTCAGCAAAATTTCCGGTTGGGAGGAGTGTGCTCACAACATAACCCCTGAGGTCCTACAAACTGTTATGAGAGAATTTCAAAATCGACTTGCTTATTCTCAAGAAGTGAATGGTGGTCATTTTAAACATTCAATTCAATTGCAAAATAAATTGAAAAATACTTCCTGAACATTATGTGACATCATTTCTTTCATTCTACATAAAGTATAAACATTTTACATTTTCAAAATAATTTTTCTCATTTATGATTGCCCCTAAAGGGGTGAAATGAGGGTTAAATTAGGATTGGAATTGTGTATAGGAATTCCGTTAGTTTTCAAGTTGGGGGTCATGAAAATTGATATTTGAAGTCTTTGTTACAAATAGAAGAAATATGTATTTCAGTGTTTTTAGACATGCAATCCCTTTAAGGGGCGAAAGGGAGAGTGAAAGTTTGTATGGGGGTTCCGTTAGCTTTCCAGTTAGGGTCATAAAAATTGATATTTGAGGTCTTTGTAAGGGATAAAGAAATACATGTTCCAGTATTTTTATAAATGCATCCTCTAGGGTGGTGAAAGGGGAGTGAAAGTTTGTGTGAGGATTCCGTTAGTTTTGAAGTAAGAGGCATAAATATTGGTATTTGAGATCTTTGTTACAAATAAAGAAATATGTGTTTCTGTATTTTCAGAAATTCCGTCCCTGAAGGGGTGAGTGAATTTGTAATTGTCGTCACAAAAAATATAAAGTTCAACGCGGACGAAGTCGCTGATACCAGCTAGTTATAGTATATAACAGTTAATAATTGAAGTGAGGTGGTTAAGTAAGTATTTTGAAAGTAATCCAAATTGAATGGGTAGCAATTAGTAGATTTTAGCCACAAAAAATTAAAAAATAAAAAATGTTTAACAAAAAATCAAACCGATAAAAAAAGAAACTGAAAAGCAAGAAATAAAATGAACCTTTTAAGTCTTGATAACTAAGCTCCTGAAGTAATGTAAGTAACTAATTTTGAGTCGGCGCCAAACAAACAATCAACGAAGATCATTAAATTACTTTGGATAAATGATCAAAACAAAATAACATAAAAATGCAACGTGAAATCACCAGCGATAAACGATAACATTCCAAAAATGCGCTCTCCGCACGACCACTCGCAACGACGTGTGCCCTCACGTGTGTGCCCGTTCGATTAGCTGTCCCACTAATATTGACATCGAGAACGCTCGGCAATGGACAATTTGCATAAAATGTCAATTTCCAAATCATGAACTCATTATGAATAGCCAAAAGGCAAATGAGTCTTCAATAAAAGAATAAGTTTCATATAATTCATATATATTGTAAAATCCACTCTTAAAATTTGTACAATTTGTCGATATCATAACGTGATAGCAAACACGCCTTCTATTGGTGTGACGTCAAATGGTCGTAACTGTCTAGTTTGAAGGCTGTTTTGTTTACCTTCAGTTTTCAGTCACAGTTGGGATGGAGGAAATTTTAAGCGCAGCGTTGCCAAGTTTCCCAAATATCGTAGCCGCGATTTGCCAAAAATGATGTGATTATATTTAATGTTTTCACTCATAACCATAACTTGTAGCAACTTGCATATCTTCCGAAAAATATATGTTATTCTACATCGTACTCATTTCTGTACAATTGGTGAAATCTATTACGAATATTTCACTCATATTAGTAATAAATTAAAACATGAACTGGGATTCAAATTTACATGTGAACGCGCGCGTTTCTTTGCGGCCATCTTGTGACGTCAGATGACTCGTATGTGTTATTGTTGTCATTAAGTTGTCATTTAGAATATTAGAGTATATTAGTATCAGGCTCTTCGGTATCGCTCTAAACGTTCTGGATATTTAATTTGTTTGTGTTTGTTCTTGCTGGATGACTGTAGTGATATCATGGAAGGCAAAACCAAAGGATTTCACAAATATTGTATTGTTCCAATGTGCAATAATACGTCCTCTAGTAGTCCCAGTAAATTGTTTTTTATCTGTGCCCAGACACGACAAAAAACGGCCTGAGTGGTGCCAAATAATGAAAAGGGAACCTCTCTCCAGTGTAACAAATCGTTACTGTTGTGAGGATCATTTTGAGTGAGTTTATAGTTGTATTTAAGTTACATTTACTTCAAACCTAGACAGTTTGACAATTTGACGTGACACCAATAGAAGGCGCGTTTGCTGTCACGTGATGACATCGACAAATTGTACAAATTTTAAGAGTGGATTTTACAATATATATGAAACTTATTCTTTTATTGAAGACTCATTTGCTTTTTGGCTATTCATAATGAGTTCATGATTTGGAAATTGACATTTTTTGCAAATTGTCTTAGGAATTAATCTATGACGCCTGAATGCACCATTTAACAATTCTAATTCTAGTTCCCCAATCCCGTATTATAATCTTTGGCCCGTAGCTATGCACCGTCAGCAGATTAAATAATCCAGATTGTAAATCTGACAACGTTGGTATCGCAATATTAGATTATAGTTGGAGATGATCAAATGTCAAAATTGTCAGTTTCAATTTTTCATTTTCAAAATGACTAGTGGTGAACACACAAAAAGAATCCTCAATTTTTCCCCGGGAGAAAAGCAGAGTCTCATGGGGGTACTTTTAAAACATGCTAATATCATCGAGTACAAAAAAACAAACAAAGTTTCCAATGATGATAAATCTCAAGCTTGGAAGCGAGTTACGAAAGAATTCAACAGCACTGCACCTATGCTCTGCTATAGGACCGTCGAGAAGTTAGAAAGGCTCTTCACCAACTCAATCAACTGTCCTACAAAAGCCTATAAATGATAAGCTAAACGTAGACATCACTCCAGCGAAACATACTCAAAAATAACCACCAACTGGCCTTCAGGGTCCTATAAATGATAAGCTAAAAGTAGATATCTCTCCGAACAGCAAACCAACCCACCAAAAAGAGCAGTGCAGTAGTGGTTAATAATAAACCCTCATCTTCCATCACAACTCCTAAAACACCATTGATGTCTAATCGAAGAAGGCCAATGGGTAAGGTGTTGACCTCCTCAGATGTGGCAGAAATATACAATCTGCTACTAGATAAGCGACTCATTTTGGTTGAAAAGCAAATCGTGCAAAATATGGAACTACAAAACTTCCCAATGAAGAAAACACAATCAAAATGAACATTTTGAAGCAACAACAAGAAAATCTGTGTTCGGAAAAGGAAGAAAAACTTTCGAAAATAGATCTGCTGAAAGCTCAATTGAGATATAAAAAATATCTGCTCTCCACAAATATTTGAATCTGTGCAGATTATGAGATGCAACTGATGAATTTTATTCTTTAGTTTTTCACCAATGAGAGCGAATATGATAAGCAACATTGATCGTACTTAGCATTTCTAGTTGAGTTGTTTTTGTTTAATACTTTAAATTATTTATATTTTGTTCAAGTTGAAGGTACCTAGTTCCTGAATTTAGCTGTTGTAAAGTTGTATTTATACCAAAAATTTGAGGCTATCAATAAAAACGCTGGAAGTAAACAAAGAATATCTATTTTATTTATTATTTACATGGGTAGTGCATATACTATACTTATTTTACAAACGAGCAAAAAAATTATCAATAAAATGTCTACTGAGATCATAAGGTGCATGAGGTGGGGTAATCTACTAGCCAACGTAATCCAAAGACAGACACTCCCTTGCATTTATCAACTTACAAATCATTTTATAATTCAATTTCGTCTTCTATGTTTTCCAGGAAGCTGAAAAATGTAGGTTTTGTAAGTCGAAATCTTCGAAAAAATGAATAATTTTCCATTGTGTCGAAATAATCACCCCTTTCGTAGACTCTGCGAGCAAAACCAAAGTTGATGATATCGAGGATATCTAGGTCATCATCAATGAATACTTCGTCCTCCATTTTATCCCGAAATAATGAAAAACTTGCAAAAAATCTCAATACTCGAAAAATCGGTGTCAAAATGAAATAAATGTCATTCGCTAAACCACGCTTCGTTGACCGATTAGAAAATCTGAAGCTCAAACCAGATTTGTCTTGCGGTGCATGATAAACAATAATCTAATCCAGGTTTCCGTAACTAATCCGCGAAATTAGCCTACGGTGCATACGGGCGTGGAGATCATAAGGTGCATGAGGTGGGGTAATCTACTAGCCAACGTAATCCGAAGACAGACTTTCCCTTGCATTTATCAACTTACAAATCATTTTATAATTCAATTTCGCCTTCTATGTTGTCCAGAAAGCTGAGAAATGTAGGTTTTGTAAGTCGAAATCTTCGAAAAAATGAATAATTTTCCATTGTGTCGAAATAATCACCCCTTTCGTAGACTCTGCGAGCAAAACCAAAGTTGATGATATCGAGGATATCTAGATCATCATCAATGAATACTTCGTCCTCCATTTCATCCCGAAATAATGAAAAACTTGCAAAAAAACTCAATACTCGAAAAATCGGTGTCAAAATAAAATAGATGTCATTCGCTAAACCACGCTTCGTTGACCGATTAGAAAATCTGAAGCTTAAACCAGATTTGTCTTGCAGTGCATAATAAATAATAATCTAATCCAGGTTTCCGTAACTAATCCGCGAAATTAGCCTACGGTGCATACGGGCGTAAAATCATGGTCGAAAATCATCAACAATCATTCATTATTAGGAAAAATATGCACAAATTAGCATCAAAATCGCGGCTATGATATTTGGGAAACTTGGCAACGCTGCTCGTAAAATTTCCTCCATCCCAACTGCGACTCTCTACACGTCACAAATCGTGGACGGAAAACAGTAGATAACCTCACATTAATGACAACTAGAGGACGTATTATTGCACCATTGAACTCAATACTACGTAACTGGAAAGGCCCCGCGTGCTTTGACGAAATGAACGGCAGTGTGCCAGGGGCAACTGAGAGAGAAAGGACGATGTTTAGTATTTGTTTCTTTGTCCGCCTCGAAAGCTTAAACGTTATTTTTTTATTCGATTTGTTTACCTGTGCCGTTTTACCTCTAATAAAAGTATTTTTTACTTGTGTATTCCTAATAAGAGTGCAAATAAAGGTGTTTTGTGGTGATACAATTATTAAGATAAATACATTTTATTGTTTTTCTAGTTTAATTGTGGTCAATAATGGTTCTAAACTGTGTGGCCTATGGATGTAATGTCGTACACGATGCAAGGAGCAAGATTTCTTTTCACGCGTAAGTTTTTATTAAAATCTTAAATTATAAAATCAAAGAAGGATAAAAAATAAAAATTTAAATGTAAAAAGTGTATTAATAAACACAGCAATTAACCATTTTGCAAATATTATTAATATTTTTGAACCCAAACATCCTGTGGTACAAGAATTTCGCTCCGAAGAATGTTATGAATTTCACTTAATTAGAATCAGAATCAGTTTATTCATCACAGAAATATACATTTGAATTCAATCAATACCAAATACAGATATACATTTATAGGACTAGTCAAAGAAACACATAGAATTAAAATATTCGATACAATTAAAATAAGTGAATGCCTAAATACAGGTACATACTCATAAAACTTAACCATAGAAATACAGATTAAAATTTGAATGTGAGCCACTTGAAATGAGAATTTTTCAAAATTGGAGAAATTGTTCATTTTTATAGAATTCGTTTTCAATAAGAAATTTTTTTAGTTCATTCTCGAATGATGAATTATAGTTCCTATCATTCTTATATATAAGTTTGAATTTGTTATACATTTTGGCTCCTATACAGTTAGGTGAATTTTGGCAGATTTTTAAACGGGAGTAAGTTTGGTGTATATTGTTTTTTATTCTTGTATCATGCGAGTGCACATCCTCATTCTTCTCAAGCCTATGTTCGTTGTGTCGAATGTACATAATTAGTTGATAGATATATAAGTTAGGTAGTGTCATTATTTGTGCTCTAGTAAACAGATTTTTACATGTAGTTGTTGGGTGAACACAATTAGAAAAATTATTCAACTGTTTATAAAATGCAGAATGCCTCGTCACTCAAAGTTAGTGAACTTACAGTTACATGGTGAAGAGGCTTCAATTAGACACAAAATGACTAAAATAGTATTGTTCAAAAACTGTTGACGAACATAAAATTGTTCATGAATACCTTATTTTTAATTATTTTATTTTTTAAATTTATGGTTTTATATTGTCGATTGTAGAAAATTCTTTGTATGCAATATGCGTGTAAAGCACCTTTTTTCACTCATCTGATTGTTTCGTGCATCAAAATTCACATTCGTAAAAAAGGTTCACTTTACACACATGTTGCATACAAATATTGTATAAATAACCATTGTCTGTCGTTTTAATTTTTGATTGTTTCCTTTATTCATTACCAATGATGTTGTGTATTGAGTTTTTAAAATAATGCTTTTTGGAAATAAATAAGACTGAATGAAATATTCGTAATGGATTTCTCCAATTGCACAGAATGAATTAATACGATGTAGCATAACATATATTTTTTTTGGAAAATATACAAATTGCTAATTTCCGGCGAAGGGACCGGCCGCCGCCGCGCATCCCGCTGCCATCATTTTACGCTTTACCCAATTAATTTGCTTGTTTGTTCGTATGTTTGGCGTCGACTCAAAATTAGTTGCTTACATTAGTTTGGGAGCTTAGTTATTGAGACCAAAAAGATTTATTTTATTTTTTGCTTTTCAGTTTCTTTTCTCACCGGTTTAATTTTTGTTTGTTTTTTAGTTTTTATACACGATCCCACAGGCTCTATAGTTGAAGAGGCAGAAGTTTTTCATAGAGAATCTAGGTCGGCAACTCTTATGAATGTCCACGCTGAAATGATTTTAATTCGATGTTAAACATTAAACATTTATTTATTTTCATATTTGAGTTTACAATAATTCTGTATACAATTGAAATGGAACATATAAATTTAAAAAATAGAATATTATGTATAACCAGACAGTTATTAACTGGTATAAGATCATACATGGTTTTAGAATAATTTTTAATAGAATTAAATTTATTGGAAAATAATAACATATTAACGTAATAACAAATATTCAGACATTATTAATAGAATTAAATAATGAAAAAAAATTTATAATACATTTGAAATTAATGAACATAGGATAATAATAAAAAGAAGAAATGGAGGATGTAAAATGAATGGAATCAGTTATTTCTTTGTGATAGAATGTAAGTTTTCACTTTAATTTTGAATTGAAATATATTGTTACATTTTTTTAGATCATCGGGTAGATCATTGAATTTTGAGATTGCCTCATATGTAAATTTTTTCTGACCTATTGTAGAATTAATAGCTTCAAGATGGAACCAGTTATATTGTCTAGTGTGGTGAGTATGAGTTTCGGAGTTTCTTGTTAATATGAAATTAGATTTCAGCCTTTTATTGATAATATCATAAGCAATTTTCAGAGTGTTGATTGTATAGTGTTCCTCTAAGGAAAATGTATTCGTTTTATCTAACAGTTGATTTGTTGGTACCTATATCATATGGAAGACGATAAAGGACTTTTAATGATTTCTTATATAATACAGACATTTTGTTGAAATTATTTCTTGAACAAGATCCCCAAATATTTATTAAATAGTTTATTCGACTGAGGATATGAGAATGAAGAATTAAATTTGCTACATATGTATTAAGTTTGGGACATCTTCTCAATACACCAATAATGGGAGAAATATTTTGTTTGAGAATATCAATATGCTTGTCCCATTTCAGTTTCTTATCAATCATGGGCAAATTCATTTGATTGAACAATCTACTGTATCGACGCAATTTCACAATTGAAAATACAATGCTATTTAGAACTGAAAGTTTTTCCGTATAATCACAAAAACGTTATGGGTGTTAATCAGAAGAAAAAAATGGTTATGTCGGAGGTGGTAAATTTCTCAACATAAAGACAAAATGAGCACCATCACAATAACCCGAATATCATACCTCTATCTACGAAATCATAGAAAATTTGGAGGGCGTACCCTTTCTCGTGGAATGAAATCAAGAAATGTATCCTTCTGATATTCATCTTACCTTTGAATAGAGTGGTATCGTACACTCCTGAACCGACTTCAACACGCAGTCTTGTATTTTAGAATTCACGCTGTGATTATACTGCATTACGCTGGACATCAAAATGCTCTTGGCCTCCTCTTGACCCAGCGAAGGCATTCTGATGAAATTGTCTTCATTCAATTTCTCCCTGATCCTCTCATGCATATCGCTGGATTCTGATACGGAAATGATAAGTTTGATATTGTCGGGTAACACTGTAGGTAGCCAGTCTATGCTTTTGGAACTATACGGTCGCACTTGATCAAGACCATCTAGAAGAATTATGAGAGGTCTTTGTAAGCAATTAGCTGTTAGGAGCGTAGGCAGAACGTTCCGATACGTTTCTATATTCTGGAAAGGAAAAAAGAAAATGATCTACAAATTGAAATAAACACAGCCAGTTTCACGTCTCTAGCAACAGAAACTAAACATGGCGGTTGCTAAGGCAGATGAATCATTAGCATATGTTTTTATAGTTTTTGATTTTATTTGATCGAGTTATTTTCGAATAAATTTATTTTGATCCCCCCACCTATGTAGAAATATGCATAACTTGTTTTTCGATAAATTGTTTCCTGGACACTTTTTGATAGGACATATTGTTTTCGTGGTATTATTTTAATTATATTATATAGCGCAGAGCACGAAGGGGGGGTCGTAGAGAGATGGCAATTTTTTCCAAAAATATTAAAAATCGCGAAAAAGTCTTTGGTCATGATTGCACAAATTCTAAAAAATTTCTTCACCTAGTAAATTCCTATAAATGGTGTGTCAATGTCAATACCCATCGGAAAAAACGCATTGGATCCGATTCCAGAAAATTGTTCAGATAATTTTTTCTATTAAATTAAAATTACTCTCGTTATTCAAAATAGTCCACGGGGAAACGCACAGCCCAATGGAGGGGTCGTAGAAAAATGCGGATTGTGCCAGGGGACTTTTTAAAGAAGAAAGGGGTACCATTGAGGGTCTGAACGCGAAAAAATAATTCCTTCTCCTAGTTGACTCCATCGATTTTAACGATACCCCCATTTCCCCCAAAGAAAAAAAGTTCGAAAAGAGTACTACAAAAAAGTCTAATGAAGTTTTATCGAAAAACGATATTTTTTTCCCATGACGTATAATTTCTAGTAAGGGGGGGCCCGGGACTGAAATTTTTTTTTTGGCTGCGCTTTTCGAGGACGTCAATTTTTCGAGTCGTCGAGTTTCCATAACGAAGTCGATTAGGGGGACAAGTGCCCCCCTTCAAGAAAATTTTGTCTCCGTGTTTCAAATCGAAAAGTCCTATATAAAAATTTCGATTTCGTCGAAAACAATATTTTTGTCGAAAAAAGGGGGGGGCACAGAATTTCTCACAGATTACGAATATATAATTAGTTTTGCCCCACTTGCCCCACGACGGTCATAAAACCCAGCTGACGTTCCCCATTTGGGATTGGGGTAGTAGGTGGTGAGAGAAGCGTTACGACCAGATTACATAAATTGTGCCCCACCTCCTTCTGCTTTTTCAGGGATTCCTTGTTAATAATAATATATATTCATCCCTAATGATATAAGAATACGATAATAAAATTGAAAATAAGCTTTTTGATCAGGTTGATAGAATATGATCTTTGAAAGTAAACAATAAGAGTTATTACTCCGGGTGAATATTCATATTCATTGGTTTATTTCAGTGGTACAATAATGCTTCTTCCTGAGCATGTACAATGTCCACTTTTTCAATTCCGACCCGGATAGCGAAATCGAATGAACATTTATTTTTGAATTTGTTTGGTACAAGGAATGAATGACTTTTTTGTCCAAAAGTCTAATGTATTTCATGTGTTTCTATAGAATATTACCTGTATCTTGTGACATATTTGTGAACTAGAGATTTACTTTTTGAAATGTGTTTGGATTGAAACTGAATTAGTGTCATAAGGAATAATTGTCAAATATCCATTATTTGAGATTTATTTATTCTATGATTCATCATCACCATAATTATTTCGAGGTCAGTTTATAATAATTCTTTGAATCAACTTTTCAAGAGATAATAATTTTTCCAAATAGGACTCCTATTATATCATGCATTGATGGCGATTAAACCATGTCGTAGTACATAATTTTCAGATACCTATACATCCATGATCTTATTGAAAAAATCAATTCACTCAAGAGGAAGGGGATTATCACATTATTCATTTGGAAATCCCCTCAGATGTCCAGCAATACCAAAATATTTTTTAATTTCCACAGAAGAAAGTTTGAGATCTTAGTTTTATAAGTTATATAAAACTAAAAAAATCTGGGTTTTATTTCGATTCAGTGAAGAATAGTTTGTATGCCCCCCAATGAAGTGGTAATGATAGATTACAATCACAAACGTCATTTCAATACCGATTCTATCGATTCTGTTCCAAATGAATTGAATTAGTAGGGTTCAAAGGACTCCACCCCAAATACAATGAAACGTCTATCACTGGAGTGTTAGAATTAAAATCAAATTAAACCTAGGTTCGTATGAAATTCACACAGAGTGTGACAGAAAATAATCGAAACTGTCAAATTAAAGGAATTTCGAATGAAAAATTTATTTTAGATTGCGGACATCGTAACAGTTGGACTCAATGAGCGTGCGTACATGTCAATATGATATGATACTGATTTGTTTAATATACATATAAAAAAGAATGGTATAATAGTAATAAAGTAATTTTTTTCAATCTGCAAAATATTATACATAAATACAAAAATACAAGGCTGTAAAATATTAGAAACATTCGAGCATTGAAATATTAAAAACATTGAAATTATTTGAGAGTGTCTATTATGGTTGAAAGCAACATACTGCTGGAAGTATTCTGGTGCCATATTATTCACTATTTTGAATTCTTGAATCATTGTAAAATAGTAAAATCTACTGACAGCCAATTTAGAGTGTTCAACATTGACATAATTGTTTCCAGTTGTAATACCACAAGAGAGTGAGAATAAAGTGAAAATAATTCGACATATTTTCGAGAACTTGTTGCCAGGCAATTGACACGAGAGCCCGACGGGCTCGAGTGGCTATTGCCAAATGCCAACATGTTTGAGAAAGAAATCTGGAATTTTCTACTTTATCGAACTCTCGTGTGGTATTCTGTAGATTACTTTTTTTTTTTTTTTTATTTGATATTTTTGTCTCTTTTTTGAGTGCATCTTCTTTCGATCATTAGCGACTGTATACAGTTATATTTTAGATTTAACATTTATATCCGTTAAGTATAATAATAAGTTATCGTTAGAGTCTTTGAAGATATCCGCTAAAGTTTCTTGAATTTGATATTTTTGTCTCTGCTTAATGTATTTCGTACACTCGATTAAAATGTGTTTCACTGTTAGACTTGTGGCACATACTTCACATAAAGGTTTTTCACTGTGTTTTAAGTGATATTCGTGGGTAAGGCGTGTATGACCCAGCCGCATACGTGTGATAGTAACCTCATCTCTTCGGCATTTGAACTTGGTTTTACGAGGGAGCACTGATTGTTTAATTTCTTTCAGTTTGGCGTTAGAACGATCCCACTCTTGTTGCCACTTGTTGGTCACTTTCTGCCGGATGTAAGCCTTCGTGTCGCTGATTACAGTTTGTTCGATTTTTGGGATGTCTTCGTTGGATGTGGTTTCCCGTGCTAGTTTGTCTACTTCCTCGTTGCCGTCCACTCCTACGTGCGACGGTACCATATTACACGCAATGCTGAGTATGGATTTCTATATTTTTTTCATTCGCATATGCAAGCGCTTTTAGGCACTTAGAAATCGGTGATTATTAGACATTTATCTATATTTTTTTCATTCGCATATTCAAGCGCTTTTAGTATGGCGAAGAGTTCGCCAGTATAGATAGTGCTTATAGTTGGTATCCTGAAGGACTTCTGATAATTATTTGATATGAAAGCTGCTGCTACTCCCGATTCTGTTTTAGAAGCATCGGTGTATATGTGGTGGTAACTTTTGTATTTTTCTAATAGTGTAGAGAAGTGAATCCGAATTGTTCTGGGGTTCACAGTATTTTTGCCAAGTTCTGTCAAGCTTAAGTCGGAGATAGGGAGGGTTATTGACCAGGGGGGTGGAGTGTGTATGTTAGATTCGTAGCCTGTTGGGATAAGGATATTCAGATAGGATAGATATTGATTTACTCTTTCGTAAAATGGGGGGTCATAAACACATTTCCTCCCAAAATGAAATAATGTACTGAACTGGTTTTGATTCATTTTTTACCTTTCATTCGAATTATTGATAGACGTCAAACTAGAAATATAAGTTGTCAGACAATGAAAACGTATTACCTCAAATTATTCCCGCGGTAATTTTCTAGGTAGAATATTCCCTCTATAATAATGTTCTGATTGGCCAAAACGTACATGAATGATTTGAATTAAAAGTTTCCATTGGTTTCTAGAAATGTCACAAAATAATCAGTATTATTCTTATTCCACGGTTTTGAAGTTTTTGAAGCATATTCAATCTATTTAGGTTGAACTTGTCTAGAATACATGTGCAATAGTCAAGATGTGGCTGTATTATAATATCATTCAAATATTCAGATACAAATGTTTATTCATACCATTTTTGTACATAAACAATTACAAATAATAAGTGATAGTATGATACAGAAAACCAGATAATATCAAGATCACCTAAGCTCCATCGGGTTGTGTTGCGATTTGATATCTTCAGTTTTTCTTTAATATATTTCTCGGGGTCGTAGATTATGAATTGCTAGTCAAAATTCATAAAATCTAAATGGCGGCTCCAAGATGGCGGACGATCTCTGTAATTATGGTCCGATTCTATTCAAAATTGGTATGTAGAGGTTTTCGGGGTCGGAGATTATGAATTTTTTGTCAAAATTCATAAAATAAAATGGCGGCTCCAAAATAGCGGACGATCTCTGTAATTATGGTCCGTTCTATTCAAAATTAGTATGTGGGAGTTTTTGGGGTCGGAGTTTATGAATTCGTTGTCAAAATTCATGAATTCAAGATGGCGGCACCAAGAGATAGTGGAGAATTTTGTGATTACGGATCGTTTCTATTCAAAATTGGTATGTCGGAGATTATTCATTTTTTGTCAAAATTCATAAGTTGAAGATGGCAGCTCCAGGATAGCGGACGTGTTGATCTTCAGTTGGTCTCCTTATTGGCGAACTAGATAGCTCAGAACTTACAGGAAAAATGTCTTATAATAACGATGCTTTAACAAAAATGCATAGGTTAGGGTGTACTTACTAAAGAGAACGAAATTAAATAATAAAAAACCTTTTTGAAGACAAAATCAAATGTGCTGAATAGTAAAAAATCATTGCTTTGGATGTGTGACGTAGGTTATTCCGTGAGTTACAGATTCAAAAGCTTATCGCTAATATTCGATTTAATTGATGAATGTTAATTATCTAATTAGAAAATATTACTTATATGGCATGAATTTGATCTAAGTGGATACATTTTGTGAAATTCCACGAAATAATTGAAGATCTTTCGATATTTTTTCATAAATATAGTTGAAGTAAGATCAAATGAATTTTATTGAAAGAACTTCGGAACAGATACTGCAATAACTCTCCTATGTGGATTTTTCTCATAAAACAAGTAAAACCTCCAAAATATTGAATTTTCAGAAAGAAAATCAGTTGAAATTTCATGCAGTATGTTAACTTTCTTCAAAGACTAGTTTTAGAGGTGAATGAGGTTTATACATAACCTCTAGATGTAATTTCATAACACATCTCTACACCACACTCAGCTACTTCTTTTTCTCGGTCCATGTCACAGTCACAGACATTTTTCTGCCATATTGAAACTTGTTGTTCCATATGTCAAAAGTCTTTGTCATACGTCAACCATTAACCTATTTTATTGTACCCTCGCCTCCATGTGTATTTGATAATAACATAATTTTAAAAAATACTTTGTTAATATATCAAAATGTTGTTTGTTAGTACTAACCACCGTCCCTAACATTAGTGAACCCGCACTAGATGCGGACACGATGATGTTACGTTATTGTAGTTGTTTTCAGTGTTGTTCTTCATAATTTTGTCCAACATACAATGGCAGGTTATTTTTCTCTTAACTTTTGTCCCTTGTAATTGTAACATTTACTTCCCCTTTAGCTCTGCTTTTAACCCCTTCCATTTAGCTGACGATGAAACATGTCCAGTTCCTGATGTAAATCTTCGAGCCAAATTGGTATTAAAATTGTTTTTTGGTTGAGTTAGACTGTATGATTTCTCACCTACCTAATAATGAATAACTATTAATCCCCTGGGCTGTAGATGTATTTTGAGGATTCTTCAGTCTTCATTATCGTTTCAACAACCTAAATTATGATTCTGAAGTTACGAGGACCGCTTGGTATAATTTTCCTCCAATGCAACTTGGGTAACGCTATATCCTCAGTGGTTAGTGAGCATTAACATCAACACTCTGTCGCATCGCTCTCTTGACTTCTTTAATTTTGTCCAAAAATCTATATTTTTCCATCGCTAAAGTAATACCTACCGTGTCCCTTAGAGTCCAACCTTACCTACACGTGGTTTGAGGTGAACAGGCCGCTCGGCGAATGGGGCAGTTTGCAAACAGACCTAAATCCAAGCTATGGCATCGAGGTCTCAAAAGAAATGGGGCCGCAACGGAGCCTCCGAAAAACAGGGCGAAATCTCAGAGTAATCAGCCTTAGCCCTGTGCAGGGGGCACCATAGGGCTGGACAAACCCCTTTCCCTAACTAGTGGGTACAAATGATAAATGAGCCGAAATGTCGAAAGGGAATGAAGACAATTCTTGGCCTTCTCGGATTCTTTCAGGACACTGGAGAGGATGCAGTTCCGAGCGTTCCACAGGATAGAAAGAAAACTCTACAGGGTACTGAACAAACAATAAGGGCCATCCAGGTAGCCATGACAATAATAAGGAAGGACCTCGAAGTGGCCCCCTAACCAGGATCCATGGATACGACATGGTGGAACACAAGGACTGGAAGAAACAAGTGGAAGGCAAGTGGGTAGCAAAACAACTGAGATACAATGGCCCAAGGGGCTCAAGTGTCATCGGAGGCCACAGCCAGAAAACCCTGCGTGGTGGAGTTTTCAGTGGGTGAATCTGAGGTGCAGAAGCACAGACTACAGGACTCAGGGACTCCCCACTACCGTGCCCATAAAGGATTTTCTCCACCTTAAAAAAAACACCTACCGATGAAATCGGGCAATAAATCATTAAACTCCTCCGCTATTCTGATATTTTTTTATATGAATCTATTGAACTGAACTGTTTCTTCATACGAAAATATATTATTTCCTATTTTAAGCGAAATTTGGTTAATTTCTGATTGCAATGAAAACTTATAAAATGAAAATACTTACATGAGTACAATAGCACTTATGACCGTAACTCAAAATTGAACATTGATTAGTAATTGAACTCAGAAGTTGTTGGATCGTACTGGATTGAGCACTGATTCCCACAAATCGGACTATCGAGAAAGCTTCTGGTGTCCATTGCTGGCAACACTGAGCGATTCTTGCTAACAGAGTGGTTTTCCCACAACCGCTGGGCCCGAACAAAACCAATGGTGATGTGACCTTTCCAGTCAGATACCTGAAAAAATAAGGATAATTGTTGAAATTCAAAAATAGACATCGATTATTATTTTTATTTTCAGAAGAATATTCCATCAACAAAACTCAAATATCTATATATTTTTTTTTTATCAGGCCCACAATAATGCCTGTATACTTATTACTACGGTTGGTCTCATTGAATGTCTGATGTTATTCAATCTTCGATATCATATGTGAATAAAAAACCTACAGTCGCCTTGCTAGGTTCAGGAAAAAGTGTGATTGTAATTTTCATGTGAATTGAATTAAGTTTGACGTAGGTAGTCATGAACACCATGAAATGTAATTTTTTTCACTTCTGGCGAATTTTACTTCCTACCTGGCTGCCTCATTTCGGTTTAATGTTTTCAAAATAACCAATTGAGAGTTATTGCAACTTAGAAATGAGCGCTGACTTTATTGAAAGATTCGCTAATAAAGTATCCTCTAACGCGATTCCAAGAGTGAACTATTGCAAGGCGCTGTTAACAAAACTAACAGATCTCTATAACCTAACCTATAAAGTTTGTATTTATATTTTATGTCACCTTGATTCGTGGGCTGCTGTTGATCAAATATTTTGTTTTTTACATTTCACTGTTATTATGGAAGAACAAAAGTTTTCAACTGGGACAGATATGACAGAAGAAAAAACAAATTCATCAAAATAAAGGAACGTTTAATAAAAGTTTATTTGCCTTTATTTAAATAAAGTAAGGGGTGCCTGTATTTTAGATTGAGGATATTCTCAACGTCAGACACAATGCGCATGCGTATATGTCAAAATAAACGAAACTTTATTAAAAGAACTATAAAACGGACGTTGCAATAACTCTCTATTTTCAAATGACAATTTGCTTAGTATGACACGTACAAATATATCTCTGTACCCTGAAATTTTCACGATCTAGCTGTAGCTGGATATTTATGTCTCTGTTAGCTATAAAAAGAATCATAATATTATATTTTGAAATTTATAGATTTAATAGGGTGAGGGCCCTGAAATTCGGAAATAAAAATCAATCATCGAATTTTATTCCTAAAAGCAATAAAAACAATTGGTAATCAAAATGAGTCCAATGCAAAACAGCTTTTCAGAGATCAACAATAATAAAATTATGGTTTAAAAAAATACGCTTATATAGCAATAAGAACTAAAAAGTTGAACATAAAAATAAACTTTGACCAAAACATTTTCTCTCATGTACAAAACACGTGAGGTGCTTGACATCAGTTATCTTAATCATTATGAAAAGTAAGTAAAGATCACCCCACGCTTTTTTACACAAGAGAAAAATTTTTGGTCAAAGAATATTTTCATTGTTTTTAACTTTTTAGTCCTTATTGCAATATAAACAGGTTTTTTTTCGTTATTTCAAATTATAATTTTATTTTAAAGTTCTCAGTCCATATTATTACAAAAGACTAAAAGAAACTACGGGAGAAAAACTCTGCTAGTTATTCATCCACATGGGATGGAATTTCTACGAAATTATGGTGCATGCTGCATTTTGGTGAATCTGCGCAATCGCATCACATCTTGAAAATGTAAATTATTTTTTCACACGATTTATAAGCTTCATCATCAATGTTTGAATGTAGGTAACGGAATCTTAGAAATCAATTTTAACCCACTTCCAGACGTCCGAACTATTTGAAATTTTGCACACGTATCAAGAACCGATGACAATACAATAATTTCATAGCCATGACCTAGTAATCTCACCAAAGATATGGCGATTGCGCAGATTCACCAAAATGCAGCATCTCATCTGGATGAATAAATCGAAGAGTTTTCTCCCATAGCCTTCTTAGTCTTATGTAATAATATGGACTGAAAACTCAAAAATAAAATTATAGTTAAAAAAAAAGAACCCGCTTATATAGCAATGAGGACTAAAAAATTAAAAAGAATAAGAATAGTCTTCAACGCTTTTTTACATAAGAGAACATTTTTTGGTCAAAGACTTTTTTCATAATTTTCAACTCTCCAGTTCTTATTGCTATATAAGCGTGTTTTTTCTAACTTTTGGTGAAAGTGCTGAGACCATTTTTTTTCTGACAATTTTGTTGGGAATACCAGGTCATAGCTATGAAATTAGTGTATTGTCATAGGTGTAAAAATTTCAAATAGTTCGTACGTCTGGAAGTGGGTTAAAATTAACTCATACCTACATACATACAGGTGAAGTTAAATAAAACGTGTATAAAAATACTTCATTACATGTTAATTACTACTTAGTTATTATTTCTTTCAAATATCTTCAACTATTGGTTGATTTCAAGGATCCTGGAAAATACAATCACTGCATGTTGCTTCCGAATCATCATGTTTCATTGGAATAATCTGCTGTTCCATTCACTCTTTTGGTTATTATTTGAAATTTGACAAAGAATCTAACTTTTCCATGACGGATAATAATACATTCACGACATCTGAGAGTCACTTATATTGGAAATAAGTAAGGAAGTACTCCAAAGTTATTTTTTTTCAAACATTTGTATCGTTACATTCCAGTAGAATAGAATAGAATTTATTAAACCTCGTTACATAAAATTATATGAAATAAGAGAATTTTGTGGCATAGTGGACAAATTATTTAATTAAAGAAAAAAAGCATCCTCAAGTGGGAGTCGAACCCACGACCTGATGATATCTAGCCATACGCTCTATCAAACGTACGTACGTTTGATTTTCGATTCATTTCTAACATGAATATTAAATTGTCGAAGGAAAGGATTCACGAGTGTGTGTAGATGTGTCCTATGTCCTATGTCCTCGAATGGCTCAATTGGTAGATCGTATGGCTAGAGATCATAAGGTGGTAGGTTCGACTCCCACTTGAGGATGCTTTTTTTCTTTAATTTGATAATTTGTCCACTATGCCACAAACGTCCCTTCTTTCATTATATGTATTTCCGACGCAATATTTCCACTTTCATAAAATTATATGTTTGTAGCATGTCAAGATACAATAGTTAAAATTACAAGTAATAAAAATAGTCATTACAAATGAAATAAACAGGACAGAATTACATATATATATATATATATATATATATATATATATATATGTATATGCAAATGTTTAAAAGTTTTGAAACAACACAACAAAACAATCACAACGTGGATTGTATTAAACATTCCCCCTAAGAGAGTTTTATTGTTTTAGAATTTTTATTATAAATATTTTTGTTGCGTTATGGTTATGTAGTTGGGGTGAGTATCATGCATTCATGGTTAAATGATAGGAATTCCTCTATTGAATAAAAACAATATAATAGTAAATGGTTCTTTGGGCATTTCTTGAATTGGCTGAAATTTAATGATTTTACAGATGCTGGTAATTTATTGAAAATTCTGACATTTGTGGAATTTTGCTATGTGACGGACAATCTGAATTTAGGAGTTCTGAGTTCATTCAATGATCTTGTAGCATGGTTGTGGACATCAGCATTTGTTGAGTACAGAGTTATATTAGTAAAAATCTCCAGTAGAGTTTGATAGATATAGACACAAGGGATTGGTAAAATTCTGAATTTCTTGAATAGTGACTGACAGTGGGCATGGAAGGTTGCACCCATCGTTGGGCCCAGATTGAGTGTAGAACTTAAAATAAGTTTCCTTTGCGAAAATTGCAATTTCACTTACGCTTTGATGTCTCCTATCGTCTTATCCCTATTGATATTACACTGCGCTGCCTTTTGGCAAAAATTCGTCTGCTGATTCAACTCCTCGAACAAAGAAGCTTCGATCCCGTAGCTTGGTTTCAGCATGGATTTACTCTGGTGTTCGTCCACGATCGTGCTAATCATTTCGCTAAGATGTTTCTTCAGATGGTGAGCCACAATCGCGATGTATTCTTCGTGCTCTGGTATTTCGGGATTCAGCCCGCCTTCCACATATCTCACCGGTATCCTCACTATGTGTTTTTCAGTCAACTGGTTCTGAAAAGAAAATAAAAACTGGGAAATAATTCTTGTCAATTGAAAATGAAATCCAGTAGTGTAGTCGATAGATGTGCTATATATTCAGTACTCTCGATGAAAACCGAATTCAGAATTTTTATATATCAATTCTCCCGGTTATAATCCATTCATTAATCTCCTTTCCAGTGGCGGCTCAAGGCCCGGGCGACTGCCTAGGGGGCGCCAAAAGTACAAACATAAAAACATTATTTCACAATATAATTATTTTGTAGTATTTAGTAGGTACTGTTACTGTGCTCGAATAATAGAAAAACAAGTGACTGCAACGTGAAAGTTATTTTTTTCTTATATATCCGCCATCGTGGTGATTTTTGGTTTCAAGGGGCGCCGAATTACCCTATCGCCCGGTTGAAAATTTTACCTTGAGCCGGCACTGCCCCTTTCAATTATTTTGTTCACACATTCACAATTGAATAAAACTAGTTGATTCACCTTCAGGTCTTTTTGTAGGATATTCAGTCTTCTATGGGCTTCAGCTTCTCCAGGAGTCATGGTATCTGGCGTTTTAGCAGTCGGTGTATATACCCTGTTCAACCATATGCATCTCTTAGCCAACTCTTGACTCATAAACACCGTATTATGAACCTCCTGTGAATAAATATATGGAACCAGTATTCAGAATGTAAAGAACAAATATACAGGGTGAATATATATTTATATATATATAATGTGAAATGTACAAAATTGTAGAAGTGACCCTATAATTTGTGGGGTGAAGTGGAATTCAATGACACGAAATTTCATGCAACATTATAGGTCACCAACAGATGTCAATATAGGCCAATCCACGACACCAAAAGTCGTACCTCTAGTGCGTTCAGAGTGACGTAAAACAAATAACGAAAGAAAGAGAGATTTGTCGTAGATTGGCCTATATTGACATCTGTTGGTGACCTATCAATGTGGCACGAAATTTCATGTCATTGAATTCCACTTCATTAGGTCTAAGCTTCACCCCACAAATTTTGTGCATTCCACATTTTTATCCTTGCCGGTAGGTATTAGCGCTCTGAGAGATTTGGTTCGAATTCAAAAAAGACCACAAGCCGTCCTGATGATTGGGAAACCATGAAACAGCTGTAGGCGGATGTTGGCATTTTGGGAATCGAAACAAATCTCTCTTTCTTTCGTTTATATATATATATATATATATATATATATATATATATATATATATATATATATATATATATATATATATATACAGTGTCACACATAAAGTTCGCAACATATGGAAGTTTTTTTTATTAATAGATATTTCGAAAATTTGACTTCGCAGTTAGTTTGGGCTTCAAAAATGAATAAAAAACAGCCTCTTTCTTTTTGTCATGTGCTACTCTAAACCTGTCAAATTTGACGTTTTTTTCGAAAATCCTCAAAAAATATTTTTTTTTTGAAATTTCGAAAAATGCCAAAGGAGAAAGTTGCTCAGTACTCTGTCTCTACTGTCACTTCGACTTTTCTCCAATTTTTTTAATTTTTCGAATCTTTCGCTCTACCGATTCGAACGAAACATGATTCAAATTCCATGATTTTGATGAATACGAGACTACAATGTCATATCTTGCCCAAAAAATACCTACATTGGCCTGTTACCAGAAAGAAAAAAAAATGCAACTCCAGAAATTCATCTTTATTGTTGCAAAGTTCATCTAGTTTTTTCATTTCATTGTGAAACTGATTCGGATTTCCAATCTATGGACTCTAATATGTCAGTAATCGAATAAACGAATTTCTCCTCATTCTTATTACACTCGTATTTTTTCTATGGGATTATCTGAAACAATAAGTTTATGAACACAGACCATTTGCCAGCAAAGAACATTTAGAGAATACCATTCGGGAGGGTTGTGCTAACATAAATCCCCTAATTATTAAAAATGCCACAGAGTCTGTGAATGAAAGGACTATAATTTGTATAGAACGGGAAGGACGGCATACTGAATGATAAATTCGGGTTCTTTATAAGATTATTGAGAGAAATCAATTGTAACGTAAATAAACTTAACTTGGTTCTACTAATTTATTTCACACTTAATTTACAACTTAATTTATATTACTATTTCACTGTATAGCTCGATCGTATGGGCTCGTTCAGATTGTCTTGACTCTACTTGAGGGTCGCCTATTTATCTCCGATACAGCATTCTCGATGTTTCGAATTCTGGCATGTTCCAATTGTTTCCAATATTGACCGTTGTTTTCCGTGGCAGAGAGACTGGATGTTTCTCGAATATCTCCGGGGATGATCTCATCGCTATCGATGGCAACACGTGAGGCGACAGGTCCGGCCTAGGTTCGTTACATTGCCCCCTTCTTGAAGACATTTCGTCCCGAAATTTCATCCTTGGAGTGTGACGATATCTGCATGACTCCCCATATCTGCACCGTGAAGTTCGATGGAAGTAACACTCCACGGTCTTCATGATCGGTCGTAGAAGAGGGTTACAGCAAACCAAAATCTTGACGCCGCTGGATCTGAATATCGCCTCCAGCATACTTCTTATGACTCTCCAGTCCAACCCATCAATACCACAGGACAATTTTGGAATTGCTAGATCCACCAGATTCTGGTCCACCATAGTATCTCTTAGTTTGGTGAGACTCTTCCAGACTCTTCATGGGGTTTTGAGTTTGGAGTTGACCAAATTTCTTGTAGAAAACTGCGGCGATGCCCCTGGACATTTGAAGATCTTCTGCCACACAGTGCGCTAGTGCGTAGTCAGCAGGCACCTCGAAAAGGTCTCGTGACTCCTCTCTAGTAACCCCATGTAGAACTTTCTGCCCGTTTGAATACAAGGACATAAACTTCTCGAACGTCATATCATCCTCCGGTGGCTTGAGGGTGCGAACTTGGTCATGGTTTCCAGCGTAAGGGGCCAACCTGTTGAAATGGACGACCCTTGGTTTCCTCGGGTGGCTTATGGATTCGGTACACAAGGTCGTTTATCCTTTTCACGATTTTATACGGGCCTTCCCATGAGTTCCGCAACTTTGGTGATAGTCCACGACGACGTTTGGGGTTGTACAGCCAAACCAGATCATCAACCTTAAATCCTCCAGCGTCGGCCTTGATGTCATAGGTCTTCTTCATTTTATCGCTGGCACTCTGGATGTTCAACCGGACTCGTTCGTGGATGTCGTCCATTCTCTGCCGAAGTTTGCTGACGTAGTCCTCTCCCGCAGTGTCTTGTCCTGGCGGTATCCCAAACTTCAGGTCACAAGGCAGTCGCAGTTCTCGGCCCATTAAAATACTAGCAGGAGTTTGACCGGTTGACTCGTGTACTGCGGATCGATAGGCCATCAGGAACAAATGAAGATACTGGTCCCAGTCTCTTTGATGGTCAGAGACAACCTTGGACAAGTGGCGGTTGATCGTCCTGTTCATCCGTTCCACCATTCCATCGGACTGCGGATGTAGGGCCGTGGTTCTTGTCTTGCGGATGTTCAGCAGTAGACATATTTCTTGGAAAAGGTTGGATTCGAAATTTCTGCCTTGATCCGAGTGCAGCTCCATTGGAATACCGAATCGACATATCCATTCTTTCACCAAGACGTCGGCGACGGTGATGGCTTCCTGGGTGGCAGGGCATAGGCTTCCGCCCACTTACTGAAGTAGTCCATTGCCACAAGGATGTATTTATTCCCGTGGTCGGATACGGGAAACGGGCCGGCGATGTCAATGGCGATTCTCTCGAACGGGCTGCCTACGTTGTACTGACGCATCGGGGCCTTGGGTCGTATTCGAGGTCCATTGCTAGCAGCGCATATAGCGCACTTTCTGCACCAGTCCTGGACGTCAGCTTGACAATTGGCCCAGTAAAACCGTTGCCTCACTTTCTGCAGGGTCTTCGTCACTCCCAGATGTCCTCCAGCGACTCCATCATGGATTTCCCGCAGCACTTCCTCTCTTCTGTTCCTGGGAACAATTATTTGGCGTCTGTCTTCCCCACCAATATCGGCCTCCAACACACGTTTCAGGATCCCATTGTCCAGAATAAGAGAGTTCCATTGTGCCCAATAGGACTTAACAGCCGGCGAGTAACCTGCGACTTCCTGCCATGATGGTCTTCGATTGCCCTTCTTCCAGCTGACGACTAAGCCAAGGTCGGGGTCTCTCTCTTGGTCTTTCTGGATCTTGCTGTCATTCCAGTTGTCATCCATTGCCGCGGTTCTACAAAGTGTTGCTTCTTTCTCTTCTGCTCGTCGGCAATGTGAGCAATCATCTGGACATGGTCTTCGCGACAAGGCATCTGCATTCTTATGGCTAGTTCCGGCTCGATGTTCGATCTCGAAATCGAATTCTTGGAGTCTCTCGATCCAACGTGCTACTTGACCCTCAGGATTTTTGAACTGTAAGAGCCATTTGAGAGCTGCATGGTCAGTTCTCAACAGGAATCTTCTTCCATACACGTACTTGTAGAAGTGTTCCACTCCCTTCACAACAGCTAACAGCTCTCGCCTGGTGACACAGTAATTGCGCTCTGGTTTGCTAAGCGTCTTGCTGAAATAACCAATGACCTTCTCCTGTCCCTCCTGGATCTGAGATAGGACAGCTCCAAGTCCCACGTTGCTGGCGTCCGTATCCAAAATGAATTTCCCTTTGGGTAGGGGATAGCTCAGTATAGGTGCGTTGATCAAAGCTCCTTTCAGCTTCCTGAATGAGTCTTGACATTCTTCGGACCACTGGAACTTTGTTTGGTTCGGCCGTGGCCCTTGCTTAGTGGTTTAGCGATGTTGGTGACTCCCGAGCTTTATCGGGTGTAGTAAACCGGAAATTTTTTTTGGGTTTCCTTCCCCAGAGACAACGTGGCCGAGGTATCGTACTTCTTTTTGGAACAGATGGCATTTCTTAGGGCTCAGCTTCAATCCGGAGTTCCTCAGTCGCAGGAATACTTCCTCCAAGTTTTTCACGTGGTCCTCAAACGATCTGCCGACCACAATTATGTCGTCGAGATACACTAGACACGTGTTCCATGAGAGTCCCTTCAGTACTGTTTCCATCAATCTTTCGAATGTGGCGGGAGCATTACAGAGCCCGAATGGCATAACGGTGAACTGCCACAATCCTGAGCCGATGGTAAAGCAGTCTTTTCTCGATCTTCCTGAGCCAGTTCTACTTGCCAGTATCCACTCTTCAGATCAAGGGTCGAGAAAATCGTGGAACCAGCCAACGTGCCTAGGGTGTCATCTATTCTCGGGAGAGGGTAACTGTCCTTCTTCGTGACATTATTAAGTTGGCGATAGTCTACACAAAAGCGTGTCGATCCATCCTTTTCTTCACCAGTACAACTGGAGAGGACCAGGGACTGTCAGATGGTTCGATAACTCCTTCTTTTCCCATATCGCTGACTATTTTGTCAGCCTCTTCCTTCTTGGCAAGAGGAAGTCTTCTTGCTGATTGCCGGATCGGTCGGGCACCCCCAGTATCAATCTTGTGCTGGACCACATTAGTTCGACCCCCTTTTCCTTGTCCGGTATCGAAGATGTCTTGGTACTTTTTGACTAAATCTCTTAGTTTGGGCTGTTGAGCTGGTTTTATGTCTTTGGAAGAGATGGCAACTAATTTTTCTAGTTCTGTGGGCAAGTTGTTGGGTTGGCTAATCGTACCTCGTACGCCCCGGATCACAGATGAAACTGACGAGCAGTGCCCTAAAATTGTTCCTTTCTTTAAGGTCACTGGAAAGTAATTGACATTCATGACCCTTACCGGTACAAATTTTTCAGCACGTAACAGGGTTTTCCGTAGGGCAATCCCTCGTCCAATTTTCTCATCATGAAGTTTGGGCTCGAACATCATCACGTCTCCACTGCTCGCACTCCCGTCCAGGCGAGCCTCCAGGATGGTTTCAGCCCTCTCAGGTACGCTTACATCTTCAGCCAACAGCACACGGATCAACTCTTCACTTCTCCCATGAAGTACCAGCTCTTCTCCGTTGACACGTAGGACGCCGTCTTTGAAATCCAATTCAAACCCTCTGGAATTCATGATGTCCATTCCGATGATTGCATCGTCTTCGATGTCCGCTACAAGTGCCTGATGTTTCACTTTAGTGCTGCCCAAAATTATTTCAATCGGTAGCTCGCCATATACAGTAGCTGGCTCCCTGTTGCTGTGCGTAGCTTCCAAGTTGTCGGTTCAATTCGTTCCGGTGTTCTGGCAAAGGAAGGTCCGAGAATTGTCCTAGTCGCACCTGTATCTAGCAGCATGGTGCAAGGCTCGTTATTGATGAGACCGTCTACGAAAACACCTCTGTTCTGTCGTTTCAGGATAGCGACATATGCGTTGTTAACCGGGGCTTGCTGGACACAGGCCGACGATTGCCCCTTCTCGTCGACCTTCTTTAGTTTTCCTGCATCGGAGTCGTGTTTTCGAATGTTGGACATTTGCTACGCACATGTCCAATTTTGCCCAATTCCAGCATCTTATCTGTCTTTTCTCAGGCAAAACTTCCTTCATCACTTTTCTTATGGCAGCTTCAAGTCAGCATGCTCCTGTGGGTCTTCTGTGTTTTCAAGGAGCTTATCTTCCAGGCTTTCTAGAAGCTTCTCTTCCAGATTTCTAGAATTGTCTTGAAGCTTCTCTTCCAGATTTCTAGAATTTTCTTGAAGCTTCTCTTCCAGATTTCTAGAATTTTCTTCAAGCTTCTCTTCCAGATTTTTAGCATTTTCTTCCAGGCTTCTTGAATTTTCTAGAAGCTTCTCTTCCAGATTTTTAGCATTTTCTTCCAGGCTTCTTGAATTTTCTTCCAGTTTATTCATTACCAAACTTAAATCACCTCCGGGAACTTCGAATAAAAATGTTTCGGGGTCCTCACCTTCTTGTATAAGTCCTTCTGCAAGTCTTTCCTGGAGTACTTGCTTTTTACCCGTTGTTTCCAGTTCCCTTTCCTCCAATTCCTGTTTCAATTCCGCTACCTTCAAGTCCGCAAGGCGCACTTTTCTTGAACACATTTTGTCTTTGACGAGGTATCAGTCTGTTTCACACGAAAAGTTTATCAGTTTGTTAAAAATTCACTTCGCGATTTCTTTTCCACGGGCCACCAGTCTATTGTCTGTTTCACGCGAAGAGTGTATCAGTTTATATTCCCACGCACAATTGTCCACTTCGCGAAAACCGGGCCACTGTCTATTTTCTGTTTCACGCGATCACTTGTTTATTTTCAACATCTCACTTCCGACACCAATTGTAACGTAAATAAATTAATTTTCTACTATTTATATATCAATTTATTTTTCTGACTATCCACTCCACGATCACTTGTTTATTTTCAAAATCTCCTTCCGACACCAATTGTAACGTAAATAAACTTAACTTGGTTCTACTAATTTATTTCACACTTAATTTACAACTTAATTTATATTACTATTTCACTGTATAGCTCGATCGTATGGGCTCGTTCAGATTGTCTTGACTCTACTTGAGGGTCGCCTATTTATCTCCGATACAGCATTCTCGATGTTTCGAATTCTGGCATGTTCCAATTGTTTCCAATATTGACCGTTGTTTTCCGTGGCAGAGAGACTGGATGTTTCTCGAATATCTCCGGGGATGATCTCATCGCTATCGATGGCAACACGTGAGGCGACAGGTCCGGCCTAGGTTCGTTACACAATGAATGTTACGATGTTTTGTTGTGAATTTGGTTATAGTTATTTTGGTTTAATATTCCTTACACATCTAATGGTGGAAATACAGAATATGAAATTTATGAAATCAATTCAAAATACGTTGCGAAAAATTATTATTTGCTCGAAAATTACATCTAATAGTTTACATCCAACAGTCACACTGTTAGGTGTAAACTATATCAAAATATTTCGAACTCATCTGCAGCTAACGGGATACAAATCCGATAAAAAAAAGCAAGTGTGATAAGAATGAAGAGAAATTCGTTTATTCGATTACTGACATATTAACGTCCATACATTGAAAATCGGAATCAGTTTCACAATGAAATGAAAAAACTAGATGAACTTTGCAACAACAAAGACGAATTTCTGGAGGTGCATTTTTTTCTTTCAGGTAACAGGCCAATGTAGGTATTTTTTGGGCAAAAAAAACTGATTTTTTGAGGATTTTCGAAGAAAATGTCAAATTTGACAGGTTTAGAGTAGCACATGACAAAAGGAAAGAGGGTGTTTTTTATTGATTTCTCAAGCACAAACTAACTGCGAAGTAAAATTTTCAATATATCTATTAATAAAAAAAACTTCCATATGTTGCGAACTTCATGTGTGACACTGTATATTGATAGTCCATCAAAAATGAATTGAATTCAAAATTTCAAGTCCTCAATAAGCCTGGGAAAAAAAATAAAGAAGATATGTATTACCTTCAAAAATATTGGACGCATTGGAATTTTATTTTATATTTTCAACTACTGTAATTTGTTACAAAATGGCATTATACATCCGTCATTCACGGATCTGCAGAAAGTTGGAGTACACCCTGTATGTAGATATACGTTTTCAACATCTGTTTGGACCGCAATCTACTGGCAGTATGGATTCAAACCCCAAGTTGAAATAATTACACCGGCACACAAAAAAAAAAAGTTGTCTGTGCACCGGGCGCCACCTATCTACGGGCATGTTTTTCGACCCGCTGAACACGAATTTAAAGTCAGTTTAGGCCGTCCGGGCTTCAATTTCGAGTAGATTGTAAAAAATCATCAAAAATTACAAAAATCGAAGAAAATTGGGATTTTGTTTTAATCTATCTGAAAACGTTCTGCGGTTTTTTACCGGCTGAAACTCCCTACAAACGTAACAAAATTGATCAGGACTCTTATTGCATAGATGGGAATTGCTTCTTGTAATAGTATACTCTCCAGTAGCCAAGTTTTCCACTACTGAAGAGCTGCAGTCGCTGGATGACGACGCCTGCGGGCCTGCTTTCTCACCCTGACCAGACGCCGATACTGGGTTTCCGAATCCCTGCATCATAAAGTACTCATCACTTTTACCTGCCATGACGGCACACACGCCGTTAACCCAGGGACTCTGCCAGATGGTTCTGTTGCCCACCGTCACCCCGAGGAGGTGCCCTGGTTGCAAGTACAAGCGATCATGCAATGAAATGAAGTCTGCACTTCGAAGAAGTTGAAATTCCAACACGATGACAAATTTTTACTAAATAAAGGAAAAGGTGGAAAAAGAGGTATCCACATCGTAGATCATTTGAGAATGAAACAGTACAATACCCTCGAAAAACCGTTAAAAATTCAATTTGTGTACATTCTTGGATCTTAATCTTGTATTTCAGAAATAAAAAATACAAGAAATTTATTTAATTGTGTTTAAAAAAAAAAATCCATTTTTTCAGCAGCAATTTTCTGCTATTTTATCGGTTTTTTGCAGTTTTATGAATGTTTGAGGGGACTATGGGCCAAATTTATTGCAGAATCAGAATTTTTAATTTTGTCAAAATATCGAATTTTCGCTATTTTTGGGGTTTTTTGCAATTTACTCGAAATTGAAGCCCGGACGGCCTAAACTGACTTGAAATTCGTGTTCAGCGGGTCGAAAAACATGCCCGTAGATAGGTGGCGCCCGGTGCACAGACAACTTTTTTTTTTGTGTGCCGGTGTTATTGATACACATCGTGTTATTACAAGCTTTTATTACAAGCTTTAATTTAAGTTAACCTGTCCGGTGTCTAGTTGCCCGATTGACGTGAAACTTGGCAGGTGTTCATAGTTTTCGTGACAATGCATTATGGAATGGAACAAAATGGCGGCTCTAAGATGGCGGACGAGATTTGTGTTTATGGTCCGATTCGACTCAATATTGGTATGTGGAGGTTTTCGGGGTCGAAGATTATGAATTTCATGTCGAAATTCATAGTATAGAAATGGCGGCTCCAAGATGGCTGACGATCTCTGTGATCATGGTCCGATTATATTCAAAATTGGTATAAATAGGTTTTCGGGGTCGGATATCATGAATTCTCATTCAAAATTCACAAATTCAAGATGGCGATCGAGTTTCGTAATTATAATCCGATTCGATTCAAAATTGGAATGTGGGGGTGTTCGGGATCGAAGATTATGAATTTTTTGTCGAAATTCATTAAATCAAAATGGCGGCTCCAAGATGGCGGACGATCTCTGTGTTATGGCCCGATTCTATTCAAAATTGATATGTGGAGGTTTTTAGGGTCGGAGATTATGAATTCATTGTCAACATTCATAAATTCAAGGTAGCGGCTCCAAGATGGTGGCAAAGTTTTCAAAATTAGTATGTCGGGGTTTTTGGGGTCGGAGATTATGAACTCAGTCGAAGATTATTGATTTTTTGTCAGAATTCATAAATTGAAGATGGCAGCTCCAGGATGGCGGACGAGTTAGTCTTTAGATGGTTTTCTCATTGAAAATCCAGATAGCTTAGAACTTACAGGAAAAAAGCCTCATAATGACGATGCATTAACAAAAATGCATGTATTAAGGCGTACTTACTAAGAAGCACAAAATAAAATAATTAATAAAAAAACCTTTTTAAAGACAAGATTTTATTCAAATGAATTAAAAAGTCAAAAATAATTCCTTTGGATGTGCGACGTAGAATATTCCGTGAGTTATAGATTCAAAAGCTTGTCGCTTTTGTATTCGAACTGAATCTATAACTCACGGAATAACGTGCGTCGCACATCGAAAGCAATCATTCCCTTTTTTTTAACACATTTGAATGAGAGCTTGTCTCTAAAAGGTTGTTTTAATTATCTCATTTAATTTCACCTGTCCCGATGTGTGTAATAAAATTTTACGAGTCAACTTTGACTCCCTTCTAGTTGTCCGATAAACATGAAATTTGCCAGGTGTTCATAGTTTCTGTGACAAAGCATTATGGAATTTCTGTTGGAGAAAAAAACAAAACTGCTGCTTTTATTGAAGTGTGCTAAAAAGTTAAAAATAATTGCTTTGGATGTTTGACGTAGGTTACTCCGTGAGTTATAGTTTCAAAAGCGCATTTGAATGGAAGCTTGTCTTTGAAAAGGTTTTTTTTTCAATTATTTAATTTTTCTACAGAATTGTGTACCTACAAAAAAGGTCAGTTCTATACCATATATGAAAACAGTATTATCCAAGCTGATCGGATGAAAGAACATAATTTTAAAGCACACAATACAAACAAGTCACATCACAATTATTGGAGTAGGTCGATTCGAAAAATAAACCATCCTACGGTTACCAAGACACTGACCTAGTTTGCGTTCTGGTCCAAATTCATAGTAAAACTGTAGCGTGGCCTGAGTAGTATTTCAGGACAAACATATTATTTTTTCTCACCAATCATGCACATTTCCTAATTTTTTCATGGAAAAAAATATTATTTTGTATCTACCACATCAACACCGCAACAAGAATATATTCTGAATATGAATTATCCTAGTTTCTGGACATTTGAATTTCAATAAAGGAAAAACAGAGATATGAAAAATTATAAATAAACTGATTGGGGTTGTGGAGGAAAAGTTGAAGCAGTGAAAATTAAAAGAAATAAAAGTGAAACTACAAAGGTAAGAAATGGAAAAATAGCAAAAAAAAAGAAGGAGTAAGAAATAGGAAGAGAACGAAAGGAATCACAGATTTAACACTTTTTCATAACCAAAAGGCTGAAATTTTCTGTCTTTGGGAATATTTTTGGTAATATGATGGTATCTCAAATAAAATGATGGTATATCACCTGTTCCACAACAGTAGTCAGATAAGTATCTCTCAGTTCCTGTGAAAAAACTGTAATCAGTACTGCCAACATCTTATCTATCTCCGTTGCCCATTCTGCAAAAGCCTTTTCTCGATCTTCCAAAGAAGTTTCTTTGAATCCTGGAATGTGGCAGGAAATAGGCCTCAGCCGATAACATGGCGGTTGCGCGTCACTATCCAGCATGTACCTGTAAAAAAAATTCACTTGTCTTTGGCATCAGATCCTCAGAGTTGCAAACACATTTTCCTGGTGTTTGAAGAACACAAAAACAAATTACAGCTTGCTTATCGATCTTGTGTTTTAGTGCAGGTGGTATACAAATTCCAAAAGATGACTCCTAATTTCGGCTAGTTCCTGAACAAAATTCAATAATGCCAGTCCTCAACATTTCGGAGAAAATTATCGCCTTCTTCAGGGCTATAATATAAAAAGATATACAAATATGAAGAGAGGAAATAGAAATCGTGTACATATACAACATAACTATATGAAATGGGAGATAATACAAACATGAAATATAAATTGGGACAACAAATTTGCTCAGAAAGAAATGAGTATTTCAAAAATAATTTTTAATCTGAGAAAAAGCAGTGGCGTATCACTTTTCTCTTTAAAATCCCGTACGAACGCCACTGGGAAGAATACAAAAATTATGCATAGAAGATGCGTACTACGTTTCACTAAAATATCTAGGGTTATACCAAAGTTATCATGAAAAAAAGATTTTTTTCTTAAAACTTTAGCACCCTGTAGTTCAAAAGTTAAGACCTTTAGGACATATGTTTATATGAAGTTTTTTTCTCAAAATGGACTAAAAAATAACCTCCTTGGAAATTAACAAGTTATTAAGAAACACCCTGTATAATTGGGAAGGGATAACATTAAATGTAAATCAACCTTTCACTAATATTGAATATTTATATTCATCCGATCGATCGATTTTGAATAATACTATATACTATGGCCGTATTCTCGATGACGAAAAATAATACCAGATATTCACCATTTTATTAATAATCCTTGAGCAAACTGATCCTCAGCCCTCTCCATCGCCATCTTGAAGTCATTACTTTCTATGGTGATTGGAAGGAGTTGTGTACCCAGAGAGTTGTTCAGGAAGAGAACAGGAATAATGTAGGCCACTTCCATTTGCCCTGAAATTGAAAAATTATTAGAATATATATATATATACAGTGTGACCCATTTTAAATGGAACCACCCCTGTAAAATACGCATTTTCCAATCAATTTGTTTTTTTTTTTTCATAATTTCAAGCATTGAAAACTGTTTTTTGACACAAATTTTCATAACTTTAGTTTCATTTTCAAGGCACTCTATGGTTTTTTTCTTTGTCAAAACGGCAAAAGTTTATTGGGCAATCTTTGTTTTTGAATTTGACTACACCACTGTATTTGTAGTCGCTATAAATAAAAACCATCAAAATTTCATAAAAAAATATTGTTTAACAACGAAGTTACAACAATTTTTATTTAGATAATAGACATATTGAAAATCTGGCAACACTGCCGATTCAAAGTAGATCACCAGTGAACTTGTTCAGTGAAAATCCGAAGTCAATAGCTCATTCCGTTCTACATTATAACTCCTGAAAGTATGGTAATGTGAGCGATTTGAGGTTGAAGCGATATTGTAATAAACATCTGACTACGCCACTGGATTTGTGACTAAAATAAGAAATAGTGTGAAAAATATTCGGAAGAGATACGATAAATATGTTGGACTAAATGGTAGAAGCCACAAAAATTGAAATATTTAATTTTACAGTAATGTTTATTTTAGTTTTAGTTTTTGCTTAATGACGTTTTATTGTTGAATAAATACTTTAACACTTGTTTCAGTTCATTTCGTTTTTATCGGCTATGAAAGAATGTACTGCTGTATAACTTGAAAATGAATTTAAAATTTTCTGTTTTTTTCGAATACACTTATAACCTACACTTAAATAAATTTTTATTACAATATCGCTTCCACCACAAATCGCTGACATTACCATACTTATAACTGTAGAGCGGAATGAGCTTTTGACAAGTTCACTGGTGTTCTACTTTGTATCGACGGTTTTGCCAGATTTTAAATATGTCTATAATCTAAATAAAAATTATAATCAAATAGTTTGTTTCCAAAATTGAAGTTGTTGTAACTTCGTTGTTAACCAATATTTTTATATGAAATTTTGATAGTTTTTATTCATAACGACTACGAATCCAGGGTATAGTCAAACTTGAAAACAAAAATTGCCTAATAAACTTTTGCCGTTTTTGACAAAGAAAAAGTTATGAAAATTTGTGTCGAAATACAGTTTTTGAAGCTTGATATTAATATATATATATATATATATATATCTATATAAATATATCTATATATATATATATCTATATATATATATATATATATACATATATATTTACAGTGTCATCCTCAAAGTATGCACCATATGGAAAACTTATTTATTAAGGGTTTTTCAACAAAAAGTAATTCCTAGTAAAAGTTTGTGCATCCCCTAGAACTAAACATCCAAAAATATAGTAAAACACACGTATTATACAAGGAGCCTTCAAAAATTTGATTTTGAGAGAAGAGTAAAATACCCTTATTTCGAAAAATCTCGGGAAATTATATTTAGGAAAGTTGTTCAGCATTAAAAAATACATCTAGATTTGAAGTCAAGGCCATCTAAGTGAAGTTTTATTTTTGTACCCATTTTTTTAAAATAAGCCCACGAAAAAAAAATTGCTAATACGATAAATAGACAACATCATGTATACGACGGTTTATTTAAAAGCCTGTATTATTACAAATTAAACAACTATGTGTTAACCACGGTCAATTTTTTTGGAAGAGTAAAATAATTTTCAAAGTTTTTGGTGCAAAGTTATTTTTATTTTTTGTTAATACCGAAAATTTCCCAAAATCATACAGTATTGTAACAAGAACTCAATATTCAAATCACAAAACATCAAAATAAAATAAGTATTTCGGCACAAACTCATTGATTTTCTGGAGATTTTCTTTTCTAATTTTTATATTCGCTTTGAAAACAAAAGCATGTTTCCGAAAGAAGTATTTTACATCTCAGTATGATGTTCATCCCGCAACCTGCACAGTTCGGTTCTTCTTACACAATCGTTGACTGCATTCGTAATGTGCTCCGGGTGTATGGCCCTCACACAATTAGTAATCACAGTTTTCAAATGTTCTCTATCCCTGAAAGGACGATGTTTGTAAACTTCGTTCTTCAATAAACCCCAAAATATTGGGGTTAAATCTGGTGAGCGCGCTGGCATTGGGTACTCTGAGTAACGTCCTATCCATTTTCCATTAAATGTTTCATTTAAAAATTGTCGTATTGCTACATTACAGTGAACACTAGCTCCATCTAACTGATACCAAATTCTGTATCTTTGTCTACGCGGCATATGATTTAAAATTGGTAATAAATCTTGTTGTAAAAATTGTAAATATCGTTTGGCATTAAGGTTTTCATCAATGAAGAAGGGACCAATCACAGTATTGTTTAACAGTCCACATAAGGCATTTACCTTAAATTAGTATTGGTCCTTGCACTCTATAGTGGAATGCGGTTTTTTGTAGCCCACCATCTACAGTTCTGTGAACTTACCGTTCCATTAGTTGTAAATGTTGCTTCATCAGTTAATAAAATATTTATTGGGAACCGTGCGTTTCCTTCGTATTCTCCCTGATACCATGCGGAAAACTCAAATCTTGGAATACAATTCCTTTCTTTTAAAGTATTTATAAATTTTGGTTTAAAAGCTTTGAATTTATTTGTTCTTCAAATTTTTTGTACTGTAGTAAAAGGTACATCAAGAGATGTCGAAATTTGTTAAATTGATGTCTTACCATTTTCGATAACTTTTAAACACACTTCCTCTTCCACTCTTGCAGCTGTGTGAGGTTTTTTTAAATTGTTATTAATACTGCCTGTTTCTTCAAATTTATTTGAAATACGGGTTACTGCAGTGTGATTTACATTGCGATTAGGATACCTGGCATATATATATATATATATCAATTATTGGAATATTCACGGACGCTTTGATTTATTCAACAGTGCACTACAACAACAAAACTTTATTATTCCCAAGAAACATCACAGTTGTTCATATTAGGGATTAAATTTCACATTTTCAAATGCATCCTGTTTACGAAAAAAGTTCTATTATTAACATAATGGTTGTTTTTCATTTATGTAACTGAATAGGTCTACTCAGGAGAAATAAAATACTACTACTACTACAAACATTGAAATGTTTCTTGAGAAATCCGATGTATTTGTAATGAAACATAAATCATCACATGTTCGAGGATTAGGGTTGTGAAGATAATTATAACGAATGTAAGACAGTTGAGAATGAGAAGCTGATAGTTCGATATATTGAAGTAAAGAACTAATTTTCACTATTGTCTACAGAAAATTATATCTAAATACATACACAAAATGTTTGGTTATATCTGTGATGGCCCCAATCAATATAGTTAGATTGACCATTTCCTATTGAAATATTTGGGGCAAAAATTTATATTTTTCAAATAATTCGAAGAAATGCATTCTCGAATTATAGATAAAACTCCAATGATAGGAGACAACTTAGAACTTATACGTGTTCAATAAACGGGATACCTGCTACGTTCACATCTTCAAAAATGTTTTAATTAAAGTAAAAGCATTTGATTCGGAATGACGTCTAACATAATGTGCGAAAGTGCGAAAATTTCATATTCGTACATAATCAATTTCAAAAGTTATAAAAAAATCAAATTTCGAAAAAACAAGATTCTAGTTTCTTGCAAATAGCTCGAAAACTGGAAGAGTTTAGAGAAATTGAAAACAAAAAGAGGAAGAAATTTCCAATGAAATATTTGGCTTGAGATTATTGAGTATTTCATTTATAAGTCCACTGAAATTATTTCGCCTAGAAAATCTTTTTTTTGATTATATTGATACTGCAGTTTTCCTATATGAAAACACTATTAAAAATATTTGTTTGATTTTTTATTATTTGTTTAAAAATTATTAAATGAGTATCAGATATAGGATTGAAAAAAAAATCGTTATTCGATTCATGTTATATAAAATGATGTCAAAACAAAAAAAAACAATTAATTGTTTTTAATAATGTTTTTAACTGAAATTTATTTTTATCTATTGATTACCATTAGCTATATAAATGTTTTATTGAATATATAGATTTTATTCACATTATCCAGTCTTCATATCTCGTTAACTATTGAAGATAAAACAATAGACCTTCAAGACAATTTTATTAAGTAATAAAATAGCAATTTAATTGATTTTTGACCAAACAAATATCATTATTTTATCACTTCCTAAAATCTTCTTGAAAGTCTATTGTTATATCTTCAATAGATAATGAAATATACGCGATAAACAACTGGATAATATGAAAAATTATTTATTTTTATTAACCGAATGTATGTAGCTAATAATCAACGATAGATATAAGTAAGATTGAAAACTTACTTGAAAGATCAGTACATGCTCTATAAACTCGTCGTGAATGTCAATTACCTTATCTCTAATAGTTTTAAAGTTTCAACTGTTAATAACCAAACAAATTGAGTAGCCGCTTTCCTCTGGTTGCATCCCAAATAAAAAAATGCTATAAAAAAGACAAAATTTGATTTTTAATTGATTTAATATTGTTTTTGTTTTTTTTATTCTGAAAAAAATATATCCATACCCTATCATTGTTCATAACTCTAATAAACAAATAAATAATGAACAAAATGAAAAACTCTATCTCGTAGAGTACCGTAACGGATTAAATCAAACAAGGATTTTTTTCCCAATATACCAAAAAATAATTTTCTTACGAACTGTACTTCACTGTACAATCATAATATTTTTTAACAAATCGAATAACGAGAAACAATTCCTCAATACTATGTATGTAATAATTCTATTGGTTTATTTTTTCTTCAAACGAATTTAAAAAAGTTCAAATATGAAAAAAACCGATATAATTTGTTTTTTTTTAATATTTTTGGTTTTTTGTCAGTTGAGAAAACTAATAACTAATAGGTTATAACAATTAGGTTGGGACATGCATTTTTTTATTGCATATATGGAATCTACGCATACGAATTTATCCTTAATTTTTTTTCCTACGTTTCTCAAACATTTTTTGAGAATGCTACAGCGTTTTGAAAACGCCTCCATGACCTTGGAGAGAGAGCGTGACGTCACAATACTGTTGGGCCCGTTGATCCTCTCTTTTGCAGTAGGCAGCGAGCACGTGTTGCTGCCGCTAATATTGTGAAGTGTTTATAGTTCGCGTCGTTATCAATATTCATTCTGTAATTTTCATAATGCCTACTCCAAAAATGAGTTACCGTTGGTGTTATGTACCTGGTTGTGATATTTCAACAAGAAAAACACATTATTTTTTTTGCGTCCCCTTCGAAAAAAAAAGGAAAAAAGTGGTTTTGTGTTGCTCGTCGCAAGTAACAGAAACACAATTGTTTTGCTTCGAGGATCATTTCACTTGAAGGATAATATTTTTTTTTTAATAATAATGTTTATTCACCATTTTAGAATTACAATACAGTGCATATGACGAGTAAGTCTTAACAATTTGGGAAAAAACATTAGAGATACTCAAAAAAGTTCCGTAGAACTTGTCTATGAGAAGTTTCATTTTGTTTGTTTCTTACAAAGTGTGTGATCTACAGATAATACAATGATTAATGAGAGGTCAAAGCACGAACTATTGATGGTGGTTGAGGGGGGTACCTTAATTTTTCAGTTTCCATTTTTTTTCTTTATTGAATACGATAATATTTAATTTGTACAGTGTTTTTGAGGAGGTTTCAGGGTTAACTATGGCATGGATTGTTTGTCTTTCGACAGAAAGTAACCATTGCTTCACATGTCTCTTAAAAGAGGGAGAGAACATACGGTTTCTCAACGAAGTATCTTTGGCCGATTGATTTTCTTGCGCGCGGTAAGTGCACTTTTTGCCCTCTCCTCGTGTTGTGCGTGTGGTGAACAGTTTAGATGTTTCGTTTTTTCTGGCTAAAAAGCATTAGCGTATTTCCTGCATACAGCTGTCTGATGTCCAAGATGTCTGTGGATTTGAATAGTTGGTCAGATGAGTATGTTGGTGGAACTCTAATTATTAGTTTCAGAATCCTTTTTTGAAGGATTTCTGAAGGTGGAAGGTGATATTGTCGAACTCCTCCCCACCCTATGATTCCATATTGTATGGAAAACTACATACAGTATCGATCAAAAAAGAAGTTCTGCCCCACATTTTCAATGAGCATTTACAATGAGGCTGTAACACCACCATATCGCAACTCATGCCACAATGAAGAGTCGTTTTGAGACCTACTCGAATGTTCTACTAATTCACACAATTTTTGTGTGAAAACAGTTCTCGCGAAAATAATGAATTCATTAGCGGAAGTTTGATTCGATTTTTAGAATTCTATTACGATTTGAGGAATAGACAAACGCATGATTTCACGATCCTTAATATTATAATGATATCGAGTAAACTGCACGTCAACTTGTTTTTCCTGAGCTGTCACTAAAAAGTTTTTTTTCGCATCCTTTGTGTATGGCGCAAAAACAACAGCAGAATTATCGAATTCAGATACGTTTAGGAATTCTTTAGTTGTTCCTGCTGTAAACGAAACGGATTTTTTTCAATAGCACAGTACTTCGGTAACAGCAGGTTCTTCGCCCCGGCGATATTACCACATTAACAAAGCTATCTGCTACTTGAAAAATGTTGTTAGAAAAGTTACTGACAAGTTGTATGGAATTTCAGGTGCAATCAATTTCTAGTTGTAACACAATTTTTGATGGATTGATGTATTTTTCCATAGTTCCATCAGAAACGACAGGGATTTTCTCATCAAAAAAATCTATAAAATATCCCGATTCTCTCGATTTTAATAATATTATTCCCATTACTATCGATTCGTCTTATATTTTTACCTTTCGCAGCTGCACAATCCAAACAGGAATTGTTTTGAATGACACCTTCTTCATCGACTGTTATTTCCACACGATGCATGTAGCCGTTCCGAGTCCCAACAGTATCGTGATGTCACGCTACCGAAATGCCATTCCAAGCAGACAGAGAATTTACCGACTTTTGAAGTAATTTTTACGAAAAATTGATGGCAAAAATCGTTTTTATCAAAGGTTTTGTTTTTTAGCGAAGTCTCTGTAATAAAAGTGTTTTTTACTGATTCTCCACATCATGTCCCAACCTAATTACAAATAGCGCAATATTATAATCGTGTTAAGTATAGTTTTGGTGAAGTCGCCACGATGGGTAATAATTTGAGCGCCTAATGTTCAACAATTACACAAATTAAAATATAAACAAAAGCTGAAAAAATACCATCACTTACACCTGTCCCAATAGAAATGTGGTGTATGCTTGTTCTCTACCAATTTTACCGAAGAAAGCGCATGAAATAACCTCAAGAGAAAACTTTTCCCAAAAATTTAGTTAAAGAAATATTTCTTGAGTTTAATAATTACCCACCGAATCAAATTGATCAACACTCTCAAACAAATATGTGTGCATATTGTCTTAAAAAATCACCCTGAACTAAAACCACCAGAACAACAAACGAAAACATTATATGGAATTCCATTACAGGATTGCGAATCAGTATATATAGGTCAAACAAAACGATATATCATACAACGCATTGATGAACATAAAAGATATACACAACTAACTAATCTTATTGACAAAAAAATCACACCCTCGAAAAATTACACCAGTTTGATTTCAAAAACACGAGCATATTCGCTCGCGCAGGAACTCACTCGCAGACGAAGGTTATTGCACGAAATAGAAAAAGATGAATTCAGCAATAGCAAACGAAATGACAGGAAAAAAATATATTCCAGTTACTTTAGACTCATTCGTAATGAATATAATCCAATATCCCCCGTAAATGAAATTTCTTACCATCTTCCCCACCGAACTATCTCCATAAACCAAGTTGGGGAAAAAAACCTTTCTTCATTGACATGGGCCAGAATCTTTCAAGATACAAAATCATTCGAATAATAAAAACTTTTTAACAAAAAATTAAACCGACGAAAAAATCAACTGAAAAGCAAAAACTAAAATAAACCTTCTTAGTCTAAATGATAATTGAACTCCTAAACTGATGTAAGTAACTGATTTTGAGTCGGCGCCAAACAAACAATTATCGAAGATCATTATCTATGAAAGAAGTCATCAAAACGCAGCCGTGCATCTCGCTGCCATCATTTTACGCTTCACCTAATTCAATTGCTAGTTTGTTTGGCGCCGACTAAAATCAGTTACTTACATTAGTTTAGGAGCTCAATTATCATTTAGACTAAGAAGGTTTATTTTATTTTTTGCTTCTCAGTTGATTTTTTCGTCGGTTTAATTTTTTGTTAAAAAGTTTTTATTTTTTACTTTTCAGTTCGTATTTCGTCGGTTTAATTTTTTGTTAAAAAGTTTTTATTTTTCAATTTTTTGTGGCTAAAATCTACCAATTACTACCTACTTGTTTTTTGATTACTTCCAAAATACTTACTTACCCACCTTACTTCAACTATTACCAGTTAAATAATATGATTATCTACTTTTACTATTTGTTGTAATATAAATTATTTTCGTTGTTCTGGTTACTTTATTTCATTACTTCGTATATCATTCCATCCTCTCATAAAATATACTGATTTTGACGGATGTGAAACAAGAATAATGTCAGTAGCGATCTGTCATTGTCAACTACGTATGTGTATGCCAATGTTCACTAGTGAAAAATCGATTATCCCCTATTTTTCCGCCCGTAAGGGTGGTTAATTCCTTTCGAAATCCAAATATAAGGTATACCCTATCTATTAAAAAAGGAATCATCCAAATCGAAGAACCCAGTACAAAGTTATGCCTGATAGAATCGGTTAACGGACCAGAATTCAGAGGGTGAGTGATCAATATCCTTCATTTCGCTACTCTTAGGGGTGGATTTCATCTTTTAAATTCAAATGGGACCAAATTCGAAGTACACCCTATCCACTGAAAAAAGAATTATCGGAATCGGACGCCTCAGTAAAAAGTTATGCGTGATCATACATAAAAAAATATGATGGAAAAAAAAATATACGGGTCGAATAGAGAACCTCCTCCTTTTTGGTTTCGTCGGTTAAAAAATATCGATGGCTTAATTCGCAAAACTTGAGAGTCCATTTATGCCTAAATTGATTTTCGGTCACAACCTGTTAGATAGCGTCGCAACACGTGGTCTGGAAACAAATGCAAAAACCCCCATAATCGTGTATTAGAAAAAAACTCAAATATTTTTATTTGAATCGGAAAACATTGTATCTCCAATTTTCTTCAATACTCTGAAGTTATTATTTTTCTTCCAATTACGCAGCTACTACATCTTTTTGAAAAGAAAAAGGACTGTTGGAATGTTACAATTCAATGTAGTTCCAAAATAATAACAATTTTGTCTCTCCTGTAATGATGACATTTTGTGACTGAGAATGTGAATTAAGCCGTCGATAAATATTGTATCATACAACCAAAGTTACGATCATTTCAAAAATACGATGAAAGGTTCAAAAACATAATTTCACTTTATTCAGTAAAGACAATATTACAAAGAGCATGTTCATGACAATCTTATATGAAATTAAAATTGATTTAAACAATTTTGACAAACGGTACAGCCAGATACATTAATTTTTTACATACTCTGCGAATCTAGTCAGTATTTGGTCTTTTTTGGGGACAAAGGACACATCTCTTTCTTGTTTTGTTTTCTTGAGGGTTCTTCAACTGTCTGGCGAAATGTGATGGTGATTCTTGTGTAGACGAGTTGAGAGCAAACGGTTGATCCAAGTTCCTTCCCATAATAACATCGAGATATTTCTTTCCCATCTTCTGCAAATTGGCACAAGATATGCCTGATATATTCAAAATATAATAAAATACTGTAAAATACTGGCCATCTTCTGGAACTACGAGATGTACTATAGTTGCCACACTTTTCATCCACCCTTGCTTTGGTTTTATTGTAAAACAGTATTATATCATTTGTTTTTGTATCAGTATCAATTCGATTATGATGGTGCATGAAGAATACTAAGATCGGATGTGAACCCACTTCTCTACTATTATAGTTGGCACAATAGATCAACCCCGGCTTTGGTTTTATTATAAAACAGTTTAATACATTCTAATTCGATAAAGTGGACTGTATTTTGATCAAATCACTGGTTGTTGGATGTGATTTATTATCGTAAAACCTAAAAAGTTAAAATATGTCAAAAAACGTAGTTTTTTTCTAATGTAATGTCATGTTCTCCGCTTTCTCGTCTTCTCTAGACAAACAAATATTACAGAGAGGTATTCAACATACTCTCAGCTTGAACGGTTGCATGCAATTTCTCAATATTTAATACTGATAAATTAACTCCTATATAAAATGTGTCATTTAAAGATGACTGTTTTGTCATTTTGACAGCGATAAAAAATGTGCATCGTTTTTTATCACCGATAAAAACGCCTGTTCCTCTTAAGCGTCTAGATCTAGTATGCTTACGTCACTTTAATGTCTGCCCTGTCGGTTATTTAAGTATTGTTGATAATTGATACTGAAACATTACAACATGAGTCGTTTTGGGGATGTTCCGACTCAACAAATAACAAAAAATATAGAAAAAGCAATCCCGCAATCCACAAAAAATACTAAAGCGTCAATATGGAGACAATTTATGGAGTTTTGTCAAGTACGAAATTACGAACTGTCGAAAATAACTCCGTTACAAAAAGTAGCAGATACATTAAAGGATTGGTCCTATAATATGAAAAAGAGGAATGGAAAGGATTATAAAGAAGCTCCAAACTGTATTTACCACCATTTTAAAGAAGAAAAAAATCAAGATGGAACTTCAACAAGAAGATTTGAATACAATACAATATTTTCAAAGACGACACAGGGTGGGTCGAAAAAATTGGCAGACAGCAAATGGATAACAAAAAATGAAATGAATGAAGGTATTTGTCCCGTTGCATTGTTGAAATCACTGTTACAAAAAAGAAATGAAAACATAACATCTGAACGACTTTTTTTAACTCCAAATCCCTTTTGGAAAAACAAAAATTCTAAAGGTTGGTACAAAAATGTTCCACTGGGTATTGATACGATTTCTACTTGGACCAAATATTCTGCAACTAAAATTGGACTCGACATTACAAATAATAAAATTACCAATCATTCGAACCGTGCTAGTACAGTTTCGCAGTTAGCCAAAGCAGGAGTAAGTGACCAACAACTTATAAAGATAACGGGACACTCATCATCATCTTCTATTAAACCCTACCTCCAAATTGATCCTGAACATCACGAAAATATTATTACTTCCTTACGAGCCCCGAGTGAGAAAAATCAAAATGAATATTCTACATGTGTGAATACCAGAGAAAATTTTGAAATCAGTACACCAAACCAAACAATTTATAACAATTGTGTATTTAATAACTGTTCATTTGAATAATTTAATTGTATCAATAATAATAATGATAATAATAATAATAATTTATTCACTCAACTTTATAATTTATAATTTTACACTGTAATTGCATTCCTGGAATGGCGAATGGTGAATAAATTTAAGAAAATACTCACGAAGCAGGGTATGCCTGCTTGTGTGTAAGAATATGGAAGTTTAACAATATAGTGAGATTGTGCAATAATATACATTCATTAAAGATATAAATAATTAACTATGGAAGGAAGGTATACAATATTAAAAGATTGGTAATACAAACAACAAGAAAATGGTGTAAAAATCAGGGTATATAACTGTCACAAAATAAAACTGGGGTATTGAAGGATTTTGAAGTAAAACGAATAGTGATAATAAATCTATAAAATGATATAAATAAGTGTTTGACAATCGTATATGAGAAAGAGTCAAGTCTTGCATTTAATTTTCGATTTTCTCGTGTATATCTGCACGGGAAGTATTCTGAACGAAAAGTTTAAGTTTGTTTTTAAATTTTCTAGGATTTGGCTCGCATTTAAGTGTTCCAGGTAGACAGCTGAAAAGTTTAGGGCCCAAGTAACAATAGTTCCTTTGACCGACTGACTTGTGCATGACTGATATTACGATACTTTTTTTGTGGCGTGTGCTATAGTTATGACTGTAAGTGATCAATTCGTGTTTGTGTTTATATTGGACTGCGGTTATGTTTATGAAGAATAGTTGCCTTGGGTCAAATATTTCAGTTTCCGAGTAGAGGAGGTCGCTAGGATAGTTGTATCCTTTTTGCAGAATACATCTTAAGAAACGTCTTTGAATTACTTCAAGTGAATGTAGATGTGTTTTAGAGACTCCTCCCCAACCAATTATGCCGTAGTTCAAGTGAGATTCTACCAAACTTTTGTACAAAATTATTTTTTGTTTATGGTCGAGTATGCTAATTATTTTTCTAAATTTGTACAGAATGCAATGTAGTTTTTTTACAAGATGTAATACTTGTTGGTCCCATCTAAGATGCGTATCTAGGATTATGCCGAGGTATTTGATTTTTTTGACAGGTTTGATGACGGCCGTGTCGGATATTGCTATGTCATATTCTGGCAATGATATATTATAGCTACTGAATGGTACGTAGTGCGTTTTGTCAAAATTTATTGATAGTAATCTATAGTCAAACCACGTCTTTATTTCGCGTAGGTCGCACTCTAACTTGAGTTTCAGATTGAACCAGTATATAGTAAGATAATTATTGTTGTTGTTCATTCATATATTCGGTCGTTAATTTATCTTGCCAAAAAACACTCGAGCTTTTCTTTTAAGGATAAATTTCTTTTTAACTCAAAATTTTTCCATCAGTAATTTTGCTCGAAAAACTGACATTTGACATGTCAGTTTTTCTCGTAAAATTACTGACTGGCAAAATTTATCCGATAAAAAAAAAGCTCTTGTGTTTTTACTGTTGATAAATATAATATATGATCTGAATATACAAGGTGAAAATTAGTCATTGTTGTGATTAATTTGCTCTGGTACTAGACAAAGTCTGGAAACTGCTCGCTTAAGGATTCCCTTTTCATTGATACAACTCGAATAACGCCATCATCTGCTTCGATAATTCTGCCAAGAAGCCATTTTCTCGGTGGTGAGTTATCCTGTTTCACCAGAACAAGTGTGCCCTTGGTAATTGATTTGGAAGTCTGAGCCCATTTATTCTTCTGTTGTAAATGAGATAGGTAATCTGCATTGATTGGTATCTAGACAATTAGTTTGTTATACTGTCTAGAATATTCGGATCAGGTGCGGCCACCAATGGTCTTCCTATTGAAAAGTGAGCCGGACAAAGGAGTTGGATATCATTTGGGTCAGAGGAAAGTGGATTCAATGGACGGGAGTTTAAAGTAGCTTCTACCTGTTCTAATATGGCATTAAACTCTTCATAAGATAATTTTGTTTCTCCAATGACCCTCAAAAGATGGTGTTTCACACATTTCACCCCTGATTCCCTCAGGCCCCCAAAATAAGGGGAATTGGGAGCTATAAAATGCCAAACGATGCTTTCATTGGCACACGATTGTTCTATTTCATTAGTTGTTTTCGAAAGGAATTCTCTCAATAATTTCAGTTTTTTTGTAGCCCCAACAAAATTTGTACCATTATCTGAATAAATATGTCTGGGTTTACCACGCTTTGAAGTAAAACGCCGCAACGCAGCGATAAAATTGTCGGTTGTTAGAACTGTCACAAGCTCAAGATGAACTGCTTTAGTAGAAAAACAAATGAAAAGACATACATATCCTTTCACTAGGCGTTAATATAAAAATAATATATTCCACCCGGTTACAAAAAACCAAGTTGAGCACTCTTTCTGTTGGTAGCTGTGTCATATTTGGATCGACATGTTTAGGTCGAAATTTTTAGCATCTGATACAATTGTGATTTATCTTTTTTTGCAATACTCATCCCAGAAGTCGACCAATAATTTTGTCGTACAGTTGCCAGTAGTAACTGGGGACCAGGATGCAGTAACCGTTTATGTCCTTTCTCGAAAATTAATTGAGTCAATATATGATCTATGGATAGGAGTATGGGATGTTTCCCATCGAAGTTAAGCAAAAAATGCCTCATACGTCCTCCCACCCACAAAAGTCTTTCCGAATCCAAAAAAGGAGAAAGTCGTAATAATCTATGATTGGAATTCAAATTTGTATAATCTTTTAACATATCTATTTCTACCACAAAGGATTAATTTTGGGCAATTTGAACTAGTGCCAATTCTTCAACAGTTAAAACCCCGGTTGATCGCTCCTCCTTTGGAAGTTGGCAATTTGAAATGAAACGTAAACAATGAACTAAAGTATTTTTCAATTTTCTTGAACAAGAAAATCTATCAAATGGAAATTGTTTTTGTGAACAAGTCGAAACAAATGCTTGCCTCTTACAATCATTTGTTTTCTCAAATGGTCTGTGAAGTCTAGGGACATTTGGACCATTCCACCATAATTGATAAATCTTTTTTTTTGGGTGAACTCCCCGGTAAGCTGAATCCGCAGGGTTATCTTTTGTGTTGATATAATACCACGTATCAGAGTGTGTTAAGGATTGAATTTTCGACACTATTCTGAACAAATGTTACCAATAGAGATGGTTGGGTTTGAATCCAACACAGCAGCGCTACTTGTGAATCAGACCACGAAAAATATAGCATATCGATAGTTAGATAATCTCTGACTTTTTTTAGAAGACAAGCCAGCAATAAAGCATTGCATAATTCTAATTTCGGCGTTGTTAACTTTGATTTTAATGGAGCTTAAAAGTAGTACATGGACATTGCCGTGCTTAAATATATACATGCGGCTTAAATACGTGCTTAAATGTATACATGCGGCGTATGCTGTTTGTGACGCATCACAAAAACCGTGAGCTTCAATATGTACGAAGTTAGGACAAAAAGCATCAATCAATCAATCAAAATATACTTTATTGTCGAAAGAATCATAATCTCATTGACAAAGCATGTGTTAGATCATAACTACCATCATTTTAATTATTACAGAGGAGACAGTGTGGAGTCAGTTTTAAAATAACAAAAAGGTCAATAAATAAACAGTACACACACACCTAATATAATAATGTAAAAGAATTAAATGTTAAAATGGTTGAATCACCAACTGCTAATCTGTAAAAAACACAAATCGTCAAAAAATACAATACAAAAACCAATTAGACAGGTTAAAATTAAATGAAAAGTAGGATATCTTATATCTATCAAATGTAAGATCACAATTTAAAACGCCCAATAAAAACTAATAAGACACGTTAAAATTAAATATAAAGTAGGAAGTTAAAATCATATAAAAAGTTGAGTTCCCTCTATCTATAAAATAGTACGATCGTTGAAAAATTCCTCTGAACTGTAATAGGGTCTATCAGAAAGCAATGCCTTGACTTCTTTTCTAAAAATAACACCAGATACCACTCCTTTTATATTTTCTGGCAAATGGTTGAATATCTTGCATCCATTATATATCAATGAATCTTTCACAAGAGAAGATGAAGGAATTGGTAGTTTTAAATGCTGATTTTGTCGGGTAGAATAAGTGTTTACTCTATTAAAATTAGATTTGTGTTTGTGTATAAGGCATACTGTTTCCATTTTATATATGGATATGACAGTCAATATTTTGTTATTTTCAAAGTGAAGTCTGCATGAGTCTCGAAGTCTTGGTTTGCATAGACTTCTCAGAGCACGTTTTTGTTGAACAAAGACACTTTGTAGAGAGGAACTATTACATGCGCCCCAAAATGGAATGCCATACCTTAGTTGAGAGTCTATTAAAATATAATAAACTGCTTTTGCAGCTGGATATCACAACTCATTTGATGCCATTTTGACGGCATAGCAACCAGAGGATAACTTTTTATTGAGGTTGTTTATATGAGCATTGAATTTTAGTCCACAATCAATAAATAGCCCCAAAAATTTGGAATTGGTTTTTTTTCAATCATTTTAGTATCTAGGGATATGTCTCTTATTGTGCATCTAAATGAAACTATATTGGTTTTGGATGTGTTAAATGTGAGTAGATTTGAGTCACACCACTTTTTCACCATTTGTATGTCATTGCTGATGATTCGATGTAGATCAGTTTCATCGTTGTTGTGCCATAAAATAGTAGTATCATCTGCGAAGAGAGTGAATTTTCCTGATATGTCAAGGGCTCTTTAATCGTTTATATATAGCAAAAACAGAATGGGGCCAAGGATCGAGCCTCGAGGCACCCCACAATGTATATTTGCTATATTGGAGGTTGATTTTGTTTTTACTATCTGCGTTCGATCTGATAAATATGATTCAAACCATCTATGAGCACTATATCTGATTCCGTAGCAGTGCAGTTTTTGCAACAGTATTTCGTGATTCACACAGTCAAATGCCTTGGACAAATCACAAAATACTGCCGCAGCCACCTCGCCACTATTGATTTCGTTGTACAGTTCATATAGAAGAGAAAAATTGCATCATAAGTGCTTTTATTATTTTGGAATCCAAACTGTTGGATACTCAAAATATTGTGGCTGCATAAAAAGTTGTTCAATCTATTTTTGACAAGTTTTTCAATAAGTTTTGACAGTGTTGGAATGAGGGAAATGGTTCTAAAATTTGAGAGAGAGTTCTTATCACCACCTTTATGCAGAGGTATTACCAAAGATGTTTTTAGGAAAGACGGGAAAATGCCATGGCGAAAAGACTCATTTATCAGGTTTTCGAAAATTCTTATGGATATTTCGTCCAGTCCAGATGTGGTTTTGTTCTTCATACTGCATATAATTTCTACCAACTCATCGACGTTGGTATCATACAACACAAAGTTTTGATTCACGGTAATATGGCTCGAATTAACCAGTGGATCATAGGGAATTGTTATATTCTCTCTCCTTTAGCTTATTACTGGCGCCTCCAATACGATTTTGGTAATATGTCGTTCAATATGTCGTTCAATTTGCACCTCATTGAGATATAATAACTCATTTCTGAAATGTTTCCAATCTCTCTTTAAATCTGAAGGTAAAATATCATCCCATCCTGTTTTTGATAACCAGGGTTTTTGCATTATGATTTTGGCAACGACCACACAAGGACTCAAAAAACCCAAAGGTTCGAAATTTTTTGCAACGTCTGATAAAATTGAACGTTTTGTTGTATTTGAAATTGGAGGATCACTAATATGATATGTTAACATATCTGTTTTGCTATACCATCTTATCCCCATTGTTTTGGATTGTTTATTGTCCCCGAGTATAATGACACTTAAGGCTCACTATAATATTGAATTCCATTCAATATATGTGTACTATTTGACATCCATTTTCTCAGCGGAAAATTTGCAGTGTTCAAGATTTCGGAAATAACCTTATAAATTGATATTGCCTCTTGTTCAGAACTGAATCCAGTGAACAGGTCATCCACATAAGAATCTCTCAATATTATAACTGAAGCCTCTGGAAATGTTCGAATATAATCAAACGCCAGTTGTCTCAAACAACTTATTGAGAGAAAAGGAGCTGACTTGATACCATATTGAACGGTATTGAGCTGGTAAATAGAAAACTTTTCCTGAGGTTGCTCACAACACACAATTTGTTGAAGATATCGATCTTCAGGGTGATCCATAATCTGTCTAAACATCTTCGCAACATCCGAACACAATACAAAGCTGTGTTGTCGGAATCTCGATAAAATAGATATGTTCTCGTTCTCAATAGGAGGCCCTGTGCAAAAGAAGGCCATTCAAAGACTAACCAGAATCAGAAATACTTGATTCATCAAGTACAACCCGTAGCTTTGTAGTCAAACTGTCGGCTCTTATAACTCCATGATGCGGCGAAAAATACAAAATGGTTATTGATGAATTAAATTGAAATTGTGCACTCCAGAGAGTATGGAGTGATAAATCTAATAACAAGTAGGGCAGAAGCAAGCTACTACGAAATTGGAAAAGGAAATGAACTGACCTAGCAACTGATTACACACATTCAAGATCCTGGCCGAAGGATCATGAATGAATTCTAATTCGATAGAGTGGACTGTATTTTAATCCCTGGATGTTGGATTTATTATCGTTGAACTTATAAAGTTGAAATATATCAAAAAACTTTTTTTTTATGTCATGTCATGCTCTTCACCTCCTCGTCTTCTCTCGATAAACAAATATTCCAGAGAGGTATTTAACAACAGTATTATATTATTTGTTTTGTTTCAGTGTCAATTCGATTATGATGGTGCATGGAAAATACTAAGATCAGATGTGAAACCAAAAAGGAAGGAACCTACTTCTGTAGCTTTGGATGGTGAAAAAGCAGCAGGAATTTATCTTTGATTTGTTTATAGTTTCTCAGATGTCAGTCCTCCCGAACTGCCTCAACAAATGTTTACCAATTGTTCGCAGTAAGATTACGTTACAAATGGTAGAATGGTTCCGTCATTCGCATTACCACTTGGGTAGGGTTTTGTGTTTTTTTACACGCTTTATATTAGCTTCACTTGTTTGTTTGTAACCGACTCCTTTGGGCGCGATTTTGACCCACAGACGTACGAATGATTCGAAATTTGGCAGGAGTACATAACTCCGGTGACAATGCATTAAGAAATTGTTGTGTGGAAAAAAAAACAAAATGGCGGCTCCAATATGGCGTACGAGTTTTGTGATTATGATCCGATTCGCTTCAAAATTAGTATCTGAGGGTTTTCGTGGTCGGAGATTATGATTCGTTCGTCAAAATTGAAAAATTCAAGATGGCGGCTCCAAAATGGTGGACGCGTTTTGTGATTATGCTCTGATTTTATTCAAAATTGATATGTGGGGGTTTTTGGGGTCGACAATTATGATTATTTTGTCAAAATTGGAAAATTCAAGAAGGCAGCTTCAAAATGACGGCCGAGTTTTGTGATTATGGTCTGATTCTATTCAAAATTGGTATGTGGAGGTTTTTGGGGTCGGAGATTATGATTATTTTGTCAAAATTGAAGGATTCAAGATGGCAGCTACAAAATGGCCGCGAGTTTTGTGATTATGGTCCGATTCTAATCAATATTGGAGAATACTAGTTGAAAAAATATAATAATAATAATAATAATAGTTTGAAAAACCAAAAACACGCGTTAATAGAGAACTAAACTAAAAAGTTGAAAATAAATAATAGTTTTAAAAAACTAAAAAAAAACACTTTTATAAAAAACCAGACTAAAAAAATTGAAAATAAGAAAAAAGTGTATTTTATTTGAAAAAAAGCGTGGGGTGCATGGTATTGCCTCGGCCAACAATTACCTGTCATCTGAGACATTTCTTACTTTACTGCCCTAGGTGTGTAATATACTATATGAATATTGATACCATGCACCCCACGCTTTTTTTTAAATAAAATACACTTTTTTCTTATTTTCTATTTTTTAGTCTGGTTTTCTATAAAAGCGTGTTTTTTAGTTTTTTCAAACTATTATTTATCTTTGCATTGTTTGATTACCGAAATACACTTCGGCATTACACATATGATGTGTTTTGGAATCAGCCAAAATGTGAATTTTTATGCCGTACTCAGCCGGTTTGTTTTGGATGTACATCATAAAAGTACCTAATCTTCCTCTAAATGGGAACAACATTCCAATACCCCGGGATTACAGTTACTTTTCGAGATTTCAATAAATGTGTTGAATATAATGGAGATTGGCGCTAATGTATCTGTTTTAAGTTGCTCAGCTCATGTTCAAACCTAAAAGCCAAAAGGAATAGAAATCATGCTAACGTTATGGTGCACAAAAAATATCTGGCTGTTCTATCTGATGACTTAAGAGATTTCAGATCTTCGTGCTCAGATTTAGAAATACCTTCCAAGTATAACAGGCCAATGAATGCTTTTAATTCAAGTTTATTTGTGGGTTGTATAAAACGGGGATAGAATTTACAGGTTGAGTTTGGTTTAGCTCTGAATGAGCTGTAATTAACTTTGATTCTGTCAATTTTCTTGTTGGAGTTTGTAACAATCTTTTTCAAAATATCATCAGGAATAATCAATATCCATTGTAATGAGGATTCATATGGGAGATTTCTATGTACAGGCTTTTTTAGACCAGATAGAATGGTGTAAACATTTTTCGACCGCTCTCCCTTGTTGTGGCCATTTCATGGGGGTTTTGCTATTTTTCTTCCATAAAAAAATCTCTTTCTACAAATCATTTCTACTTCATCTAGTATACCGGAATTTCCCACATTACTATCCTCGTTTTCACTCCGTTATACTCTGTATTCTCTCTACAGGTTTCATCGTTTTCAGACACTCACTCATCTTTACTATATGTTCCATGAACACTCAAAAAATCATGATCAGATTCTCCTTCCCCGCCTTTGTTTCATCAAGAAGGATAATATTGGTTGCATCCATTTCATCATCTGCTGTAATGAACTAGCCTGAAGAACCTGCTATATTACCTTCTATAGGAATTTCTTCATCTGTCAAAATATCTTTACTTCTCAATATATCAGCCAGTTGATGTTCAGTTGAGAGTTTTCTGTTGTCCGTAATTACTGTCAAAAAATTATAAAAACCAGAAATTATGAAATAAGTATATCATGTTAACGCAGTGAAATACTCCCCTTACTACTATCATATTTCATATTTTCATGCAGCACGTTCTATGAGATAAATTCAAAAATTTAATCAGATTGGAAAAAATGATTGCATTGAGCTATCTCTGAAATATGTTTCTATTAAAGCCCATATCGTGCCAAAAGTAACATATTGTTTCTCATCATACAAGCAATTAAAAATCAAAATATATACCACACCACTATTACCGATTTCATATAATATTAATGAAAAAATCAGTTATTTACTGTATCGGAGGATTTTGATGAATTAAATGTTACGTAGTAGTATATTGTGGATGGATATTTGTAATAACATCCAGAACTGCGATAACAAAATTGTTATTGCCTTCATAGCGGAAATTGATGTAGTATGAATAACCATCAATCATCTTCAAAGTCCTTGATTATTTTGGAAAAACATTGTGCGTAGAATTGACTAACTAAAATGAGTGGTATGAATAACACCCAAGTTTAAACTCCGAGTATGTACTCATGAGCATGAAGTGCTAGTTTGTGCTCCAATGTAAATGAATAAAAAAGAATTCGCTTTGAGGAGTATCTGTGCCTAGTACATAAAGTAGATACTCGTTATTTTATTAATCGAAACTAGTTTGTGGCATATCAGACAAGAAAATGAAAAATAGAATTGAATAAAAAAATGTGGTCCAATGAGGATTCGAACCTTTCATCTTCTTGTCTGATATGCCACAAACTATTTTCAAATAATATTTAATTATAGACGCTATTCACGACTTCACTCGTTATTTTATTCCCAAAGAAGTCCGAGCCTATAACGATTAACAATAGTGGTAGGTGTGGCGTTCCACAGTGAGTGAAAGCAGTGAAAAAAAGTAATAAAACCTGCAAATTCCAAATGGGATTAGCGATTTTCCCATACTTTTGTTCAAGTCACAACATCAGCTGTCCGAAAATCAAAATCCCATGCACTCAACTATGAGAATACTGTGGGAGCTCAATTTCGGTTCACAGATAACGTCAAATGTACAAGAAAATTAAAAATATGAAATTCAGACTAAAGAAAAAGAATGGTATTAATAGAAATACAAATAAATAAAAAAAGTTAATTCAAAAATAAAAAATCCTGACTGCGTAAAAAGTGAAACAAGATGACCAGAAAATATTGTCAGAAAATTATGTTTTAAGAGGTTAACATTAAACTTAGTACTGTAAACAATATCACGCAGTCGGAGGCATCTTCTTTGATTTGAAATAAAGATATATTATTGCCTCCGACTGCGTGAGATTCATTACAGTATTGAGTTTAATGTTAAGCTCTCTAAACATAATTTTCTGACAACATTTTCTGATCATCTTGTTTCCATCTTTTTTAAAGTTCACTTTTTACGTTGTCTGCTTCTTTTATTTTTGAATTAACCATATTGAATTTTTATTATGACTATCATGTCTTTATTCACAATATGGCGTCTTTTTGTCAACATTTTGAATTTTGATTAGTGTCATGTTTTAAGTGACACTCGCAAGATTAAGACAATTCGATTGACGTAAGAATCATCAAAATCGGCCACGCGTTTGATTTCTAGAGCGCCACGAAGGAACAAACATACATAGCGCCACAAAGGAACAAACATACATATATCCTACTACTATTATAAACGCGAAAGTTTTAAGTATGGATGGATGGATGGATGTTTGTTACTCTTTCACGTAAAAACTACTGGATTTAAAAACTTCACAATAATATAGCTTATACATCAGAATAACACATAGGCTACAATTTATAAAGATATTGTGTGAGTTGTCCAAAATTAGACGATAAGTGTCAAGTAAGTAGGAAAAAATCTACCATCTGCGAGCTATTCTGGCGTGCGCTCCCAAAACCGCTAGAGTTACACATATGTAATGTATGATGGAAATGTTTATCTTCGGTCCGACGCACGGCGGGTGAGGTGGGGGAAGAAGTCGCTCATCGCTGAGTGCTCGACCCGAACGCGGGCAGACGCGTGAGGGCAGACGTCATTGACGGTTGTGTCCGTTTTGCGAATTTTCAAGGCACTAGCGATTTGTTAAAAACGCATTGTATTTAAAGTAATATAGGCCCAAGGTTAGGCAAGTATTGCATTTTTAAAGTATAATAAACATAACAATAACTACCGTACTGTATTTTTTGGAAGTGTAGAAAAAGCACGTAGAGCTCATCATATTGAAACGACCACTTTGGCCTTCCCCCCCCCCCTAACAACCAATTTTTATCGAAGATACCCGACCCATTGTCTAACTATGGCTATTAATAGAAATTCCATAGGTGTACCAAATTATTTGGTATAGGCGATTCACGAGACGTAGAGAACTCACACTCCTATAACTTACCTAACACTCCTATTTCTTTTTCAGCTACTGAATAGTACTTAACACTGGGCATTTTGGCAAGGTAACGAGTAAACTATTGCAAAGTTGAATAAATAACTGCACTACCTATTTATTAATTAAACAAACCTAACCTTCCAAACGCTGCATGCCAAGACACTGGTGAAGATTCGCCGTAGCACAGCAAATCGTGTCCACTCGTGTTTTCCCCCTCTCAACCTTCCAAAAGGTCGTTCCAATACTGGATGAGCTCTACTAAGAATTATGCCGCGAAAGCGTAAGTCTAATCTTTCCCAAAGCTCTAATGAAGCTCGAACTATGAAAGTAGCTAGACTTAACGAGACCTTTCCACAACTTGCCATTCAATTTTAAACGCCTGCAGTTCCCATCAAAAGTCGCTTTTTCAATGACGATCAACAAATCGCAGGGTCAAACCTTAAAGGTAGCAGGCATACATTTGGGCACGCCATGTTTTTCTCACGGTCAGCTCTATGTGGCTTGCTCACGTGTTTCCAAAGCGAAAAATCTGCATGTTTATGCTGAAGGAAAAAATCGTTAAATATAGTTTATAGGAGCATACTGCAGTAGCTACCTATAGGCCTATGATTAGGGCTCTGCAGTGCTTAATTACCGTATTTCTCATGTTGACAATATTGTTACGTTAATAAAGAGCGACTGTAACATCTCAATATTTTCAGGCTGTTATATTTTTCAAATGCGACCCAAAAATTATTTATGTGATAATTTTAATGTCATAATGTTAGTTCTTTTCTACGCCACGCTAATATGAGCTACTCGAAATAATAATCCTGCGCAGACGAAGTCGCGGGCACCAGCTATATAAAATAAGTAAAAGAATTAAATGCTGTAATAGTGATAGAAACTCCAATTGTATAAGTATTATTATAGGTATAGTTCATTGTCATTAATCATTTATTATTTTCAATCATACGATTTCACTATTTTATTGGTCGATATAAGCAATCTATAACCGAACCAAATATTTGTATTGTAATAATTTTATAATTTATCTATCTACATGTTACCTTAAATTTTTGAATGTATGACTGCTATTTTTGTAGAAAATTCTTATACATATTTTTCACTCATAGTTATCTTTATAAGGTTTTCTATTTCAAATAAAGATGTATGTATTATATTGGCAGTAAGTATGAGGGTTCCGTTAGTTTTAGGTTAGGCTCATGAAAATTGGTATTTGAGGTCTTTGTTACAAATGAAAAAATATGTGTTTCTCTGTTTTTGAAAATTAAATCCCTGACGGTGTGAAATGGGGGGTTATATGTTTTTAAGTTAGGGTCATAAAAATTGTATTTGAGGTCATTGAAACAAATAAAGGAATACCTGTTTCAGTGAATTTAGAAATATCCCTAAAGGGGTGAAATAGGGGGTAAAAATGTGTATGGAGTTTCGGTTAGTTTTTGAGTTACAGTCATGAACATTCGTGTTCAACCTAACTTGACAATTCTACCCCTGAAGGGTTGAAAAGGGGTTAGTGAATTTGTAATAGTCGTCACAGAACGTTACTTTCGCTGTAAAATCAATCATGGCACCCAAATTGGAAAAGGGGAAGCCACAGGCATAAGTAAGTTGGAACAACACAAAAAAAAACAGGAAATAATACAAATTCTACGCGGACGAAGTCGCGGGTACCAGCTAGTGATAAACATATTACCCTCCTTTGCGTCGCGAAGTCGCGTGAAAAATAATACAGATGAAGTAATGGATGGATGGAAGGAATCTTCTTCACGCATGAGTTTCATACAAAATTTTCGAGGAAATAAATGATATAAATCAAAATAAAAACAATTTATTTCACTCAGAACTGCAAAAAAAAAATTAGGCACTATTACGTAAATAATTTTTAAGAACTAGTGCATAAAAGTTCACTTTGCGTACTGTGAAGTGTGCGTAAAGTGAGTACATTACGCACGGTAGTAGAACAAATTAAAAATAATGTTTCTGTTACGCACTTTTTTCTTTAAAAATAAAATGCATTTTTCCATTTTATGGTACTTTGCCTTTAGTTGATATAATTTTTGTATAAAGGCTGGAAGGGTAGGTAAAAAAACTTTAAGATCAAAATTATTGAAATTTAATTTTTGATTACTTTTATATTGATTTTTCATTTCAGGGGCATATCTACGAAGTCGTAGAAGTGCCACACTTTTTTTATTTTACAATTCGACTTGTAAGTCGGAATTCCGACTTGTATCTCGGAATTCCGTCTTGTATCTCAGAATTCCGACTTGTAAGTCAGAATCCCGACTTGTATCTCGGAATTTCGACTAACAAGTCGGAATTGTAAAATAAAAAAAAGTGTGGCACTTCTACGCCTTCGTACATTTCTTCTAGGTTTGTAATATTTTTTGGAACGCAAATTAAGGATGAACTCAGCCGTAGTTCTACCGCGATCAAACTGAAGTCTGCTGTCAATCAGACTCCAGAATTATGGAGTAGATTCTCACCCCGAGGAGCATGAATAATTTTTTATTCCTAGCAGAAGTGAGCATTTACTCGAAACAAATTGTACGTTCTTAATCAAGCGGAGCATCTGTTTCTGGTTTTTATTCATATAACTGGAGTATTTGCTCCAAATTAGTGAGTATAAACTAAATGCTCATTTTTATTCATAGCATCCAAAGTGATTTTGTCGTTCTTGAGAACCGTTGTAACTTTCAAAAGTTTATATTTCTGGGTAACTATTAGTTATCCACTTTCGGAAGGTATATTTATCAGAATACTGAATAGATTATTTTTAATATATACCAATTCAAAATGTCAAATCAGGTGATTCTTCGGAATATAAGTTATTGGTGATACTTTCACTTCGTGTTTATATTTTTATTCATAATCTGTTCCTCCTTTCGATATGTCTATATTAACCATTTGAATCTTATCATGATATGTCTTTTGGAAAATGTATCATTTATATAATGATACTTTTTTTTATATACATTATTGCAGAATCTCATTCGATTGTAAGAACTATTATCTATTTATAGGAACATGCACACTTCCTATACTCCATGAGTTGTTTTCTAATTTATTTACCACTCAATATGATATGTCCATGTGTTATTATTCACCTTTATCATTTTGTGAATGTCTACTAATCTGATGAATCTCGCATACTTTTTGGATGTGTAGAATTCAGTCGAACGCAATTTCTATGTTATATCATGTCATATGATCAAAAGAGCCCACGTGCCCAAATCACGTTAATGAGTTCCAAATATTAACGTTCGACAGATTATTCCGTGGGATTATAATAATGGTGAAAGGAAACAGAGTGATGAATATAATTTGAATATAGTTATTCGAAAATTACAACGTTTCATTGTCGAGTGAACGGAATGATTCAGCCATGGAAATTGAATGATAGGATTAATATAATACATGAGATATACAGAGCGTTCAGAGGTAACCACCGGTTAATTTCATAGTAAATATTGGGTTAATTTTTTCATATAGATATTTCCCTTCGTTTTTCATCCACAAAAATCTACAAGCACAGTAAACTTAAAAATAATTATGTAGAAATTGTATCCTTCAAGTAAATTGGAGAATAAACTTCAATTTACCCTAGAGGCTGAAGTTGACGTGAGTATACCGGTTTTAGATATCCCAATAACTAGACAACCTGGGGAAGTTTGAAAACTAACTGGTCTTCCAAACCTACAAGTTCTGGTAGGCTGCTGAATTATTATTCAAATCATCCTCTAAAACAAAAATCGGAACATCAAGAATCTATTATTTAGGGCCCATCATCTTAGTAGCCTAGAATTCCACAAAGATAATGAACTTAAAGTAAAACAACTACTAAAGACAACAACTATCCCAAATAACTAGTGAATAAAATCATTAATGAATACAACCATCATCCAGCACACCACAAAATTATTTCTAATGACACTTGCCCTACATTTTATAGGTTTCCATATATATAAGGTTTATCTGAAAAAATTCAGTGTTGTCTGAGAACTCACAACCCCTCTCAAATAAAATTTGCCTTTCATCCAATCAATCAAATCAAAAGTGTATTTACGAAACTGAAAGACGTAACTCAAACCTTTGACTGCTCTAATCTGGTTTAAAGAATGCATTGTATCAACTGCGAAAAGTGTTATATTGGAATGACAAAACAACTGTAAGGAAAAACAAAGATAAATACAACAAAAACCTTGGTTCACTTTACTGAAAGACATGAGTTTAATTTTGATGAAGCCCATATTGTTGATAGAGAAAAGAATCTGTATGGAAGAAACATTAACGAAATGACATATTCCTCAGTGATACTGTGATACTACAACCACATCCTCAACAAATATAAAATGAGTCAAAACAAACCGTACTAAATATGCATTTCGATTTCAGTCATCCAGCACCTTACTAATGAATACATTAGTTTTTTGTTTTTTTTGTTTTTTCTTCTATTTATCTCCAAAGTTCTTTCTACCTCGTTGTTTTTCATTTCGACACAAACGATTGATTTGAATTCAGTTTACCAGACAGGAACCCTACAGTGAACAGCAACAGCAATGTCTGAATAACGGAAAAAAGGTAGATCTCTATTTGTTTCATTTATAAAGCATAGTTTATTATTGTTCTACTAAATTATATTGTTTTAAACACATTACTGTTCGTGAATCTGTTTATACATTATTGTGTGTCATCTGTTTTATACATTATTATGGTTATCTTCATAATAAATTTCAATATGTATTGTAAACCATATGTATTTTTGGCCCTGAAGAAGACGATAAATAAACGTCGAAACGTCGCAATTTTTTAAATTTTGGAACACTTTTATTGTCCTTGTTCCCGCTAAACCAAATCTCCAATTAAAAAATAATATTGAAAATATAGCTGCTTTTGGTATTCTTCGAAAGAATTTAATATTTGACAAACAATCCATCGATATCTGGTCCCATCTATGGATGGATGTGAAGTGAATCAAGTTCAGTGGGGAATATAACACGTACATATTGTATGATTAACACACGTTCTATTGTTTATAGATAATTAAGCAATATACTGACCATGTTTTGAATATCTTCAATTGTATTGGTTGGTACGAATGTTACCTATCGAGTTTCCTACTCTAACATTTTTTACAGAATATTTCTACTGGAGGTTATGTGTATTCCGTGTTTTATAATTATATTTATTACGATCCTTCGAGAAGAAAAATAGAGGTAAAAAAAAGTAAGTTCCTTAGTATACTGATTACCGTGATATCAAGTATAAATGTTATTTCAGTAGCAAATTTTAAATTGAAATGTATTTTGTGTAAGAATTGGGTGCAGTTACTCACTAGCTAGTAAACAAAATTGGTTAAGCCATTGGTTGACACCTGCTAAAGGGATTTCATGAAATCGTTCTAGCCACTAGTATACTACAGAACATTATCCATTAATAACTGACCCACGTTTCAGCTACTGGAGTATTTAGGGTCAGCTAGTAGTAACTCTTCATTTTGTATTGTAGATTATCATGTCAGAGATTTCGAAATATAATCATATGCAAATGCAGCGAGCCCTGTTGGCAGTTAAAATTTGCGTTTAAATGCTGCAAAATAGGTGAGAAATACTTGCAGACATAACCGAAAACGGGCGAGCGTGTGAAAGCGGCTGAGTAGTGGGGTAAAACAGCAGATTCATAATTTGCAAGCAGAGCGCTTGTGTTACTATATACCTACGTTTCCCAGCGTCTGCTGCCCTACCTCACTACTCAGCCGCTTTCATACGCTCGACCGTTTTCGATTGTTTACAAATATTTCTCACCTATTTCGCAGCATTTTAACGCAAAATGTTCAATATGTTTCTGAAAAATTGAAATCGAACCACCTATGACGCATCCAATGAAGTGTGGAAATTCAAATTGCAATTATGTAAAAACTAATGACCCGACAGCGCGTTTTCTACAAATGAATTACATATCAATCAATACTATATCGCCTGTACTACAACTTCAAAAATGGCAGTGTTACGATTTTTTTAAAGAATCGCAGATTTTTTGGGTTTTATCCGTTACTAATGATCCGATAGAATCGTTTTAGGGCTCATTACTTTTGCATTTTGATTCTCTACAATTCCAGAGTGCATCGAGATTGCTTAATTAGTTTTCATGTAACGAGCGAAAAACAAAAAAAACACGATTTTTTGCTCCTAAATATTTATAACAAATTAGGCAACGATAGTTACGAGTCGAAAACATAACAGGATATAACTACGGATCGTCTTTCGTATGATGGCACATTCAGTTTCCCAGTACTATCATTGAAACAGAATCGATAGAGCAGAAAATCTCTATTGATTGGCATAGTTTGTAAAGGGTAGTTTCTGGTGGGAAGAAAAATAACTTACAAAAAAAGAGCTAGAGGAAGCTGAAAGAAAACAAAATAGAGAATTAAGCAGAGAACGAGAAAAATAATATAAGAAACGTGAAAGTGTTAACAATAGAGGAAAGGAAAACGCTAAGAAAGTCAAAGCAAAATTCGATGACAAATATCATAGGTGATTCACCCGATTCATCCGTTGAAATAACTCTCGAATCAGAAGGAGAAGGTGATAACTGGGATGCACAGTCTTCAGATAGTGAAGACCACACTTCTAGTGAAGGTAACTTGAAGGAAGATGATTTTGTTATTGTTATTTATCATGGCAAATACTTCCCAGCATAAGGAAGTTTTTTGTTCGTGAAATGGCATCGTTTTCGCAATGAATTGACCCTCATTCATCTCAAATAAAAGCTTTTGTTTATTTTGTATATTTTTTTTTGTATTCTCTCAAATTCAAAAGAAAAAATCAGGCACTGGTGCTTATAAAGTCAGACTTAGGGCTAAGCACGAAACTTGGCTTTCAGCTTCTGGATAATGATAAGACAAAACAAATTAAATCAAAATTTCTTGAATTTTAGTGCATTTTGTTCACTACAAAATAAATTTATTATATTCACAAGTCATTCCTGACAAGAGTTGCCTGAATGTTTCATGTTTCATTTTCATAAAAGATGAACTAGATTTACTGACTCTCAGGATGTCAGGTACTGGTATTTTGAAGTTATAACAATACCAATAGCTTGATTTTGGTTTTTTGCTGTATATTTACATCGTTGGAAAACTGAGAATATCATTCAGGTGGAAGTTAATATTATTAATCGCAATATTTTTTGAATTCTAGTATTCGCATATTTATATCAATATAAACAGAATACCATGTTATATCAATATAAACTGAATAATGAAATGCTTATAATGATTGTGACATCAAAACTATATTGACAGTACTTTACATCAAATCAATGGATCATCATTTGTTTTCATCCATAGAGTGTTACAGAAAACAACCAAAACATAACATCTCCCCTCTAAAATATATATATATATATATATATATATATATATATATATATATATATATATATACAAAAAAATTGATGAAAATCGAAGCAATCATGTAAAAATACACATGACTTGTCACAACAAAATCTTTCAGGTAAGCTGGCTTGACTATTGGTCTACCAAATTTCGTCCTGGGACAATAATTGTCATCAGTCCTTTGCAAGCTATAATTTTCCTGTATTTTCGTATCATCACATAACCCTCTTTGACTCAAAAACTCAGTTTCTTTAACAAATTCACCAACAACTTCATTCTCAGTTCTTTCGTTACACTCATTCTCCTCACTTACTTCTTTGTTTTCCAGGCTCACCCTTTCTTCCAACGAGCTCTCTAGAATATGATCAAAATTATAAATATCAAGTTTGCAACTTTGATGCATATCCATTTTTCGCAAAAAATGTCTATTCCTCAACTTTTCTCGATTGGATTTACACAATTTAATTTGATAAGATCTGGGTCTCTTTCCATCCACTTTCAACACCACTCCAGGTTCCCAAGATTCATTGTCATTCCAAACCATAACCTTATCATTCACTTTCCGATCTTCTATGTCCATTGCATGTTGGCCATAATTAGTTTTTTGTTGATTTTGTTTATTTTTTAACACCCTGGTATGATTCTCCTGTACTATGCTTGGGAATAATAATTTTTTCTCCATGGGTAATTGCCCTTTTAGTCTACGACTATGAATTATGGTTTTGCGATATTCAAGCACATATCTTTGTTATCTGAAAATTACTTTTCCATCAAATTCTTTATAAATTGAACATATCTTTCTATGAATCCATTAGATTGATTGAATCCTGGCGAAGATGTTTTATGGACAATTTCCCACTCTTTCATAATATTAATGAACTGAAAACTAGAAAATTGTGGTCTATTATCACTGTAAATCAGGTCTGGTTTGCCATGTCGCGAAAATATTTCCTTCAACTTAGTAATAACTCCAGAACTCGACAAATCATGCAACAAAATAACTTCAGGAAACTTGGAATAAACATCGACCAACCTAATATAACGTTTTGCTCAAAAATAAAATAAATCTACGGCAACAATTTCCCATGGTCTACTAGGAACTTCCCTATTCATCGAAAACTATATTGACAGTACTTTACATACATCAAATCAATGGATCATCATTTGTTTTTATCTATAGAGTGTTACACAAAACAACCATAACATAACAGCATACTCGATACTTTTGGTTCGGAACGGGAATGCTGCAGTTGATATTCGACAAAACCACAACAACAATAGAGTAGGATAATTATTCAATGAATGGATCCTCTCGTTTTCCAAAACTATGATTTTGGGAAATAAACATTTCTCCCCTCTCAGATGAGTCAATCTGATATTGAAACAATACTCACTAGTAAGCTCTCCGATGCATAGCTCTGGAAACTCGTGATCTTGCTGCTTTTCCAGTAAGGTTTTCCAGTGAAGATCAACAATATGCAATTCGTATCCCTTCGATCTGCAGTTTGCTCGCAATTCGGGATATATGGTGTTGTGAAGAGCGCCTTTTTCTATCATACAGTCTGAAAACGAATGATTGTTTTCACTTCATTTCGGTCACTTCAAAAAAGGATCCGCGTAAGATCCGCGTAAGTGCCAAATATTTCTATGTGCCCAAAAGGTTACTCGAGAAACCGACAAAATAGTATGTGGTACCATTTAAACCAAACCACGCAATTCTATATAAAAAGGAAACCTTTGGAGTCCAATCTTCATTAGCAAAAAATTTTTTTTCATAAAAGTTCTGCACGCTACTGTATTTTTGGTAGCATTTCATCAAAATTCAGTTATGACCACAAAACTTTTACATTGAACTTTTTTTCTATAGGCAATAATAACAATAATAAGGGGTGGGTTATTTTTAGTGAATAAACCGGTACATACTTACTTCATTGTTAATTATTTTTAATATTCTTTTTTCGGAGGATTTCTAATTTTCTCAGGTTTACTGTGGGTACTGAGCCCCAGAAAAGAAAAGGGTATCCCAATCGTATCACTACCAGTGCATGATAGAGTATTTTGAGGTGAGTGATATCAAGTATATTCTTAAAAAGAATGAGTTTATATACTAACGTTCTAATAGTTTTTGTGATCTCGTTTATATGAATATTCCACCGCAAATGTAAATCAATAGTTATTCCTTAATGTTTAATATCGTTCTTAGAATGAATTTCAATTATTCTAGAACTTTCGTTCGAATCGAGTGTTAAGTGGTAATTTGGGAGATTATTTCTATAGTTAGTGAAAGGTATAACGTTAGTATTTTCGAAATTGATGGTGAGTCTTTTATGTCGACACCAATCAAATACTTTGATAAAGTCTTCTGCTGTTTTCCTCTTCAAATCATTTCACGTTTTGGCAGTATATGAAATAACCGTCTCATCTGCAGAACTTAAGATTTTTCCATTGGTTTCCGGTTGAAAAAAACATTGATTTAGAGGGAGAACAGGGAAAGGCCAAGTCCAGTGTCTTGAGGTATCTCATATTTACGTATTCCTGTATCTATCAAGACCTTCATCACACACGCAGAAATTGGGAACATTTCAATAGTAAATTGTACTATGAGATTTGGATTAGTTTCGATTGTAAATATCATTCAATATGCCGGAGGATATCATTTCTTACATGCTTTTATTTATTTTCACTCGTATCTTTCTCATGTGTTCTTACATCAAGGTAATTCCACTGACTCTTTGTTTCATTGGCTGCGATGAGTTGTACAATCCCATGATATCAAACAGCTCTTCAAACAAGAATCGATTGGAACCCTTAATTGTTCTTGACAATTCCAGTTGTCTTGGCGGATCTTTGGAGAAAGTATCCCCGGTCAAACGAGAAAAAAAAATTAACATTTCTGAAATTTATTTCTTATCTCAAAACAGGTACGAGGCAACAACGCAAATTTTATGCCGACGTTATTTGATTGTTTTCCTAGCTCTAGTATCCCCGGTCAAACGAGAAAAAAAAATTAACATTTCTGAAATTTATTTCTTATCTCAAAACAGGTACGAGGCAACAACGCAAATTTTATGCCGACGTTATTTGATTGTTTTCCTAGCTCTAGTATCCCCGGTCAAACGAGAAAAAAAAATTAACATTTCTGAAATTTATTTCTTATCTCAAAACAGGTACGAGGCAACAACGCAAATTTTATGCATTTCTGAAATTTATTTCTTATCTCAAAACAGGTACGAGGCAACAACGCAAATTTTATGCCGTTATTTGATTGTTTTCCTAGCTCTACTGCATTTACCCGTTACTGTTCGGGCTTCTTAGAGGACTGATATGTTGGTTGATAAAATTACTTTATTTATGCTCTTGTGTTTTTGTGGTAGTTGTTATGGTTTTTGTTTTATTGAAATTTGCTTGATATCTATTGTTGTATATGTTAAGAATATTGTTGTAAAAAGGGCTGAGTCCTTGCACATCCGTCCTATGATTTATTGTGTCATTGAGGCTGATTAAAATCATTTCACTGATGCAATGGTTCGATATCTAAAATTTTTGGATTTTTTTCATAATCAAAATTACGACCTTCGGAAAAATTATGTTTAGCAAGTCTTAAATAGCAACTGCCGTTTTTTCCTTTCAGTCTTTGTTTTTTTGTGTGCAATCATATGTATGTTGATTGATCCGTTGTTGGAGTAATTGTATTGTTATTTCAATATAGCTTTTTTCACAATCAATGCAATTTATTTATATTTGAGGTTAGATTTTTGAATAGCGAAGCAACTGTGTGAGTGTTATAGACAGCTAGTTTAACACATTTGTTGTTTTTACCCATGACACTGCCAATTTTTCCTGGAAGTCCTTTGATGTATGGAAAATTGAAGTATTTGTAGTCTACAAGGTTTTGGTCTATCATATATTGTCTTTTTTTGTTCATGTGTTTTGATTATTTTATTAATCAGCTGTATGGGGTAATTGTTATTTTTCAACATTTTCTTAATTTCATTTTTGTTTTCAACCGCGTGTTCCGGGCTACTCAGATTTTTAGCTCTATATAAGTTTTTATAGTTTTGGGATGATCGAGTTATTTCTTTTTAGGACTTTTGCATCTACTTTTTTGATGGAATGATGATCAAGAAGTTGATCTACTAGGTTGTTTGCTTGGGTTGTTTTGTTGGGTCTTTCATAATTTCTTTGTACGTTTTTTGATCTTTCAAAGGACTTTTAGAAAAAAACAGCAAATGTGTTAAACTAGCTTTCTACAACACCCACACAGTTGCTTCGCTATTCTCAAAATTAAAAGACGTAACCCCAACTCTTCAAGAATCAAACTTCATATATAAATTAAATTGCATTGATTGCGAAAAAAGTTCGAATGACAAAACAAGTACTCCAACAACGGATAAATCAACATACATATGATTGCACACAAAAAAACAGAGATAAAAAAGAAAAAACGGCACTTGCTCAACATCATTTTTCCGAAGGTCATAATTTTGATTTTGAAAATCCACAAATTTTAGATATCGAACCGTACTACTCAACACGTTGCATCAATGAAATTATTTAAATCACCCTCAATGACACAATAATTCATGGGACGGATGTGCAAGGACTCAGCCCTTTCTACAACAATAGATACCAAGCGAATTTCAATCAAACAAAAAACCCTAACAACCACCACAAAAAGACAACAGCATAAATAAAATGATCTTATCAACCAACACAACTCTAGGGAGCCCGAATAGCAACGGGTAAATGCAGTAGAGCTAGGAAAACGATCAAAAATTAAAATTATTATTAATTTATCGAATAGTGACGATGGTAGTGTTACAGGGTACATCAGATCGAAATGAGAACATTCGAAATCGTTCATTGCAGTCGACAACCTTTGTGACTTTTTGGGTAAGTGTATATACACATTTGACAATTTTCCATATTTATTTGAAAACTATATGTGCTGGCTTTCTTGTTATAAATTTCACTTTTGGTTCCTTTATGTTTCCTCAATGCATCTTATTGTTTGAGAAGAGTCCATTGTTATTATTGTTGTTGGTTGAAATTATGTAAAATGTGTAAACGTAAGCCTTTTCTTTGTAGTCTTGAAGATGTCTAAATATATAGACGAAACGTCGGCATAAAATTTGCGTTGTTGTTTCGTACCTGTCCTCTAACCCACGAAATTTTTTGAGATTATAATCTAAGGCCAAGAAACCTCATTGACATTTATTTTTCATAGAAACTTAAATACAGGTTGTAAAGTAAATCAATAGGTTTTGTGAGGAGAAGAGAATGGCAGAAATGACGAAACGCAACACTTTTTTTACTATTCTAAGTAGCCCGTGCCTATTCGAAATTTCGCACACTATTTTACTGACATATAATTCCTCCTTCTGAGCAGGATCTTGGACATGTATTCTGATCCAACCTTAGATTATTGGATCACCAGTCTGATGTGAGAAGCAAAATGGGTTATTTGGATTCAAGGTCTCGTCACCATTCGAAATGTGAGTTTCCTTTGTAGTAGTTACTTCTTTGGTTATTCGAAATAATACTCCATTACCATCATCGAGTTTTCATTTATATTTCCTCTTTCTATAAACGACCCCAGAATGTCAACTGCTTCTCTGGAATTATATTCCAATACTCCACGAATTCTTAGTCCAGATTCTTGTACGGTTTTCCGTTTCCTTCTAGATTAGCTTGAAATTATTTTCTGTCAATTCTTTTCTAAAGCCTAGGTGTTAATCGGGATCTTTGAAGATATTTTGGGAAAACACTTCCCTTGAAGTGACGAATAATTTTTATTTTTTCCCCACTTCTTGGTATTGGTTCTTTCCGAAAAACGCTATACACCCTCTATGCGCTCGATGATCTTATTTTTCATCTTCCTCACGTACTTTCTGACCATCCTTCTCTCAATCCTGCCCAAGAGCTCTATTATGGATGACAACCTTGCTGTAAATGGAACAATGGGACTTCATTAACTATTGCTTATGTTCATTTATTTCTCGTATCCCCAGAAATAATTAAATTTTCTTAGAATTTTCATATCAATTGTTGATCGCATATCGACATTTCAACCCATCACCAATGAGGCTAAAAATCCATTTTTTTTCCAAAGGTCTTTGATAATTGCAGATAGGTAGAAGTTGCAATCGTTCTACTATGCTCGTTCTACTAAAAGCATCATGTTTTATTTAGGACAAAACTACCGACTTCCTGAACTTTACCCTACCTTTACAATTCTAGTTAGTGTTTCTTCGAAAATTCACTTAGATCAGTCTCATTTCACCTAGTAATTTTTCATGTTTTTATAAACTCTACACATACATATTTTTGTGTCGTGTTCCTCTCAGTTTGATAGCTTTCAAATACTCAAATATTGATATGCTATCTCGTAGTAATCAAATGGCTCTAGATATTGCTATAAGCGCACGCATTTTAGGTTGGTTGGAGATTCATAAACAGAAATATTCATGAGTTTCGGAAAATGCTTGTTCGTGTCAGCCTTTTGTATTTGGGATATCAGTAAATACATTCCAACAAAGATCTCCTGATGTTTTCACGATTGTTTCCTGACTCAGAATCAAGGTCTTATCACATCTGGTTTGCTGACAGAGTATCATCATACTCCAGGAATATACACAGTGTTGGTTTACTTTCATTTAGAAGGCTATAGATATTTCCAGAAAGAATCGAAATAGCGTCGTTAGTCGATTATATCTTAGATTGTCAGTTCATCTTGACTTCGAAACATTCTGCAAATGTTGTAATAAGTGAGATTGACCTATAGTTAGAAATTTCTATTTTTTGCCCTTTTTTTAAATATAAGGTATTGTAAATGACCTTTTGAAATGGGATGGGCATTTTCCTTTTTCAAAAATATCATTGATAAGACTAATCAAGAGAGGTCCTAACTCATCAGCTGCTGCTTTAACATTTTTTGTGCTAATTCCATCTATTCCCAATGCTTTCTCTGTTTTGAGTGATTTTATTATATCAATAATCACCTTCGGTATACTCAAAAGTCGTGAAGAAAAACGAATGTGGAATTCATATGGAATAGCCGAAATTATGTTGGAGATCATCATTATTTAAATTCAGATAGTTCCACTGTTCTAATAATCGGAGAAAGAAAAAACTGATCCATTAAATTTGTTTTCAGATTGTGGAAGGTTATAATCCCAAAAAAAGTGTGAAGAATGGCATGCTATTCAAAATTCAAAACATATTGCAATGTGAAATATTTCTCATTATGTGATCATATTTATGAATAACTAATGTTATAAACTGATATTCGTTTTTATACCGATTTCATTCGGCAAACCCTCATCCAATTCATAAAGATCATTGTATGGTAGATTAAAGAACCATCTTGATATTTCCAGCAATTTGGTGGATAATTTTTTTGTGAAGTTATGTTTGTGATTGTCTTTGCTTGCAGTACAAAAATGGGATTGTTAGTACAAAGTAATTATATTCAGGGTGTTTCTTAAGTACGTGTGGAAAATTTAGGAGCATGTTGCTGACGTCAAAATAAAACTAAAAGTTCCGATAAACATATGCCGCAAGTTATTCGTTTCTGAGATGCAGGGTGTCAAAGTTGAATTCTTATTTTTATTTTTTGAGAATAAATTTCAAAATAATTGTGATATTCGAGTGAAGTTTGACATCTGTGAGTATTTTTCAAGTTGATGTTAGTTTGTCTCTTTCGTGGGGGTGACGCCACCTACATGTCTTTTCAGTAATTTGAAATGTCATAACTTTTTTGTAAGTACCTATATCAGGTTTTCTAGTCGAAAAAATCGATTTTTCCAACATTTTTGTGTAATAAATATTCTTGGTAGAGGTCGCTGCGAGCAACTATTTTCGAATTATTGGGATTTTAAATAATCGATACATTTGAATTATTTCCGTGGGGCTCGTAAGTCGCATCTGAGTAGTAAAAATCGGAAAAGATACGCCAATGCATTTGTCTTCTTTCATTCAGTGGACTTCTACATTCAACACTTGAATGTACTCAAAAAATGATTCTTGTTTTTTGTTACATAGTTTTTTTGGACTCTTCTTCGATTTAAATAAATAACATTCAGGTGAGTACTTGTCGTGTCATTTCAATCCGTTCTTGTGACAGTGAAGTTGTTTTCTGTATTTGTCTTCCAATCTTTTTCAAATGGCAGCATACACGAATAGCGGAATGGACAATATGATTTACGTATACGGTCTTGCCCATGGCAATTGCTACGAGGCTAGACGTATTTATAATGGAAGATTCCCTAATCATCGAGCACCGAATCACCAGACATTCAAAAATCTTTTTCAGCGGCTTATGGAGTTTGGATCCTTTGAAAAAGCTAGAGTGGCAGGTATACCGTTGATTACTAGGATACCAGAAGTTGAAGAAGCTGTTCTTCAGGCAATCGAAGAAGATCGACAGACAAGCACGCAAGCAAGCGCAAAATCTTAATGTACATCACAAATGAGTTTGATCAATTGTCGAACAGAATTAGTTGTATCTTCATCACATACAGCGTGTCCAAGCATTGTTGCCCCGAGATTTCTTTCTCCGTGTAACATTTTGCACAAAACCTCAATTTACTGCAGAAATATTATCCACTGACGAGGCACATTTTTCAAAGAACGTTATAATGAACTTTCATAATAAGCATGTCTGGTGGTGTGACGAAAACCCTCACGCAATAGTTCAGTCCAGGATTCAACACCAGTTTTCAATGAATATGTGGATTGGTATTGTTGGGGATTATTTGATTGGTCCCCACTTTTTTCCATTGACTCTTAATGGAAATTCTTATCAAGATTTCCTTGGAAATATTCTGCCTGAATTACTTGAAGACATTCCACTTTTACTGAGACAAAGAATATGGTTTATGCATGATGGAGCGCCAGCACATTTTACTTCGATAGTTCCGTGAATTTTTAAATCAGCGATTTAGAAACAGATGGTTTGGTCGAGGCGCTGAAGTTCAAAATGAATTCTGGCTTCCGAAATCCCCGGATTTAAATTCGATCGATTTATTTTTGGGTCAACTTGAAGGCCTTAGTTTATACGGTGCCAATAGAAACCAAAGAACAACTTTGTCAACGAATCATTGCTGGATGTGACGCTCTCCGAAAACAAAAAGAAATGTGGACAATAATCAATGATTTGAGGGGCAAAACAAAAAATCGTAGTCATCCAGAAGTAAATGTTGACCTAAACTCTTTGAACCAATATTATTGTTCTATAGCAAACAAATTAACCCACAAAACTCCTCTCGATCTCGATCTCCTCCTCTCGATCATCTAAAAAATGTATCTTCTCCGATGCACTCTCTATTCTTATTCGAGACGGACTTGTTTGAGCTCAAATCAGTATTAAATGATATAAAAAACAAAAATTCCTCAGGCGAAGACTACTTATCAGCCAACTGTTGTTACCTGGTGAAGCCCTGAGTACCCTTATACCCCTTCACGAAGGAGGTGCCACTGATGACCAAACAACTTCAGGCCTATCTCACTATTATCAACACTGTCAAAAATCATCGAGAAACTTTTGAAATGTAGAATGATGGGTTTCTTGCAGAGACACAATATATTGGCGCCCGAACAGTTCGGTTTTCAAAACAACAAAGGTACAAACGATGCAATCTCTGATTTTCTTGAAAGAATGTTCATGAGCCTTAATGAGAAAGAGGCTGCCGCAGATATATTCCTTGATCTTTCTAAGGTTTTCGACTGTGTAAGTCATGAAATACAATTGAAAAAGCTCTTACAGAAGCTCTGATCGAAAGCAAAGAATAATACTAGACAACAATACCTCTGAGTTAGACAAAATGGTACGAGAAGTCCCCCAGGGCTCAGTTCTAGGTCCCATTCTCTTTCTCCTATACATTAACGATATAGCCAAGCTAGATTTCTCAGGACTTCTCACACTGTTTGCTGACGATACCACAATCCTCTGGCAAAATGAAGATCGTACTGCTTTGGCTCAAACTATTCCTCAGATGTAGAAAAAATCAAATTGAGGTGCGAAGGAAATATGCTGACACTGAACATCACAAAAACAAATTTGGTCACGTTCAAGTTCGATTTAGAAGAAGTACCCTTAGGTCCTGAACTGATTGAAAGCAAGCCTGGAGCAAAATTTCTTGGCGTACACATTGATAACAGTCTGAAGTTCGAGTCTCATATTATGGCCCTAAAAAAAGCTATCCTCCGGTTGCTACGTTGTCAATGTAATATCCTGCGAACTTGGAATGTCGGCTTATTCAACGGCGTACTACTAATTCATTGAGTCTCACTTACGGTATGGAACTCCATTCTAGGATTCTTGCAGTCGGGTTCTATTCCGAGGTATATTTGTTCTCCAGAAACGAGCTTTAAAATTAATTTCTAAAGCCAAAACGCGTGAATCTTGCAGGCCGATTTTTTTTAAACAACAAATTACTGACGTTATATGAAATTTTTATTTTAGAGACAGCTTGCTTGATACACAAATACAGGGAAAAATTCACTAACTCCAACTCTAACCGATATACACGTCAGGAAAAGAAACTTGCTTTACCACTTCCTGTATTTTTGGGACGTTCGTCCGCGTTGGTTTGATCGACGAGTTGTGGTAACTCGTTTCCAAAAAAGGACGTTTTGAATAAGACAGTACCCCGCATTGTGTTAACTTATTCTTTTTAATTTTTTACGTTGACAATAGTATGTATTCAGAGTCAATTCAATTTGACAGCAGTCATATCGCCGCTATATCGACGAAGAACAACTGATCACGCATAGGCGTGCGGATTTCACTAAAATAAGGCATACATATGATATGAACAACAAACACTTCCCACTTCTACTCTTACGAAACAGTCTCTAATTTACAGAAGCAAGCAGACTCATACTCATTTACCGAATCAAATCAGATTAATTAACGATATGAAAGGTTTTCGAAAGTCACGTGAAACATGGGGAAATGCTTTTACAATTTGGAGGAATATCTTGCATACGCATTCTAGTCGTTCTATATTCTGTGATATATCTTACATTTTACTTTGTTTATGAGCTCTTTGTAATTTTACAATTTACTATTAGAATTAGTGTTTTTATCTACATGTGAACGTATTGAAATATCTATGTACATTTTATATTAATATCATTAGAACACATTGTAATGATTTTGACTTTGTCGACAAATGTTTTCATTGAGACAATAAAGCTTATCTATCTATCTATAATGGAAGGTGTACGTGGGTCCATGAGACGACGAGCCGACGCATGTATAATGGTGCAAGGTGGCAATTTTGAACAATTATTTTAATTATTACCCTGAACTAACTGTTTAAGTATTGAATTGGTCTTAATTACTGTTATTATCATGAGTATTAAATTGTGATAACACCCGATTCCTATTTTGAAATGAAATTGAAGAAAAATAATTATTTAACTGAATTAATTTTGAATTCAAAAATCTTGTCATTCAAAATTACTTACATCGATTATTTCAAATCCCAATAACTCGAAAACAGTTACTCGCAGCGACCTCTACCAAGTATATTTTTTACAAAAAAATGTTGAAAAAATCGATTTTTCTCTAGAAAACGTGATACAGGTACGCACAAAAAAGTGATGACATTTCAAATGGCTGAGAAGACATGTAGGTGGCTCCACCCCCCACGAAAGAGACAAACTAACACCAAATTTGATTTTGTCATTGAAAAATTCCCCCATATACCGAACTTCACTCGAATGTCACAATTACTTTGAAAAGTATTCAAAAAAAATAAAAATAAGAATTCAACTTGATACCCTGCATCTCAGAAACGAATAACTTGCGGACATATGTTTATGGGAACTTTTCTTCTCATTTTTACATCAGCAACATGCGCCTAAATTCTCTACACGCACTTAAGAAACACCCTGTATAACAATAAATAAATTAAAATATTTTTTTATTTGAAATGCTTAGCGATTCTAAATGGATTTGGACGTTGACGGAGGAATAGTAACTGGACACTGAATATATAAGAAACTGATAAATATTTCCTCCATCTCAATTCAAAAACGCCCCCGTAATTATTACGGAGTGCTCTTCTTTGAAAGTTTGGTTATTTAAAAATTTGCGCCGTAACTGAGCACAACAAATATCTAGCTGTGAGTTTTCCTCACTGATCACGGGCTCCCTGTATTTTTATTTGTAACGGAGTATAGATATTTTACCATACTGTTCGTTGGGATGTCATATTCGATAAAAGCAGAAGAGAGATTTATTTTTGTTATTCCAACAAAACATATAAATTCGCTTCTTTCGATGAAACATTTATCAATTTACTTTAGTTCATTCAACAATACAAAAAACAAAAAGTTGAACATCTATTGAACAAATATTTTTTTTATATATTTGGTGATATTTCAGTTAATGTTTGCTTAAAAACGCTACAAAAATTAAAACAAACAATAACAAATTTAATAAAATTTTGTATAGAGCATAATATATTTCCCATTCATCGAATATAAAGCTTGTCAAAGAAATATCAACTCTGGAGATATTTTCATCGAATATAATATAATTAAAAAATAAATACCTTGAGAATCTGCTGCGCAAATATAAATAACAATCTTTCTGCTCCTCAATGATGTTTTTGCTTGAACAACTTTCCCCATTATCAAATTTTGTAGATTTTCTGGTAGATCGCAAACTTCTTTTGGTATACTGCCTCCAAACAACTTGTCGAACTCCTTCGGACTTTGATTTCCTGGCGGCGAACTCAGGGACATTGAATCTGTAGAGCAGAAATTACTTCACTATAGGTGAAAGGATAGGGAGTTTCAAATACATGAAAATTTAGGTTGAAATATTGTTGATCTCAATAATTTTTCATAGATCGTATTCTAGGACATACTCCGGAATTCACGTGTTATTGGCAGCCATATGAACCTCATGGAATGCACAAGCCCACTTGATTTTTATAAGATTGGTGAATAAGACTAAACTTTTTGACTATGACAAAGAGAAATGATTTGAATATAGTTTTTAAAGTTCAATCCTCCGTTAAGCTAGCAGAACCACAATGATTTTTTTAATTTTTTAATAATTTTAGGATGATTTTCTAGCAGTTAATGAGATATACAACTATGTCACATAATTGGAGGTTGTTTTTCATTGATATTTATTGAAAGGAGGCTATGCTAATTTCACCATGAAGCTGACAGAGAGGCACCTCATTCACACACTTCAGAAGACATCTTCTTGAACCATAATTTTGGGCTCTTTGGGAAGAAAAATCCCAATTTCATGTATGACAGACTTTCCTTAAATTCGCTTCTACTCGCAATGTTTTTTCCAATCATATAGCTAATTACTCACGAATTCACACTCTTGCTGTGTTTCAAGTTACTGTTGTTTGCTCTTCATTGAGATAATTATCGAGCATTTTCAAAATGTCACATGTCTACCATCCCTTCCACTCCGAACTACAGTATCATTGAATTTGGATTGGCGGGAATATGGCAGAAAAGTTAAAGCAATCTAAATTTCAAATAAACCTTATTGGTGCTCCTTATAAACTCTCAAGTATAAAATAGCTAATGAAAACCTTTTTAAAGACAAGCTTTCATTTGAGCCGTGTACTAAAACGTAAGTTCAAGTCATCGCCGACAATGATTTAATTATTTTTTGTTGAATTATTTGGTTTTAAAAAGCTTGGCGCGCGAAATGTTCATAAAAAGTAGGTACCAATTAATTTCATTGGACAATGATTGGTTGGTAAATTACAACTTGTCGAAGTATTAATTTGATGACAATTCGTGCGACAAGCTTTTTGAAACCAAAGAATTCAAGGAAAAAAAATTAAATCATTGCGATGACTTAAACTCATTTTATACGTTTTTAATAGTTATTTAATTTTTTGCTTTTTAGTTAGTTGGCCTTAATCTGTTAATTTCTAATAGAGCATTGTTATTACAAGGTCTCTTCTCTGTAAGTTTTGAGCTGAAAGAAATCATGATCTCCGACCCCAAAAACTCCCACTCACCAATTTTGAATAGAATCTGACCATAATCACAGAACTTGTCCGCCATCCTGAAGTCGCCATCTCAAATTTATACATTTTGACAAAAAAATCAAAATCTACGACCGCGAAAACCGCCGCATAGTAATTTTGAATCGAATCGGACCGTAATCACAAAACTCGTCTTCCATCTTGGGGCCGCCATCTTAAATTTATACATTTTGACAAAAAATTCAAAATCTCCTACCGCGAAAACCGCCGCATACCAATTTTGAATCGAATCGGGCCATAATCAGCAAACTCGTCCTCCATTTTGGGGCTGCCATCTTGAATTTATGAGTTATGATAAAAATTCCATGATTTCCGAACCCGAACATCCCCACATACCAATTCTGAATCAAATCGGACCATAATTACAAATCTCGTCCACCTTCTTAGAGCCGCCATTTTGTTTTTTTCTTTAACAAAAATTTCAAATTCCATAATGAGTTATGAACACCTGTCAAATTTAAAATTAATCGGACGACTAGAAGTCGGTCAAAATTCAATTGCAAGATTTGGCCCTAACGAACGAACGAACTAACAAGTGAAATTAAATAAAAGCTTTTAAAAGAATAAGAATAAACGTATTAACATGGAAGTCTTGTATTCAGATGAAACAAAAATCAAAAGACTACCTAAAATGACAATCAATCATCGATATCTCTTTTGATTTTTGTACAATTCAAACATCATTCAGTAATTCAATTTTAACGTGTATGTTCTTCTTATTACAAGCTTTTATTTAGTTTTACTTGTTAGGTCGTTCGTTCGTTAGGGTCAAATCCTGCAAGTAAATTTCATGGCAGATGTTCATAATTCCGGTGACAATGCATTATGGAATTTTTGTTAGTGCGAATTTACACGATCCAATAAATTGGTCAATTGTGTGACCTTGAATTTTATTGATAGGTGTAAACAGAAAATTGTCGTCAATTTGAACTTGACCAATAAATTGATGAGTTTAGAATCGGTTCTAATTTTTCATCAATTTTTAGTGACAATTTGCAGTAACTTTCGGCCATGAATTGGATGCCTGCTAGAACAGAGATTTTCAGGTTACATGTTATTATTTACGCGATTTTAAATACCCTACCCTAACGAGAAAAATAATTGTGCAAAAAAAAACATAATTTACGTTGCATTACATTCGCAGCAATGTGCATTGCTGAATATAAAAGACAGAGATGTAGAAGATGGTGGATTAGAGCTTGGATTGAGAAAAGAGGGAAAGGAAACTTGACATTAGTTCACGAAAAATTCCTGATTGCAGATCCTAATCAATTCAAACGATATTTAAGAATGGATCAGTCAATTCAATGAGCTATTGAATAATATTCGGAACTTTTCCTATAGTTGAAGTTCTTGTCAGTATGTTGGTATTCCTGAGTAAAGTGCCAAAATTGACCAATAAATTGTCAGGTGTAAATATAACACATATTGGTCAATTTTATTGTTCACTTTATTGATCAATTTTATTGGATCGTGTAAATTCGCACTTAGAGGAAAAAACAAAATGGCGGCTTTAAGATCCCAGATAACACAGGATATCCATTTCATGTCCAATTCTGGTCGGGATATCCGTGGATTTGAAATGGACATCCATAAGATATCCGTCGACGGATTTGAAATGGATATCCTTCAGAAGATATCATATGGATGGCCATAAGATATCCGGAGCAAATATGGATAAGTTTAAATTGCAAGATTGATTTTTATTGTGTCACTTTCTGAGTTTCTTTCATGCTCGTACATATGGATGAATTTTTTTGGAAAAATCTCATGTTTCGTTTTTCTACTTGATTTGAAATGGATATCCATCGACGGATTTGAAATAGATATCCTTCAGAAGATATCCTAGGGATGGCCATGAGATAGCCAAAGCAATCATAAATGAATTTATACATTCTCGTAGATACACAAATTGTACCTTTGTCGCGGGCACCCTCTGCGACCACAGAACAGATATACATGTGTCTGCGACAGGCCATATTATACGCATAATTACTGGCGACGTCTGTCATTTTATTTTGTTGAGGAACGTCATAGTCATAGCACTGAATTCAAACAAAAGTCGTGTTTTTTTCCTTCGTTTTTGATACCCTGTTGGTCTGGACATAATGGTTTTCATCTGTAGCAATTGATTGTTTCCAATTATATATATATATATATATATATATATATATATATATATATATATATATATATATATATATATATTGGCCGAATACAGGTAAATATGAATTGAAAAGGACATAACCTATAAACATCCATTATTTCGTATTTCGATATTTTCAGAAATGCTGAAAAGCACGTCGTTACATTTGCCACAATACACGAGTTTTTCAAATGTCACAGTGCCCAGATTAAAAATGGTGTGAATGCCTACAACAGTGGGCATGTGATGAAGATGATTCATCAGTAGATTCGAACATTTTCCTATTGATTGCACTGAAAAAATTAATCTTTCGGAAGAATATTTGGGTACTGGGTCGAAATTCAAAGCTGCTGTAGGTAAGTTGTGTGTTTTTCTATTCCTTTTTCTAGAACTCTTTTTTTAGGAACCTAAATGAAATCTCAAAAATATGACTTTGTGGAACGATGCCTTTTTTCCATGCTCAATAATATGTTTGCCTCCAAATATTGCTGGTATGGAACAAAAAAAATATACTGGACAACTAAAACTGGCTGAATTATCACTAGGTGAAAAGCCCATTCAGTTGTTCTGTTTATTTGATAGTAATTTGTGTTCTGTTTATTTGATAGTAATTTGTATTGCCTCATAACAGACAGCTAGTTCAGTGAGAATGCAAAATTTCCAAGAAAAGTTTATGTCAATAATGCTGATATGTATACCAATAAAGAGAGAGTTTTGTGATTATAGTCCGATTCGATTCAAAATTGGTATCTGGGGGTTTTTGAATTCGGAGATTATGAATTTTATATCAAATTTATAAATTCTAGATGACGGCTCAAAGATGCCGGACGAGTTTTGTGATTTCAAAATTCATAAATTCAAGATGGAGGACGAGTTTTGTGATTATGATCCACTTCGATTCAAAATTGGTGTGCGGTGGTTATCGGGGTCGGAGATTATGAATTTTTTGTCGAAATTCCTAAATTCAAGGTGGCGTCCCCAAGATAGGAGACGTGTTTTGTGATTATTGTCCGATTTGATTCAAAAATTGATATGTGGCGGATTTGAGATTTCGAATTTTTTGTCAAAAGAAGAATATTTGGTAAAACTAAGTAAATCTTCCAATTAAATGATTTTCTACGTTAGAGATATTAAATAACTTTGTATCAAATACATTACTTTAGGAAAGGAAGGCGTTATCTCCATTCAATAATTCAGAATTGAAAAATGTATCATCTCCAATGAAGAAAATTATTTCTTCAATAAAGTAATAATCTATATATGGTCTTTTGACAAGAAATATCAAGTTATATCTTTCAAGAATTGTGGTTTTCTTTCATGAATACTGTTAATTACATGAATAAAGAATATTTGGTAAAAGTAAGTAAATATTTCGAATAGATAATTTTTTTATTCAATAATTTTGTATCAGATACATTATTTCAGAAGAAGAAAGCGTTCAAGGATTCAGAATTGAACAAATGTATCATCTCCAATGGAGAAATTGTTTTTATGTGTGTGACATTATCAAATTATTCAAAAATATATTACAATGTTTTTTTCACCTGAAACACTGGAGATTGCCACCCCCTTCAAGGTTTTCGAGAGACTCGGCTTCTTCTCCAAAGTGCTGGTTGTACTTGAAGGAGTTGTGCCTTGAAGTTGTGGCTTCCCGGCTGTACTGGGCTCCAGAATAACTCCAGAATGTGGTGTTATGTGATTTAATAACGTCTGCTGTTTCTCCGATGGTAGGCTTGTTCGTATTTGGTAACTTCCTGATCTATAAAATAAGAAGTTATTTAAAAAATGGCTATGTATCACAGAACTGCAAGCAGTCATTTCAAATAGCCTACAATCAGTAGAGGTAATGCCTCTGGCGACAAGCTTCTCTTGTCTTATCACGAGAAAAGTATTCCGTATTGTTTTGACAATTAAAAAAAATTACCACCAAAAGTAGAAAACATCATCTCTCATCGCACGATGAACTAGTTTTCGATAGACAATCGACCATTTTCTATACTGATATTGACAATCATTTTGAAAAAAACACCAGGTGAACATCAATATTACTTCCATGAAAAGTATCATTTGGTAGTAATTTTACACATATAATCAGCATTACATAGATGAATTGGTCTATTGCAATGCCAAATTTCAATCTATTGGAGGAACTCCACATAACTAACCTCATATAAGGATGTTTTGAGGTGATACGATTATAAAGATGGAAGAATCTCTCCAATACTCAGAGAATATCCATGAAGGTAAATAATACTCTGCAAAACCTGTAGCAACTTTTCAAATCATAACAGTATGCGCTTCATGTTTATATCATCACAAATACACATTGCAATGTTCTGTTTCAATAAAAATAATAAGTTAGTGATAATTCAGTAGGGTTAAGTGTAACCTCAGTCAACAACTATTCATCAAATTCAAGTCAAGTTCTTTATCTTATCTTTGTTGTTCATCCTTGCACCACCACCGTACTGATGAGGGCCGAAAGCCCGAAACACGTGTCTACGGTTAGCACTTTTCTCTGAGGGCTATGTCCATTAAATTCCTTCCATTTTGTTTTTAACAGTCCCCTCGATATTACTCTCTTTCATATATATATATATATATATATATATATATATAATATAAATATATATATATATTAGGAGGAAAAACTCAAAGTCTCTTCACCAAGTTTAAAATAAATTGAAACAATTGGTAGACTACAAGCGGAAAACAAGTACTTTCCTGGCAAATACCAAGCAGAACATTGAATGATATCCTCCTGGAAATATATGCAAACTTCTATGTTCAAATTGTGTCAGGTCCGCCTAACAATCCATATACCAGTTTCAGGCTTTTGGCCCTCATCAGAACGGAGTAGTCACCATTCAGAAATCCAAAGACCTCAGGCTGAAGCGGAACCCCAGGAAAACAGAACTGAGCTTCTCACCAGTAGGTACACGCATTTCAAAGTAACTTTGAAATGGCCCAAACCTACTGGTGAGTCAGCTCTGTTTTCATTTGTGTTGGGTTCCGCTTCTGCCAGATGTCTGATTGGTTTGGATGGATTTCTGACTGGTGACTACTCCGTACTAATTGAGGTCAAAAGCCTGAAACCGGCATACCAGACCCAATTTAAACATAATAAAGTTTATCAGAAAGAAACATTTGCAATCAATTTTCATTGGATATGGAAGTCTGCTTAGATTTCCTTGCGGATATCATTCAATGTTCTGCGTGGTATTTGCCAGGAAAGTAGTTGTTTTCTGCTTGTAGTCTACCAATTGTTTCAATTTATTCTGAACTTTGAAGTTTTTTCTCCTAATACTATACTTTACTTGTATGGCTTTCTTGTTTAATATATATATATATATATATATATATATATATATATATATATATATATATATATATATATATATCAGTGCGCGTCAGAATCATGGAACAAATTCGATATTTCGCAAGCCATGTACTTTTGACAAAAATCCTGAAATAGGTCGATTTTTATTTTAGAATGCCGATTTTTTTATGTCACTGGTTTTGACATGGCGACGTAATCGGTAATTTTTTTGAATTGGAATAGATGTCTTGTGATACCTCATCTGAAAGGCCTTTCAATAATGCATTCAATGATAATAATTAATAAGATATTTTTTTACAGGGTGAACAAAAATTAATATTTTATTTCAATAAGAGAATAACTTTATATCCAACAAAATAGAACAGTTAAATAAGATGTTCGAAATGCCATCCACCAGTCTCTTGACAATAAGCAAATCTACGGACACATTCCTCTTGCATATTGCGAATAACTTCCGGAGTAATTCTGTTAATTTCGATCCTAATTCGATTTTTCAACTCTTGTAGATTTTGCGGCCTATCTACATAGACCTTCGATTTCAAATAACCCCACAAGAAAAAATCCAGGGGCGTAAGATCTGGAGATCTTAGGGGCCACTCTATCGGTCCGCGTCTACCAATCCACCTCCTAGGAAAACAGTTATTCAAAAACTCGCGAACATCACGTGCATAGTGCGGGGGTGCACCATCTTGTTGCAACCAAATACTCTCATTTGGTGAGTTAGGATTGTTGGCGTTTGGAAAAATATATTTTTATTATTATTACATTATGATTATGAAATTCTTGTATTGTCATCGGTCCTTGATATGTGTGGCAAATTTCAGATTATTCGGAAGATTGGAAGTGGGTGAATATTTACTTCCAAGATTTTATTACATTGTGAGTTATTTAGTTACAAGTAAAGATAATAAAAGCGTGTTAAAAAATGCAAAATTTTACTTTTTTGAGCTAAGGCTCTAATCCCTTAGACTGCCCTGGCTGACTAGTGAGTCAGTGCTCTACTACACCAATGGATCCTTTCCAAATATCAATAGTAAGCTATTTCCTAGTCTAAAATGGAAACAAAAGAAAATCACAAATTAATGCCATAATAGGCAAGTTAGTGTCAAATAAATGTCAGTTGAAATATCAACAAATATTCTTCACAAATTCTAAGTGAAAAGGTTCTTAAAGTAAACTATGGCTACTTTAAGTGAAACCCAACGCATAGAAATTTTAATTTTTATTGAATGCGGAGATAGAACCAGAACTCAGCAAGAGGTAAGCGACTTGTTCAATGCGAAGTATCCAAATAGACCTATCAGTCGTTCAACAGTCAGTAAGATTGAGAAAAAATTTAGCGAAACTGGTCATGTCAAACATATTCCGAATGCTGGACGTCCTAAAATAGAAGAAAACGTGAAACTTGATGTTCTATTGGGTGTAGAGAATAATCTTCACAATACTTCACGACAAATTGCAGCAGACCTTGACATATCCCAAAGTTCTGTATTACGTATTCTAAAAGCAGAAAAGTACCATCCATACAAAGTACAGCTACATCAACAACTCAATGATGATGATCCCGATCGCCGTGTGGAGTTCTGTGAAATAATGCAGTATTTGTGTAACCGCAATCCACGTTCTATAAAACAAATTCTGTTTTCCAATGAGGCTACGTTTTGCCTAAATGGTTCAGTAAATCGTCAGAATTGCAGATATTGGTGTAGGAATAATCCTCACTGGATGATGGACGGGCATACTCAATACCCTCAGAAAGTCAATGTGTGGGCAGGGATAATGAACGACAGGATTATTGGCCCGTATTTTTTCGAAGGAAATCTCACACGGGAGCGTTACTTGGAATTTTTAAGAAATGAACTCATACCTAGCCTTGCCGATATTTTTCCAAACGCCATCAATCCTAACTCACCAAATGAAAGTATTTGGTTGCAACAAGATGGTGCACCCCCGCACTATGCACGTGATGTTCGCGAGTTTTTGAATAACTGTTTTCCTAGGAGGCGGATTGGTAGACGCGGACCGATAGAGTGGCCCCCAAGATCTCCAGATCTTACGCCCCTGGATTTTTTCTTGTGGGGTTATTTGGAATCGGAGGTCTATGTAGATAGGCCGCAAAATCTACAAGAGTTGAAAAATCGAATTAGGATCGAAATTAACAGAATTACTCCGGAAGTTATTCGTAATGTGCAAGAGGAATGTATCCGTAGATTTGCTCATTGTCAAGAGACTGGTGGATGTCATTTCAAACATCTTATTTAATTGTTCTATTTTGTTGGATATAAAGTTATTCTCTTATTGAAATAAAATATTAATTTTTGTTCACCCTGTAAAAACATATCTGATTAATTATTATCATTGAATGCGGTATTGAAAGGCCTTTCAGATGAGGTATCACAAGATATCTATTCCAATTTAAAAAAATTACCGATTACGTCACCATGTCAAAACCAGTGACATAACCTCTTTGGAATATACATAAAAAAATCGGCATTTTAAAATAAAAATCGACTCATTTCAGGATTTTTGTCAAAAGTACGTGGCTTGCGAAATATCGAATTTGTTCCATAATTTTATATATATGTATATATATATATATATATATAAATATATATATACATAGTATTGTTACGAAAATGAGTACAGTACGCCCCTGCGTTGTTCATCTCTCACAGGCCAGACGATGTAACGGAATTCCAGGAATGTGGCGAGTGACTGGTTGAGGTTACGCTGGGCTCCCCCATCGTATGATCTTGATGTTTCACGAATGGGAAAAAAGGTACCGTGAGCTTCTGGACGTTAAGAACAAGGAAATGTAAAGTCGGGCGTACCGCAAAGTAACATTCATTCAGTTATAGCGTGTTCAAGGTGAAGCTTCATTTAGTACAGTTCGGTTCGCGGTATATTTTAGAAGTGAACTGTGATTGAGTATTTCATTGTCAGAGTGCTGTTGTGTTTCCAAAGTATAATGAACGGACATTGATTCATTCAAGTATTTCAATAAACGGACCCAGATTCGTAACAGTATACAAGGTTAAATTCACAATTCCCTATAGAAAAACAAATGTGTTTCTAAAATTCTGAATATTTTTATGAAGTTAGTCAATCTCAAAGTTAATGCGTAAATCTCTGACAGTTGTTGTTGTTATATTTATTTGAAACCAGTATTCGTTTACTATCATCGCCTTAATTGTGAAACATTTCATATTGGGTAATTTGGCACCGATTAATATCGCTAGGGCGGTAGCAATGATTGAAAATTGTCGTTCTTACAGTGATGTTGCCGCCATGTTTGGTGAATCAAAATCGACGATCCATCACGGTATTACACGTTGGAGGCAAGCTGGAGGGTGTATGGAGAAACGAGGACAAGCCAGAAAACGCTCAACCACGGCCAGAAATGATCGATTTATAGCGTTGCAAACACTTCGACATAGACGTCGAACTGCAGTTCGAACAAAAAACAAAGTGGAGGAACTTCGTGGAACCAGAATAAGTGAGAGTACAGTTAGAAGAAGACTTAAAAAAGTTGGTTTTGCAACCTAAGAGATGTTCGGAGAACAATATATTTCAAAGTTTTTTTTTTACAAATCTGTCGGATATTAACATAAGGAAAGATTTGTTCAGTTTCAAATCGGAACATTCCGAAATGTTTGTTTTATATTCATGGTCTTCATGGCATGACATTCTAGCGGTTGCTTGGTTAGTCCAGTGATACAGGGGAAAATATCAGGTTGAGATTAATGATAATAGCCAATAAAATATATATAGAGAATACATGAAATGCCATTTCAGGCATTCAAATGAAGGTTTACAAAGGAACTCCCTTAGAGAATAGTTCGGTAAAAGAAAATATTGGTATGAATAATGAACAAGAAAACTTCTAAGCGTTTTTTTCACTCCCAAACCCGTAAGCATTAAATATTGTGTTTCCCGGCAAATCAATGTATCCTGTGGTAAGAGGAAACACATTTTTTCTACGGCTATAATACAAAACTGCATTTTTAAAACTGTTTTTGATTAAACAATGAAGTACATTGTATGTTTTCAATTTCATTTCCTCATCTGATAACACAATGAAGTCATTGTGTTATTGTTGGTTATTAAATCACGCCTCCCATGGATAGCAAGGAGAACTTAAGACATCTGTCAATTCAGTTTCATCAAAACTTGTCAAAGTTTAAAGATATGATGAGCAGTGAAATTGACGAACTACCTCCTCCAGACATAATTGCAGCCGCAAATTGGGCATGTATAAACTTGATTCCGGAAGTATCGAAAGAGAAATATGGAAAAGCCCACAAATCCTTCACATATTGGCAAAAGGGAAAGGTCACCGCGTCAACTTCAGAAAATGTATTACTTGCATACTTTGATCAAATGAAGTTCAAGTTTCTGTTGTAAATTAATTTCGCTATTTTATGTTAAAGCCGTAGAAAAAGTATAGTGTATATCTCACACGGAATGTTAATTTCCCACTCGTATGATTTGCAGCACTCGCCTACGGCTCATGCTGCAAACATCATACTCGTGGAAATGAGTATCATTCCGTGCTTGTTAAACAATATACTATTTAATAATTCAATGGCAGATATTTCGTATATATTATTACTGGACTATTTTATATACATACTTTTGAAACTACCTTACTTTAGCATTGATGAGGCCAGTGGTGTTCAGCAGATGGTCGTAAGATAGCATTCTGTTCCAGTTATATATATATATATATATATATATATAAATATATGCCAACCTGAATTTCTTTAGTTGATTTAGATTCAGTATCATCCAATTAAGTAATAGTATTTCAGAATACGTTCAATTTTGAATAATTTCCATTACAATCTGAACACAAAAATTACCATGTGAATATCCTTCCTTCTATAATTTTATCTGCCACGGAACTATTCATTGACCTGCGCCCAATAAATTTAATATCTGCTGTTGAATCGGTTTCATCAAATATTACATACAAACTGACTTAAACCTTCCCGCTCAAGTTATTGAATATTACTAGTTACGTCGGTATTTAACGCATTTCATTGGGGGAATACAACTTCGTTATGTTGGATTCACAAAATTACCAAAACTGACGGAATACTCCTTTTAACGTAATTTTTTTTCAGTTTGTTTTGTAATATAATAATAAGCAATTTTCCGGTTTTTCTACTCTTTTGATGCCGTTTCTACAAGCTTTTATTCAACTTGCTTCGTTCGTATGTCATTCTGTCATTCTTTCCAGTTCAAAATTTTTAATCCATTCTCAGAGCACTTGCCGACATCCGATTGATCTGAAATTTGGCAGGTGTTCATAATTCCGGTTAATTTTTGATAGAGAAAAAACAAAATGGCGGCTCCAAGATGACGGACGAGTTGTGTGATTATGGTACGATTCGTTTCAAAATTAGTATTAGGGGATTTTTCTGGGACGGAGATTGTGCATTTTTTGTCAAAATTTATAAATACAGGATGGCGGCTCCAAGATGGCGGTCGAGATTTCTGTTCATGACCTGATTCAATTCAAAATTCATATGTGGGAGATTTTAGAGTCGGAGATTATGAATTTTTTGTCAAAATTTGGCGAACGAGATTTAGGTTTATGGTCCGATTCGATTCAAAATTGGTATGTGGGAGTTTTCGGAGTCGGAAATTGTGAATTTGTGGGTTTTTTTGGGAACGGAGATTATGAATTTTTAATAAAATTCACAAATTCAAGATGGCGGAGAAGTTTTGTGATTATGCCCCGATTTGATTCAAAATTGGTATTTCAGGGTTTCTGGGGTCGGAGATTATGAATTATTGATTTTTTGTCAAAATTCATGAATTGAATATGGCAACTCCAAGATGGCGGATGAGTTGATCTTCAGATGGTCTCCTCATTGAAGGACTAGATAGCTCAGAACTTACAGGAAAAAGGCCTTACAATAACGATGATTTAACAAAAATGCATAGACTTAGTACTTGAGTACTAAAAAGCACAAAATAAAATAGTTAATGAAAAACCTTTTTAAAGACAAGCTTTTATTCAAATGCAGTAAAAAGTAAATAATAATTGCTTTGGATGTGTGACGTAGGTTATTTCGTGAGCTTGTCGCTTTTGTACTCGAACTGAAAACATTGCGCGACAAACTTTTGAATCTATAACTCACGAAATAACCTACGTCACACATCCAAAGTAATTATTTTCTATTTTTTAGTGCAGTCGAATAAAAGCTTGTCTTTAAAAAAAAATTTTATCAATTATTTATCAATAATTCATTTTGTTTATATATTTGGATAAAATCAAATTAATGCAAACATTTTGAGAAGTTGAAAAGGGAAACATTCTCAATTGAATATTGATAGAAAGATTTTTCAGTGAATGGAAAAATCCACGATTAAAATGAAGTTATTTTGTGTGAATGTCTCACAGAAAACAACTACTTCCCCGGCTAAAACCACGCTGGACATTGAACTACATCTTGACGATGGAAGATAGTGACTAAAGTTTATCTTTCAGTCGCAGATGATTCCACATCTGATTTTATGAACATCCTGTTTATATTTCCAACAAATCAATTTTGAGAAGGTTGATAACCTACAGAAAAATAATTTAAACAATGCTTATTTTGAGATATTTTCAAAAAGGGCATAAACAATGGAAATGGACGTCTTTTCTCGAGCATATAGGCCTGAACTGGCACCCTAGTAGAAACATATTTTTCTATATTGATGCCGACTCCTTCAATAACCGAAATCGTGTACTCAGTGACCACTTATACTCTATCGTGCTCATCTGGTGCATAAATGGGTAAGTGATCCATCGGTAGTTTCAATATTTGTTCCATCTGTTCGAGATTGATTCTGTTTACTTGGTGGAGATTTGTTTAATGCGTTCGATGACGTAATTGCCGCTCTAATTAGAAGAATAAATTAGTACTTCGAATGAATTCAGCTGAACTATCAGATAACTAAAATTTGAAGGGCTGATTAGATATGGAATTGGGTTTCAATTGCATGCTGTTTACTGGAACCTGCGTATATTTATACAGGAAACCGTATATACAGGGTGAGTCAGAATAAGACCGACAAACTATGAAGGTATGTCCTAAAATGCATCCCCTCTGAGATACAGGGTGTCGAAAGTACGAAAAAAATTTAGATTTAATTTGTTTTCTCCAAAATTCTTGCAGGAAAAAATTTTAAACTTGGTTTATCAACGTTTATCAACGTTTATCAAGGTTTATCAACGTGCTAATTTGAAGATTTTTTTATTTTCGTAAATCAGTGGTGTAGTTACGATGATATGTGGTCATATGTTCCTTCATGTTTCATTGGGACAAGTGAATGGACAAATGAGCGTTTGACATCAGTTCGGTTCATCGATACACATCCTAAAAGTCATAACATTCCATGTGCCTAAAAGTGGAGGTTTCTGAGACAATTGAGAAAAACTAAAGACATGTCCTTGGTAGAGACATAATTTCCTATGTGCAATAATCGCATAATATCGGAATATGTGTCAACCTCCTGAACATTTTATAATGTTGGGTCCAAACAGACATCATCCACATTTCACTACTTTTATACCTGTGCATCGACGATTTAAGGAAACGGGGTTCTTTAAATTCAGTAAACACCATTGTGGTGCGAATAGAACAAGGAGAAATAATGTTACGGAAGAACACCTTGTTGAACGATCCTTCTACTTCGGTTGGTTGGTTGGTTGGTTTGAGACTGACGAGCCAGAGACAGGGTTGGCACTTAGCTTCCCTTGACACTGCGACCAGCTAGGGTCTATTGTATCACTCTGTCGTCAGTGGTTCCTCATTCAAACAGGTTTGTGCCTTTAATTAGGTTAAGAAGCCTGTTGATAAGGTTCTTCGATTCATGCCTGTTTCCGGGCTGATTCTCCAAAAGGTTCTGTGTCGCCTACTACTTAGGGCGTCACAGTCGAAGATGATATGAGAGGCTGTTTCCTCCTCTTCATCACACAGCCTACACTCCACGGTTTCCCTGCGTACTCCCATGGTGTTTAGGTGTTTTCTTAGGCCGCAGTGTCCAGTCAACAGACCTATTATTATACGAGCCTTCGTTCTGTTCAGGTTCAGAAGGTCAGCCGTCAGGGTCCGGTTTGGATTCCCTACCATGACTTTGCTGTGTATTTGCCCGACAGTTTGATCCCAATATTGTTGGTGTCTTCTTTTTATCCACTCGGCGATCAGGGTCCTGCATCGGTTTTTGCTAATCCGATATTGCAGGTTCTGGCCCTGTGAATAGCGTTTCAGATGCTTGTCTAGCTAGCTGGTCCGCTTTGACGTTGCCTTCAATGCCTCTATGACCTGGCACCCACATCAAGGTGACCTTGTTGTGTTTTGCCAGCTCGATGAGGTTCTGGAGGCAGTCCCAGACCAGTTTGGACTTTATCTGTGGAGAGTTGAGTGCTTTGATAGCACTTTGACAGTCAGATAGAATGTAGATGTGTTTTTCCTATAACCACTTTCTAGATTCTTCTGAATGCATACCATGATAGCATGTGTTTCAGCTTGGAATATCGTGGAGTATTTACCAAGTGGTATTATGTAATCCCTTCTTGGCCTTACCCCATGTATTCCTGCTCCCGTTCCTTCAACTGTCTTTGAACCGTCTGTATACCAGACTATGTCCGCAGTTGATTGTGATTCTATACTCGGGGCCCATCCAGATTCATCAATTCGTGTTTCGAATGGTTTTCGAATAGTATAGGGTTGCATGTAATCTGAAATCATTTCGGTTCTTCGATGTTGGTTACATGAGTGATTCTGGTATGTCCAGTTGTTCGGATTCTCCAGTTTTCGTTTGTTTCAGTCTGTATGCACTCATCCTGGCCTCTCCAATGACATGTAAGTCAAGGGGTTCGAGGTTTAGGATGATTTCCATTGCAGCTGTTGGAGTGCTGTTCATTGCACCCGTGATGCAGAGACAGGCAAGCCTCTGGATTTTCCCAAAGGTTGATTTTTGCCTGTCTTTGATTTGTTTTGGCCACCATAAGAGTGAGCCATAAGTTATTCTTGGTCTTATTACCGCTGTGTAAAGCCAGTGCATGGCTTTCGGTTTAAGCCCAGGTTTTTCAAAAGCTCTCCTGCACATCATGAAGGTTATCTTGCTTTTGTTGGTTACGTTTGAAGATGCGGGTTCCAGGTTAGTTTCTTGTCAAGAATCAGCCCTAGATATTTCACCTGCTCTACTACTTGTAATGTTTCACCGAATAGTCTAGGAGGTATGAGATCTCCCATGTTTCTTCTCCCGGGTGAAGGGAATTAGTGTTGTTTTGTTCGGATTTGCCCTTAGGCTCTCTCTGTTACACCATTCCTCTACTGTCATCAGTGCATTTTGCATTAGCTCTGAGGTTGTTCGGTATTCTTTCCCTTGATGGGATGACTAGGTCATCTGCATACCCTTGAGATAATACCCTTGGTTATTCAGAGAAATTAGCAGTTCGTCTACAACCATGTCCCACAGAAGGGGAGAGTATGCCCCCTGTGGGGTACCTCTGGAAATTTCAACCTGCTCTGTTTCCTCGAACATGTTGGCTTGGACCAGTCTATTTGAAGCATTGAGTGTATCCACCTGCAGGTGGTTTCGTCAATGCCTCTTCGAGTGGCCGCAGAGACCATACTTTCAAAGGAGGTGTTGTCGAAGGCTCCTTCGATGTCTAGAAAAGTGCATAGTGCAATTTCTTTGTTTGCTAGAGACTCTTCAATCTGAAACAAGCTGATGAAGTGCTGTCTCGCATGATTTTCCTGTTAGATAGGCATGTTGGTTTTGATGTAAAGGCCGTTCTACAAGAGCGGTTTCCCTTATGTCTCTATCTATCAGTTTTTCTAAGCCTTTCAGAAGAAACGACGATAGGCTTATTGGTCTGTATGCCTTTGCCTGGTCATATGAGTCTCGTCCAGGTTTCGGAATAAAGACCACATTTACAGTTTTCCAGGTTTGAGGTAGCCATCCCAATGCTAGGCTCAGCCTGTACAGTCTGCACAGTTCTGGTGCTAGATATTCAACTCCGCTCTGAAGTAGTATGGGAAATACTCCATCTGGGCCCGGAGACTTGTAAGGCTTGAAGGAGTTTATTGCCCTTCTACTTCACTTGGGCTATTTCGTATAGGTTACAAGTGTCACAATCAACACTAAGTCGGGTAGCACGTGAACAACTATTGTATCCATTTCGCCTATAGAAGGTGATGGCCCCAGACTCACCCTGTATATATATATATATATATATATATTTATATATCTATATATATAAATATATATATTTATATGGAATCTGCTTGTGGGGCATCTCTACCAAGTCAAAAGATGTATTTATTGCACAAAAGGCAATTTGAGGTGCATTTTCAATATCCCTTGTAGAGAAACCTGCAAACAAACTTTTAAATCCAGTAATACTTTGAATATCCACATTTGAAACAACGAAATTATCTGCTTGCATATACATCTTTTGATTGATTGTACTTTGTTTACTGATATTGTGTACTTGTAGATGGTATTCACATGGATATTATCCTCCAATTAAATTTCATTTTTTCATGTATTATTATAATTTTTTGGGTATTTTCACTGATTTTCAAACTACGACATATATCAATAGTCTCATTCAGTGTTAAATTTTGTTTTTGTAATAAACATGTTTGTAATCGTTTATTATAAACGCCGAAAACGACTCTATCTCTCAATAATATATCTTTATCTTTAAACTCACAAGGTAAGATGAGGCTTTTTATTTCTGTTAAAAATTGATGAAAGTTCATTTGGTTTTTGATTTCTACTGACGAATTTGAAGTGAAGGAGTACTAAATTTTTAATTGGGTTACAAAAATTGTAAATTTTTTTCAAAATAATATTATAATTTTCTTCACTATCATCTTTACTATACTCGAATGTATTATAAATTATTAATCCTTCATCGCCTATGATATTTATTAATACGGCTGAGCTCACTGTATCGTCTTTCTTGGTAGAGCCACTTGCAATCATGTATATCTCGAACTTTTGCTTCCACAACTTCCGATTTTCGCATATATTTCCGCTGAATTCCATCACCGAAGATGTTTTGGCTGAATTTTTATCCATTTTCTTTTTTTTTATATTTTTCTACTGCGCTTCTTCAAGATGAATAGTTAACCGCTGCCACCATGTTGTTTCTCTTTGTATTTGGTTTTAGCCAAAATTATTAATTGAATATTATTTCAAATGCGAGTCTGATATTTTATATTTGACAACATTTAAATGTGTCTTGAACAAAATCAATCCTCAACTACTTGATGAATAAATATTAAAATACAATGTGATGTAAAAATAAGAAACATAACCTAACACAGTGACCTATGGGGTTATGACGACGAAGTTTCGATTATGTAAGAGATTATGTAAGAGAGACCGCTGGCGAATTGTACCTGATTGGTTAAACATCATAAAGATGTGTTGTGAACTAAACAAATAATGAAAACAATTGTTTGGGTAAATTTTACACTTTTTCAAAATCGGTCTGGAACTTGGAATAAATAAAGAAATGGATAGCTGCTGTAGGAACGAAAAAGTAAGTTATATGAACTGTCTATGTGTGAAAATATCGGACGATAATAATCAATTTTTCTACTTGGCGTTATTGTATATACCTCCTAATTCAACGATTGTAGAATATGATGATCTCTTTGAGCTTCTGGAAAATTCCGAAAACATCGAAAGGACCATCATTATAGGCGACTTCAATATCCCTGAGCTCCAAGAGTTCTATGATACTAACACCCAGTCAAAAATTGTTTCTCGGCTCAACAACTTCCTTCAATACTGTGATTCAGGGCAAACAAACAGAGTGACGAATCGAAACAACAGACTTCTCGATTTAGTGATTTCACCATGTAATCTGCTTGTGAAGTGATATTAGTTCCATTAGTACCAATACCCCCATATCCTGTTTTAATTAAATATCTAACCAATGGTAACAAACAAAATTTCATTTCATATGTTAAACGGTACGACTTTAATCGTATTAACGCTGAAAAATTCTCACACCTGCTTAGCGAAATTGATTGGATACAAACATTAGGTTCTTCTACTGATGTAGATAGTGCATGTGAGTCTTTCATCAGTCTTCTAAATAACGCAATTGATAAATATGTTCCTTTAAGAAAATGTAAGTCTTATAAAATCATCCACAATATTAGAACAAAAAATCATTACTTGAAATTGTATAAAAAACGCAAATTACTTTTATACCTGCAACGTATAATTAAGCGTGACATTTCATTGGCATATAGTGCTTTCATAGAGAAATCCGAAAAAGATTTGAAGAAACACTCACGTGGTTTCTGGTATTATGTAAACTCGAAAAAAAATAAGTCACATATTCCGGGCCAAATGAATTTCAAAAATGAGAATATTTCCTCGCCCCAGTCTATTGTCAATGCTTTTTCAATAAACTTCAGTGATGCGTTTGACGATGATGATGATGACATTAATTTACTTGAAAATCGAATTCCACAAGAACTGTTGAATCCTAGCCAATTTCCCAATGTAAATAAAATAACTGAGGAACAAATAATTCGTGCCGCAAAGGAACTTAAGAACAAGTTAGCTTGTGGGCCTGATGGCATTCCAGCTAAAATTGTCAAAGAATTCGTCGAATTGCTGTCTTGTCCATTTGCCATCATATTCAACTGAATCTTGGAAACATGTAATTTTCCTGAACTCTGGAAGGTGTCCCGTGTTGTCCGGTATTCAAGTCGAGAAAACGTTCGGAAATTGAAAATCATAGACAGATCGCCCTAATTTCTGTATTCTCAAAGTTAATAGAAATAATCCTGTTCGATCCAATCTATAATCACGTACGGGCGTCTCTTTTCGATTTCCAACATGGTTTCATTAAATCTCGTAGCGCAGCAACAAATCTGTGTACTCTCACTCAGTATGTATTCAATGCTCTAGACTGCAGAAATCAAGTTGATGTAAAATACACGGAATTCAGCAAGGCATTGGACCGTGTATCACATAAACAATTGCTGAAAAAATTACTTCGTTTTGGAATATCGTACAAATTACAGTTGCCCCTACATTCGTATTGATCAAACAAGCAATTATTTGTTGAATATGAAATCAGCTATTTTCACGGCAACTTCTGGAGTACCACAAGGTTCAAATTTGGGGCCCCTACTGTTTCTACTTTTTATTAATGATATTTGTGATCATATACAATGTAATAAACTACTTTTCGCCGATGACATGAAAATCTTCAGATAAATTGAATCGACCGATGATTGCGAACTGCTACAACGGGATCTTGCGACAATTAATGATTGGTGCACCAAAAATAAACTTTCGTTAAACACTAATAAATGTGAAAGTATGACTTTCACACGAAAATCAAGCCCTATTTTATTTGACTATCACTTGAATACCACTTATTGGTCGCGAGTTACCCACTTCAAAGACTTAGGAGTTCTCTTTGATCAGAAATTAACTTTTTCCAATCATATAGAGAATATTATAAGTAAAGCTATGAAGTCATTAGGATTCTTGATCCGTTCTTGTAGGGAATTCAAATCATTTGATGCTTTGCGGTGTGTCTACGTTTCCTTAGTTAAGAGCAAATTGGATTATTGCAGCGTATTGTGGAATCCCTGCCATTCAAAATATATTGAAGCGATGAAAAATGTGCAAAGAAAATTTCTAAAATTTGCGTTCTATAAGAAAAATAGCATTTATCCTCAAAGACACTATAGCTATGACTTATTACTGAATGAATTCAATTTAGTCTTTCTTAGAAAACAACATGAGATATTCGATCTAACTTTTATATATGAAATTATTCACAATCATATTGACTCGTCCTCCTTACTCTCTCTGATTGATTTCAATGTACCTCGATCTGTATCGAGATCTAATATAACATTTCGCATAGCTCAACATCATTTTCATTGTCCCCTCACAACCATGTGTCGTTGTTATAATAACTAGCAGTGTATCGATATCTTTATCTGAATTTAAAATTCAACTTTCTAGTGTCTTGCAGAATTAGTCATGTAATGTCAGGGTCATTTATTCACATTACTTTAATTATATTATATATTATATTTTATGTTGCAATACTACAATTTACAATTGTTTAATAATTATATACACCTGTAAATGGGCATTAGCCTGCTGGATGTATTATTAAATAAATAAATATACAAACGTTTTAGGACAAGATGGAACACAGAAGTCTCACTAACCATACCAAATCAACCAATAAATGAAAAAGTAACTGAAGTGAATCTAGCTCAACTCAATGCAGGGTACTTAACACGTTGAGTGCCACCGTGGAAGCGGAAAATTGGGTATATCAGGCCAAATCCATTTTCATTCATGTGTAGGGCCTCAAATATGTATTTTATCGCATTAAAAAGCAATAAAGAGTTGTAAGAACTAGATGTTGACATTTTATGACGTTATTATCAGTATGTATCCACATTGGATACGCACGGCCACAATATCTATTTTTGAATATTACAGCCGCATGTATCCCACCTGGATACACGAACTGGCAACACACATCAGACGAATATCACCCAGAAAGTGATAATAGTAGTGATAGTGATGGTAGCTTACTTTCTGCAAGTTTCAGAAAAAGTAAACGCATGAAAATGAAAGAAACCAGATTATCTAATCAAAGTGAGTTCATGACTGTATACCCAAATATTTCGTAATCCAAAACTATTTACCAAATATTTTTTTACAAATATTCACCGGCCCAGTACGAGTTCAATATCGCATTCAGCAGAAAATGAAACTATAGAAAATGAAAGTATACAGAAACCATTGAAGATGTCATTGCTCAGTTCCGACTGGATGAATCGTGTTCAGAGCCCGGGGATACCTCACCCCCAATAGGGGACCCTATATGGGGACTAGTGCGAGGCAATAACATAAAACACTTTCCGTTCACGGAGCCAAATCCTGGAGTAAAAGCAGAAATATATGAACGGTTCTACGATAAAATACCCTATGATTTTTACAAACTTATGGTAACCGATGACATCATAAGCCATATTGTTCTCGAAACAAATTGTTATGCGGAACAATGCAAGACAAAAAATTATCCACTAAAGTCGAGAATAAAAACATCAGACGAAATAGAGAGATTTTTTGAAGAGGTCGGTAGAAAAGCTGTAGCTAATCAAGCCACACGAAGCAAATTCAGATGTGTTGCATGTAAAAAATATTATTGCTTATCGTGTTTTTTCGAAGTACACAAATGTTTCATCGAATGAAATACTCAAACTAATTGTTATGTTCATTTGCTTCTCAGATTTATATATTCTTTTTCATAATTTAGTGTTTCTTGTTGTTCAATAAAAAAATATTTCGAATTTTATACCCACTAACTGAAAAAATCGTTTCCTGAAAAAACTAAGGATAAAATATACAGGCCAAATATGCTTTTGGGTATGCCAGGCCGTAGTGCGAAAGCCCCTATAGAGATATACGCAAAGCATGCAGCCAACGTCGATACATGCGGCTGAAATAACAGAAATAGTTGTGTATCAGCCACGGATACACACGGCCATTGAAACACCGTATCTCGTGTATCCGTGTTGGATACATACGGCACTCAACGTGTTAAATTGAAAGATGTTTTGTAGGGTGGTAATGTCTGAAGTTTGCCCAATAATATGGGCTCGTATTAAATAACTTTGGCCGTTAATTCTCAGTTCTTCAACATTTCTCACATGTTGTTCAAAAACTATTGCATTTTTTTCCATAACAGTTTGATGTTGGGAAAATATAGGTACAATGTTTTATGCTTTCAAATCCTGTTCTCATAATAATATCAATTTATTTATTAACTTTCAATAGAAATGATCAAATATGGCTTATCATCCATATATTTATTAACTACGAATATTGATAACTGGCCATAAGAGCAATGCAATGAAAGTGAAGTCGGGTTATATGTCTTTCAATGTCATATTGGCAGCGCGTAGTTATGGCAACCGAACATCAACCAATACATGTCACGAGTCCATTTTCGCGCATGCGCAACAATTCAACGTTGCCGATTAGAGAGCGTCCGAGCGATGGTCATGCTTCATTTGTTTTGGCTTCACATTTGCTGTCTTTATTATCAATATTAGTACTTAATACATATATGTTTTCATCTGACTGTCAAATAATTCCCGGGTCTCGAAATGTTGCGGTCACTAGGCGGTGCCACTAGCGTTTATATAGCCATTACTGTGCCCATAAAGGGCAAAATTTATATTTATTTGATATATTCCCGAAGTTAGTCATCAGAACACTCTCTGAACGGGAACTAGTTTTCTGTTATTCGCACCAGTCCATGAATAGGGTATAAGCAATTGTGTGTTTTCCTTTTGATTTTTCAGGCACCAAATGCAATGAAACGTTATTTGCACTTAGCGGTATTGAACTTGTTCCACTGTAACTGCTTTCCATGATAATCTTACTTTGAAATAGCGTTCTTTCAACGAAATAATTTGAATTGTCATTTGTTTGTTTCCATGTTTCCTAAGAAAAGCGAGATACTGTACTTCCTCACACCAATGGGTCACCCAGTACATACACACATATATTCTTCCAAATATTCAAGTCGAATATATAAACTCGCTTAAATATGTACAAAAAATTTTAACATTCGACTTGAAATATACCGGAAATCATAAACTGGCTGGTTTATGAGCTTAAACATGTCGAATTCATATTCGTTTGTCTTGTTATTCCTGTTATTGAAGGTCATATTTGAATATTGAAAACCTCAGATATACACCCATTAAAATAGTTGTTGTCCCCCCGATTAGAACAGAATTACACCTAAATAACAAAATCGTTTCAGCTAGATCTTGTTGCTGGGTTTGATTTTCCCGGAAAATCCGATGTGGGTGCAGCAGCGCTCCTGATCGTTGGCGTCATTGCGATGACGTCAATGAGCAATACGAAGTTCCAACCCCGTGTGCTATTTTTTATAACCAGGACGACTCCCAGACTCTGGAAACTCGTTTCGTCCTTGACACGATCCGGGCCGTATGGCAAACTGGCGGAGGAGAAAGCAGTCGACATGTGTGTGTGTGTGAATGTTTGGAAAAAACATTCCAAGGACATTTTAAGATTGAAATTCCGAGTAGACGCGGTCGAAATTCGACAGAAATACATTACTGAAGTAAACAATAGTTAATTATTATATGAGACGGTAAAAAGAGCTTCAACCTGTGAGTGGAAAATGTTGAAACACGAGCGACGAAGGAGCGAGTTTAATAATTCTACGGGCTGGTAAAGCCTTTTTTTCCACCCCTATATTGGTAGAGTTCGTCCAGTATTGAAACGACCTCTTTGGCCTTCCCCCACCTAACTACCAATTTTTCTCGAAGATACCCGAGCCATTGTCTAACTGTGGCTATTAATAGAAATTCCATAGGCGTACCAAATTGTTTTTGGCGGACGAGTTTTGTGATTATGGTGGCGGCTTCAAGATGGAGGACAAACATTGTGATTATGGTTCAATTCGATTCAAAATTGGTATGTGGGGGTTTTCGGAGTCGAAGATTATGAAATTTTTTTCAAAATTCAAGATGGCGGACGAGTTTTGTGATTATGGTCCGATTCGATTCAAAATTGGTATATGGGGGTTTTCGGAGTCGAAGATTATGAAATTTTTGTCAAAATTCATAAGTTCAAGATGGCGGCTTCAGGATGAACGACAAACATTGTGATTATGGTTCAATTCGATTCAAAATTGGTATGCGGGGGTTTTCGAAGTCGAAGATTATGAAATTTTTGTCAGAATTCATGAATTCAAGATGACGGACGAGTTTTGTGATTATGATCCGATTCGATTCAAAATTGGTATGTGGGGGTTTTTAGGGTCGGAGATTATGAATATTTTGTCAAAATTTATAAATGCGAGATGGCGGCACCAAGATGAAGGACGAGTTTTCTGATTATGGTCATATTTCATTCAAAATTGGTATGTGTGTTGTAATAAAATTGATACTTCGACAAGTTGTTTACTTTCATGAGTACTTTGTAAAAATCAAATACTCTGACAAGTTCTTACTTACTAACTAATCACTGCCCAATTAAATTAATTGGTACCTACTTTTATGAACACTTCGCGCGACAAGCTTTTTGAAACCAAATAATTCAACAAAAAATAATTAAATCATTGTCAGCGATGACTTAAATTTATTTTATACGTTTTAGTACACGGCTTCTATAACGTATACGTTTTAGTACACGGCTTCTATGAAATCAAAATTAATGAAACTAAAAATGTTGGACAAATAATTATTGTGGTGTATATTTCGATTAGATTTAATATTGTGCCTACGGTCAGAGATTATGAACCTATATATATATATATATATATATATATATATATATATATATATATATATATATATATATATATATATATATATATATATATATAGACAGATAGACCGGGACGGTACCGGAAACGTGACCGAAACGAGACAGACAGACAGATATTTTATTTGCGTGGCATTACAATGCATGCCGGATCCAGCTAGTTTTTTCATAAAAATTCCAAACGGTCACTCCGAGATAGTTTTGAGATTTATAGATTGTTTTATTAAAAAAATACGAATATACAAGAGGGCTAACTAGTTTTTAATCATGATTGACTTGAATGTTCCTCTGCCCTATGTAAAAATATGGTGATATAATTTTGCTGCAAACCATAAAAAACTACACATTGAAATTTTCTGCTCGGTTCTGCCAATAACAATTTAAAATCTCAACCTTGATTTTTCAACATTGAATTACTGTTAAAAAACTAGCTGAATAAATAATTAAAACATTTCAAATTGTTACTGCCCAGCAAAGTTGAATAAATAACTGCACTACCTATTTATTAATCAAACAAACCTAACCTTCCAAACGCTGCATGTCAAGACACTGGTGAATATTCGCCGTAGTATGAGCAGCCACATCAAATCGTGTCCACTCGTGTTTTCCCCCTCTCTACCTACCAACAGGTCGTTTCAATACTGGATGAGCTTCTAAACATTGTTTTACGTACAGTTCACTCGATAAGTACATCCATTCTCACTCACAACTGTGCCTAAAGAATAAAAACGCACAACTGTGCGTTATGATGCCTAGTATAACAATCAAGTTAGCCCTGAACCACTCGAATCGTGACATTTATCTGTCTTGCGTTTTGAATATTTGACAGTGACTTTGTCATTATTTGAGATTTGAAGTCAGATCGATACTTTATAAATTATAAACCGGTCTTTAATTTATTAGTATCCTTTGGATGTCTAAAAATATGAGCAACTCCGATCTCCGATATAGAAGTGAGTGCAACGCCACCAGAAATTGTTCTTTAGGCTGCTTCTGCTGTAGAGAATATTCTGCCGCAAAAATCAAAGGATAACTATGAAAAGGCTTATCAAAAGTTTATGGAATGGAGTATGGATAACCATGTCGGTACGTACTTTAAAAATGTTTTGCTCGCCTATTTTAATAATTTGACCAAAACATTTTAACCCTCCTCGCTCTTAGCAATATACTCGATCTTCGAACTATGTTAAATATAAGGCACGATGCTAAAATCGAAAATTATCAAAAGAGGCACTCCGACGGCTACAAGAAAAAAAATCAAAATCACTTACGGCGGAAGAAATTAAAAAAAAAAATTGCAAGAAGCTCCGGATCGGGAATTCCTGTTTATAAAAGTAGCCATGATTATTGGAATATCTGGGGCTTGTAGAAAACAAAAACTCAAAAACACGAAAACAAGTGATTTAGAAGATTCTAATGGGAAAACTCTTATATTAAGAATTTCTGATACGAAAAATAAAATACCTAGATCGTTCATTGTTTCCGGAATATTCTACAATATCTGCAAGAAATATATGGAAATGAGGAAAGCTATAAAGGGGACCAGTACTAGTGAGTTTTTCCTAAATTATCAAAATGGAAAACTGACCACACAAGTAGTAGGAATAAATAAACTAGGAGCAGTGCCGAAAAAAATTGCAGAGTACTTGAAATTGCCCGATGCTGCTTTGTACACCGGTCATTGCTTCAGGAGGACTTCGGCTACCATTTTGGTTGACGCAGGGGGTGATTCAATGGCGCTGAAACGACTCGGTGGGTGGAGGTCTTCTACCGTAGCAGAAGGATACGTGAACGAATCCACTGTAAACGAAACAGCAACTTCTGAAAGAATATTGCAATCCATCAACAATCATTTCACTATCAATCTCAATACACTGATAATAATATTAATAATTCCTAAATATTTAGTTACATACAAATTTAATTTCTTAAATTCATCATTTATATACTATATAGTATTAATTTATATTTTCTTAGATTTTGTTTGTTGTTGTTGAAAATTAAACCATAAACTACGTTAGTTACCTTCGTTTTTTTATCACTTAAGGCTTAAATGAACGCACCACCCAGTACACAAAAGTCGTAGAAAATGTATAGTACGTATTGCATGTTGTAAAGCAATTACGCACTCATGTAATTACCGCACTCGCCGCTACGCAATTTTTCCATTCGTGCGTAATATGCTTTTTACAACACTTGATACGTAATATACTATCACCGTCGTGAGTAATATTCTATTTCATTCTTAAGCGGGAATATTTGACAACAAAAATTGATAAAAAAGGAAGCAGTTTGAGTTATTATTGGAGTGGTGGAAAAAAATGTTCAAATTATCAAATAGGGCAGCAAGCCATGAAGAAAATCACTAAAATGACTCGTAACCACAGATAATAAAATGAAAACCTATAGTTGTGAGAGATTTATTCATGAAGAAATGTACGTGAACAAATATGTATATGGGTGTTATAAGGGGATATATTACTTTACCTACGTAACTCTCGATAGCATGGTGTTAACAACAAGCACACCTTAATATAAATTTACAGGTAATTGGTAAATATTCAAATAACGTCAAAATCGCTTGATATGGAAAATAGTTGGCCTACACTTTAAAATAAATCCCCAGAATATATCGCTGATATGACCACGTGACGGACGGCCGATATCTTCTTCTTCTTCTTCTTCTTCTTCTACTTCATTTGTTGTGCTCGGTTATATAACTATCTACACCATCCGGGGGCCTCGTGAGGTAATACCTCCCTTACCCCCCTTCGTATGGCACCGTGGAAGTCTCACTCGAAGTGATACCACGAGTGCCCGAGCGCCCCTTCTTCCGACAAATCCGTTGTCATACAGCCTGGTTACTGGCGTAGAGAAGAAAGGGACTGATTTCCACACAAAATGTTTGTTGTCAGAGGTCGAATCACCGATATCTTGTAAACACTAATCACGTTCAAGAAAAATGAGAAAACCTCTATGTGGTACTTATCCTTCTCCTGGTATGGTTGTTCGTATTCTTCTTTCAAACTTATATTACCCACAAATGGATGCTCTTTGGTACGATATATCCTCCTTTTAATTTCCACAGTACTGGAACTTTCTAATATTCGATTGCGGCAGTTTTACAGTAATCGGTGTCCCAAGAAAACGTCTGAAAGTGATTGTTAGGTATTCAACACCATGTATATAGTTTAGTCACCTTTAGATAAAAATTGAATGTTGTCAGAGAGAATTTTGATATAATATAATATAATAAAAGTCAAACACATTGTCAATTCTTTGGAATCAGAATAACAACTTGTTCAGTTAATTTGAAAGCGAACTCAGGTCCTTCGAGAACTTTTAATAAAAAGCTAGTCCCAAATATTGCAAGACAATCACGGGCTAACAGTGATTATGGAAATATTATACGGCAACCGTAATTATGAACGCATATATTGATCCTTGATTTGCCTATGAAACTCACCTCTAAAGCAGAAATCCCGATGCCATCAGAGACGTTCAATAAATCGAATTATATCACCAAAATTATATCCATCAATTGCCCAATAAGGTAATCAAAATCACCATGAAACCATTAAATGATTATCTTCAATAGTGAATATGTGGAAAAATCCGTAGAACGATTATATCAAATTATGACTGTCCACATCATAGACAAATTAAAAATAAAGAGACTGTTTGAAACATTGGCGAACTTGACCACCAAGTTTTTGGTACGGCCAGTCACGCATGGAGGCGCTGCCCGCAATCGACAGACGAATGATAACATGATAATTTTCCAATATCGACATTTGTCAGAAAATGACAAACCAGAATCATTCTACTGTTATTGTCATCGAAAAATTAATGATAGAAATTATACTATCGGAACCCAACGTCGAAAATAGAATGTTTTGTTGACGCTGAAATTCCTGGAAATATTCTTTTACAAGGTAAAATATAAGCTGATTTTCACAAACTGATACTTATTTCCATCCATCAGTTGCAGATTTTTTTTACAAATTGGTACTTATTTCCATCCAAAAAATTTCATTTCCTATCACATTTGAGGAAGTACGAAGTAGATGGTCTACTTAATATGATTATCATCAAACTGGAGTGTTTGTGATACCTACTCGTTCTCCTTTGTGCTAATAAATTACCAAAATTATTGAAGGTAGGTTGTTTTTATTTTGGTTGATTTCATGATAAGACTGAAGAATATTTTTAATTTTGTTGTTTTTCAGAGTTTTATTATTGTTTCGTCTGTAGTTGTACCTTGTCCTAGATAAAATAAAATGTATTTTTGATGGTGTTTAACTTATTGATCTTATTTTATAAGGACTTTAATTTTGTTCTTGATATCATGAAACAAAGATTTATTTCGAAACTTTCGAACCAACATTCTACGAATCGATTACTGTATATATTTTATTAGTGATCGATTTGCCATTCCTGTATTTCATATGATACAGCCATTCATATGAAATACAGGAATGGCAAATCGATCACTTATAAAATATACACCATATAAAAGTAATACATTTAAAAAACCCGCCTTATCTCAATCGGTAACTGAAGATAAATCTGTTTTACCAACTGTACTAACTTAGTTCGGCCAGTTGCGAGATATGGCGCCACTGTCTAAACGTGGTGCCAACTTTTTCTGCAGGTTTGACAACTCTCTTTATTTTTAGTTTTTCTATGGTCCACATTTTACTTTCGGTGGCAAGCATTCAATCACTTCTCTCTCGCTATCTGCGAACCGAGAACCCAGCTCCTTACCATAGTTTTTGTTCATGCCTTAAAAAACCGAACTAGGCAAAAACGTTCAAATCAGGTACAGTGTTAAAAATTTGCAAATCGAACCTCTATTTTAAATCCGTAGGAATGAATTGGAAAATTATAAGAAAATGAATAAAATTCGTTACACTGGTAACGGTTATTATGAATTTTTTTTAAAGCAACTTTTATCGAGGGTATTATCATAGGCGCTGAATCAATTGGCGAGCAGTTTATCAATTGAAAATAAATTTTACTATCGTCAGTCATGCAAATCTTGTAACAGGGCGCGTCAGTCACGCGTTAAAGTTGTAAAAAATCGGTACATCGTGCAAGTACTTTCTAAAATCTAAAATTCAGTATACAGGTGAAGAATATTATTATAATCACAAAAAATATTCTCATTCAGCATATTTCTGTAACAGTTACCGTCAGTCGCCGATAAAATGTTGCGCCTTGCCCTTATATAATACGGCACGCTCAATAAATATTAAAATATATAATATTAAAGTTAAATAATAAAATTAATGAGTTCATGTACTGGTATTAATAAAGTATATTTCAAAAAAATCTTTTTAGCATTGTACATTAAAAAAACATAAAAAATATTATTTCAACCTGAGTCGCTGCTGTAGTTGTAAATTTCGTCCGACTCATCATGTTCTATATCAGTTAAATCTGACGACTCATCATCTGCATATTAATATAAGCGCAATATGTTTAATTTCAAAATAATTAAATGAGTTAGATAAACATGCTTATCACATATAATCTATTAGCTGAAACATCGTTTTCGTCAATGACAAAGTCTTTCACAAATATTGGAAGTTGTTGCCCTTCAAACCAATCGAACTCATATCGCCCGACTATTTCCTCCCAATCATTTTCCACGGCCATCTTTGTGTTTGGAATTTTTTTATGTGCATTCATTCGAATACTTGATATATATGCACTGCGATCGATGTGTTTAATAAGCTCAGATCTACAGGACGGAAGATTTGATGGGTCGTAACTTTGTGCATGTACTTTAAAAGTTTCGTCATTATATTTAAATTTGTACATCTTTCAAAGAATTGCGAAACGAGCTTCATTAACAGTTTTTTTTTAATTATATCTGAACAATTATCGTCATTCAATGCGCTCAAATTTGCAAAAGCTGTTTGAAAGTCTTTGGGCTAAATCAGTTGATTATATGGACGCTTTTTTCTTTTCGGAAAAACGTCGGGTTTTGATCGCAGCCAGTGAAGGCGTGATATAGATACATCGTAATGTGTTGCCAACGCCAAATTCCATCCAAATCATCAGAGCCTTGATATAGACATTCGCAGCAAAATCCAAGTAACACATTTGTTGGACAATTTTTGTATATGCTTCTTCATGTGAAGGGCATGGAAAAACATCTACAACGCTCTTTATAACCGTGCCATATTCAACAGTTTATTTATAGCAGTAGTCGAATTTTAAATATACTATTTTATTACTGAAAGAAGGAGCTATCTCAGCCTTTTTCCAATTTCGAATCAAACATTTCCCAAGAGCTTTCTATGGTACGTAGTACGTACACCTACCTACTTATATTATAGAAGGGCAAGGCGCAACCTTTTATCGGCGACTGACGGCATCTGTTACAGAAATATACTGAATGACTATATTTCTTGTGATTATAATAATATTCTTCACCTGTATACTAAATTTTGAATTTTAGAAAGTACTTGCACGATGTACCGATTTTTCACAACTTTGACTGATGCGCCCGGTTACAAGATTTGCATGACTGGCGATAGTAAAACTTATTTTTAATTAATATACTTCTCGCAAATTAATTTTCAGGTTTCAGAAAGTAGTTGCGAGGTATATAGTTTTTTTACAAAATTAAAGCCGCCCCCACGCCAAACGCTAACGAAACCGGATGATTGACGGCAGGCTGTTTCTCTACTCCACCAATGTGACGTAATATAAAAAAATTAGCCTTTCAAAAATGCTTGAAATTTCTGGTCGCTCGCCTCCCCAGCTATTACATCAATTCTTCTCGTTCCAAAATCGAAGGAATCGTTTTACAGATTCATTCATTCATAATGATTATTCACTGCTGTTGAACCCACTCAAAAACTTCATTTCATGTGTTCCCGCTTTAAATATTTCCAGTAATCGAAATTGTACGTTTAATGTTTATATTAATCAGAAGCGCCAAGCATGAATTACACAATTATTATAGTTATTATACTGAAAAGTAGTATTATTGTACCGATACCTAAGATTCCCCATACTATTAAAGCGAATGCATTCAGACCAATCAACACTTTACCTCCGATTGAGAAGGTACTTGAAACAGCGGTATATGATCAACTGATTGAATATGTTGAAAAAAACGATATTTTAATAAATAACCAATCGGGATTCCGTAGAAGGCACTCGTGCGAATCATCAGTACAACTTTCCCTAAATAAATTCAAAACCGAACTGGATCATAATAAGTTTGTTGTGGCTGTGTTCCTTGATCTCAGAAGAGCATTTGAGACCATTGGTAGGTGTATACTACTAGCCAAATTGAATAGATATGGAATAGAGGGGATAGTGTTCAACTGGTTATCTAATTACTTGACCAATAGAAAACAACGTGTTAGAGTGAATGATATATACTCCTGTGAAATTGCAAATTATGCTGGAGTTCCCCAGGGTAGTGTATTGGGTCCCCTTCTATTCATACTCTATTCAAATGACATGCCATTGTTTGTTGATTCTGAATTTCTGAACTTTTTTGCGGTTGATACCCTATTGGCATGCAGTCATGAGAACTTAGAAATGGCAATAGAAAGAATGAATACCACATTAGCAAGTGTCAACAAATATTTGAAAATGAATGAACTCAAGCTGAATGTATTGAAAACAAAAGCAATGATAATCACTACCAAATATAAATACAGCCTAATAGACCTATTAAATAATAATCTTAACATTGATGATGAAAAAATTGAAATAGTGAACACAACTAAATATCTGGGATTCCAAATAGATAATACTTTATCATTTGATAATCATATTAATTATATTCATAAAAAAATTTCAAAGAAATTATTATTTTTTTCTAGAATTGCCAATAATCTGTCAACTGAGTCAAGAATCACAGTTTATAAGACAATTTTTCAGCCACACTTCGACTACTGTTCCTCTATCCTATATCTCTTCAATCTGAATAAATTGTCTCAACTCCAAAAACTTCAGAATCGTGGTATGAGGATCATTTTGAAGTGCGGTAGGGATACTCCTATTAAGATTATGCTTAATGTTTCAAATTGGCAATCTATTTCCCAAAGACTGTTTTATTTCACCATGATATTCGTATACAAAATACTGAACAATTTAGGGCCATGCTATTTCAAACAGTACATTGTCTTCAATCATGACCTTCATCACCACTTCACTCGAAATAATAATAATTTATATATTAATAGAGCAAATCACAAAAACACCATGAACTCTTTGATTTTCAAAGGTTTCGATCAGTTCAATAAATTACCAAATCCAATTAAAAGTAGCCCATCTCTGAACATTTTCAAAAATGAACTGAAGAAATTTGTTTCAAATGCACAAATATGATATATATTATTTAAACCGACTTTTTAATGTTTGTTATATATTTTATTCTATATTTTTTCAATATGTACCACATATCTCTTACTATAATTTTTTTTTAGCTGATTTGTATATTAGGATATCATATTTAAATAAAGATCTATCTATTTAAAAAAAACTAAATAAAAAATGGGAAAATGACTGGAATTTATATTAACAAAAAAAGAAAGAATGGTGGTTTCAAAAGACTAAATATTGTATGACTTTTCATACAGTGACATATGAATAAGCATAGTTGCATTTTGATATAAGAAAGTGAGGGATACGGTCAAGTATATGAGGTCAGCCCGAATGTTCACGAAATTTTCACAGATGCTTTAAAACATTATAAACACTGAATAGCAATCGAATTTTTTGCACGGGAAAGATAATTTTAGGAGATATGGTCACACGAATGTCCACAAAGGCTTATTTTGGAACGTCACTCCGGAAACTATAAATTGATATAAACCATAACTTCACAGCAAAATAGTAACTGCACACTCATTTAACGTTTTAGCTATATTTTCTTCTCTCGATGATTTCTAAAAAAACCACCAATTACTTTTCAATTAATTTTTCATAATGAATATCAAAAATTAAACATTAGTAATTGCGTTTTGTTTATCCGAATCCTGTTGATTTTCTAGTTTTATTGATATGCGACGTTGCCTACGTCTCCAGAGATAAATACAATTACTCAAATTGAATGCATTGCATGTAGATTGAGCATATTAAATATTATCGTTGCAGCTAATGGGAAGATCATCTGATAGCACTGCGCTTTTTGGGTGCGTTGGGTAGCTTTTGGAAATGTGACATGCCTTCGACGTGTCGCATTTCAGTTACCAAACACATCCAAATAACAACGTGACGTCAAAAAATCTTTTTTTTTTCAGTTTACTGTACAGTTTGCTATAAACATGTACAATAGAAAGATTCAATTGCAGTCCTCCCAACCCTTGCTGCAGGAATTAAAATTACGTGATGAAAATTATAATGAAAAGTGATTTATTTGTAAAAATATTCTTGATTTGATCCACTCTGTTGATAATATCAATATCAAATCAGTATGCATTTTGACATTTGGAAATATTTAAGAGCCAACCACTTTTCTTTCAGTGTAAAAACTTTATCATTCAGATTATGTTGAATAAAAAAATGCTAATTAAGCACAAATAAGTATGGTCAAGTTGGGATTTAAAAAAATGGGGGTCCGTGCATAATAGTAATTTATAAATAGTAACAATAACAACTTTAAATATTGTGGTTGAATGGCTATTGAGTGAATTGAATGAAATACATACAGTGCGACTTTTTATAGTCCCCCCTCCCCTGTTAACTTTTGAACGGTTCGACGTAAAACAATGAAAAAAAAAGTATTATATGATATCACCGATACTACTTTTTTAAATAAAATACATTGTGATTGCCCGATAGATGGCGCGGGGGACACATCAACTTCAAAATTTTAAATAGCATGGGGGGTCATATGTTACATCGTTGAAAAGATCATTGAAATCCCTTTCCGAACATCAATTTTTTTTTCTTTTCGTTGATATGTGACTTTGCGGCTTTTCATGGTTCCCCCTCTTATTACTTTTGAACGGTTCGACGTAGAACAATGAAAAAAAAAGATATTATATGAAATCACCGATAATACTTTTTGAAATAAAAGACATTGTTATTGCCTGATAGATGCACATCAAAAAAATTTAAATTGCATGTGGCACATTGTTGAAAAGATAGTTCAATTATCTTTCCAACCTTCTTATTTTTTTTTTCATTTCGTTGATATGTGACTTTGCGGCTTTTTATGGTTCCCCCTCTTATAACTTTTGAACGGTTCGACGTAGAACAATGAAAAAGAAAAGATATTGTATGAAATCACCGATAATACTTTTTGAAAAAAAATACATTGTTATTGCCTGATCTTTTGGCAATTAAGATACATTGTTTTCTGAATCTCGTCGGCCATTGAAGAGTAGAATATGCCATGTTGAAATAATTTATTGAATCAGAGCATTTTCCTTTCTCCGCGAATATGAATTCAAATCAGTGGATAGTGATATCAAGGAAGCTACGTACTGAGAACTTATGTTTGGACCTTAGATATTTTAAATATGTCACATTCAAATAATTTTTAAGAGAACGTTAGATAATTTTTCACAAGGAAAGAATCTGAAGTCATCTATGAATTTTGGTTATGAAAACAGTAATTAGATTTATTTAGGTCAATCTGACTAAAAATAGCAGTATCCTTCACTATATATTTTTGAAGAATTCTGTCAGGATTACGAATCCCACATGTATATATATTTTATGAGTTTTTATATATCTTTGGTATGGTTCCATATTTGGTAACAATAATCACCTAGTTGTGGTTTTGATGTGGTTGAGGTGATCTAATATGTATATTTCACGTATAAATTTGGTACTTGGAATTTGGAATTTTCTTTGAATTTTCAGAAACCTTTTTGAAGAAATATTTGACGGCTGGTCAAACATTTATTCTCATATACGTTTCTTGAATATCGCTGAAATTGAAGTAATTTTCGTGAATCGAATTCAACGAACTTGATTGTCTCAAATTCTGATTTTTAATTGTTGATAACGAACTATCTTGGCTACTTAAGATCAGAGAAAAAAAATCATCTCCTCCATATATATAAAGCAAAGATCAATTTTTTGTTAATTCATAAGAATTATTAAAAATAGTTCTTCAATTTCAGTATTGGATATTATTCATTTGCATACTCAATTGATTTTAAGTCATAATTTCTTGATGAGATTACACTCTACTGTAACAACAATGAGTTGAGGAGTGCATTGAAAAGATTCCAAGTTTCAAGAAATAGAATTTTTGTATATCAAACTCTGACACAAACAATATTGTTTTCATGTTAAATCGCTGAGAACACACTTGATGGACCAGAAGCTGATATTCGTGTTCACCTGATCTGTCGCCCAGCAGCTATAAGTACCCCCTGATTGCGAGCCAATTCACTTCGTGGAGTTTAGCTAAGTGCTAGACAAGGAAAAATACAATCAAGGTACATCGTCATCGAAAAAACCGACAGTTCAGCAAAACAAAACAATATTAGTTTTCTACATTGGAATAAGAAAATAAATTTTTGGATTCAAATTTTCTGAATTTGGAGATGTAAATTTTTGTAAATAGATTGTTATAAGTTGGTATTTGTTTTATTGTTGTAGTTATTTACAGAAGGAAAGTTAATTGATGTGCAATCATTATTGAATAAGGTTTTGGATTTTTGTCCTAGTTTAAATAAAAATTCTGGCGTCCATTCAAATTTACAATTTCTAAAACTTTGCTTGAAACATAAAAAAATTAAAACTAGCAAAGTGGTCCAAAGAACTCCACACCGCTTTTCACTGAATAGTCTGGGCATTCTATTTCAACAAATAACTAGAACTTTCATTACATTGACGCCCAACGTTTAAGTGACTACTTGAAATTGTTTTTTTGAAAAAAATTATCTTTTGTTTTTTTTCCTTCTGTAAAAACACACAGCAATAAACTTCGAACATTGGTTTGGGAATTCATTGCTGAACTTGTCGAATTTTATCTTGAAATCTTTTGTCTGACTTTATCTTTCTGAACTGATATTTGCTTACTATTTGATTGATTGATGTGCCCCCCGCACATCAACTTGAAAATTTTAAATTGCATGTGGCACATTGTTGAAAAGATAGTTCAATTCTTTTTCCAACCATGTAATTTTTTTATCGTTTCGTTTATTTGTTTTTTTACAATGTGCATTTTGAATGTCGCCAAGCATAAGTGCGGGTCTGAATGGTACCCTTATCTCGATAACTTTTGAACGGTTTCATATGAAACAATGGAACAACAAATATTTTGAATAATAATACCGATCCTACTTTTTGAGAAGAGAAACATTACAATTACTCGACATAGGGCGCTGGGGGCATAACAACTTGAAAATTTCGAAAGGCATAGAGGACGAGTTGAAAAGGTAATTCAATTATAGATTCAACCATGGTTGTTCTACGGAATCACAATTGCGATGAGTAACACTGAATACGGTCAATAGGGGAAGATTCATTACTTAATTAGGTAGAAATCTATATTGAAAATTATAAATCATGTTAAATTTTGGTGATAAATGATAAATGTTTATCAATAATGTTTCTTGTTTATTTTGACACAAATTCAGTAGTGCTTCTTGTACTCCTGTTTCTTGGTCGAAGTATATTGTTTTGTTGGTTCGGTCGTAGAGTCTATGTTTGCAGACCAATTTAATTTATCGTCGAAAGTAATTCCAAGTAGCTTTACATTATTACCAGTACTTTGTGTTGTATCAGAACTTAAAATTATATTTACATTTCCATTCAGCTTCTAATTGTTTATTCTGAACCACTTCTTGAGTTTTGACATGTTATTTGAAATTTCAGTTTTCAATTAATTCAGATTTACAGATGTGTTTATTACTGATGTATCGTCTGCAAAGCAAATACATTTGGTTGGATATGAATAATCAGATAGGTCATTCAGGTAGATTGAAAAAAGTGTAGGGCGTACTATAGAGCCTTGGGGAACTCCATGTTCAATGATGTTGTAGTCTGGGAGGGTATTGTTGAAATAGAAACACTGGTTTTCTATCTGATAGATAGGATTGAAATAGGCTTAAGGTTTTACCCCGTATGCCACACTTGGGAAGTTTTTCTAGTAGGAGATTGTGACAGACACAATCAAAGGTTTTTGATAGGTCGCACAGTGTTAGAGACACCACACATTCCTCCTCCAGACCGCCTACTATATCTTCCACAATTTCGAAATAGCTTGTGTGGTATTACATTTCTCCTCTTGGTTGTGATGTGAGGCACAAACTTAGATTCTGGCAGAATTAGTTTGGGATTGAATCCTAATTAAGTATATACAAAATTGAAAGATTGCGGAGAAACTCGTTTACACATTTTTGAATTTCAATGGAAATTGAAATGAAATGAAAATTTCACACCAAAAACTATAATTGTAGTAATGAGTTGGATCCACGGTGTCTTGGAATCACCTTCATCCATCAATTAATAACCAATAAGTATTCAATGTAGAAAACCCTAGTCGTAGAGAATAGTAGTTTATGTAACGCAAGTACGCAAAATGCGGCTCTAGCGGACGAATCGGGATATGAAGATGATGTCCGCTAAAGCCATTTGCGTACGTGTTGCATATATTTTTTACAAGCTTTTATTCAGTTTCACCTGTGCCGATGTCTGTGGGTTCGTCAAATATTACAAGTTAAATATGACCCGATTGTCGTCCGATAACTTTGAAATATAGCAGGCGTTCATAATTCAGGTGACAATACATCATGGATTTTGTTTTAGAAAAAAAAACAGATTGGCGGCTACAAGATGATGTACGAGGTTTGTATTTATGGTTTGATTCGATTCAAAATTGGTATGTAGAGGTTTGCAGGGCCGAAATTATGAGTTTTTTGTCAAAATTCATAAAATCAAAATGGCGACTCCAAGATGGCCGACGATGTCTATGATTATGATCCGATTCTTTTCAAAATTGGTATACTCGGGATTAAATTCGTAAATTTAAGATGGCGGCTCCAAGATGGTGGACAAGTTTTGTAGTTATGGTCCGATTCGATTTAAAATTGGTATGTGCGGATTAGGGGGTCGAATATTATGATTTTTTTGTTTTCAAAATGCATTAAATCAAAATTGCGGCTTCAAATGGCGGATGATCTCAATTCTAAATTGGTATATGGAGGTTTTCGGGGTCGGAGATTATGAATTTTTAATTTATATTTAAAATAATAAATATAAGATGGCGAACAAGTTTTGTAATTATAATCCGAATCTATTCAAAATTGGTATGCGAGGTCGGAGACTATGAATTTGTCAAAATCCATAAATTCAAGATGGCGGCTCCAAGATGGTGGACCAGTTTTGTGATTATGGACCGTTTCTATTCAAAATTGGTATGTCGGGGTTTTTGGGGCGGAGATTAATTTTTGATTTTTCATCAAAATTCAGAAATTTAAGATGTCAGCTCCAGGATGGCGGAGGACGAGTTATTCTTCAGATGGTCTCCTCATTGAAGAACTAGATAGCTCAGAACTTACAGGAAAAAGGCCTTATAATAACGATGCTTCAACAAAAATGCATAGATATAGGCGTACTTACTAAAAGGCACAAAATAAAATAATTAATAAAAAAAAATTTGAAGACAAGCTTTTATTCAAATGCGACAGAAAGTAAAAAGTAATTGCTTTGGACGTGTGACGTAAGTTTTTTCGGGAGTTATAGATTCAAAAGCTTGTCGCTTTTGTATTCGAACTGAAAGCTACGTCACACATCCAAAGCAATTATTTTTAATTTTTCAGCGCATTTCAATAGAAAAAGTTTTTTATTAATGATTTTCTATTAGCTTTCCAAATAAATAGGACAGAAACGCCACATATATTTTCTCGCTGTGTTAGCAGATTTTTTCTGACTACACTAGTCGTGAAATATTGTTCATCATATGAATAACTCCTATATTAGTCATTTTTGAGGAATGTTGATAGACATTTTGGAAAATAAAGCTTGTTGATGATCCAGTTTTTTACGAAAAATTTAGTTGACATTTTTTTCCCTGAATATTACTGAAGCCCACGTCTATAGACATTTTAGGAGAAATATTTCCAGAAAGTTTGAGAATGTATGTTGATCAATTTTTGTTCATGAATATTATTCTCAATTATGAAGTAAAAAAGAGGAATAGAGGGTCTGCAGAATTCGTGGAGAAAAACAATACACCAAATTTCTATTGGTTCAGGTGCGAAAGATCGGACAACACATGCCCGCATAAATGCAACAACCTTCGGGAACATGGCTATATTTACCATACTTTTCAGCATAGAGTACATGCTTCAGGATTTAATAATTTCTGATTTTCTTGCCAAATAAGCCAAAATTACGTTATCTGTAATAGTTTTGTATTTCTTCGTATCCATCCATTCCGTGGACAAATTATAAACGTTTTCGTATCTAGACTTCGATTTTTCCGGTAATAATTGTGCTATTGTAGCAGCAGCTGTTCCATTAGAAATTCGTCAGGGACATTTTCAAACTTGCTTTCACTGCTGCTTTTCATTATTTATTGCAATAATCGCAACCAAAAACAGTGAAAACTGTGAAAAATCAAAATGTCAACTATATTGATGTTAAATTAGTAAGAGGTTATTTCATTGCCATGGTAATGATCAACTACATTCTTCTAAAGTATTTCTAATCTCAATTGGACCGACATAAAAAGTTTCGAGAAGGAATTCTCTTCCACACGACTGAACTTTTTTATGATTGTACCAGGAACGCTTTGAAAGTAAAAACACTGGTAGTATATAAATTTCCCATTTGCCGGGCAGTGCATATGAACACTCCTCGTAGTGTTCTTATTTCTCTGGTCGTTCCAATTGGGATTAGAATAACTATACTTGCCTAGATTTTCGTACTATTATTTTATTTGGTTATCAGGTACAATGACAACGATAAAATATTTTCCAGTCTAGTCCGGAAATACATATACTTCACGGACTAGGCCGGAAAAGTGCTACTTTCTCAAGCGTCCAAGAAGTGCGTACTTTACAGACGATTGCCGAAAATAGTTATTTATAATACAAGTATCAAAAGTAGCATTTTGTTCTGTGAATTGGAAATATTGCGTGAAGCAACCCCACGAACAAAATAAAAACACTTTTAACAAATGTATCATACAATATTTTTTGTACAACTGTTACTGATAGTAAAAAAAAAGAAAAAAAACACATTTTAAATTAACTTCTCTATAGGATTCGAACATGTAATCTCCGTACTACCCCCCAGCCACTTGAGCTAACAATGCACTTGGTAGTCAATTCCGGTATTCTAATAATATATAATATTCACTAAAAATTTAAAAATAAAAACAAAAAAAAGGTTTGAAGATTTTTCAATGAATATTATATCTGATATTCCCTATGGTATAGGCAAGTAAAAACAATAGTTTTTTTTTATTACTGACCACACTTCAATGATAGTGCCTAGCTTCTTTGTTATCGTAACTGCTGCAAACATAAATATAATGGAAGTTCAATTTGATGATTCAGATTTCTCTCTTCCACCAGAAATTCAAGTACCTGCAAACAGAGGAACATTGAATCTGTTGCCTGAAAAATCACGGCAACAATATTGAATTGCCTATAATGGATTCGTCTAATGGAGTCACGACATGGAGGATGGAAGGAGTCCTCAACCGTAGCTGAGGACTTCGAGGATTCCACTGAAAATAAAAATAAAATTGCTGATATAATATTTCCTGGTACAAGTACTAGTTCTTTCTCTGCACCTGCATTATTTGGCCATCCCACTATCAGTCAGCGATGACGAACATTCTGCAGTTGAATTGGATACTTCTTCAGTTACTTCTCAGGGTATGGCTTTTACCAATTGTTCAAACTGACAAATATATGTTTATGTTTATAAATAATTTCTCATAAGTAGGTTACTGTGTCCAAATTATTATTATTAACATTTCATTGAAATGTTTTTATTGAACATATCTATATTATTGAGAATCTACCATCATTTTACGTTTAACACTAGTGTTGAAAATATATTTAACACTAGTGATAAAAGCTAGTTTGACACATTATGTGGAAATGTCAGTTTCTAATTCATATACCTATGAACTAAGAAAGTAATTTTAAATGGCAGTTGTATAAAAACATGTTTTTGATTGTCTTAGAAATGAATAATTTCATATTCTACATCCATTTCCTAATGCGTTTTCGAATTTTGATACCTATGGATTTCAGGACATTATGGTATATTAAAATATTTTGTATAATTCAATGTTGATTATTTTTCCAGTACTCTGGCTTGTGCGAACACGTTTTCACTATTTATTTAAAATCACCAATATTTATATTGAAACCAAGTCGGTCATGACTCACGTTTAACGACTCTCAGCAGAATAAACAGCTTGCTTTTTTGTTACTCTTTAAAGATTACTTAAACAGTGATTAATAATTTCGATCTATACTACACAAACCTAGGTTCCTACAAACCCTTGGTAAAGGAGAAAGTTTAAGGTGTAAGGAAGTTTGAGTTTTGCTTATGGGTACAGGGAAATCATTTAAAGGAAGAATATTTGGTAATGTTTTCTATTTTATACTCCGTAACATAAGACAACTTAATTTGAACTATATTCCACATACTGAAGATAATGTTTAAAAGCTGAATTCATGTTAGATAAAACTCTAGACATAAGTAGCATCACAGTGACAGAAACTAATACTGTAACTTGACCCAGTGGTTATTACGCAATAACCACTAAATCTACCACTATACAGTAAGAATAACTTAATCATATTTGCATAGTTGTAGTCACGTAATACCCGTCTCTGGTAATCACTCCACAGTTCTATAACTAAAGATGTGTGAGACCTTAAGACCACTGAGAAGAATCACCTCAAAGGTTTACAAACTTGGGAGTAAAAAATAACCATTGCGGTAACCATCCCGTACTACCTTAATATTACTTAGAAGTCACGAATCACCTTCAGTGTAGTATGATGATTCCGGTGAAGTTTTAGTCACTTTCATCAAACCTTCAATGTGGCAGGCACTTGATTGTGATATGTGGAGATGGTTGCCACGTTCTTGCTATCTCCATAAGTGATTGCCACAGTTTGAATTCAGTGAAAGTCACTACAAAGTTACAATAACCTTTGAAATTCATCATAAGGTAACCGTTACTCAGTACTTGCTATATGTTCTTTTTTACTGCTCAAATTATTTTATTACTTACTTTATTTCCGAAAATGTGTGTGTCTGTTTGGACAATTGATATGTCCTCGCAATTTTGAGGTTATAAGTTTGAAGTGGCAGGTTATAATAGCCGCGACGTGTGCACCACTCTCAAGTGGTGGAAAAGTTAATTCCACTAGCCAATTTATAATGAAATTAAATTTAGAGTGGTATATTTCCAGTTGCTGCCACTTCAAACACTCATTTTGGGTGCACACCACTTTAAAGTTATATTATTCAAAAGCCGACATATTGACAGAAATATGCTGGGTCACCATTGTTAGAGAAATGAAGAACCATTCAATGAACGTGTATTTGTCATCAGTACTGCATCAAACGTAGTAATTTATTACGTAAATATTGGTTTCAATTAACCAACATTGGGAAAAAAAAAGATCGAAGGATATAAGTACATAATTTCAGAGGCGCGTTATTTGCAAAATTATGATGTTTTCCCCAAATAAAGATTATTCAAATGGCGCGTGCTCACAATTGTGCTTCAACACCCATATTTCACAGTAAACTTCCAATCGTTTCAATTTGACAAATTGAGACTACATTCGAACTTGGAAATGAATCAGGCAAAATGGAAGAATGAGGAACATTTATTATACAAATATTTTGCAGGACAGAGATCAATTAGACAAGCATAGGCAGTTGAGTTCAACATGTTGAGTGTTGGCTACTACATATCCACGTTTTTGCCAGATGACACAACGTGGTTGGAATGTGGCTAACTGAGATCCAAAACGATAGTCAGAACGTAGCGGCCACGTGATAGAACCGTGTATATCAAGTGGCAGTGGTTGTTCAAAGTTTTTCAGGATCGTGGCCAATACGTTCCATCCACTAGAATGCTATTTGGGGAGTAATTCGATATGTCTGCATTTTTTATGTGTTGTTTTCAGATTTATAAAACGAAATTTGCATACCACAATGGTAATATGTTGGTACATTTTGATTGTAATTAATGTATTTTGTTGTCATATATCCCGACATAGTAGGTATAGGTATATAGGTATACAATGGATTATGGTATTTTGTTGGGCAATTTTATTATAGGTACTGTCATTGGGGCATAAAAAATAAGAATGCACCAATTCTGCATTCGACAAGTCAACCGATTTTTCTGGTACCATGAACACTTTTGCTAGTAAAATAGGGATCGACATACCAAAACTAATTTCTCACAAAAACTATTTTCCATAAAAATTGTGCGTTTCCCAATTTTTTATAATACATAGAAATTGCTTTGAATGACAATTTTGCTTCCATTGAAAACCCATATGTCCTGCAAACAAATATATTGGATCATTTTCAAACAGATAGTTGAAAAAAACTTCAAGATACTGGTATCAATTTTGAGGTGAAGTAAAAATACGGAAGAACTTTTGTGATGATTCATGGCTGCAGAAATTATCTGCGAGCGAGGAGTGACACATTCCTGAAATTCGAAAAAATAACTATTAATACACCCACGATCTGGCGCATTTTTCGGAATAAACACATGAAATATCTCATTCAATATGCTCGAATTTGTGGGATATCATAAATATATGAAGTTGAGTGGTCGGAGACTATTATTAGACCAGGTATTTCAACTTCGTGAGAAAATATATCATTGTGATCTCCATTTCGGAGGAATGAAGGACACTATGAAAAGAGGCTAATATTTTTCAATTCCAAAATGTTTATTTTCAGAGGTACAATGGGGAAATAGAATGGATTATTGGTGGTCAACTTCCATTCCATTGTAATGCCTGAACATTACAATTCATAACACCTGAATTATTTATCCAGAGAATAGGAATAGTACCAGCTTGCAGGCACAATTTGAATTTGTCACTCCACTCAGTAAAAACTACCCCTATTATGAAACTCAAAAACTATCGGTAATAGAAGAAAGAATTTCTGCATGAGATTTACATTCCAGGGAGTACGTAATGAAGGAAGTTTTGCAAAATAACACGAATCCAAAGAGGTTGAAACTACCCCTTGAATACTCAATGTCCAACTATAAAACTGATAATTGAAAGGAAAAACGACAAAACAAACATTCTATTTTTTCTCGAAAATAAATTTTTTTCATGTATGAATTATGCACCTCGGACATTTAAAACTACTCAATTGAATATTGAATATGAATATTTTTCTGTGAATTGAAGAATCCAGGATAAAAATGAAGTAATTTTTCGTATGAATATCTAACAGAAAACAACTACTTGCCCGGCTGAAGCCACGCTGGACATTGAACTAAATCTGAAAGATATTTTGAAGGGACCCTAACTAAAAAGAAAAATATCCGAAAGTGGAAATTTGCATTTTCATTAAGGTTGTTTTTTTGATTTTCTATTCTAGTCTTAATTGAGAACTCATCTATATAAAGAATAATCAATTAATTAAATTAATTAATTAAAGAACCTAACCCTTTTTCACCCCTGTAGCAATGGGATTCTCAAATAAGGTTTAACGCGATTTATTTATTTGTAACAGAGAGCTAAAACACCAATATTCATGATTCTAACTTAAAAACTAACGGAAGACCTATACAAACTTCAATCGCCATTTAACTCCCCATTTCACCCCTTTAGGGGTTGACTTTACAAAAACTCCGAAACACGTATTCCTTCATCTGTAACAAAGACCTCAACTTTCAACCCCCATTTTAACCCTTATAGGGTTGAATTTTCAGAAACTCTGAAATATGTGTTTCTTTATTTCCCAATTTGATTCATGTTTGACAGCGTCAAAAGATATTTTTTCACTTTGAGACACTATGAATTCCATTATTATTGACGTGCGTTCCAATATCCTTGCGAACATAATTGACATTTGACAAAAATGCCCATGGAAATTTCATTATGTATCACTTCTATGGAAGAATTGATATTTTTCAAACGAAGAGATTTGCCAACAAACTTTTTTTCTACACGAAGAACTCGACGAAGAAACCACCACGTAAACCCCCACATGACGAAATCTCTAAGTCAAGGCTCCTTCAAATATATGGCTCCAGGAGTACACAATGCTCTGCGAGAAACAATGAACTCAATTACTTCCTTATCACTATTTAAATTCAAATAAAAAAAATTGATACGCGTCACTCTTCGGAAAACTATCATTGACATAATTGAACATAAAAACTGAATTATATGTATCTTTCTCGTATGTCACTGATGTTCTCGTATGTTACTCAATATTATGTTTTAATATATATGTACCTATATGTGACCTGAATCTCGTAGTTGCATCATTTTTGAACTCTGTATACATATTTTCTATTTATTTTTATCTCACATCTACGTATCCTGTTCTGTCCTATATTATATTATATCTCATATACGTCTATTTTTTTAGTATCACTATTGTATATTAATTATTTCTCGGAACAAGCGTGAATACGCTTATCGAGTATCATCATTTATTCATGTAGTCGTATTATGTTCTTATATTCGGTGTAACAATAAATAATACTATTATTATTATATCATTATACTTCAGGGATTGAAAGCTATAAAACATTTAGAGCAATGGATAGAGCAGAAAATGGCTGTTATCCTGTTATATTTCCTACTAGCAAACCATCATTGCTTGATTTTTCGAAAATATTTTAAGGCAAAAAATAATTTGTTTCTTTTGTTTTTCGCTTGTAACATGGAAACGAATAAATCATTCTCGATACTTTCAATGGACGAATTGTAGAGAATAAAAATGCAAAAAAATTCCTAACACCGTCATTTTGGAAGTTGTAGCGCAGATTGATATGCACTTCATGTGTAGAAAACTCAGTCGTGTCAAATCATTAGTTTTTGTATAATTACAATTTTAATTTTTTAATGCTCTGCATTGGAGCAAGATTTCAATTTTTCGAGAACATGTTGCAAATAGAGGGATAGTACAATAAAACGTTTATTCTCATTTTGCGTTAAAATGCTACTGCGAAATAGGTGAGAAATGCTTGCAAACATGACCTAAATTTGCGAACGCGTGAAAGCGGCTGAGTAGTGGGATAGGGCAGCAGACGCAGGGAAGCATATACAGTATATATAGTTATACAAGCGCGCTGCGCGCAAGTTATGAATATGTTGCTCTTCCTTGCTTTTGCTTATGGATACTTGATTATGTATCAATTTTGATAAAGAGAGTTAACAAAATTATATTCTCACAAACGGAGAGATCAGGCTACAAACTTCTTCCTCTTTCCAATTTAGAGGTTGGAAGCGACTTTGTTTTCCGTTTTCAACCTAAACTCTGGTACTATGATTTATTTGGGTCACTGCAAATATTCCAAATTTTTTACGATGAGACAGTGTGTAACGAAATTGCGCTTTTCTCAGTTCCAATAGTTTGAAAAGTATAAAAAAATTAATATGGAATTCAAGAGTTTCGTCTAACTGCCGATTAACTGTTTCAAAAATAACTTCCAGCCCTCCAATATTTGGAATTGTCCTGAGAACCTCCTGGAAAACGAAAATAATCCTTCATGATTAAATGTAAAAAAATATTAACTTCATTTTCAATGTATATCAATTCTCAGTTGTATTATCTTTACATATTCTCGGAGAGTTACATAACATTCCTCATAAATTAAATGAATATATTTATAACCGGTAAACATGAAGTAACGCCAAATACTAAATTAATTCAAGAGGTTCTTCAAAATTTTTCATCATATTCTCCGAATTACTTGAGGATTTTCTATCCGAATCGTTCAAGACATGGAATTTTATTCTTTTGTTTGAATATCTACAGATTATCAACATACTTGAAACTAAATGAGTGTTTCGAATCGGTTGAAGACAACACGCATGGGATTGAAAAAAAAGTGATTGTAGAATTGTGATAATTTGGTACCTTTTGAATTGTCGTCTATAGAACATTTCCCGTTAAATATTTAGGTACTTTCTTAGAAAGAGTTTTTGCGAAATTTTAAAATTGTGTTTAATATCGTTGAAACAAACATGAAGTTTGTGATTTCCTAAAAAATTAAAAATCCAAGTTAATTTTACAAATATGCGTTCTGCGAAATTGATTTGATTTTAATGAATTTATGAAAGTCTTTAGGGGAATATAAAAAAAAAATTGGGAAACTATTAACGTCAAAAAAAATCTTCAGAGGCTTTCCTTTGGTATCTAGATATAGTTTCCAATTATAAACAACGTTTCCAGATAACATTTCGCTCAATTTTCTGAAATAAGGGTACTTTACTCCTGTACAAGTTTTATATTTTTTTACCTACCCTGTATGCTGTTTGACATGCAACGATACCTAATTGCATCTACTATGATAATCGCACATGCACCATCTTTCGGCAATATTTGTATTTTGTTTATGCAATTAATTTTTTCTAGTCCCGCGAATTAAATATCTGCTACCGATTTATTAATATTGTCCATTTTTACACGCATTTTCATTTCGAAACAGATTTTGGCCAATAAAAACACGTACTTTCCATTATGAAAAGAATTTTTGGCCTATAGAAACACGTAGTTGGGGATAATCAAGTGGTATGTTTCTACATACTTGTTTGACATTTAATTTTAATTGACATCCAATCACAACGCGTCAGAAGTACCTAGAAGTATGTCGAGCAGTGAAGAATTATCTTGTACACCACCAAAAATTCTTGTTTGTATTTGATTATTTATGGGTCGTAGAAAAAATAGTATATTCAACGATCATGTGATGGCTATTAATACACTTGCACACTCGGCTTCGGCTCATGTCGTAACTTACCTCGTGCTCATGTATTGATAGCTATCATTACATGATCGTTGCATAATATACTATTGAAAATTCCCATATGTTGCTCACTTGAATGACCACACCGTATAACACAAATTGTTACTTACAAAATAACAAATTATATAGATTGTAAACCATCAGAGAAACACATGTCAAAAAACTAAAGAATAGTAAGGAAAATATCAATGTAAAATTGGTATTTCAAGGTAATAATCCTAATAATATTTTTTTATAAAAACCAATTCTGATTCGACTCTTCCATGACAATATATGTAACATTTATTAATCAGTTTATGTATAGCTAGGCAACATATCTCGTTTTGTTGAAGATTAATTTTTTTCAGGTGAATGTGGAGATTTAATTGGAATCATTCATTACATACACACACTACATATACACGAAACAATAAATATCAACTTAGAGTGCCTGTAAATTCCTAAATTGAATCCAATTTCATATTTGTGTCAGCTATAGGAGACAGTAATTAAAATATAAGGGATGATTTTCTACAAATGAATCTTTCACTCGTAGACTCGACTGGAACAAACTCGACCCGCAACATTTTTTGTAACACCCTGTACATTTTCCTAAAATGCGCCAACAATTTGCGCTATGGAAGCTGGACGGTCTGTTCTATTATCCTGAATATTCGATATATAACAAGAGCTGGATTGATTTGTTGAAAATATTAACAGGATGTTCATAAAATCAGATGTGGAATCATCTGCGACTGAAAGATAAACTTTAGTCACTATCTTCCATCGTCCATTCTTGTGGGGTATTCATGTTGAAAAGGAAAACATTCTCAATTGAATATTGATAGAAAGATTTTTCTGTAAATTGAAAAATCCACGATTGAAATGAAGTTATTTTTTGTGAATGTCTAACAGAAAACAACTACTTCCCTCTAAAATTGAAAATTTGCATTTTCATTAAGATAGTTATTTGATTTTCTATTCCAGTCTTAATTAAGAACTCATAAAGATGAATGAGGCAAAGAAGAATGTTTCTATCAATATTCAATTGAGAATGTTTCCCTTTTCAACATGAATACCCCACAAGAGGTTATCTTGACGATGGAAGATGGTGACTAAAGTTTATCTTTCAGTCGCAGATGATTTCACATCTGATTTCATGAACATCCTGTTTATATTTCCAACAAATCAATCTATCTTACCCCATGACAGGTTTTAATGTCAGAAAACACTAATTTCAAAGTGTCTCTCCAAAAGAAATTATTCTAACTTTTTCCATCTTTGCAAAGTGAGATTGCTTCTTGAAAATGTGTTTCCCATTTCTTCCGGTCTTCCTGATGATCGTGGAAGCTTGAAATAGATTTTCGTCGACAAAAATGTATTGAAGACCTAGTGAATGCGATGTTTCTCCTGCGTCAATGTTACGAATGATTTCTGGTGAGTACTCTCTTTTGAAAAACATTCTTCTTTGCGTCATTCATCTTTATGAGTTCTTAATTAAGACTGGAATAGAAAATCAAATAACTATCTGAATGAAAATGCAAATTTTCAATTTTAGAGTTTTTCTTTTGAGTTAGGGTCTTTTCAGAATATCTATCAGATGTAGTTCAATGTCCAGCGTGGCTTTAGCCGGGGAAGTAGTTGTTTTCTGTTAGACATTCACAAAAAATAACTTCATTTTAATCGTGGATTTTTCAATTCACAGAAAAATATTTCTATCAATATTCAATTGAGAATGTTTCCCTTCTCAAGAGCTGGATATTACAGATTGAGTATTTCAATATTTTATCATTCACGACGAGTGGAAAGGAAAATTATTTTTTCAGCTGAACCACTTATACGCATTGCCTATTGATAGACTATCAGGTCGGGATCAATGATTTATTGGAAACAGGCAGTAATCTTTTGCGTATAATGCGTGATGGAATAGGAATCGCACCACATTATCTGAAAGAAACACCAAACCTTTTTATTTGTTTGCAATTTTACCGCGAACATTTTTTAATAACTCTCATTTTCATTTTATCTCGGATCTTAACAGTAGACATCCACCATAAAAACAACTACTTTTCTAGCCTAATACCTTCACAATCGATGGATTAGATTGCATACACCTGATGAATAATTTTACGAAGCCTTTCAATGTAAGGTTACTTTTCAACAGATCCACATTCTCTCAGACATACAGGCGGCACTGAAGGCTCTAAGTAGCCAGGAATTGACGTCCCAACTGGTATGAACCTGCAAAGAGGAACTGACAATTTTAGCAAAACCAAACAGTGTCAAGCTGATTTGGGTGCCAGGACATTAGGGATTTGTAGGGAATGAAAAAGCCGACGAACTCGGAAGGAGGAAGGAGGAGCGGAAAACGAACCAGGTCCAGAACAGATCCTTGGGGTACCGAAGCGCACGGCACGAGCGTCAGTAGAAGACTGGATTCAGGAAAAACACAAACAATACTGGAATGACACTCCAGGAAACAGACACGGGAAAGAATACATCAAAGGCCTGTGTCGGAAAAAAACGGCGGACCTGTCAACCTGAAATATGGAACAACTGTAAATTATTACGGGGCTCATGATTGGACATGCTCCAGTAAAAGAGCACCTCAATAAAATGGTCAATAGCGACCTCCCATGCAGATTATACGGCAAGGAACAAGAAACAGTATCATACATACTTTGGAACTGCGAGGCTTTGGACCACAGGAGATAGTCAGTTTTCGGGTAACCAATTGGTGAACCGAGACTGTACAGCACACATCCAGCAAAGGAACTGTACAAACTTGTGCAGGAAACGAAATTACTGGAATGGGTGCTGTAGAAGGGAACAACAGGCTAGATACAATGGGCCAGAGGGCCCAAGTGTGGTCGGAGGTCTTGACCAGACCAGCCTAGTGTGTGGTTTTTTAGTGGGTAACCCGGAGAAATATTGAATTTACCGCTAGATAAACCAAGATAAGAACACAAATCAAATAGACATGAATCATAGAAAAATACTCAAGAGGGTCTGATTTATGAACTGTAATAAACACTTCTGGCTCTCATAAGCCCGAATATGCTAGAGATGCTTTCAGAAATAATATACACAAAGTTAGTCGATACTCAGCTTTTGTACGAATCGTTTATATACGTTTGAAATAGACGATTCAAACGAATTATGTATTTCATTTAAATCCCTAACCTACTAAGTTCAATAAGGAAAAGGGACATAGGAACCCGAAAACTCAGAGTGCGAGTCTCACACTACCGTAAGGTGTCCATCAAGGATTATCTCCAAAATAACGATTCGGTATAGAATTACCTTTCCAATGATGTATCACAATCATACTTTCAATTCACAATCTGCTGATATAATTGAGATTTTATAAAAAAATCTTTTTGTATTCTCCTCGTAACGGAACATTTTCTTGAAAGTATGCTATGGAAGATTGAACAATATCATGTAAGTAACAATAATTCATGGCCAAACTTTTTACACAATAAGTTTTATGCAGACTAACTATTTTTAAAATTTTAGTTTTTCTTCATTTTTCAACATCAATACTCTCATTTCTTTTAAATGCTAACATAGTACTTTTTAAAGTTAGTTAGAAACTCCAATACATATTGAAATACAAAACATGAAAAACCTCCACATTTTTGTTTCATATTCATTTTTTATGAAGATAATTTCCATGCTATACCTACATTTGTATTGAACCTTTCAACTTCATGTTAGTTGGCTATGGAATTAAATTTGTTGAATTGTTCAGTCGTTGTGTTTACGCCAAATTGTTGACATTTCGAATGTTCTGAATTTTCTGAGATAATCATTTGTGAAATGAACAACTACTGCCGGTTTACCCAAACTGAAAAAGTTGATATGCTGTTGATTTATGGAGAAGCAAGGAAAAATTCCTGTTTAGCCTTGCGTCTGTACCAGGAGGGATATCCTAACCGTCCGCAATCTAGTAGTAGAAACTATTTTGTAATATTGGAGTCACAGTTCAGGAAAGAATGGAATAATCATGATGGGGAACATGTTATTGTAAGCGAAGATACGGAGATCACTGTTCTAGCAGCGGTTGAAATTGATCCAAATACATCATTAAGGCAAATCGAATCTGAGGTCGGGGAACCTAAAGAAACAGCAAGAAAATTTTTGAAAAAACACCGGTATCGTTCATTCAAATATCAAATTCATCAATATTTCTATGAAAATGATGCGCAGAGGAGGATTGTGTATTGTAACTGGGTTATACGAAAAGAAACAGAAAATCCAAATTTCCATTACAATATTCTATACAGTGATAAATCACGCTTCACAAACAATGGTCATTTCAATAGAAATAATTTACGTTATTGGGCACAAGAAAATCCGCATGTGTTCAGAGAAGGGAGACACCAGGAAAGATTCGGATTCAATGTTTGGCTAGGAATTTTTGGAACCAGAATGCTGGGACCAGGTGGACGGTACCTACAAATTTTGAATTATGAAATCCAAAATTTTATTGAAGACATCTCCTTAGCGACACGTCGCGTTATGTATTTCCAACAAGATGGAGCACCTCCACATAATTCGAACGTAGTCCGAGGACATCTTACTAGAACTTTCAAAGACAATTGGATTGGTACTCATGATCCAGTTCGTTGGCCACCAAGGTCACCAGACGTCACGCCAATGGATTTTTTTGTTTGGGCTCACTTGAAAAATAAATTTTATGCTCATAATAGACCTCAAAATCGCGAGGAACTTGGAGACAGGGTCAGGAGAGTCATCAACGAAATTACTTCGGCTCAACTAGTGAATGTTATGCGGGCATGCTCCGAAAAATACAAAAATTCATTGACGTTAACGGGCGACATTTTGAACAATTAGATTAATTGAGTCTGTCATAGGTGTTGAATTTTTTTGAATTGAGTTAGAAAACTGTACATGTTCGAAATGTCTACTATTTTGTAGTAAAATTATCGAAATAAATATTTTGTTGCGTCCGATTTTGCAGTTTCAAAAATAATTCCAGACCTATAGAATAAATTCAATAGCATAGCCAATTGAGATGAAGATGAAAGGTTCAATACAAATGTAGGTATAGCATGGAAATTATCTTCATAAAAAATAAATATGAAACAAAAATATGGAGGTTTTTCATGTATTGTATTTCAATATGTATTGGAGTTTCTAACCAACTTTAAAAATTCCTATTTAATTTAAAGAAAAGAGTATTGATGTTGAAAAATGAAGAAAAACTGAAATTGTAAAAATAGTTAGTCTGCATAAAACTTATCGTGTAAATAGTTTGGCCATGAATTATTGTTACTCACATGATATTGTTCAATCTTCCATAGCATACTTTCATGAAAATGTTCCGTTACGAGGGGAATACATAAAGTAATTTTTTATAAAATTTCAATTATATCGGCAGATTGTGAATTGGAAGTATGATTGTGATATATCATTGGAAAGGTAATTCTATACCGAATCGTAATTTCCAAAAAAATATATACTTTCCATGTGAAATATAAAAATTGGATGCGCTTCCGGTCAAACCGGAAGTGTCATATTTGGTTTGACACTTGCTAAATTGTACATTCATAACATCAAATGGAAGTACCAAATTTGAAACATCCATATAAAATAACAACGAAGATACAGGGGGGTGAATTGGTTCCGAGTCACCTGGTATAGTCAAGGTTAGCTCACAGTGAGCTCTTCTATAATTATGACATCTTCCAGCACATGTAGAAACTCACCGAACGATATGAAGCAGAAAATAATTAGTCCATTCGGATTTACAGGTATTATCTGCATGATCTATCTTATACTGATGAAGGGCAGATATCCGCCACCAGTATAAAAGGGGTAACTCATGAAATATGGACATTCACAAAGTTAAAATGTGACGAACAGTGTAAACAATTTAAAAAATAAAAATGAATATAAAACAACTCTATCAACTGTTAACTCTTCCTAATTTGTTGATACTGGAATTAGGAATAGATGTTCTGAGGTTCAACTAAAATCTTTCTACTGAGAACTTCCTAATATTGTCCTTTGATGTATGTAACTTTTCAACTTTAGTCTCACAAAAGTAAACTATACCATTAGTGAATGCGGTGTTGAGATCAGCTAATATAAATAAAGAAAGATTTACACAAATTTCAACTATTTTGTATCTATATCGATCACATTTTTTTTCGTATTCAATAGCCAACATTACCAAATCAAAGGACTTGCTATGAGGAGTTGTCTTTCACTGCTCCCAGCTGATATCTTTATAAATAATCTGGAAAACAAATACATTGTCACTAACAATAACATTGAATTTCTTCACTAGTACAGATATAATGATGATTGTTTGGTGTTCATAAATGGACATTCATTTTAAGCCGTAATGCAGTGCAGTAGTTAACCTACTGATGATGATAACTTATCAGAATGCGCATATATGTGTGAAGTGAGTTTTGGAAGGTATTGGGTGAGGTGAAGGGGTTAGTTGTGCAATTTTGTGATGGTGTGACACCACAGCATCTAGCCAGTCTTCATAAACAGTGTAAAAAAATAAAAAATAAAAAATCCTAGAATAAAACATCTTTATTAACTGCCAACCTTCCTCAATTCATCAATCCACAAATTGAGAAAGAATACATGAATTTTAGACCAAGAAGAAGAAAAAGTAGATGTTTTAAGGTTCAACTTGAAGTAAATAGAAATTACCGAAACTTCAATTTCTGATCTAGTCTAGAAATTGATGGACTGTTTCAATGTACCAACTTTGATTAGTTGAAAATATGAACAGGATGTTCATAAAATCAGATGTGGAATCATCTACGACTGAAAGATAAACTTCAGTCACTATCTTCCATCGTCAAGATAACCTCTTGTGGGGTATTCATGTTGAAAAGGGAAACATTCTCAATTGAATATACTAACTTCACTTCGAACGTCTGTGAAGTGGAATGAACGTCCTGTTCAGATTTTCTTTCATATTGAGACAAATAATGTTTTAATAATTCATTTTCAATATGTAAGTCCTGTGTTGTAGTCCTCTATTGAAGTCCTCTATTGTAGTTATTTGATGTGACTCCATGTAGAATCAGGTGGATAATACTGGGGCTGAAGTTGTGCTTGTTAACTTTCAGGTGATGGCCAGGAGAGGAATGTTCGTATTTGTTCAGGTGCTCATTTATGCGGACATTCAGAGGTCTACTGACATATGTTGCATCACATTCATCACAATTTAATTTGTAGATACCACTTTTTGATGGTTAGTAAATTTTATCTTTTGTATTGGACAAATGTCTGTTCGAATTGTTATTAGTCCTGATTTTTGTTTACATTTTCTACCCTTCTTTCATACACTGCCACTTTTTGGGCAATATTATTGTTCAAGAAAGGTATTGAGATATATTTATCTGTTGTGTCAATGTTGGGATATACTAATTTATTCTCTCTTTTATTTTTGAATGAGAAAATGGATAATTTTTTTGTCGTAACCGTTATTGTAAGCTAATGTTTCAGAATGTTAATTTCCTTGCATTCAGGTGGTAAAAGTGTATCTGGAAAGTGGTGAACGTAACATTTGAAAGCTGCCATTTTTAAGCGACGAAATCAAAAAGAAGGAGGTTCTCTAGTCGACGCGTTTTTTTTTAAAATATATATGACCACGGTTGGTTGGTTGGTTGGTTGAAAGCTGACGAGCCAGAGACAAGGTTGGCACTCAGCTTCCCTTGACACTGCGACCAGCTGGGGTCTATTGTATCACTCTGTCGTCAGTGGTTCCTCATTCAAACAGGTTTGTGCCTTTATTTAGGTTTAGAAGCCTGTTGATAAGGTTCTTCGGATTCATGCCTGTTTCCGGGCTGATCTCTCCAAAGGTTCTGTGTCGCCTACTACTTAGGGCGTCACAGTCGAAGATAATATGAGAGGCTGTTTCCTCCTCTACATCACATAGCCTACACTCCACGGTTTCCCTGCGTACTCCCATGGTGTTAAGGTGTTTTCTTAGGCCGCAGTGTCCAGTCAACAGACCTATTATTATACGAGCCTTCGTTCTGTTCAGGTTCAGAAGGTGAGCCGTCAGGGTCCGGTTTGGATGCCCTACCATGACTTTGCTGTGTATTTGCCCGACAGTTTGATCCCAATATTGTTGGTGTCTTCTTTCTATCCACTCGTCGATCAGGGTCCTGCATTGGTTTTTGCTAATCCCATGCACAGGTTCTGGACCTGTGAATAGCGTATCAGATGCTTGTCTAGCTAACTGGTCCGCTTTGACGTTGCCTTCAATGCCTCTATGACCTGGCACCCACATCAAGGTGAGCTTGTTGTGTTTTGCCAGCTCGATGAGGTTCAGGAGGCAGTCCCAGACCAGTTTGAACTTTATCTGTATAGAGTTGAGTGCTTTGATAGCACTTTGACAGTCAGATAGAATGAAGATGTGTTTTTTCCTATAACCACTTTCTAGATTCTTCTGAATGCATACCATAATAGCATGTGTTTCAGCTTGGAATATCGTGGAGCATTTGCCAAGTGGTATTATGTAGTCTTGGCCTTACCCCATGTATTCCTGCGCCCGTTCCTTCAACTGTCTTTGAACCGTCTGTATACCAGACTATGTCCGCAGTTGATTGTGATTCTATACTCGGGGCCCATCCAGATCCATCAATTCGTGTTTCGAATGGCTTTTCGAATGAGTATAGGGGTTGCATGTAGTCTGAAATCATTTCGAGTTCTTTGATGTTAATTACATGAGTGATTCTGGTATGTCCAGTTGTTCGGATGATCCAGTTTTTTGTTTGTTTCAGTCTGTATGCACTCATCCTGCCTCTCCAATGACATGTAAGTCAAGGGGTTCGAGGTTTAGGATGATTTCCATTGCAGCTGTTGGAGTGCTATTCATTGCACCCGTGATACAGAGACAGGCAAGCCTCTGGATTTTCCCAAGGTTGGTTTTTGCCTGTCTTTGATTTGTTTTTGGCCACCATAAGAGTGAGCCATAAGTTACTCTTGGTCTTATTACCGCTGGGTAAAGCCAGTGCATGGCTTTCGGTTTGAGCCCCCAGGTTTTTCCAAAAGCTCTCCTGCACATCATGAAGGTTATCTTGCTTTTATTGGTTACATGTTGAAGATGCGGGTTCCAGGTTAGTTTCTCGTCAAGAATCAGCCCTAGATATTTCACCTGCTCTACTACTTGTAATGTTTCACTGAATAGTCTGGGAGGTATGAGATCTCCCATGTTCCTTCTCCGGGTGAAGGGAATTAGTGTCGTTTTGTTCGGGTGAAGGGAATTAGTGTTGTTTTGTTCGGATTTGCCCTTAGGCTCTCTCTGTTAAACCATTCCTCTACTGTCCTCGTATATGACGACGCATAACTTTTTACAGAGTCGTTCGATTTCGATGATTCTTTTTTTATTGGATGGGGTGTACTTCGATGTTGGTCAAATTTGTATTTGAAAAGAAAAATATTTTCCTAAGGGTAGTAAAATGGATGATATTGATCGTTCAACCTCTGAATTTTTGTTCGTTAACCGATTCTATCAGGCATAATTTTGTACTGGGTTTTTCGATTGGGATGAATCATTTATTATTAGATAGTTAATCATATTTGAGTTTGGGATGGAATAATCTAGCCCTATGGGTAGAAACATGGGGGATGATTGATTTTTCATTTGTGAACATTGGCACACATATGTAGTTGACATTGACAGATTGCTATTGTCATTATTTCTGTTCTCCTACATCCGTCACAATAATAACATTCAATGAAAGGAAAGAAATATACAAAGTGATGGAATAAACTAACCAGAACTATCAAAACTAATTTATATTATATAACAATAAATAATTAAAGTAGATAATCATATTATTTAACTATTAATAATTGAAGTAAGGTGGGTAAGTAAGTATTTTGGAAGTAATCTTAAATTGAAAAGGTAGTAATCAGTAGATTTCAGCCACACAAAATTCTGAAAATAAAAACTTTTTAACAAAAAATTAAACCGTCGAAAAACGGAACTGAAATGCAAAAAATAAAATAAACCTTTTTAGTCTTAACAACTACGCTCCTAAACTAATGTAAGTAACTAATTTTGAGTCGGCGCCAAACAAACAAACAACGAAGATCATTGAATTTCTTGAAAAAAAATATCCAAACGCCATCGCGCATCCTGCTGCCATCATTTTACGCGTTACTTAATTCAATTGCTAGTTTGTTTGGCGCCGACTCAAAATTAGTCACATACATTAGTTTAGGAGATTAGTTATAAGACTGAGAAGGTTTATTTTATTTTTTGCTTTTCAGTTCCATTTTTCGTAGGTTTAATTTTTTGTTAAATTTTTTTTATATATTGGTATGGATGATTCGAAGAGCTGTGTATGATATGATCAGTCTGTGTTGGTTTTCTATAAACACCAATCTGCAAATTGTTTTTATGTATTGTGTTTCTTAAAAGTTCAATTTATTTTCTGATTGAATCTCTAATTTGATTACAATGTAAGGGTGCATTTCATTGATTTTGTTCATAACCTGAACAGCTATATATGAATCTCCATTTATGAACACCAAACAATCATCAGTATCTCTGTACCAGTGAAGAATTTCAATGTCATTGTTTGTGAAAATGTATTTGTTTTCCAGATTATTTATAAAGATATCAGCTAGGAGAAGTAAAAGACAACTCCCCATAGCAAGTCCTTTGATTTGGTAATGTTTGCTTGTGAGTACGAAAAAAAATGTGATAGACATACAAAATAGTTGAAATTTGTGTGAATCTTTCTTCATTTATATTAGCTGATCTCAACACCGCATTCACTAATGGTATAGTTTCCTTTTGTGAGACTGAAGTTGAAAGGTTACATACATCAAAGGACAACATTGGGAAGTTCTTAGTAGGAAAATTTGAGTTGAACCTCAGAACATCTTCTTTTCCTACTTCTTGTCTACAACTTGCCTCCCAAAATGTATCTACTCCTAATTTCAGTAATAACAAATTAAAAAAGGTTGGCAGTTGATAAAGATGTTTCATATTCATTTTGATTTTTCAAATTTTTCACACTGTTCGTTACATTTTAACTTTGTGAATGTTCATATTTTAGGGGTTGCCACTTTCATACTGGTTTCGGATATCTGCCCTTCATCAGTACGTGGTAGATTATGCAGATATTACCTGTTAACCCGAATGAATGATTATTTTCTGCTTTATATAGTTCAGTGAGTTTCTACATGTGCTGGAAGATGTCCTAGTTTTAGAAGAGCTCACTGTAAGCTAACGTTGACTATATGTTAGCAAACTAGGTCAACCCTAATTGGATTGGTTAATATATCTCTGTTTCGCCGCAATAATCTGCAAAGTAACCTTACATTGAGAGGCTTTGTAAAATTATTCATCAGGTGTAAGTAATCTAATCTATCGTTCGTGGAGGTAGTAGGCCAGGAAAGTACTCGTTTTATGATGGATGTCTAAGACCCGAGATAAAATGAAAATGAGAGTTATTAAAAAATGTTCGCGGTAAAATTGCAAACAAATAAAAAGGTTTGGTGTTTCTTTCAGGTAATGTGGTGCGATCCTTATTCCATCACGCATTATACGCAAGATTAACGTAGCAGTCGAATTTACTACGTATGCCTGTTTTCAATAAATCATTGATCCTGACGTTGATGGTCTATCAATAGGCAATGCGTGTAAGTGGTACAGCTGAAAAAATAATCTTCCTTTCCACTCGTCGTGAATGATGAAATATTGAAACACTCAATCTGTAATCCCCAGCTCTATTGAAAAATAGTTATATATCGGATATTCAGGATAATGGAACAGAGCGTCAAGCTTTAGGAAATTGTTCAGGGTGTTACAAAAAATGTTGCGGGTCAGATTCGTTCCAGTCGAGTCTATGAGTGAAAGCACCTAAGAAGTTTTTAAATTGATTTGGAGAGAGATCTATTGTAATTGCATTGATTATAGGAGGTACCGATACCTTTTTTTGAATGTAGTTGTGTTTATATATATATATATATATATATTCCCTTTTTTTTTTTTTTTTTTATATATATATATATATATATACAGGGTTAGTCAACAGGATTCCCGTGGTTCATTGCTCCTTAATGTATCACTATTTCGATTTATTATATTTTTTTTTGTCAAAGAGACCATCTAAAACCACCTTCTAAAATTATTTTCATTCATACAGGGTGCATCATTGATGCGTGGCTAACCAAAGTTGTTCTTTTTCAAATTTTCATATATTCCGATCGGCTGTTCCATTGGCTGCTCAACGATATTTTCAATTTTGAATTCCGTTGCGGCGTTGCCAACTTATTCAAAAGAAATCTATTTTGTAGACTTCTTTTCGAAAAATTACCTATTTCACATTTTGAAATATTTAGTAAAGATCATTGGGGAATCGTTGGTCGATATGATGATATTCATTGAGAATACCAAGAATTTGCAATAAATTGTACAGGATGTTCGACACAACAACACAAACTTAGCCATTTTCAAACATCGATATTTTGATTTTTTCAAATGGAACACCCTGTATATTTTCATTCAAATCAACTCCTTTTCAATGACTCTACACTTTTCATCCCCGACGTCATGTACCTCAAACAACCTGTTTCCGAGATATTCTGGTTTAAAGGAATTGTTCAATATCAATCAACAATTCTATATATTTTTTTATCTACATGTTTGTTCTTAGAAAATACTGATACTGAATGATGTTTCAATTATTTTTTTCCATCTTCAAATGCATTATTGGCAACTCATGAATAACTATCATAGCAAAAGAAATTTTTAAATGTAACTATTTTTTCTAGTTTAGTTATCCATGACTACCGCTGAAAAAATTACTATCGGAATTTGTAAATAGAGGTAACTGTCAAACTACAATCCAGTTGTGTTAAAAATTATTGTTGCATTATGAATGATCGTTTAGAGAACATGGTTAAAATGGTGTATGCTTTGGGGGAAAGTGATGGCAATTGCTTACTGGCATCTAGATTATACGAACAAAAGTTTCCTGAGAGAAGACATCCAGACCAGCGAGCATTTCGAGACCTCAAAACAAGATTTGAGGAAACCGGAAAAGTATTTTACAAAAAGTTTGAACGTGCTTGTCCTGTAACAAATGATGAAAATGCTCTTGATATTGCATCGCATATTACCGAGAATCCCCATGTGAGTACATGTATTTTGAGTAGGGAGTTGGGAATATCTCAAAGTAGTGTTTCTCGGATGGTGAGAAAATGCAATTACCATCCATATCATATGCAGTTAATGCAAGAGCTGACTGAAAGAGATTTTCCAAAGCGAATGCGGTTTTGCCAATGAGGTGTAGATAGAATCAACCAAGAACCTGATTTTTTTGAGTATGTTCTATTTTCGGACGAAGCCACGTTTCACAACAATGGCCATGTGAATCGTCATAATATGCACTAGTATGCAACTGAAAATCCCCATTTTGTTAGATATGTCAATCACCAACAACGTTGGTCACTGAATGTTTGGGGAGGTATCATTGGACGGCGTGTAATAGGGCCCTTTTTTTTCAACGGACATCTCAATGGAAGAAAATATCTAAGATTTCTGCGAAGTCAGTTATCGAATTCATTAGATGATATTCCATTGGCAATAAGGCAGAGAATGTGGCTACAACAAGATGGGGCGCCTGCACATTACCACACTGATGTGCGGGAATACATTGATAATGAATTCCGTGAAAAATGGATAGGTAGAGGAGGGCCAGTTCAGTGGCCTCCAAGGTCACCGGACCTTACAAAAATGGATTTTTTTCTATAGGAATACATTAAATGGGTTGTCTATCAAACTCCGCCTACAACTCCCGAAAATATGAAAGCAAGAATTCGTACTGCTTTCAGGGAAATTTTAGAGGACATGCTGGCACATGTGTTTACTAATTTTCGAAACAGATTGAGAGTGTGTATTGGTGAAAATGGCAGGCACATTGAACATTTGCTGCATTAATTATTATTTTCTGTTAGATTTGAATAAATATGATTTTTATGCAAAGTTTAATTCGAAATATGATACCAAAGGCGAACTTTGTCAATATTTTTTGTGGAAAAATATCCATCTTTTGGATGTAGAATATCTCGGAAACGAGTTGTTTTAGGTACATCACATAAATAATGAAAAGTGCAGAGTTATCGAAAAGGACTTGATTTAGATGAAAATATATAGAGTGTTCCATTTGAAAAAATCAAAATACCGATGTTTGAAAATAGCTAAGTTTGTGTTGTTGTATCGAACATCCTGTACAATTTATTCCAAATTCTTGGTATTCTCAATGAACATCATCATATCGACCAACGATTCTCCAATTATCTTTACTAAATATTTCAAAATGTGAAATAGGTAATTTTTCGAAAAGAAGTCTACAAAATAGATTTCTTCTGAATAATTTGGCAACGTCGCAACGGAATTCAAAATTGAAAAAATCATTGAGCAGCCGATGGAACAGCCGATCGGAATATATGAAAATATACCGGGTGTTTCATTTGAAAAAGAACAACTTTGGTTAGCCACGTGTCAATGATGCACCCTGTATGAATGAAAATAATTTTAGTAAGTGGTCTTAAATGATTTCTTCGACAAAAAAAATATAAGAAATCTAAATAGTGATACATTAAGGAGCAATGAACCACGGGAATCCTGTTGACTCACTCCTTCACATATATAATTACAGGCACTTCAAGTTTGGTGTGAAGTGAGTTAGTGTTTTGAAGGGGTTACTTGTGCAAATTTTTATTTACACTGTTCGTTACATTTTATGATTTTAACTTTGTGAATGTCCATATTTGATGGGTTGCCAGTGTTCCTGCCTAATGTGCAAGCACTGAAGTAGTACTTATAAGTCGAAAGCGCCCTGCGAATAATAAAAAATAATAAATTGGAATACTAACTCGAAATTGATTATAGTTAGAGCAATCAGCCCCATTATCCATCATTCTGCGTCAAATTTCTGAATCTTCAAGTTGATTCAGTATTTTGAAGTTATATTCAGATATATTATGTAATATTTCACTGTTGGGATGTATGTGGGATTGTGATTATTGAATCCGATATGAAAACCGAAAGTAGATTTCTCAAGTCTAGCTAAATGTCCGCTTATACGAAAGTTCAGGGGTCTGATAGCTCTTCCAATATATGTGGTTGGGCAATATACATATGATAACTTTATATTCCAATTCTCATCAATTTATCATTAAGGTCTCTGGTATTATAAAATACAGAACCTTCGTTTTTGACACATTTGAATGATATTTTAATATTATCGACTTTCTTAGTGATAATTTCAGCAATATTATTAGAGATAGGGCCTAGCTAAGGTAAAGATCCGAAGAAAATAGTTCATAAATGTTCACTGAACTTGCAGGTTGCTCCTAAATCGATGGTTTTTCGTGATCCATCAACTCCTAAATAATAGGATTTTCCTAAAATTCATACACTGAACACAATAATGAGACAGCTCTATACAATTTAGCAAAATTCCTGAATAATTTACTGAAATAGTGGCTGAATAACTCTCACAAATTCATTTTGCACTTAAATTCGAATAATTTTGAAGGAGATTTGTTAATTTAAATCATAGTATAATACAATTTGAATTATGACTATGGAGTTATGTCAGTAATAAATAATTGGGGACTCCTTCGAGTTATTTTGGCTATTTGCCGGCTGAAATGTTCCTATAAAGTTAGTTTGGTTATACTTTCCTAATATTATTTTATTCGAAGTACTGTGGTGGCTATTCTAAAAGGAATCACGCTCAACTGAAAATACATTTAATTTGCAAGGACTATAGGAGAATAGAACAAAAAAATCATTACTCACTCTTCAGACCTCTGAGACATGTTGTCCTTGTCCTTGTGAGCTTGTCCGCTACTACACGAGTTTCCCATTTTGAATATCTTGATTTTCTTCGATTCAGTCACGATTCATATCATCGTCCCCATAAGATCATGTATGCTTTCCCATAATTGAAATGTATGAGAAATCATTTTCAACACTAACAAAAGTAATCCATCAAAGACCTATCAGAAATACAATAGATTTTCGACATGAATAAATTATTATGTGACTCATTCAAGTACTATTTCTTATTCATTCTGGAAATAGATTTACCACTATGCAAAATCTGAGATTTTTGAAAAGTTGCCTACGATCCTAAGCGCCTCGTACGTCACTGCGTTACATTTCCTCCAACGTCCGATATTTTTTGTCAGATAATTAAAATTTTATAGTGCCCTGTACGCTATAGTATTCCACAGCTTCTACATGTGCCAGCTGAAAAAATCATTTGTGCAGTGTGTGTTTGGATAATATTTTTGAGTTTGAATTCGATTCAATTTTATTCAATCCCTGGAGCTGTGAAGGTATGGGACATTGATTTGTTTGAGAATATGAATAGGATATTGATAAAATCAGATGTGGAATGATCTGCGACTGATAGATACACTTTAGTCACTATCTTCCACCGTTCAAGATAACCTCTTGTGGGGTATTCATATTGAAAGGGGAAAACATTCTCAATTGAATATTCAATATAAAGGTTATTTCTGTGAATTAAAAAATCCACGATAGAAATAAAGTAATTTTTTGTGAAATCTAGCAGAAAACAACTTTCTCTACGGCTAAAGTCACGCTGGACATTGAACTACCTCTGATAGATATTGAAAAAACACCCAAACTCAAAGAAAAAAATCTGAAAGTGAGAATTTGGATTTTTATTCCGATAGTTGTTTGATTTTTCATTCCAGTCTTAATTAGAAACTCATATAGATGAATGAGGCAAAGAAGAATGTTTTTACAAAATAGGGTACTCGCCAGAAATCATTTGTAACTCTGAAGCAAGAGAGGCGTCGCATCCATTAGGTCTTCATCATGCTTCTACGATCATCAGGGAGACCGGAAGAAATGGGAAACACATTTTCTAGAAGCAATCTCACTTCGCAAAGATGGAAACATTTTATAAACATTTATTTTGGAGTGTCACTTCGAAATTAATGTTTTTTTGACATTAAAACCTGTCATGGGGCTTATAGATTGATTTGTTTGAAAATATGAACAGGATTTCCATAAAATCGGATGTGGAATCATCTGCGACTGGAAGATAAACTCAGTCACTATCTTTCATCTTTCAAGATAACCTGTTGAGGGGTATTCATGTTGAAAAGGGAAATATTCTCAATTGAATATTGAACAGAAATGTTTTTCTGTGAACTGAAAAAACCACGATAAAAATTAAGTTGTTTTTTGTGAATATCTAACAGAAAACTACTACCCGGGCTATAGCCACGCTGGACATTGAACTATATCTGATAGATATTGAGAAGGGACCCTAACTCAAAAAAAAATATCTGAAAGTGAAAATTCGCATTTCCACTCAGATAGTTATTTGATTTTCTGTTCCAGTCGTAATTAATGAATGCGATACCTCTCTTGCATCAGTGTTACAATTGATTCCCCAGGAAACTCAGAACAATCATAAATTCACTGCTTGGCCTACCGACTACATAACGTCATAACCCTGGATTACCTATGTATGGAGAAAAAGTATCATTCGGAAATGTTCTATCTAGTATGAGCAGCTTGCGGTGACTGATACCTGAATCAAAATTCGATTTAATAAGGCAAAAACTGTAGAGATAATCATTTTAAAAAAACCGATACGAAGTGTTGATCCTAAACTATGTATTATTCATATTCTCGTCGGGAACAAATGACAGAATAAAAAATTCAAAAAATAATTCCTTCACAAACATCTAATGGAAATTTTAATTTTACTTTTGTGTCACATGAAACTTCTGACGTTCCGATGCTTCATTTGATTTTATTTGAAAGTCAAATTAGTCTATGTGGGAACAGAAATGTGAGTGGGTCCCTTACTGAACTTTGTGGGAGACCTAAACACCCGAAAGCAATTGCGTCCCACTCCTATTATTTTGAAAACACCATTATTAGACAACACAGAGATATTCTATATAACACAAAATATCTATGGTATAAAATTTCGGTATTTCACATAATTTGAGTCATTCAGTGATATTGATAGTTCAAAAAAATGACATATTTTGAATATTTTTCACGTTTGGTTACACTTTTTTCATATTTATCACTGATAATTCGAATTTATAGAGGCTTCACTATCTGAACAACATTTTCAGAATAAAATAAGAAATCTGTTAAGAAGTACGGAAGAGAATTTTCCACATTTTTCAACGTAATGATTTCTCTATAGATTTATGTATGCTACAGAATTATAATATCATTATGGTTTTATTATTATAACACATTTTTTGAGTCTAATAAACTAGAAATATCGAATTGGAAAAGTTGGCATCGAGGCATCAATTTATTTGCCACTCTTCACTCACTAAGATTTGTTAATCAACTCTCATTTTTAATATATGTCGACATAGAATAATGAATTTCATTGTTGACAATGATGAGGAAGTTATTTTTTATTCATCGGGTTCGTTTCCAATATTGGATTTCCCAAGCAGGGCATCCATTAAAGTAACGGGCATGCTCCAAAAATCTCAGATTTTTTCTTGAAAAAAACAATTTCAAAATTGAAACAAACTCCAGAAATCGAAAACAAATCCAAACTTGCGGTGAATTTGTCACAGCGGCAACCATTTATCGCGAATCATTTGTTTTCCTGGCGAAAACAATCCATTTGGTGCACTATACCTAGTTATCCGCGATCACTCATATTTTCACCCGGACTCGACGATAGTTTTCTGGTAATGAACCGAGGATACCGAACTTTCTACAAATATTCCGCCGATTTTACTACAACACTACTCTCGCACACAAATGCGATAATTGAAACGGTTGGACTGCATGCTTGACGTAAGTCACACACACAGTGCAAGCAATAATCGATGCTGAACGCGACGGCTTCGAGCAAGCGCCGCTACGTGACGTCAAAAGACGCTCGAGCAGTGGTGGCGACGGATGGGGCTCCACAACACACACGGAGTGCAAACTGGAAGTATAGAATATGTTCATTCTCGACTCAAAATATAGGGTACTATCGAAGTCGTACATAATAATGTCAAAGAGTAGAGGCAAGAAAAATCACCTGCCCTATTCATGAATGAAATCCTAAAATTGTGTTGGATTCCTTGAAAGTCAGTCAGTCTCGTTTCATTCCTGAAATTCGAGATCCGGTTTAGTTCCGGTTTAGCAAATCACGAACCAGAATAGCACGTCATGTGACAGACTGTATAATGGGGAAACGCTTCGGGTATTTTCGTATGAATATAAGTTGAATAATTATGTATATAAAATACACGGAAAAATACTTTCAATAAGTGATGATATCGGAATAGATAAATACAGTGCTTCTCAAAGTCCTCTCCCCCTCTCTTATTTTTGGAACGATTACACATAAACAAGTGAAATTTGGAAACTGAATATTAAAGGTAGTGATGAATGATGACGAAATCATCAAAGATGACGTCACAAGGCCATTGTGACCAATAATTTTAAATGGAACCCTACGGCAAGCGACACCTCTTTTAAAAGGTCGAAAAAACCTATTAAATGATACTAATTTTGTTTGTGTTTATGGCAGTTTTAATGGCTCATTAGTAAACATTAAAATTTAAATTCCATTCAGTATGATATTAATTACAGATTTAAGAATCAGTATCTTCCCAAAGAAATTTCTCGAAGTGACCTCCATCTACTTCCTGACAGTGAAATATCCTATTTTTAAACTCTTCTCGTACTTTTGCAAATGTGTCTGCGGAAACAGCCTCACATTCTGCAACAATACGTTGTTTCAGTGGCGTAAACCTTCGATTCAAGGTACCCCCACAGGAAAAAAATCCAAAGGTGAGGTCCGGTGATCGAGCTGGCCATTCCGTTGAACCTCGTCGTCCAATCCATCTACCACGATACTGCTCATCCAAATACCGTCTTACTGCACCGTAATAGTGTGGAGGAGCACCATCCTGTTGGAATGTTATTTCCAAATTGCCGAATTCATCTGGATTATCTTACAAAATTTTAAGGATTAACGGTTCTATTGCGTTTTGCAACAGCTCCAGATAAACATCACCAATTAAATTAGTATTTAAAAAAAGAGGCCCAACGATGTGGTTTCCCAGGATACATGCCCAAACATTCAACTTCTGGGGAAATTGGGTATGTGTTTCACGAAACAGGTGAGGATTTGCGTCACTCCAATACCTCACATTATGTGTATTTACATTTCCATTTAGATAGAAAGTACTTTCGTCACTGAAACAAATTGTTTTGACATAGTCTGGCTGTTGGTTAATTTTAGTTTCCATATTTTCACAAAATTCTAGTCTTCGGTCTGGGTCGTCGTCTGAGGGTTGATGAACCATTTTTAATTTGTATGGATGAAATTTGTTTTTTTTCAACACCCTGTGTACTGTACTTCGACTGACTTCACAGGTAGATGCAACCTGAGTTGTTGAAGAAGTAGGATTAACTATTACTTCTGCCAGTATATCAATTTTTTTTCTCATCAGAAATTTGTGGTCTGCCAGATCGTTTCGCATCATTAATACTACCCGTTGTTTCAAACTCACGAAGTTAATTTTAGTTTCCATATTTTCACAAAATTCTAGTCTTCGGTCTGGGTCGTCGTCTGAGAGTTGATGAACCATTTTCAATGTGTATGGATGAAATTTGTTTTGTTTCAACACTTTGTGTACTGTACTTCAACTGACTTCACAGGTAGATGCAACGTGAGTTGTTGGAGAAGTAGGATTAACTATTACTTCTGCCAGTATATCAAATTTTTTCTCATCAGAAATTTGGGGTCTGCCAGATCGTTTCGCATCATTAATACTACCCGTTGTTTCAAACTTACGAAGGAACCCCCTTGAATAAGTCCTCGAAACGGGGCGATCGGGAAACCTCTCATTGAAAATGCGTTCTGCTGCATGAATATTTTGTCCAGTTTCACCACGAATTAGGATCGCTGCTACTTTATCACCTAAAGCACGTACCATTTCGCTTCTTGAAGCACTTTAACGTTCGGCTCACAACAGTTTAACACTTTATTAAAATGTACAACAATATTAAAAGTACCAAAAGCTGCTAAAACAGTTAAACGTTCGATCGACAATACACAAATTATTAAATGTACAAAAACTTGGACAATTACAAAAACGTCAGCTTACTTGACAACTATCCAGAAGCGGAGCTTGAATTTGGAGTTTTAGTATTAACTGATTTAATTCATCACAGCTTTGCATTTTGCAAAAGCGAGTTGCCAAAACTGTCATAAACACAAACAAAATTTGTATCATTGAATAGGTTTTTTCGATGCCTTTTAAAAGAGGTGTCGCTTGCCGTAGGGTTCCATTTAAAATTATTGGTCACAATGGCCTCGTGACGTCATCTTTGACGATTTCGTCATCTATCATCACTGGTAGGGAAGTTTACAACCTTTAATATTCAGTTTCCAAATTTCACTTGTTTATGTATGATCGTTCCAAACATAAGAGGGGAGGGGACTTTTGAGAAGCACTGTATGTATGTGCCAATAAATTCAACAAGAATTTTTTTTTGAGAAATTAGACATACATGATGGATCCACAATTACAGAGGACGTTTGCTCATGATAAAAATCTCATAATGGAGTGGATAATGCTTTTATGAAGTTGTGTAAATTACATACAAAGACTCAATTTAGCTTTCGAACCAATAAAAGTACGGAGATGCAATCTTTCGCTTTCTGAAAAATCTATATTCTAGTCAGAAGGAAGTGAGCGCTGCAGTGTTTTGTGATATATCTAAAGCTTTTGACTGTTACGTAAGCTTCATCTCTACAGCTTCAATTGGTTCGATTCCTATCTGACTGATAGAACCCGAATTGTGAAAACTGATAGTCTCTCAGCTTTTGGGCGAATTAGGAGGTGTTCACTATGTTGGTGGACAACACATATCTCATCGCAAGAACTCCAATTACGTTCATAGTAAGATGACTCTTCTATGTATAAATTAATTCGTATCTTCTCTGTACTACCATTGCTCATTGTGATAATTTTGATTGTAATTATTCTAACTAGCAAGTCATATATTTGTATTATTACTTTTGTATTCAGTTTTTATATCATATAATATATTTTGTACAAAAATTTTCCCATGAGATGACAATCTTCTGACTATAAATATATTCGATTTGGAGATGGAAAATTCCAAATATAGTGGATATTTTTTTCCAAAGAGCCATGGGACCCTCTGTGAGGGTTTGGAATTCACTAACCAAAATTAAGTTCTTCATAGAATGAAAAGTTCACGCTTACTTGTGAAATTCATATGTTTATTAAAAAGTGATAATTATACCAATAATAGTCATAAGCCTTATCGATCTTGGGAGTGGACATTGTTTTTCCGACCAACTGCTTGGTTTAGATCGCCCTCCTCCGATTATCTCATTCGTGGTGTTACTTACTGAAAAATAAAAGAGAATCTGTGTTACATTATTGTTTTCTCTCTCGTCTTTGTTAGTAGGGCTCACTTTCTTCGGATAAGTCATTCTAAGATAGCTGGAAGCTGCCTAGACTCTCGCAGACCAAGATTCATCGATTTCTCAACTTCACCAAAAGATTTTATAATATCTACACAGACCTCTCTGATTTTTTTTTCAGGTCAGAAGGTTGTTAGAGAGGTAATAGTCCCGCAGAGTTGGGCAGTGAATGGCTTGGTAATAGTTTGTATCGGAAAGTTTAATGGAACAATGTCATCGGAGACATTTTCCAATCCCCTCAATTTTCTAGTCAATTCATCGTCTAGAAACATCAGTCCACTCTCCTACCTTTTCTCCTTCCTTCGTGGAAGTTTCCATGATTTCAAAAAGATCGTTTGAGAAGAAATCACCTTCGAAAAATCTACAGGTAGACTTCAAGAAAAATTGAACAGTCACCTGATTTTTCACAGACATGTAAATATTGTACTGAATTTCAAGGATTTCACCTAATTTTCACGCCAACTGTTCTGTGTGGGATCTTGTTCGTAGAACTATAATCTTTGATGTCGAATAATGAAGGAGAAATTTAGATGAACATTATTCTCCGTAGAAAGTATACAGGGTGTCCCCGAAATTCCTATGTTTCTCTTGGAAATGTATACTGGGTGTTATGTTATAAGTGTCCGATATTTCACAGGACGATTCCTCAGTTATTCATAAGGTGAAAAGTTCATATAAGCATGGGTCTGCAAGGCCTTCATTTTTGATATACAAGGTGTCGAAAATTTATTTTTATTTTGGTTTTTCGTAAATAATTTTCAAAATGAAGTCGATATGTGGACGAAAATTGGTATTTTGGGATTTTTCAATATGATAAATTTAAATTTGGCCTTCAATTGTAGGGGGCATCGCCTACAGGTCTTTGTCTCTTTTGGAGAGTCACAACTTTGTCGTGCATGTATGTATCACATTTTGTAGAAGAAAAATCGATTCCTCTATCATTTTTACGTGAAAAAGGTATGCTTTTTAATAGTCGCTACAAGCAGCCGTTTTCAAGATCTTTTGATATAAATTAATCGATGCATGTGTTTGTCAAAAAGTGAAACAATTTTGAAAACTTTTTTTTCAATTCAACATAGAAACATTTCAAATGCTAATTTTTAAACAACAATAAACAACGTAATACTAGTTATACATATAAATCAAAATCATAATAAATGTTCGAAATGTCCACCCCCTGCCTGTATGCCGCATCCAATCTTCTTCTCATTGATTCACGCACTCTTTGGAAAATTCCTGGAGTATTTTGAATCGTTCTACAAGAGTTAATTATTCGATTACTTAATTCCTCTTCATTTCGGATTGGTGTCTGGTGAATTAGGGATTTCAGATGTCCCCTCAGGAAAAAATCCAAACAGTTGAGGTCCAGTGACCTAGGGGGCAATGGTTGAGTTACTCCCCGACCTATCCAACTGTTGCCGAAAGTTTGATCTAAAAATTATCGCGCTTGGATACTAAAATGTGTCGGGGCACCGTCATGCATAAACCACATTTCATTTCGTAGTCTAAGCGGCACATCTTTCAGTAAAATAGGCAAATCTTCTTTAAGAAAATAACGATATCTCTGTCCGATTAATCTTCCCAGAATAAAGAATGGACCTATAAAATAATCTCCAAGGATTCCTGCCCACGCGTTAAGAGAGAACTGTTCTTGGAAATGTGATTCCTGTATCGCATCTGACCACAAATGCTTGTTGTGAAAATTGCGTAAAGCGTTGCGTAAGAAATTTGCTTCGACGGTAAACAGGATTGGATTTTCAAATTAAGGATTTTGAATAAGGCATTGGAGAAACCAACAACAGAAGTTGATACGTAACGGAAACTCACGAGGAAGTAGTGCCTGAACTCTTTGAATATGGTAGGGATATAACAAATTATCAATTAAAATTTTCCATACCAGAACATGAGAAATGTTTAACGTCAGCGCTATTTTTCAGGAGCTTGTTTCTGGGTGTTCTCCTACCAGATTAAGAACTGCTTCCTCGGTTTCTGGGGTTCTTATCGTCCGATGTGCATCCGACAGATGACTAGCTTTCTCAAAACTTCCTGTTTCCCTTAACAGGGCGTGAATTCTTGAAAACGTTTTTGAAGTAGGAGTTGTACGGTTCGGATAACGCTCCTGATATAAACGTCTAGCCTCATATGCATTTCCGTTAGCAAGTCCGTATGTAAAATGTATGCCAGCATACTCTGCATCGGTAAAGTTAAACATTGGAATAAACTTACTAGCCTACTTGATACTTTTTTTGTCAAAGAGTTCGCGAATCAATGAGAAGAAGATTGGATGCATCGATTAATTTAAATCAAAATACTTCGAAAACGGCTGCTTGTAGCGACTTTTGAAAAACATACCCTTTTCACGTAAAAATGATAGAGGAATCGGTTTTTCTTCTACAAAATGTGATACATACATGCACGACAAAGTTGTGACTCCCCAAAAGAGACAAAGACATGTAGGCGGCGCCCCCTACAATTAGGGGCCAAACTAAGATCAAATTTGAATTTATCATATAAAAAAATCCCCAATTACCAATTTTCGTCCAAATATCGACATTATTTCAAAAATTATTCACGAAAAACCAAAATGAAAATAAATTTTCAACACCCTGTATATCAAAAAATGAAGGCCTTGCGGACCCATGCTTGTATGAACTTTTCACCACATAAATAACTGAGGAATCGTCCTGTAAAATATCGGAAACTTATTACATAACATCCTGTGAAAATATCACCAGTATTTCAGTAACTTTTTTTTCTTAAACTCCTTCGTTACTAAGATACCGATCCACGAAGTTACAAAATTAGAAATGTTTTTACACGCTTTATATTAGCTTCACTTTTATGTTTGTAACCGACTCCTTTGGGCGCGATTTTGACCCACTTCCAGACGTACGAATGATTTGAAATTTGGCAAGCGTACATAATTCCGGTGACAATGCATTGAGAAATTTGTTTGAAAAAAAAAATGGCGGCTCCAATATGGCGTACGAGTTTTGTGATTATGGTCCGATTTGCTTCAAAATTGGTTTCTGAGGGTTTTCGTGGTCAGAGATTATGATTCCTCTGTAAAAATTGGAGAATTCTAGATGGCGACTCCAAAATGGCAGACGAGTTTTGTGATTATGGTCCAATTCTATTCAAAATTGGTATCTGGGGGTTTTCGGGGTGGGAGATTATGATTATTTTGTCAAAACTGAAGGATTCAAGATGGCGGCTCCAAAATGGCGGACGAGTTTTGTGATTATGGTCCGATTCTATTCAAAATTGGAGAATAATAGTTAAAAAAATTAAATGATTATGATAATAGTTAAAAAAACTTGAAAAACACGCTTCGATAGAAAACAAAACTAAAAAGTTGAAAATAATTAATAGTTTGAAAACTGAAGAACACGCTTTAATAGAAAACTAAACTAAAAAGTTGAAAATAATTTTAAATTAGTTTGAAATAAGAATACTGTGATTAACAACAAATGTATTTCATCGTAAAAAAGCGTGGGGTGCTTGATGTCAACTGTTGTTAATATTTCATGGGCAGATATTGGTAAAAGTAGAATCATTATGAAAATATCTTAAAAAGCACCTCACGCTTTTTTACGATGAAATAAATTTGTTGTTAATCACTGTATTCTTATTTCAAACTCATTTAAAATTATTTTCAACTTTTTAGTTTAGTTTTCTATTAAAGCGTGTTCTTTAGTTTTTAAACTATTATTTATTTCTGATGATTTCTCAAGTTAATATTGAAAATCGACCAAATTTTGGTGATTGACGAAATTCCTTCGATGAGGTTTCGCATGAGTCCACTCTCCAAAACTATAAAATGACTGGATTCACTAGATCTCTGCCAGATGTCCCAAACTAAATTAACAATCTGTCAATTTTTCTATTCTGTGAGATTCTCTCTTCACACGATTTCACCAAGTTTCTTCAAACATTCTAAAAATGTTGCAAACTAAAACCTCAATAATAAGAAAGAGAAAATTTCGCAAATGGGGTGTTCATAGTAAGGTCTAAGCTGAAACCACACCCAAGTTTTTTTTTTAATTTTAGTCCACCATAACAATTGTAAGCGAGATTACTTCCATTTTGTTCCATAATCTGTACCATAATCATTATTTTAGATTTTTGTGATTCTGCTGGAGATGGGGATCTCAATCTCCGAAATGTATACAAAGAACGACATTGAGTTAACTCTCTTTTCCTTTCCATAATAATGATAACGTTAACCACGCAACATCCAAAACTGGGATAATAAAATAAAATATTATGAAAAAAACTCAAACAAAAAGATTTATTCACTTAAATATTGATAAAGTCCAAGATACTTTCGAATATGCCACCAGCGAAGTAACTGCTTCGTCAGCTGTCATTATAAACCTCCCTCTACTGACAGTAAAATATTCCTATAAATAAAATAATTAATGAAAAAAACCTTTTTAAAAACATGCTTCATTCAAAAACCCTAAAAATTACAAAATAATTGCTTTGGATATGTGAGTTATAGATTCAAGAGCTTGTTGCGCAAAGTTTTCATTTCGAATACAGATGCGACAAGCTTTTGAATCTATAACTCACCTAACCTACGTCACACATCCAAAGCAATTATTTTGTACTTTTTAGGGTATTTGAATGAAAGCTTGTTTTTAAAAAGGTTTTTTTTATCAATTATTTTATTTTGTGCTTTTTAGTAAGTACCCCTAACACTCACATACCAATTTTGAATCGAATCGGACCATAATTACAAAACTCGTTCGCCATCTTGGAGCCGCCATCTCAAATTTCTAATCTCCTATCCCAAAAACCCCCACATACCAATTTTGAATGAAATCGGACCATAATCACAGAAATCGTCGGACATCTTGAAGCCCCCATTCTGATTTTATAAATTTTGTCAGAAAATTCATAATCTTCGACTCTGAAAACCCCCACATACCAATTTTGAATCGAATCGGACCATAAACACAAATCTTGCCCGCCATCTTGGAGCCGCCATTTTGTTTCTCTTTTCTTTAACAAATGCATAATGCATTGTCACGGGAACTATGAACACCTGCCAAATTTCACGTTAATCGAACAACTAGAAGTGGGTCAAATTTAACTTGCAAGATTTGATGACAAACATCGGGACAGGTGAAACTAAATAAAAGCTTGTAAAAAAATGGAATCATTTTCTGATTTATTTTTTGAACAAAATTATCAATCTACGGAAAATTCAAATGACAGCAACGCAAGATCTCTTCGTAATGTACTTTCTTCCTATGGAGTGAATCAATGTATTTTTGATTACACAAGAATACAAAGGAACTGTATGTCTACAGTCGATAATATTTTCTCGTCAACTTCTTGCCAAATTCCCTCTGTTGTCATTCATCCTGATTTTTCTGACCATGCAAATCTAAAGTGGCATGGAATATAATGAAACAGAATTCGACATCCTTTAATGTTGACAACTGTTTACCGACTTATTCTGAAACTGATAATGGAATTCGGGTTTAAGTTGGCCTTGTAATTCCCCAAGTCTTCAACGATTTTTCTGTTGACTCTGTCAAATCTCTCACTAATCAATGATACAACCTCTTTTTTCCTTCATCCATTTCACGAAACTGAACTTCTCGATATTATTAAGTCTACACCGTCTGATAACTCTAGCGGCATTGATGAATTGCCTGGTAAAGTCTTGTTGACTGTTGCTGAACTTATCATCGAACCACTTACATACTTAGTGAATTTATCATTTCTTGAGGGTTCATTTCCCTCATGACTCAAACACGCCATTATTGTTCCTGTAAACAAAGAAAATATGATAAGCACTCAATCTCCAACTACAGAGCATTGCTGTCTTCATTCTCTAAATTGTTCGAAAAATCCTTTCTGAACAGACTTGTATCTTTCTGTAATAAGTATAACTTACTCTCTGAGAGCCAATATGGATTCCAAGCTGGTCTATCATTTCAAGATGCTACTCTTTCTCTGGTCAATCATGTTTTATCCAAATTTGTTAATGATGAAAAAACGATTAATATTCTTTTTGCTTTGTCTCGTGCATTTGACACCATCAGTCATCAACTTCTCCTTGATAAACTTCACGACCTTGGTGTTCGTGGTGAAAGTCTTAAATGGATTGGAACGATTTAACAGGCAGAACTCAATCTGTTAAGCTTAGGCTCAAATCAGGTACATAGTTTTCTGAGAATCGTGACATCTCAACAGGTGTACCTCAAGGTGATGTCCTGGGTCCAACTCTCTTTCTTTCATTTTTAATTGACATCTCTAATATTAATAAACCAAAAGGACCCTGCACTTTTCATATGTAAAGTGGCGACCGGTCAGATTTTCTGAAACTTTGGATGTTGTTGAACTCGACCTAGTAACCAAAAGTGTCAATAGGTGCAACTCAATCCTATGACTAGTTTCCTAGATACGGGGTGTTAAAGTTGAAAATTGCCCAGTTTTCCGGAATTTTTTTCTTTGACTTACTGGAGAGATTGAATTCATGTTTTCATACACACGTTCACTACATGTTTTAGTAAAACATTAGTAAATATGTACAATTAAAAATATTTATATTTGCAGGGTGCTTCACAAATGTATGACGGTAGTTTTTTGCAAAATCTCACTTCCTCTACTGTGACGTCAGGGAAGCATATTTTTGAAAGGTCCTCCTCGATATAAGATTTTGACGAGAAAATATTGCACAGTACACATTTCTTATACATGGTATTTCATAGAGAGAACCACTAGACAATTATTTTTTTTTTGATTAATTCAAAACCCCGTATTTATGGATTGATCTTCAAAATATTCAAGGTGGTTTATTTATAGGAAGGTATTCTTTTTTGAGAAAAGTACAAAAACCATGAACAACCTGTATTCCAGAATTTCTCCGGTCAAATGTAACTATTTTCTCACTATATAATGATTTTAATAACATCTTGATAGGTATGGATTATACATCCGATACTATGGCGACCAATTTTCGAGATACGGGGCGTTAAAGTGAAGAATTACTGATTTTAACAGTTTTTTCTTAAAAAAATCTGGATTGATTTTATGTTGCGCTTATGAGTTTAATATAAGTTTTGGTTAGATGTACATGGAAAGGTTCAGCTAAAAATATTCACTGTTACAGGGTTATTCACGAATAAATCACAATGGGTTTTTGCAAATACTCAATAATTCTACAGTTCCGCCACAGAGAAATTATTCCATGAAGTTAATACCTAGTCGTTCACAATTTTGAGTCTAGAAGATTTCGCTATGATTACTTTTTATACAGGGTGAGCCATACAGCCAACCAAACCAAAAATAATTAGGCTTTGAAATTACTAAAGCGGGAATTTTTTTAGTGGCTTTTGATTAACATTGTAACAGGTATGCATAACCGGAAGAATGTCAAATATACAGGGTGATTTGGTGGTTTAATAATTACCTAAAAAATATATCAGTATATATATATATATATATATATATATATATATATATATATATATTATATATATATATATATATATATCTTTTTCCCATATATTTGTTTTTAAAGTTTTTACTACACGGGGCCAACATTTTTTTTTATTGTGTCATCGACTACTATGGTCTTGTGTGTTAGTGTTTGTTACTAGCTCCTTACAAAGCAGCACTGTTAATTTGTACGCACCAGTGAATCATCGAGAAACATCCTCAGTCCGACATCAAGATTAATAATTTAAACTCTCAATTTTATATAAAAAATCTCGTTTTGAGTGAGTATTAAACCTGGGATCTTCCGATGCCAGATTAGCGTTTTCCCACTGCGCTATCACCCCCAAAAAGATGATAATTATCCATCTTCTTGTATAGGTATAATTCAAATACTAGGTACCTATTTTGCATAGCTAGGTACTTCACAAAATACGTGTAGAGCGAGTTATATACTAGGTATATTGAAAAGTATAAATCTTATAATAGTCATTACCTCGGTTATTACTAAATGAATATACTTTTTTAGCAGAAAAAATATTTATTTGAGATGATCTATGCATGCAAGAATTGAACCAAAGGTACAAACGTATATCGCAACAACTATCAGAAAAATTAAGTAAACCGTTCAACTCATTCCCACACCACCAGAAAGGTAGATGTTTTGGTGGGTATTTTTTTATAGTGGTTTTCCAACGTTTATTTGATAGCATACAAACTTAGGGTAAATCATAAATCTCAACCAATTACGTTTCTGATTAAAATAGTCCATTTAAATGAAATGGCGCCTCTGTCTTTGAACAACTTCTTTTATGTAAGATGCCGCTAAATAAATAAGGTAGCGTCCATTTTCTTTTATGATTCCGCTTACAATTCAACCCAAAAAAGATTTCAATTCCAATAAGCAAGATTTTGGATCTCATTACTTTCTTGCAGTTTGTCCAGCATGGATTTTCAATATTTTTATTCAAAAAGATAACAAATAAATCACCTTGTATACCCCACAGCTCATGGTTATGCATATAATATAGTGATATATATATATATATATATATATATATATATATATATATATATTAGATAGATTCCTTGAAATCGATGTCCAACCCATAATTTTTACAGCATTAAGTTGGATCTAATTTTCGGTTCATATCGAAGGGGGCTTATGTCATAAGACATCTTACAAAGTGTCACATTGTGCGACCAACCAAGAAGAAAATATTGATGTTTTGCAAGTTGCGTCTTTCAGAAGGCACGTTGCTGGATTTCCTCCAATGGATGTAGGTGAAAATACAAGAATTTGCCTAAATTGTTCTAATGCTGTTAGAGATGAACTTAATCAAATACTAATTAATCCGAACTGTCTACGTTTTAATGTGCTTTCTCCAGCTCGAAGGCATTCTTGCATGATATGTAATGCCCAAGCAAACCTACATGGAATGTCTCTAGAATATAGAGTTAATGTGTTTGTTGTTTCTGACATTTATGTACCTGACTTTTCAAGAATATATGATCATCTTGACAATAATGGTTTTGTGTTACCAGATTTAATACGAGGTTTACGTTTTGTTAACAAACCTTATTTTGTACCAAACCTTCAACGATTTATATCTTGCTTAAGGATTCAAGCGAATGCTGATTACAAAAATAATAATTGGGAAAGCACAGAAAGTTTTACTTAGACGAATTCAAAACTTCAACGTCTATATCCAAAAATAACTTTGAGGAGTTATATACATTTTGTGATGATGTAGAGCAATATGGCAATGCACGAAAAATCGATAAAAAGCATTTGCTTACATTTTCAATAAAATTGAGAAATGGGATAACTGATAAATTTTTAAAGATTTTTCTTAACTATCCTTCCAGACAAGCTGTGAGCCTAACAATTTCAAATGTTTGGTTATCACTTCTCAGGCGGTTTGTATCGAATAATATTGGTTTTAATGCCATTACAAGAGAAAATTTTATAGCTAGACATGTATCTCCATATATCAATCAGTTGTACAATCCTACTCCCAATCTGTCAAAAGCAATAGTGTACATACATTGTACTTACAATAAAATAGATAAAAGTAGTAACTTTAGAATATTACGTCCATCTTACTGTTTCTACAAAAAAGAGCATCTCGTGAAACCAGAAATAATAGTAGCTCCCGATGGTTACATATTAGAAGTACGTGGACCATATTTTTCGGAGCATCAAATAACGATGCAGCGATTTTACAACATGCGTAGAACATGATTCGAATGGAATAAGGAACTGGTTTCAACACGGCGATATCGTAATAGTCGATAGAGGCTCTAGAGATTCTATAGACACATTTGAAAATCATGGTATTCAATATTATATCGCAAGTTTCCTTCCACCGCACCAAAAACAATTCACTACTCTTGATACTAACCAAAACAGAATAATTACGACTACTAGATGGGTGGTAGAATCTAGAAATGGCCACTTCAAGACGATTTTTTTTCCGGAAAAATATCCACGTCGCATGCAGCTCATTTGAAAGAATTTTATCTTATTGCTGGTGCGTTAATAAACAAGTATCATCCCTTGATAGAAATAAGTGGAACACCTGAAATAGCTTATGACATGCTGGACAAATTGCAAGAAAATAATTGGATCCAAATTCGTGTTCAAAATGAAAATATTTTACGGCGAAATGGTCAGTGGAATCGTTTGAACAACGAACATGTACTTCAATTTCCCCGATTAAACTTAGAGTATTTAACAAAATTAACGGGTCCCTACCATATTTATTTAGCGGCATCTTACATACAAGATACTGTTCAAAGACAAAACCGCAATTTGATTCAAATCGACGAATTAAATCAGGAACCTTATTGGTTGAGATTTAGAATTTACTCTAGGTTTGTGAATGCTGCCAAACATACGCTTTGGGTTGTATTTAACAACAAAGCAAATGAGAATCGCGAGGATCCAATAACAGGATACTACTGTACCTGTAAATCCGGAGCTAGGACATTGGGTACATGCGCTCATGTTATTAGTGTAATTTGGTTTTTAGGATATGCTAGACATCAGCAAAATATAAAATTTCCTTCAACCAACTTTTGAATTGTATGGACGATTCGGGGGAAAGGAATCTGCCAGAAGCGGTGCACATTGGTCCTGAGGTGATTTAAAATATCAGTTACTAATCCTAACTGACTACTTCTGTTTCAAAACACCTCTTTATGTAGAATCACTCGTCACCCATTGTATTTGCACATCTTTTGAATATCAACTCTACCTAAGCTGTATCAGATCTGCTCTGCCTTTTCACGTCATTTATTCATTGTTGTTTCTTACTCCCTTATCTATCTGGTGACTGCACTCATCAGTCTCCACATTTTCATATTTGCTGTAAGCATTGTATGTACGTACCCTCTAATGGTCAGTTCAATTTCTATGCTCGCTACTATGTTCCCTGTCCTATAGAACCTTCTCGCACTTCTAACAAAAAAAATGTTGTCTCAAATACGTAGAATAGGCCTATTGGGGAAACCACTATAAAAAAAAACGCGCCGAAACCTCTACCTCTGTGGTGGTGTGGAAATGAGTTTAACGGTTCAGATATACCTTTGTACCTTTGGTATAATTCTTGCCCGCGTGGATGATCCCAAATTAACATGGTTTTCTGCATTCATTTAGTTATTAGCGAGGTGATAGCTATTGAAAGTTTAATAATTATATAACTCGCTCTAGACGTATATTGTGAGGTACCTGCCTATACGAAATAGGTACTCAGTATTTGAATAATACCTACATACGAAAATGGATTATTATCTTCTTATGATCATTTTTGTTGCCACGTGTATAAAAACTTGTCGATTACCTATATCGGACAAAGATAGATGTATATATTTCGTAGGTAATTATAATTAAATCACCTTGAATATTTAGAATTCTTACGACCTGATGTAATGTTATGAAGTTACTCAAAAGTCCCTAAAAAAGTTCTCGTTTTAGTAATTTCAAAGCCTAATTATTTTTGGTAGGGTTGGCTGTATGGCTCACCCTGTATGAAAAGTAACCATAGCGAAATATTTCAGACTCAAAATTGTAAACGACTAGGTATCAACTTCATGGAATAATTTGTCTGTGACGGAACTGTAGAATTATTGAGTGTTTGCAAAAACCTATTGCGATTTATTCGTGAATAACCCTGTAACACAAATTTTTTCAGCTGAACCTTTCCATGTACATCTAACCAAAACTTACATCAAACTCATAAGCGCAACACAAAATCAATCCAGCTTTTTTTCAAGAAAAAACTGATAAAATCAGTAATTCTTCACTTTAACGCCCTGTATCTCGAAAACTGGTCATAGTATCGGATGTGGAATTCATACCTCTCAAGATCTTATTAAAATCATTACATAGTGAGAAAATAGTTACATTTAACTGGGGAAATTTTAGAATACAGGTTGTTCATGGTTTTTGTACTCTTCTCAAAATAGAATACCTTCCTATAAATAAACCACCTTGAATATTTTGGAGATTAGAGATCCACATATGTTTGTGGTATTACCTTTCCCATAAATCAATCCATAAATACAGGGCTTTGAATTAATCCTAAAAAAAATGTCTAGTGAATCTCTCTATGAAACACCCTGTATTAGAAATGTGTTCTATGCAATATTTTCTCGTCAAAATACTTTATCGAGGAGAAACTTTCAAAAATATGCTTCCCTGACGTCACAGTAGAGAAAGTGAGATTTTGCCAAAAACTACCGTCATACATTTGTGAATCACCCTGCAAATATATTTTTTTTTTATTGGTGCCCCTTTTTACCCATTTAAAGCACGCCTCAGCGTGTTTAAATCGAACTTACTTTAAAAAATGCGCGTTTTTTAAAGGTAACCATGACAACATCAACAAATCGAGAAACGTGAAGTCTAAATGACAAATGTTTGATTATTGATCTGACAGGAGTACCTTGTAACGTCAAATAAAATATTATTCACAATTCGTCCATTTATATGTGCTCCTCCATCCATTTGATGAACTTTTCATATTCTTTTTTATATATATCACTGGATTTTCGCGGTATTAACCGTGATTCTGCCTCACTATTCAAAAAATCGATATTAGAATAATTCATTTTTGAGCTCTGGTGACAACAAATATTGTTTGTAACAAATTGCAAATGAATGTTTTTCTCATTTCCATGACAACGAAAGGTATACTGATGTCACATCACGAATTCAACCTTCTTGCATTATTAGTTCTTATTTCTATTTTTTGTAGTAATAATACCAGTATATATGATTTCAAAGTGCACCAATAAAAAAAAATAACGTAAGGTATTCGTGAATAACTGGTCTTAAAAACACTTGCTCTATTTCTAGCACTCCGGCTGCACCGTCGTGCTCGAAAAATCGCGCGTGTTTTAAAGCCCTTTTTATCCACTTATACTTTAATATACTAATTTGTACGTATTTACTAATGTATTACTAAAACATGTAGTAAACGTATGTATGCAACAAAAATTCAATCTATCTCGTAAGTTGAAGAAAAACAAATCCGGAAAACTAGGCAATTTTCAACTTTAACACCCCGTATCTAGGAAACTTGATTGAGTTGCGCCTATTGACCCTTTTGGTTAATAGGTCGAGTACAACAACATACAAAAGTTTCAGAAAATTTGACCGGTCGCCACTTTACATATACAAAGTGCAGGGTCCTTTACTGTACAGTTTGCAGATGACACGTCTTTTATATTTAGATCTGCTTTGTTGAAGGACTGTCTGATCAGGCTGGTATTCCAGATGCAAATATGCAAAATTACTGTTCCAGAGAAGTGGACTTCAGTATATTGGTGAGAACCAATACTAAATCTATTGTACAGAAAAAATCAGTTAGGTTCCTGGGTTGAACATTGACTCACAACTATCCTGGAGTGACCATGTCGACTCTATTTCCAAAAAAGTATCCAAACATTGTTTCGTTATTTGGAATCTTAGGAATTCTGTCCCATCAATATTTTACTAAGCTATTACTATGCCTATTTTCTCTCAAGTCTAAATTATTGCTCAGTCTGCTACGGTAACTGCAGTAGATTGAATGATTTGTTGATTTTCCAAAAAAATTTTATTGAGGACCATGTGTTTCAAAAAATATGGTGATTCTTGTAAGCAGTTATTTGCTGAATTACGAATTCTAACTGTGATAATCATGTATATTTTGAATTGTGTTACATTGAGAAACACTTCCACGAGTTTCAGCAAAGAGATACTACCCGCCTTGCCGCTGGTGACGGTTGAGGTTTGTAATTATGGTTCGATTCTATTCAAAATTGGTATGTATAGGTTTTCGGGGTCGAATATTAGGATTTGTTTATTATAGTTTTTTTTTATTTCCATTATTTAAATAATTAGTTTTTTTCTTTGAAAATCATAATTGGCATTTTTTAATAGAATAAGAAAAAATAAAAATACTTTTATTAAAAATTCAATTGTTTATTTGTTATAAACAAATTCCAAATCTCATATTTTTTCTGAAACTACTAAAAATTGAAAAACAACGATATGCCAAAAAATGTGGAATTTTCTTTTTTTACTTTTTCTATAGTTTTTCTAAAATTACGGTATATAACTTCGGACCCATTGAAGATACAGTTATGAACATTCGGGATGATTTTATAGAGCGTTAGTTGATCTCTTAAATAAACTTTCAATCAAGTCTGTATCTGTCATGGTTTCCTGTTTATATGCATTTGTTTATAAAAAAATCCGTTATCTACTTTTTACAATCTTTTAAACTATGAAAGTTCAAGACGATTTTGTAGACTAGTATTTGAATTGTAAAAAATTTGGTTTCAGTCATTAACGTTAATTGTTCATGAAAGACACGGATTTATTTAAGTAATGTGAAGTTCATCATGTATTCTAGCGGTGTTCAATCACATATTTATATATATATATAACAGCATACACAAAATATACAGTTTTTCTTGTAAAATCATTCATTATCTGTTTTTTCAACTATTTCTATAAAAAATTATATAAGTAACGTAATTTCAGAAAAATCTATGAAAAATATTTAAAAAAATTCGACACTGTTGCATATGGTTGTTTTTGTAATTTTTAGTTGTTCCAGAAAAAAAATATAATGAGATCTGGAATTTGTTTATAACAAATTGTTAACTTGATAAACAATTACATTTTTAATAAAAAATCTTTATTTTTTGTTGTTCTATTGAGAAATGATAATTTTCGAAGGAAAAAAATTTTCATAAATAATTATTTGATCAATGGAAATATAAAAAACATTATCAACAATAAGATTTTTTTAAGAATTTTTTTTTATCATTATATTCTCTAGACTACAAAATTGCATTTTTTTTAAATATCAAACTATTAATTTGTTTATAAACAATTTATAAACAAATGTCCTGAAAAATGTTTTTCGAATGTTATTGAATGCCTTCGTTTGATGCTAAAACAGCAATAGCAATACAATATTTTTTTATTTGAGTAATTTTTCATTTTTTGTTAATTAAAAAAAATTATTATAAACAAAATAAACAACTTTAAAAAAAATGATTATGTGATCTTGTTATATATATATATATATATATATATATATATATATATATAGAAGGGTTTCAAGGAGAGAACAATTTTTAGAGTTATTATTCAAATATTTATGCCGTTTTTTATGAAAACCGAGGTCCGAAAAATAAAGACCAATTAACAAATGCCTAACTTGTTGAAAAATAAACTTAATTTTTTTTTCTAACGGAACCTTGTTCTTTTAAGTGTTAAAAACATACCATGATTTGTTCAAATTTTTAAATTGATATTTAATGCTATAAAAATATATTTTACGTGGTGTACTCTCTTTAGAGAGGCGCGCGCAAGCCGTAGCGGTCGCGCGGAGCCCTATTTTCAGTGTTAAATTAAAATTATAAATAATGGAGATAGAGTGGACTTTTCTATTTGAAATTTCCTCCTCTCCAAGATTATTGTTTCCGATTTCCACTATCGCTTACAGTTTTTGAATTATTACCAAAAAACTGAACCCCTATTTCCGTTTTCTGTTAATAACAATTGCAATTTTCATCAGCAAAACAAAAACATTGAAAAAAACATTCTCAGAATTGCATCTCGAATCGAATGAGCAGTTGCTCATATTTTTTGGAGACTTGGAACAATTTTTCGCAGGAAACTCACTTCTTGACTAGTCTATCACTTTCAAATAAATGACAAAAGGCTCCAGAAAGTGATCTCTGAAAATATTTTATTTACATCGATTTAATGTGCGCAAAACCTATTGGGAATGTTCGGTCGTGTCCATGAAAAGGCCATAAAAAAACTTATGACAAGTTCTTTTTGTAAGATCTCAGGGACATCCTGAAAATCGCCATCTGCGGCGGACATTGACTGTTCTATAAAAATTATAATAATTTATAAACAACATCGCAGTGGATGTTCAATATCTCAAAATCTCGTACTTTTAACATCTCTGAGATGGGGATCCGCCATGTCGCTCACGACTACCTACCAAATACATAAATGTTGCAGAAACCCCATATCAACACGAATATTACCAAACTTTTAATCCACAAAAATCTGAAATTGAGCGAGCAATAGGTATAATACAAAACTTTATGTTCTTCCGACCATGAATATTGAGCAATTAATATAAATACAATCATGGAGATTTCAATAGAACACACGAAGCTTGAATAAATTCCCTTGCCTCCACAATGAATGATGAGTGATGGTTGGTTGAAAACTGACGAGCCGGAGACAGGGTTGGCACTTAGCTTCCCTTGACACTGCGACCAGCTAGGGTCTGTCGTCAGTGGTCATTCAAACAGGTTCGTGCCTTTGATTAGGTTTAGTAGTCTCTCCAAAGGTTCTGTGTCTACTTGGGGCGTCACAGTCGAAGATAATGTGAGAGGCTGTTTTCTCCTTTTCATCACAAAGCCTACCCTCCACGAATTTCCTGCGTAACCCCATGGTGTTTAGATGTTTTCTTAGGCCGTAGTGCCCAGTCAGCAGACCTACTATTATACGTGCCTTCATTCTGTTCAGGTTCAGAAGGTCAGCCGTCAGTCCGGTTTGGGTGCCCTACCATGAGTTTGCTGTTTATTTGCCCGACAGTTTGATCCCAGTATTGTTGGTGTCTTCTTTTTATCCACTCATCGATCCGGGTCCTACATCGGTTTTTGCTGATCCCATGCACAGGTTCTGGTCCTGTGAATAGCATTTCAGATGCTTGTCTAGCTAGCTGGTCCGCTTTTACGTTGCCTTCAATGCCTCTATGACCTGGCACCCACATCAAGGTGATCTTGTTGTGTTTGCTAGCTCGATGAGGTTCTGGAGGCAGTCCCAGACCAGTTTAGACTTTATCTGTGTGGAGTTGAGGGCTTTGATAGCACTCAGACTGTCAGATAGAAAGTACATGTGTTTTTCCTATAACCATTTTCTAGATTCTTCTGAATGCATACCATAATAGCATGTGTTTCAGCTTGGAATATCGTGGAGCATTTGCCAAGTGGTATTACCCCATATATTCCTGCTCCCGTTCCTTCAGCTGTCTTTGAGCCATCTGTATACCAGACTATGTCCGCAGTTGATTGTGATTCTATACTCGGGGCCCATCCGAGACCGTCAATTCATGTTTCGAATGAGTATAGGAGTTGCATGTAGTCTGAAATCATATCGAGTTTGTCGATATTGATTACATGAGTGATTCTGGTGTGTCCAATTGTTCGGATTCTCCAGTTTTTTGTTTATTTCGGTCTGTATGCACTCATCCTGGCCTCTGCAATAACTTGTAAAACAAGGGGTTCGAGGTTTAGGATGATTTCCATTTCAGCTGTTTGGAGTGCTATTCATTGCACCCGTGATGCAGAGACAGGCAAGCCTCTGGATTTTCCCAAGGTTGGTTTCTACCTATCTTTGATTTGTTTTTGGCCACCATAAGAGTGAGCCATAAGTTACTCTGGGTCTTATTACCGCTGTGTAGAGCCAGTACATGGCTTTAGGTTTGAGCCCCCAGGTTTTTCCAAAAGCTCTCCTGCACATCATGAAGGTTATCATGCTTTTGCTGGTTACATGTTGAAGATGCGGGTTCCAGGTTAGTTTCTTGTCAAGAATCAGCCCTAGATATTTCACCTGCTCTACTACTTGTAATGTTTGCCGAATTGTCTGGGAGGTATGAGATCTCCCATGTTTTTTTCCCGGGTGAAGGGAAACATGTTCTGTTCGGATTTGCCCTTAGGCTCTGTCTGTTGCACCATTCCTCTACTGTCCTCAGTGCATTTTGCATTAGCTCTGAGGTTGTTCGAGTATTCTTTCCTTTGATGAGAATGACCAAGTCATCTACATACCCTTGAGAGTAATACCCTTGGTTATTCAGATAAATTAGCAGTTCATCTACAACCATGTCCCATAGAAGCGAGGAGAGTATGCCCCCCTGTGGGGTACCTCTGGAAATTTCAACCTGCTCTGTTTCCTCGAACATGTTGGCTTAGACCAGTCTATTGTGAAGCATTGAGTGTATCCACCTGCAGGTGGTTTCATCAATGCCTCTTCGAGTGGCCGCAGAGACCATACTTCCGAAGGAGGTGTTGTCGAAGGCTCCTTCGATGTCTAGAAGAGTGCATAGTGCAATTTCTTTGTTTGCTAGAGACTCTTCAAGACTTGAAACAAGCTGATGAAGTGCTGTCTCGCATGATTTTCCTAATAGATAGGCATGTTGGTTTTGATGTAAAGGCCGTTCTATAAGAACGGTTTTCCTTATGTCTCTATCTATCAGTTTTTCTAAGCCTTTCAGAAGAAATGGAGATATTATTGGTCTATACGCCTTTGCCTGGTCGTATGAGTCCCGTCCAGGTTTTGAAATAAAGACCAAGTTTACAGTTTTCCAGGTTTTAGGTAGCCATCCCAATGCTAGGCTCAGCCTGTACAGTCTGTACGTTGTCTGGGCTTTAATTGTTCAAAGTGGGGTCCTGGCCTTCCATTGAATGTACATTGGACTAATTCTGGACATCCAGTGGATGCCTTGAACTTCCATTGTTCATCCATTGTACGTACATGTGCTGTGTGGGACAGTGGATCCTGAGAAGTGTATATAGAGCAAAAAGTTCTATAGTTTCCTTCCCAGTGTTGGTGTGATTACCGTTGGGTTTTTTGAGAGTCCCAAATGGATTGATGGGGTCTTTGGAAAGGATGCGGTGGAGTCTTGCTCTTTCTGAGGTTTGTTCTATGTCCTCACAGAACTTCCTCCATGACTTTCTTTGTTCCCCTCTAATTTTTTTGTTGTATTCTGTGAGTATTTTGGAATAATCCTCCCATTCACCAGTTTTTTCGCTCGATTAAATAGTTTGCGTGTTTTATTTCTAAAATATGTGAGTTCGGTGTTCCACCAGCTCACTTTACCTTTAGTGGTGATGCGCCTTAAAGGGCAGTTATTATGATATGAAGTTATCATGGCCTCCTGTAACATTAGGGAGGTTTGCTCTATTTCATGAATCGTATTTGAGTTAGTTTCGACATTTTTGAAATTTGTGAGATTTGCCTTGAGCTCCTCCCGGTACCCCGGCCAGTTGGTTCTCCTGGGATCCCGACACATTACTGCAGGTTCAATCTCAACATGTATGTGTCGGTGATCTGAGTTTGAAGGTTCCTCAGATACTGCCCATTTGCCGACGTGCCGAACCACCAAAGAAGAGCCCAAAGTGATCTCAATGATTTACCGTCTGTTACGGGTTACGAAAGTTGGCTCATTGCCTCTATTAAGTACTTCCAGGTTACTGGAGACAATAAATTCAAGCAATGACTCAACTCTTGTGTTCGTGTCGGTGCTCCCCCACACTGTGTTATGGGCGTTTGTATCGACTCCGATGATAAACTGGAGTTTGTGGTCCTCACAGTGTTTAACCAAAGCCCTCACTTGTTCTGATGGTGGAGGACTTGTAGAGTCATAAGGCATGTAGACGGAGGCTAGTACTATGTTCCCCTCTACTCTGTCCTTGATGTAGGTCGTCTTGATTGCTGTTATGTCCCCGTAACAGAATTCTATCACATTCAAGACGTTTAAATCATCCCTGGCAATGATGCAGAATCTCGCATTTCCACAGTTCAGATTGTAAATAAGCTTACCCCTGGATGTTCCGAGGCCTGATACTTGCCCTTTGACCGGCCATGGTTCTTGTATTAGGGCCACGTTGATGTTGCCCTGTGCAAATATTCTGCACAGGGTTGCAGTAGCAGCCTTACTATGCTGCAGGTTGGCTTGAACTGCCCGCAGCACCAGGAATGTTCCTGTTCTTGCTAACTTGCTTGAAGCTTACCTGCGTTAGCCCCAGGAATGCTTTCATTCCCCTGGCTTGCAGGTTCTTCAAGGAGGTCTCGTCGATTTGGAGGACAAGAGTTAGACCCGAGGCCTCCTCTTGTTTCTTGATGACAAGCCATTCTTCAGTATCTTTCTCCATGTTCTGGGTTTTGCTGAGCTGAATAATCTTTTTGGTTCCCATTTTACCAAAAGGCTTTGGAATCCATACCCCCACCTTGGAGGTATTCACGATATCCTTGGCTAGCCCTACTTTTAGGACAGCCCCCTCTCAAGGTATCAGTCCGGGGATACTCTCGAGTAGCCAGGATTTGGTGGTTTTGTCCGAGCATTTCAGGTCCAGCCCGCCCTTGTGGACGTAGCTGTTTCTGAAGTTCGGACCCTTACCTGGCTCATACTTAAGGATTTTCCTGGTAATTGCTTCCTGCAGGGCAATTCCTTGGTCGTCTAATAACTGGTGATCTGGATCTGGATTACTCTCCAGAGCAACAGCCATCTTCAGACCTCTTGTGACCTCCCCGTAGCTGCCCCGCTCAGTTGGGTTAACTTGGGCAGAAACAGCCACGGGTTGGTCAGGTCTAGGTTTTTTCACCCTGGGGTTGACTTCTCTGTGAGCGGTCTCTCTTCTTGTACGGAGTTTCTGGCTGCCCGCTGCATCCAGCGATGCTGGAAGTTCGTTCAGGAAAGCCAGTTTTTGCTTCTGGGTGTAGAATATTCCATGAACATATTCTATGAATATTCCGAGAATATTCAAAGTAATTCAGGAATATGATAGTAATATTCCCTTAATGTCCTGAAAGGTTTTCAGAACAAAATAACCATTTCCTGAAATTTCAGAAATTAGGAATATAAAGAAAAATACAACTGTTTTCCCACATGACTATCCTCAAATATAAAATCTTGAATGGCACTTTTACATCAATAATATGAACTTCTACAATTATGCCTGATAATTCAAGCAATGTAGGTATTTGCTTACATTCGCCAAGGAAAAAAACTTCATTTCAAAAATTATGTAGTTGTGCAATACGTTATTGTTTTCCTCAGAGTATTTGTGGATTGGAATTGCAGGTACCACAAAAAAAAACCATTTGATTTCCGTAGACTGCGCACCCCTTCCCTACAATGAAGTAAAACAACATGCATTTGAACAGGTCTATTTCTATATAGTTATAATAATAATAACACATATTTTATCAACCCGTTTCTTCTGTCACTACGGGGATATCTCTGAAAAACAAGAATTGCAAGATCGAACAACTGCTATCTGAATCAGAAAAACTTGAATCCATTCTATCACTAATAGTTCCAACTTGATTACTTAACTGTCCTTCTGCATGCTGTGACAGAGTTTGTGTAAAAGTTGCATTAAGAATATTTTCAGTTTCCTGGTGTACTTCCTTATCCAAGGCACTGCTTCTTTTTCTTTTAGGCATTTTGTAGAAAACACCTTCAAAATGAAATGATCAGTGATATACAAATGAAATGATCAGTGATATACAAATGAAATTTTTATGGAATGAAATGAATGGTAACATAAAAGTGTACTTACCACACTGTGGTGATTATTAAGAATATTTGTCAAACAATTCCAAACACAGTAGTTTTACAGACAAATATGCAAAAGTAACCCATACCAGTAAAACAACAAAAGATGTAAAATGCATTCTACATTACAGCTCTGCCATTGGGTTAAGCTACGACTACCGGACGAACGACAGACGCTGACTCGCGCGGAATGGTTTTGATTGGTCGTGAAAGTGCACCTCGATATTTTCCGACCAATTATAATCTGGTCAGTACAGTAGTGTATTTTTGTCAGCTTGTCTGAACAAATCAAATACATCTATTCGCACTTTTTCTCATACTTTTCCCATATTTTGAACTCGAAAATGGTTATTGATGTTCATTCCATATAAACAAGGGAGAATATTCCATGAATATACAATACAGTATATTCAATTTTGATTATTCTATGAATATTCATACATGATTATTCCATGAATATTCACACAGGAATATTCAATGAATATTCTCACGTGAATATTCGTGGTACATTCTCCCGAGAATATTCCAGGAATATGCATATTTGAATATTCCTGGAATATGCTAGAGGCATGTGAATATTCTAGGAATATTCCATGTATATACGGATATTTAGAGAATATTCTAGGAATATTCCGTGCTATCTGGGTGGATGCCATTGTTTAAGTCGGACTCAGCTTATTTCGTGGGCATCCAATTGATACCACCCTATTAGATACAAAGATATTTCGAGGATAACGCGTTTTTCGAAGCGTGTTGCATGTGATCAGCCGTCTTGATATTTCCGTTTGGCAAAGTGCCATCAATATGATTAACATTGTACAAGTTAACTATGGCACATACTACATATTCAGCTCAAAACCAGCATTTGTCAAAAAGTGGCACTTACCACTTTTTGCATATGGCACCCTTCATATCACGATCTCCGTTCTTGTCAGTGCAAGTGATATGTCTAAAAACTGGTGTATTCAATGATTCGATATTGTTGAGAAATTTCGTGCGAAGCCATTTATAGTTGAATGAGTTTGATGAAGAAATCGTCAGTGCCATCTGAAACTCTAGGTAATTCTTTTTATCTATCAAGGCAATATCAATCGAGCTAGTGTCCCCAAGCTTTTTCCAAATGTTCATAGGTATGAGTGAATACATTACGGTTTTTCTACATCTTACTTGCATCGTAGGTATGTCAAGAATACATCTCCAAAACCGCACCTGTTTGAATTCATTTCAACGATCCTATGAATAAGTCCCATCTCATAATCTATCGGAGAGATGCTGAACGTAGTATGTTCCCTTTCGTTGTCATCTCCATCTAGCAAATAATAGCGAACTTGAAGGCTACCTCATTTTCTAGGAAACCTGTTTTCCACTATTTTAGCTTTAGTGGTTTCGGAGGGGCAGAAAGTATGTTTTTCAGAACTAGTGTCCTCTCACTTGACACACATGACTGTGTGCTCATGAAACAATCTTGTAACAAAAATGATCATTTGGAGATTTTCAGAAATATAAAGGACTAGCCACAGATATAAGGGAGTTTCTAGGCATCGATAAAATTGACTGAATTTTAGTATGTTTCACTCAAGGTGTATTAGATTAATTCTACGCGACCACGATAGCAATTGCATTAGTTGATACAGGGTCTAATCGAAACTTTTTATTTCTTGTCATGTAATGAGTGAATTTAATATAATAACATGTAATGCGATTATCAAGATCATAATGCAAAATTGACATCTATGAATAACTTCGTGCCACCATATAAAAAATTCCAATCTACCCCCATTAAGGGGTGGATTGTACTTTTTCTAATAACTCTACTGACTGCGGATTTCCAGCTAAGATATTCCATTGAAACGCTGAAATGTTGATTGCACAAAATATATTTTTTGTCGCCTTAATTTTTTTTGAATCAGTTTATACCTGTGATTTTTCGAGAAACTTTGTTACCATGGTTTCCGGTGAATTTTTTTGCCAATATAAAAAAAATCAGTCCTTTGATGGATATAGATTATTCTTGAGGTTTTTCGAAGAACTTTGCTGACCGGAGGTATCCAGCGAAGATATTTCACTGAAACGCTGGAATATGATAGCACGAAACTTCGCATTAGTCCCCTTATAAATGTGACTATTGTCGTCGAGATGGACCATTGTTTATTTATGTTGCATTCCATTCATATAATTTTTGAATATTGATAAGATTGAAATCGTACGTGTCAATTCTGAAATTTTTTATTTTTTATGCAGATTCTGCCAAAACTATTTAATTGGATGTAAATATTGGAATTATATTTTTATTTTTTAAGAATATTAATCATGCGAATCATGAATTGTTTATTATAAGTATTATCTTCTAATATTTGTTTGCTCGGTTAGTAGTTTTTCGAAAAATCGCAAGTGTAAACTACCCTTACAAGGTAGCTGATGTGAATTTACCCTATAGTGGCACGAATAATATGTTTTGGGCCAGCGTTTCAATGAAATATATTAATTGAATACCCCCGTCAGCAAAATTCTTCAAAAAATCTCAAGTATAAACTACCCCCATGAGGGATGAGGCGACTGATTTGTTTTTTTTATGGTTCCACACATAATATGTTTTATAGAATCATTTTCTACTGTTTCAATGAAATATATTCTCCAGAAACCTGCATTCAACAAAGTTTCTCGAAAAACCGCAGATATAAACTACCCCTATGAGGGGACCAAATTCAATTTTTTATGGTAACAAAAAAAAATTTTTTGTGCAATCTACATTTCAGCGTTTCAATGGAAACTTAGCTGGAAATCTTCGTCAGCAGAGTTAATGGGAAAATCACAAGTACAAACTATCCCTAAATGGGGATCGGTTGAAATTTTTAATATAGTGGCACGATATGTCAATTTTGCATTGTGATTTTGCATTATAATCGCATTACAAGTTCTTATATTGAAATCGCGTATTACATGACAAGAAATCGAAAGTTTAAATTACACCTTGTATCAACTAATGCAATTACTATCATGATCGCGTAGAATTAATCTACTATCCCTTAGGTGTAACATACTTAAATTTCAGTAAATTTTATGATGCCTAGAAACCCCCTTATATCTGTACCTAGTCCTGTCGAATTTTGTATGAAGGCAATGAGTTTCCTTGCTATGGAGAATTCAAACTCTTTATGTCATACGGTTGCCTGGAAAAATGGTTGCGACAGAAAGATAGACAGCCAGTTCAGTGATCTTATAGAGGCTTCATTTATTTTTTTATTTTGATGCCAAAATGAACTGTGGGTACAATAAAACAAAACGATTTGTGTCGCTGATGAAAATATTTTAATTCCAGAATATAAATATAACAACAGAAATATAAATTGACTGACTCAAATCTGTAAAACATAAGGTACATGCATCGATTTGTTTGTTCTCTTCAACTGTTAGAAGTGAAAAATAATGATAACAGATAAACTTACTTCGAAAAATATAACTATGAAATATATACATAAATATAAATATCATTTCAGTACTTCAACTTAAACTAAAGTACACACTAGTTTAGAAAGAACTTCATTCAGGTTATGAGTTAGGTGTTCTCAAATGCGAGGCATTTTTTCAAGAGGATGTAGGACTCAATAGAATAAGTGAGTTTACGAAAAATAAAAAATAAAATGCCATACTGAAGTTCAATAATAACCAAGATATCATTAATTGAATTTTTTTGAAAATTCGAGTACGTTTCGATGAGTTATTTGATAAGGGAACATAGCGATGAGTATGAGCGATAGTTTCAGTGTAGATACGCCATCAAATGGGAGACTTGTTTACGTTGAGGAAACCAGTGAATTGCTTGTAATCAACAACATCGTAAATTTACTCCAAAGATTTGTGTTGAGTGGCGTTTAAATGAATAACAATGAGTCCCGCACCAATCGTTTGATCCACGGTAAAGTATGGGGGAAGAAGAATGAATTTATCCACATCACAACCTTGAAAACGCCCTTCAAGAGTTGGTCCCAAATCAAAACATTTTTGGAGGATATAGGAATAACAATTTCAGGGCGTCCCACAGGAGATAATTTTCATAATTCACTTTTTCGAACTGAAAAATGTTCAGTGAATGAAGTGGAAGAAAAGGCGCGAGAAATAAAAAATTGTTTTATTCATACCACGGACAGAGATACATACGAGGACTGTAATAGCTTTGTGGGTGAATTATTTTTCAACTTTCATTTAGGTGATTTTTGGTAAAATGATTTATTTTGACGAGTTCTACATGCTGCTAGAAAAATGCCCAACCTTTGAGAATACCCTATATACATATGTATATATATATATATATATATATATATATTATGTGGAATGTAGCTAATTGGAAGTAGGAAGCTAAAGGTCTATATTTACAAATATCATCTAGTCCAGATCTACTTGAAAAGCTATTTTCGATATCTCACCATGATTCTTCAAACATAAGCATTTACATAATAACATTTTTATAATATCAACTCCTTCCAAAAGACAATTTCAAGCATCAACATCCATGAACAGGAAATTCATCCTGTGATATTTCAAACTAACGGATTCTTTTAAATTCCAAAGATATTTGAAAACAAAATTGGTAAACTCACTGATAGTTATTCTATTTATGAAGTACGGTGAACAATGTCTCTGAGTTCTGCACTCAAAATGAACACGACATTCTATCGCAATATTACATTTTCGAAGAAATCCTTTCCATCGCGGGATGACGAATGCCTCTTGAAGGGATTCCAGTTCAATCGCTTGTGGTTGTTGTGTTGTGCCATAGATCCTGATGGACTAGACATACCACTTGATACTCCTGAGCTACTGCTGTGGGTCGAAACTGATCCCTTATTGGTGTTGTTTGTGGACTTGGTTGGCTGGAAATCCAGAGAAAATAAATTATTCAAGCAATAGGTAGCAATTCATATAAGCGAGTTCAAGGTGAATGTTTGTTCACGTACGTAGTACATTTCAGTAGTAACTGTAGTATTTTATTGTCAGGCAGCACCGTATATTCCTGGAATATTCCCCAAATATCCCAAAGAAAAAAAATATATTCTGAATATTCATAAGATATGCCCAGAATATATATATATAAATATATATATATATATATATATATATATATATATATATATATATATGATTCTGGTACATTCAAGGAATATTCAAGAAAGAATATATTGGAATATTCCCAGATGAATATACCAGGAGTATTCTTTTTAATATTCCCGTATGAAAACTCATATAATATTCCTGTAGGAATGTTCATGGAATATTCATGTACGTATGTTCATGGAATATTTAAGATCCAATATTCTGTTTTACGTATTCATGAAATATTCACAAATCATTCCTATACGTATTTCAATGGATATCCCGACCCGATAGACGTTGTCCTGTCCAAATTTCTATGTTCCCTAAAATGTTTTTCCCGAAAACTCTCGTCCGCGTAGAATTTATTTTTTTCTAGGTTTTCCTTTATGTTGTTCCATCTAGACTATGCTTTTGACTCCTTCCGCTTCCTGTTGTCCCGTTATCCCGTTCTCCTGTTATCCCGTTTTTTCTTTATCCCGTTATCCCCCGTTTTCCCGTTTTCCCCTTATCCTGTAATCCCAATATCCCGTTTTTTTGTTATCCCGTTATCCCATTTTCCTGTTATCCCGTTTTTTCTTTATACCGTTATCCCCTTATCCTGTCATCCCGTTATCCCGTTTTTTCGTTATCCCGTTATTCCCATTATCCCGTTTTCCTGTTATCCCATTTTTTCATTATCCCGTTATCCCGTTTTCCCCTTATCCTGTCATCCCGTTTTTTCGTTATTCCGTTATTCCCGTTATCCCGTTTTCCTGTTATCCCGTTTTTTATTAATCCCGTTATTCCGTTTTCCCGTTATTTCCTCATCCTGTCATCCTGTTATCCCGTTTTCCCGTTTTTTCGTTATCCCGTTATTCCCATTATCCCGTTTTCCTGTTATCCCGTTTTTTCTTTATCTCGTTATCCCGTTCTCAATTTATCGTACTACAATTATTATATTCGATTGCCATCTTGCAACCCTATTGCGGATCTGTGGATAAAATAAAATAAAATAAAAATTGTAATCAATATCGAGGCACATCGTAAGAACCAATCAAAATCTCTGAAAGGTCAGCGTCAGTCATTTCGGTCTGCTCAACATAGCTTAATTGTTATACTTTCGCGTTTTCGTTCCTGCGCCTGCGTGTGCGTGTATACGCCATGTGCCGCCATGTTTGCTTCTAGTTGTTTATGTTTGATTTGGAGTTCTGCGTTTCTGTGCATCTCCTTCCATAAAAAATTATAGTTTATAATTAATTGAACCGTGCCCTTCTACTTCCAATACATCACGTAAGTAAATATTCAATCATTTACAATTTCAATTAGTTCATTAATTCCAATATAGTCTTGTGGGTCATAAACAAAAAAATATTTTTGAAAGTTTGAGAAGTGCTGCGTTTTGGGTATGTCATTGTTTCTCTTTTAATTTTTCGAGAGAAATCCCATGTTTGACCGCTTAGTTATCAGTTCCCTTGAATAGTTAGAACGTGATAATGAACTTTTTTGGAACAACTGCAAGAATGAATTAATCAATTAGAATTATTTTCAGAGGCAATACAATGCCATAAAGAAACAACATTAAAAGATATTGAAATTGTGGTCAGTGCCTATCTGGCCAAATCAATAGATAGGCTGGAAAGGCAAGGGTAGATGAATTTTGTAATTTATTACAGAACTTATTTTCTTGATGATTAAATCGAATAGCGTTTCAAAATTGAATTACCAACTAAATTGAGATAATAAAATTAAAATAGTGAATATATTCAATCAAATTATTATGACAAGTTACTTTAATACTTTCAAATACTCTCAAGCTAACTCTATTCATTTTGATTATAATTACTTTGATTGCATCCAAATCGTAGTTATTCGCAAAAATTGCTGGGTGTTGGACAGAAAAACAACTGTCTGTCTGTCTGTCGGTACATAGTAGTAGCAGTTGATGTGCATTGTGACAATGCATCGTTGAAATAGTTGGATAGTTATCAATAAAATAAAAATAAAATATTTCAAAGAGGCTGGTCGACTGACGACTAACATTCAAGTGTGAATGTTAGTCGTCAATCGACCAGCCTCTTTGAAATATTTTATTTTTATTTTATTGATCCATATCAAAGTACTATGTACCGTTAATTACGCCTGGGCTCTGAAGAAGCGAGAAATAAATCACTGAAACGTTAGCAGTTGGTTTTCTAGCCAAAACCAAGCAATGTTTGTCTATTCATTGTTGAATGTATCTGGAGAACAATTCACAATACGTCAAATTGGCGAATATTTATTCAACAGTTTTGGTGAAGTATGGAAAGAATCATTTTTATATATATATATATATATATATATATATATATATATATATATAAATTATTTTTTTTAAAATGGAGATGACGTATAGTTAAGAAAAGGGAACATAGTACCTGATCATTTGTTATATTTCAATTCAATGAAGTTTATGTCCAGTTATATCTGTATAGTTTCAGTTATGTTTATTTATGAGCAATGGAGAATAAAAGACTCATTTCAATATATTTTATATACAATTATTTCAGAATCCTATACCGGAAGCTCAAAACATTATTTATACATTTAATTTTTCATTGGAGAATTCCCTATTATTCCAAACTACCGAGGAAATCAATTATCACTAGCTTTGTCAAAATTGCACCACTGAATTTTGGTCATTTCAATATAATTGAATTAAATTTTTCAGGGTTGACTTTTCACAATGATTCAAGGCAGAAAAAGAAGATTATTTTTTGTTGGTCTTTTGAATCAATGTTTGAAAAATATTTACCCGAATTATTTTTTCCTGCATTGTATGGAATATACAGGTATAATATGTTTCTCACACTCTTATATGGATGATAGAACAAACACCTAAAAATGATCTTCGACCCACATGGGTAAGTATAATGTATGAGTTTCTGGTTTTACCAATTTTTTTTAATGGAAATCTGTTGTAGCCGGATCTTTGGAAAATATTCCGAGGTATTCCTGGATTATTCCCGAGGTATTCCTGGATTATTCTCAATATCCTGAAGATATTCATGGAATATGATTTTGGGATATTCCCAAACAAATTTTTTTTTTTCATTCCTTTGATATTCCTAGGATTTGATTGCTAGGCTATGACCATGATTGCTATGCTATGACTATACTGATACACTATGTCAAATTAATCTATGTGTTTCCATAATTTTATTATTTAGCGTATTATTATGTGTGTCCTGTTTTATACACACTTATCAATCCTTTTTCTTATTTTTTTTTTCTCTTTTTGTGAGGTGCAAGAGTATTAATAGATTATCCAATCTTGTATCCTATTGGCAGAAAAATTCAAACTGTATTGTCTCATAACTATACTTCTGTTGATAAATGCATATATTATTATTATTATATTCCAGGAATATTTCCTAATCTTATTCAGGGAATATTCTAAACAGAATAATCCTGGAACACTATGAGCATATTCCGAATATACATGGAATATTCCTTATGGAATATTCTGGGAATATTGAATGAATGTGGTTTTTTGTGGAGGAACAACGTTTCTTGACATGTTTTTTGGGTAACCTTCCACAGTCTGAAAATAAAAATATAATCAGGAAAATCTATACAAGTGTAGAAAAGGGCAAACTAATTAGTTCAGCCCGATAAGTTATAGCGTTCACCAAATTATATTTTCTATAGAAAAATTATTCAATTTGTCAATAACTTGTCGTTTTCTAAATTTGCCTATCAATAAAATGTTTGCCCCTTCTACACTTGTATAAATTTTCCTGATCATATTTTCATTTTCAGACTGTGGAAGGTTACCCGAAAAACATGTCAAGAAATTCTGGGAATATTTCCATTTTCCCCATCAGCACATTCAGAGAATATTTATCAAAGATATGTATATCCCTAGCATGTTGATGAATATTCCAATATTCCAGAAAGAATATTCCATGATCATTCAAGGAATATTGAATGCTGTTTCGGATATTGAATCAATCGAGTATTTTAAATGAATACACGGGCCCAGTTTCGTAACTGAAGATTTTAGTAACTATTCGGGAACAATTAATGGCCTGGTACGACATGGAGGTAACAGTGGAAATAATCAAGCAACAGTTTGCCGAGCAAGAGAATCGAATGCTGGAAGAATAACATAAACTGAAATTTGAATCTTCAATCTGCGACTGAAAGAAGAACTTCAGCCACTATATTTCACCTCTCAAGATAACCTTTTGAGGGGTATTTATGTTGAAGAGGAAAACATTCTCAATTGAATATTGAATAGAGAAATTTTCTAAAAACTAAAAATATTTTTCCTAAAATCTAACAGAAAACAATTCCTTTTTCAACTAAAGCCACGCTATTCAATAGTTGATGTTTCCCTTTTCAATTTCAATATCTAGTATCTAGCAAATATTTCTTTCAATATCGGATGAAAACAAAATCGTATACGAACCATTGAGCTTTGCTTTATCATACCTTCAGGTAATTTCGATCCATGGGTGTTACCAATTTCAAGCTTAGCGATTCCCCTGAGTTCTTGATTAATGTCACGACTTCGTCGTGGGATGACCATTTCACGTCCTTATCTCCTACTGCTACGATGAAATCGCCTTCTTTCACACCGCCAGACTGGAATTTAAATGAAGTATGTATGAGATTGTGAAAACATTAACTGGTATAGTAATTTGGTTATGATGCAACTCAAATATGATGATTTCTTTTCCAAGAAACATACGAATACAAATGCCACCATAAAATTAGATACATATGGAAAACAAAAATATTTTTGATTTCTCAGAAAATTCAATTCTTGCTTACAGTTAGTGCAACTCTCAAAATATACAATGGATTTTTAAAAAAAATATCAGTGGCATACCAATAGCAGAAAAAACTACCTTCATTTTTAGAGATATGGAAATCTTTCAGGAATAATAGTTACAGAGAATGACAATATTACCAAGATCTAAAATTCAGGAAAAGGACAATATTTTAATTTTTTCGATTTAGTGCCCTAACTTTATCCGTAAGATTAAAGCATAGTAATTTCTGTTCGTAATCGATGAAGGGTGACATGCTTCAATTAACCCAAGCACAGAGATGGGGTGTGGAAAGCTATTAATAAAATTATTATTTTTGTCAGGAAATCTAAGATTAGATCACATATTCAAAATAGGCAAATGATTTGAGAATAAAAAAACGCATTATTTCTCTGTATTAAAAATATATTGTCAATTTGGTTATCATTTAAATATTTAGTTTGATAGGTATTACTTTAAATTCTAAAATAAACAAGTCTGCATGGAAAAAACCAAAGGGTTGAGGGCACATTGAAAATAGCCCTATTTTCAAAAGCATATTATTTTCTCTGATGAGCCTCTTTCACTTCTGATGGAACTGTATCTTCCCAAAACTGCAGATGAAAACACACGATTTACGATTGAGTGTCGAGATCAGTATAATTTTAAGACAAATGTTTGGATTGAATTCTCCTTAGAAACAAATATTTGAGACCGTTCTTTTTTAGGCAGAGCTTGAATCCTACTGGACCCCTTAGGACTTTGAAAAATCAATTGAGTGAATTTTCAAATGATCTGCCTCTAAATCAAAGATAACGATTTTGGTTCATGCAGGATGGAGTAGCAATCCATAGTACCCAAGAAATTACTACCTGGCTTATTAACAAGTTTGGGGAAAAGTGGATAAGCAGAAAGTTGATAAATTTCCGGCCCTCTATTGTCTGCATTTCCATACCCCAGATGGTAAAAACTGCCACTATCATACAACAGGTAATATTTCGAATAGTATCTGTACTTAAAATAAATTCTGCATGCAAGGTTGAATACATTTTTAGAGGTATCCCAGCAAACATGAATGAGCGGTAAATAGACGGGTCGTTGCTGTTGACTGCGGTAAGATGTCGGAAGCGGCACACCGATGTCGGTAAATAATTGGAATGATATCAGTTTTGCCCCTCTGGCTGAACAAACGCATATTTATTATGGATGTTCTGAATTTAGCTAGAAATTACCCGTTAAAGATTTGCGATAATCGTGCCGATGTCATTTTGACACAGTATGTGGCATTACGTGCCGCACCGCTGCGACTCTGTAATGAAACTGCAAATTGGCATTACTAATATCACGTTCGCAGTTGGCCCTACTGCTGATTTCGTGTAAAATAGATGTCAAATCGGGTATTTTCTATTTGTCTGGTCACTGGTCATTGTGATAAATGGTATATGGTCATGAAAAATAATCACAGTGGCAAGAATTTTTTCAGATTTGTGTGTTGTCATTCTATCTATTCGGTGAAATATTTTTCCAGGTCAGTTTAAAATGCAATATCTGGCAAATATGGATGAGTATCTTGGAAACCATTTGAGATACAATATAAAAACTTTTTAACAAAATTTAAACCGACGAAAAAATCAACTGAAAAGCAAAAAATAAAATAAACCTTCTTAGTCTAAATGATAATTGAGCTCCTAAACTGATGTAAGTAACTGATTTTAAGTCGGCGCCAAACAAACAATTATCGAAGATCATTATCTATGAAAGAAGTCATTATAACGCAGCCGTGCATCTCGCTGCCATCATTTTACGCTTCACCTAATTCAATTGCTAGTTTGTTTGGCGCCGACTCAAAATCAGTTACTTACATTAGTTTAGGAGCTCAATTATCATTTAGACTAAGAAGGTTTATGTTATTCTTTCCTTTTCAGTTGATTTTCGTCGGCTTAATTTTTTGTCAAAAAGTTTTTATTTTACTTTCAGTTCCGTATTTCGTCGGTTTAATTTTTTTGTTAAAAAGTTTTTATTCTTCAATTTTTTGTGGCTTAAATCTACCAATTACTACCTACTTGTTTTTTTATTACTTCCAAAATACTTACTTACCCAGCTTACTTCAACTATTACCAGTTAAATAATATGATTATCTACTTTACAATTTGTTGTAATATAAATTATTTTCGTTGTTCTGGTTAGTTTATTTCATTACTTTGTATATCATTCCATCCTCTCATAAAATTTACTGATTTTGACGGACAAGAATAATGTCAGTAGCGATCTGTCATTGTCAACTACGTATGTGTGTGCTAATGTTCACTAGTGAAAAATCAAGTATCCCCTATTTTTCTACCCGTGAGGGTGGCTAATTTTTTTCGAAATCCAAATATAAGGTATACCCTATCTATTAAAGAAAGAATCATACAAATCGTAGAACCCAGTACAAAGTTATGCCTGATAGAATCGGTTAACGGACCAAATTCAGAGGGTGAGTGATCAATATCCTTCATTTCGCTACCCTTAGGGGTGGATTTCATCTTTTAAATTCAAATGGGACCAAAGTCGAAGTACACCCTATCCACTGAAGAAAGAATTATCGGAATCAGACGCCTCAGTAAAAAGTTATGCGTGATCATACATAGAAAAATATGATGGAAAAACATAAAATATACGGGTCGAATAGAGAACCTTCTCCTTTTTGGTTTCGTCGGTTAAAAAATGGTTGAAATGGAGAAAAAGTTGTCTGTTTAGGTAAATAGGAACAATCTGGCTCTACAGTTTCAGAAATCCTCTACAATTAGTGGCTTCAGAGAGTCAAAACAGTGAATTGTATATATCTAGTCCATGAATCAGTCGATTCTGAATGTTTGGTGAATTTATTGTGTATAATAATGACCTATCTTCATTGAAGTTCCACTGTTTTCGAAGATATAATGCTAGATTGTTCTCAGGCGCTTATATGGGCCATTTTGTTTTCATTGAAACCGTCTTTATGCTCATTCCCTTCCAAGATACTCTATACTTCCACGTACTGCGTTTTGAATTGGACGCCTCTGTATATTTCCATAGATCATTGATGAAATCCCAACAGTGGAATGACGCGGTTGATTAGTAGGATACCCGCAATCGCACCGTAATCTGTACCATGTAATATCGGTTCATCTTAACTCTGTCTATCCGCTGAAGTCCCGCTATGTAATAAAACGGGTGGTAGTCTGGAGGCCTACTGATGGCCGTCGCGACACGGGCTAGCCGGGCCGACGACGTATCATGATTATGGCCCGCTTATGTTGTCTATCGGCTGTTTTTAAAGTGCCTCTAGAGACCCACGTATAACATGTCCGCTGGGATACTAGGAGATAATTTTCCAAAATTAAAACTACCCCTAGATTATTTGTATGATCTTCAAGTATGAAACTGGTCATTAAAAAAACGACAAAACAGTTCATTTCTATTTTATATTCTACTTGGAAATAAATGTCCGTGGGAATGAAAAAATACATGTAATATATTTTTCAAGATTGGTAATTTGTAACAACTGCATTCAGTACTAGCTTCATTCCCACACGCAAAAAAACAATCAATAAGAAAGATACATTAAACGCACTTACCTCTGCAAGAGAGTTCTGATCAACAACAGCAACAATGACGGGGGCATCTCCCCTTAAAGAAAACCCAAAACCTTCAGTACCCCTTCCTCGATGCAGCTGGACCAGTCTAGGTGCCGTCCAATGCCTCTTCGCCGAGAATATAGCGATGGGTCCCAAACTTTTGAACAAATCACTCACCCGGTACTGGGCGAAATCGGGAGCGGTGAGGGAAAGTTGGAATTTCGTTGCAGCTGAAAAATTGAAATAGATCAACTGATGGAAAGTTCAGCTCGGTACGTTTTTTTTCTGACTATATATTAAATAAAATATACTGATTTTTTTTTCCAGAATTTCCGGACCGAACTAAAATAGACACGTGCATCCGTAGGTTTGACGAATAAAGATAATAATCTCAGTATAAAAAAATTTATCAAAATCATTCATCTATCTATACATATATAATATTACATTTGCCGACTGACTCACTGACTGACTGACATACTATCAACGCCCAGACCAAACCAATGGACCTGAAGACCTGAAATTTTGATATCGTATTCCTATGATGACATAGGTAACCACTAAGAAAGGTTTCTTTGATACTCCATCTCTAAAGGAATGAAAAAAGGGGGGTGAAAAGGGGAGTAAAAGTGAAGGAACCGTTAGTTTGGAAGTTGGAGTCACGGAAAATGGTATTTGAGCTTTTCATTCCAAATAAAGAAACATGTATTTCAGGGTTTTTGGAAATTGAACTTTAAAGAGGTTAAAATGGGGGTTAATAATTTGTGTATGAGTTTCGTTAGTTTTTTCAAGTTGGGTTTATTAAAATTGGTATTTGAGGTCTTTCTCTACGAATAAAGAAACACGTGTTTCAGTGTTTTTGGAAATTTAACCCCTAATGGGGTAAAATGAGGGGTTAAATGGGGATTGGAAGTTTGTATGGGGTTCCGTTAGTTTTCAAGTTACGGTCTTAAAATTGGCAGCTGAGGTCTTTGTTTCAAATAAGGAAAATTTGTCTCAGTGTTTTTAGAAATTCAACCCCTAAAGGGGTGAAATCGGGGTCAAATTTTTTATGAGGATTCCGTTAGTTTTCAAGTAAGGGTGATGAAAATTGGTATCTGAGGTCTTTGTTACAAATGAAAGAATTCGTGTGTCAGTGTTTTTAGGAATTACCCCCCAAAGGGATGAAATGGGGGATGAACATTTTTATGGGGGTTCCGTCAGTTTTTGAGTTAGGGTCATAGAAATTGGTATTTAAGGTCTTTGTTACAAATGAAGAAATATGTGTTTCCGTGTTTTTAGAAATGTGATCCCTAAGGGGTGAAATGGGGGTTGAATTCTCCTGAAAGTTCTGTTAGTTCTTCAGTTAAAATCACGAAAATTAGTGTTGTGGTTCTCTGATACAAATGAATGAATCATGTCTAATCTTATTCGAGAATTCCGTCCCTACAGGGGTTAGTGAATTTGTAATAGTAGTAACAAAGCATTACTTTCGCTGTCAAATCAATTATGCTCCTCAACCGAAATAACGGAAAAAAGGGATAGCAGGATAACGGGGTAACGGAAAACGGGATAACAGAATAACGGGAAACAGGATGATGGGATAACGGGAAATAGGTTAATGGGATAACGGGAAGCGGGCAAAGCCCCAAGCAAAGGCAGTATTTGCTATCAATACGTACATAATTACATATCCTGACTGACTTACGACCAACGCCCAGACCAAATCGTTGGACATAGAGAGCTGAAATTTTGACAGCGTATTCGTATGATGACAAAGGTTACCACTAATTCAGTTGTTTTTTTTTCTATTCCATCCCTAAAGGGGTGAAAGTATCTTCAATTTTGAAGTTGGAGTCATGGAAATTGGAAGTTGGGCTTTTCTCTTCAAATGAAGGAACACTTATTTCAGTGTTCTGGGGTTAAAACGGGGGTTAGAAGTTTCCATAGGAATACTGTTAGTTTTTTCAAGTGGGGTTAATAAAAATTGGTATTTGAGGTCTTTGTTACAAATAAAGAAATACGTGTTTCAGTGTTTTTGGAAGTTCAACCCCTAAAGGGGTGGAATGGGGGTGAACGTTTGTATGGGGGTTCCGTTAGTTTCAGAGTTGTTACAAATAAAGAAATACGTGCTTCTGTGTTTTTTAGAAATTCAACTCTCAAAGGAGTTAAATGGGTAAATTGAGGGGGGGTTAAAGTTTGATTGAAGGAAATCCGTAAGTTTTCAAATTAGAGTAAAAAAAATTGGTATTCAAATTCTCTGTTACAAATAAAGAAACACGTATTCCAGTGTTTTTAAAAATTCAACCCTTAAACGGGTTTTATAGGAAAATATACAAATTCTACGCAGATGAAGTCGCGTGTTCCAGCTAGAACATGTATAATTACATGTCCTGACTAACTGACTGACTGACTTACGATCAACACCCAGATCAAACCTCTGACAGCGTTTTCCTATGATGACATAGATAACCACTAAAAATGTTTTTTTCATGTTCCATCCCTATGGGGTTGAAAAGGGGGTGAGAAGGGCGGCGAAAGTGACAGTACCGTTAGTTTTGAAGTAGGAGTAGTGCAAATTGGTATTTGGCTTTTCTTCAGATGGATAAACGTGTGTTTCAGGGTTTTTAGAAAATTCAACCCCAAAGGGGTTGAAATAGGGGTAGAAAGTTTGTATGGGAATACCATTAGTTTTCAAGTAGGGGTCACAAAAATTGATATTTGAAGTCTTTGTTACAAATGAACGAATATATGTTTCAGTGTTTTTGGAAATTCAACCCCTAAAGAAGTGAAATCGGGGTTTCATATGGAGGTTCCGTTAGTTTTCAAGGTAGGGTCATGAACATTGGTTTTGGGTTATTTGTCACAAATAAAAAAATACATTTTTCAGTGTTTTAACAAATTCAACCCCTAAAGGGGTAAAATCGGGGGTGAAAATTTGTATGAGGGTTCCGTTAATTTTCAAGTTGGGGTCATGAAAATTGGTGTTTCCTCTCTCTGTTACAAATAAATGAATCATGTTCATTTAACCTTATTCGAAAGTTTTGTCCCTAAAGGGTTGAAAAGGGGTTAGTGAATTTGTAATAGTCGTCACAAAGCATTACTTTTGCCGTCAAATCAATTATGCTACCAAAACAAGATAACGGGATAACGGGAAACGGGATAAAGAGATAACGGGAAACGGGATAACAGGATAATGGGATAACGGAAAGTAGACAAAGGTAGGAGGTCGATGGAACAACACAAAGTAAAACATAGGATAAAATATAAATTTCACGCGGACGAAGTCACGGATACCAGCTAGTTGAATATTATAATTCTAATGAAAGTCAACTATTGATTTAGAAAAAAATCCACTTATGTAAAAACTTTGGGTATATTAGAGTTTACCCATGTTCAACCTTGCATCGTGAATAAGCCCGAATTAAATATATTAATTCCATTAAAATATTCAACAAATTGCTCCGAATAGACTGAAAATTGGCTTATTTACGTCAATGGTGTATTCACAGACATTAAGGTGGTTCCCCCACGAGACAGTTGAATTAGGAAAGTATTAAAATTTGCCATACGTATTGTTCAACATGTGAGCAACACCTCTATAAAATTTTAACAAGTTTCACCATCCCGAACCCGAGATATATATAATTGAAGTTGACTCAATTAACACGTAACGTATGGACCATGCATAGGCAAACAGCACATTATTAATTCTACCGTTAGTACTAAAATTAAGAAGTTTATGAAAAACGAGTAGGAGCTAGAGCAGGATATCACAGATATTGTGAAAAAAAAATCAAAGGGATTGACCATCTAGTTTGACAGATATAATCTCGAGAAGTACTAAGGTTTAGGCTGCATACGATATATTTTGCAAGCGAACGAGCGAATGGTGGGGAACGGAACGGAGAGACGGCAACAGTGTACGCACGGCCAGGCGCTCAATTTGAACAGCTCACATGCGTCGTCTGTATAGGCAACCTTTTCTGTGTGTTGAGGCATAGCCCGGATAGTTCCGTCAAAAAGGTTACTCGCAATGTCAGATCAAAAATACTTTTAGAATAAATTTTACGAAAGCAAATGATATTCGTACTATATCTACTGGCACTGAGTACGTATATATGGGCTTTACAAAGTTATTGATTACGATCCGAACGAATTTTAATGCAAAACCACGTTATAGTTGTTTGATTTCAATTTGAAATATGGAATCCATAGATGTAGACTAATGATTAATGATTTGCATTTCAGTTGAATATGCTATTTTTGGAATCATTCTCGCAAAAAAACCTATAAATGGGGAAAGACTGGAAGAAATGTGAAACTCCTGGAACAATCTCATTAGGTTAGCTGGTTTAGAGCGAAACAGAATAATATTCTTCATAACATACCTTGAATATGGGGTGGATCCAACAAATCACTGAAGTCGTCCTCTGTTTCCGTTGCTGTATACGCATTCATCGCTGTTTTATGGGAATTCCTTAAAACTGCTGTCAAAGCCAGTTTTCCCCTCAACTCACGACACATGCGGTGTAATCTTTGTCCTTCCTCGAATAACACTAGTGCTTCTCTCAGATGCGCTCGTCCTGAAATGGGAAAGCTTGGTTATTAGCCCATTAGTCCAACTCCGAAAACAGAAGAGATTATCGTCCCGGAAGTATTGTCTAATGTTAGTAACACTGATTGAAAGCAAATTGAAGTCTTGTCTTTTTATCTTATTAAAGCCTGACAACTGCTCTTTGATAATAAAGTCTTAAGTTGAATTTTTCCAAGACCATTCATTCATTGATAATATGAAATAAATTCCTATTCTTGGAAAAAATAATATTTGGGAATTGAGGATACGAAAACGAATTCACTACGCCACTGCAGATTCTCGCACACCCGCTGGCGTCTCGATGTGCTTTTCGAAACTAACAAAATTATCGAGGGCATTTCAAGATTCGAGTGATTCCGAGACGGACCGAGAAAACTACAATTATGAATTCCATGGGTGCTAATAACTTCTATATAGTGCACGTACCCTAGAGAGGGAGTCAGTTTCATTGAAGGTGGAGATTAACTGAGGGAAACGAGGTGATTCAGTGACGTGCTTTATTGTTTGTGTCGTGGTATGTAAATAAACGGACAATAGTTAGTTCAGTATTTTGATAGTCACGAACCCAAAATTCGTTACAATATCATACTTTGTTTGATTATTTTTGAAAATACATTGATTGACTTTGTATTAGTTCATTTATTTTAGAGGTGAGTGGTCTGATATTATGATTTGTGATTTAGATTCGTTTCGAAATTCAGTATTAAATACTTTGTATGTGTATTTTGTTTATCTAATCGATCCAATGTCAGTTTTTTGTGTCTTTATGCAATTGTGTTTCATGGTATTCTGAAAATGATTTTCATTTACTTATTTATTTTTTTATCAACCAAGTCTTTTTATTTTAATTTATATGATTATCGTTGAGAATGAGTTTTGGGAAACGCCTTTTGATTTCTGCAATCAGGTACTTACATATTTTTTTACACGTGGCATTCAAAATTTTATCGGACCTGCGTATGTGTGTTCCTCAACGCTAGTTCTAATTTTATTCTCAATTTTCACATTAAAGGGTTCGGTAATTTTTTTTTGTAGGAATGATATTTCATGAGTTAATATCAGGAAACGATGAATGTTTTTTGTTCAAATGTCTTAGGACTCGTTTCTAAATACTTTTCAGTCCTAATTATAATTTGTGTACAGTTTCTTTTAAAAGATTCAGAAATTATATAGGTAAAAAAATTATTAAGTATTCTACCGAGATATTTTACATTTAGTTTCTCCTTCAAATTGCAACATTGGATTTCCGCTTGGAAAGCGGCTATAAATTCATTGCTCAAACTAGCAAAACTCTACAAAATAAAATAATCCAGTGTTTATTCAAACTCTTTTAAATCGAATGCCAATTCATACAAAACATTATTAGCATTTTTTGCATTTTCAATACACTGAAAGAATATTAATATTTTGCCTCAATTCATTCAGCTAAAAATAATATGGATCATTTCAATTTAATATCAGTAGTCTAAGCCGTAAGAATAGGATATCTTTTATCATCTGGTACATTGAAAATACGCATTGGCATGAATAAAAACGACGCCACGTTGGCCGATATCTTTAAAAAATACCACACATCTAGTTCTTTCTGCAAATAACTGGTAATGTTCGAATAGTGGTGGCTGAAATAAAAGAGGCGCGTCCAAACATATCATTTATTATAAGTGGAGATTTCAAATCGAGTTTAATTTAGTAGTAGCTAACAAGTGAGAAATACTACTATTAGTTATCATGCATGATATCGGTTTTTAGTACTTTATTTCACTATTAATTTTGTGTGGTGCAATGTTCTATGAATATTGAATCGTATCAATTTCGAGTATGATTAATTTTAAGAATATCTCCCATGAATATACATATAATAACAAAAAATGACATCACTTGATGACTGTTTCCGTCTGCCCGAGCGAACGGACTAGATTGCAAGGTGTCGGTATATCAAAGCAAATGTATGTAGTTTACAACAGTTGTATGTAGTTTGACTAAAACAGTTGTATATGTATATCTACTCAGTGCCGCCATAGGAACAAGAACTAGAAATTCCAGCGATGTTAGAGCTATCTTAAATGATATTTTGATCGAAAAGAAGTCCAAACTGTCATCACTGACTACGTTGCGAAAACTGTCGTGGTATCTCTCAAGAAACATATTGAAGACTTCTCAAAAATTGTTGGTAAAACGAACCAGATGGTTTTTGACATGCAGACAGAAGTGAATGAATGGAAAAACACAGTGAATGAATTAAAATCTGAAGTGAGCAAACTGAACAGTGCCCCCAAAAAACAAGTCATAGATAAGAATGCTGTATCCTGTCTATAAACAAACCAGTACACCATCGTCGAAAAAACTGGGGTGTTCGGGTCACGCATCAAATCCGAAGATGATAAATATTGAGCAGCCTACAGGGGAGAGTCAAAATGTTCCATTCGAAGAGAAAGCATGCGGCGAATTTGTTGAACAAAATAACAAACGAGGTACTAGAAAGAGAGAGGTAAAGGTCAGTGCAGCTACGGAGGGTCTCTCTAATGGACTGCTAGCGGGAGATGCCAAGGCAAAACAAGTCTGGTATTATATAGGAAAAATAAACAATACAGATGCTACGGTTGACAATATAGATTATTTGAAGAAAAGAGATACTATCGTCAATTTTCATGTCAAAAAAATGTAATACGCTAGGGCGTTACGTAGTGTTCAAAGTTGGTGCTCCCTTTCACCTACTAGAAAAAATTAATGATGAATCGTACTGGTCACCAAGAGTTGAAATCAGACGATTTAATTTCTGGCTAAGAAGAAATTAGTTAAAAGAAGTAAACCCTGCCTCCACCACCAATGAGAGCGATTTTTTAGATGCCGAGAACTGAAAACTGTAATTAATTATTTCGGTTTACTATCAGAATCTAAGAGGCTTCAGCACGAATCATAAGGATTTCTTTCACGTCGTGCTCTTGGCTGAACGATAGTTTTTTTGATAACGAACCAAGTGATTCGCGCTATCTGGTATTTGGAAATGGCAAAACTACAGTTTTACCAGTGTGAACCGCGATGGAGGTGTCTTATGTTGTCTTAAAACCAATTTCAAACCAGTACTAATCTCCAAGAGTACAAATACCGATTTTTAGATCTCTATGAAAGATCTTGACGTCACGATCTGTTGGGTTTATATCGTGGGGTGAGTACTACAAGTAGGTAACTGCAAATTAGTGATTTCGAGACAAAGCCAAATTAATGTTTTCCTAACATTTTTATTTCTTGCGATGAATTTGTATGATTTCTATTTGAAATATTCAACATTGTGTGAATTTTTTCAAATAGAAATCATACAAATTCATCACAAGAAATAAAAATGTTAGAACAGGAATTTGCTTTTTTCTCGAAATCACTAATTTGCAGTTACCTACTTGTAGTACTCACCCCACGATATTACATCTGGTACGAACTTAACGGTATATGAACAGTTTTCTGAATGCCTAGGAAAATGTAATGAGATTAAGGCCATCGAAAAGCTGTTGTTAGTGTGACTTCAACGTCTCTAAAATACTAACTCGAAGTAGAACTTGAGAAACGTATCATCGGAGGCGAGATTAATCCCTTCAATCATGTGTGAGTATGACCTACATTCTATAAATGATATTTCTAACGCCTCCAATACTCTGGACCTAATTCAAACAAATATGTGAATCGCCTTAGTGCGGTTGGACAACTACCATCCAGTCCTCGAAATAATGTTCACTATCAAATTTGGACATGAAACCGAATCCTCGAAAAGTAAGCACGTTATTGAATTTTACCTCAGGAAATGAAATTTTATGGAGCTCTATACAATACTTTCGCAGTGTTTCTTGGTTAGATATTCTATGTATTGATAATATGGACGGGTCTGTAGGTAGTTTCTACAATTTCCAGAAGACTTTTGAGAAATGCTTGGAAAGAAAAAACATCGATTTTTGCATGGTCTCAAAAGAACTCATGCAAAAATTAAATTAAAAAACCTTTTTAAAATGATGAAAAAGAAAAATATAACGAACTCAGAAAGGATATAAACGACTACATAATCGGTGCTTCGAAACCTATATAAAAGAAACAGAGAATAACCTACAGAGCCATCCCAAAAAAATCTGGACATGAATACCGAGTGACACAGGATATCGGGCCACCCCTGTAACTTCTGCATTCGTGAACGGATTTTTCTGAAAATTGGTACAGTTATATAAGCAACCATTTCGGATTTGATCACATCACAATCCCATATGGCGGACTTCTGGTTTTTCTGGAAATGCCAATAACTTTGTTTTTTCAAATGGAACACTCTGTATATTTTTACATATTCAAATTCAACAGGTCCAAACCTCATGTCAAATGTCATTTTTTCAAAACAATTGAAATTAAAATTATTTTTTTATTTTACCTCGTGGATGAATGAGATTTGGTCGCAAATGACAGAAAAACTTAATTTTTTCTGAAAAATTATTTTTTGTGTCATTTATTGATGAATCAATTCAGTCACAGCACATTTTGATCAAAAATAAAAAAAATTCAAATGAAATCCCTTTCGGCCACCTACCTGTCTCTCTAGAACATTCATTAAGGAACAAAATTACATATCATTTTTGTATTTCGGTGCAGTAACAAATTGTATACATTCAAAAATCTACAACTAGTTCATGAGTTTCCTTGCAGTTCGAATAATTCTTCAACTTAGTAAGCTGTGGAAAACAACATTTCTGAATCGTGTGAACTAATTGTGTTTCGCTGTCATCTTTCATCTCAACTCTCGAAAATTAGTTAACTTCCGAGAATTAGTTTAGTAGAAATGTAAAATCAAAATTATAGGTTCACAAGAAGTGAAGAGGTTGATATGTTATTAATTTACGGAGAATGTATTTAAAAGAGTGTTGCCGCTTGTCAATTATACGCTGAACGATACCCACACAGAAAATAACCCAACAATGGGGAAGATGATCGTAAGTGAGGAGGCAGAAATGAACGTTTTGCTTATGTTGATTTTGATCCAACCGCTTCGATGCGGTAATTGGAATACCAATGCATTGTAAGTCGAGAAAACGCTGGAAGAATTTAAAAAAACATCATCATCGTGCTTATAAGTATAACTTACACCATTAGTTGACAAGATTCAAGAATGTTGTTTTCCACAGCTTACTAAGTTGAAAAATTATTCGAACTGCAAGAAAACTCATGAACTAGTTGTAGATTTTTGAATTTATACAATTTGTTACTGCACCGAAATACAAAAATGATATGTAATTTTTTTCCTTAATGTATGTTTTAGAGAGACAGTGGCCCATAGGGGTTCCATTTGAAAAAAAAGAATTTTTGATCAAAATGTGATGTGACTGAATTGATTAACCAATAAGTGACACAAAAAATAATTTTTCAGAAAAAAATAAGTTTTTCTGTTATTTGCGACTCATTGTAATAGCTTCGACCAAATCTCATTTATCCACGAGGTAAAATAAAAAAACAATTTTAATTTCAATTGTTTAAAAAAATTACATTTGACATAGGGTTTGGACTTGTTTTGACCTGTTGAACTTGAATATGTAAAAATATACAGGGTGTTCCATTTGAAAAAACAAAGTTACTGGCATTTCCAGAAAAACCGGAAGTCCGCCATATTGGATTGTAATGTGATCAAATCCGAAATGGTTGCTTATATAACTGTACCAAATTTCAGAAAAACCCGTTCACGAATGCAGAAGTTACAGGGGTGGCCCAATATCCTGTGTCACCCGGTATATATAAAAAAATGTCGAAAAAACTGTGCCGTTGCTAACAGAACCATTAATGATAATAATGGATTATGCAATGACAAAGATATTGCAAACGGATTTGCTACTTTCTTCGAATAAACTTTCAAAGATAACGGAGCGCCGGTAAATTCCACGCTAATTTCTGAAAATGGCCATTGAAAGTGGCGATATTAGTGAACAAGAGATCAAAAATGCTATCAAAACACTAAAACTCAAAGCGGCTGTTGGAATTGATGGCATTCCAGCTTACTTTTTTAAGGCTGACTTATTGAAGCAACCATTGACCGTGATTTTCAATCGCTCCCTAAGAGAAAATCGTTTCCTAAACCTCTTTAAAATTGGCCGGGTAACCCCCATACACAAAAGCGGTAACAAAAGCAATATAAGACCCATAACAGTCCTTCCAGCTCCGTCGAAGATTTTTGAAGGGGTAGTATATAATCGACTAGTATAATCACGTCGACTCAGTTATAACGACCAACATTTATTCATAACAGACTACCATCACCAACTATGCGCTTAGTATTTCGTACATATGGAATAAGAAATGGCGGTCAAATAGATGTTATATACACTGACTTGGCCAAAGCTTTCGATGAAGTTAACCACGAGGTTTTGGCCCAGAGATCAAAAGCATTCGACTTCACTAACAAATCTCTTGATTTCTTTCACTGCTACCTATCAAACATAATACAGTTTGTGCAGTTCAACAACGTATCTTCGTTCGAGTTCACTGCCACTTCAGGCGTTCCACAGGGATCAATTTTAGGACCGCACCTATTCGTGTTATTTGTTAATGACCATACCCAATATATTGAGCATTCTCAATTTCTCCTATATGCCGATGATCTCAAGCTATTCAGACGAATCGGAAGTGAAAAAGACTCTGTTACGCTCCAAGACGATCTCAATAATCTAATTACTTTTAATTATCCGACCTCATCTCTCAATGGAGGTCAATGCAAAAATAATGAGTTTCACACGAAAGAAGTCACCCAATCTCAACGACTATCTTATTTTTTTATTTTTTTTCCTTTTTTATTTAACGTCGGCCTATTTCTGCTACCAAGGCTAAACACCGACGCCGGTGAGCACACTCCTCCCAACCGGAAATTTTGCCGAATCCTCTGTTGTTTCAGAGGTAGGGTTCTTTAACGAGCTCAACATCCATGAACTCAGGACCGACATCTTAACGTCCCCTCCGAAGGACGGCATATCTATCGTCTTATCTCGTGCTCATTGATAAGACGCCTGTAGCTGCGAATATGCAACTACGCTACAGTTGTTAGGACATTTAACGTGGAACTTCCTTGTCCGGTGGTCACCCATTCAAGTACTAACCACGCCCGACGTTGCTTGACTTCAGATATCGATAGGACTCTCGTCAACCTGACCAGCCATCGGTGCCCCTGACTATCTTATTAATGGTACCAATATGTAGAGAATCAATGAGATGAAAGATCTCGGGATCTTTTTCTCCAATGTTTCAGTTTCTCTGGGTACATTGAATACTTAGATCTGAAGTTCAGAAAAATGAGCTTTGTTCTAAGATCAAGCCCTGAATTCAATACGATACTTGCTTGTTACTTTCAAGTAAATTCGCTAGAATATGGATGTGTCATCTGGAATCCAGAGACTTTCTTATATTCCGATATAATAGAAAAAATCCAGAAACGATTATTAAGAACCATTTTCTTTATAAAACACAAGGTCTCTTATTCATATCTTTTCCAGCTAATTACTAGAATTCAATGTGCAACCACTGAAAGACCGTCGGAAGTAATTTTTGTTTTCAACATTCTTAGAACATTGAAAATACCTTAAATTCTCCATACTATTGATTTTGTTGTACCTGACATAAGAAGAAGATACAATCTATTTCGTGTCTCAAACAACATATCCCCTCTTCAACAATGTCTAGAGACCGCCAATGAAATGGTGAGAAACTGTGATCTACATATATTCAGTATTATAGAGAGACAACTCCTTCGAATGCTCAAATGTGTCTGAACACTGACCATTCCATCCTATATTAGGCTAAACTGTATTATTTTAAACTATACTATTCAAACTGTATTGGTTTTTAACTGTATTGTATTCAATGAATATTGTGTGTTGAGGACTTTAAAAAACTGTGCACTATGTAAGTGGAAATCTTTCTGTTTGTTACTCAGTATAAATAACAACGTTACGCTTTCTCTCGCATAAATAATACTTCCTTCCTAATCAAACTTCCCTCTGAGATCATACATTATTCACGAATATTTTATTACATAAAAAATTGCTGGCTTTTTACATTTTCTCTTCCCTCTCCTTTGTCTTTCTGATTATCTTGCTCTCATGTAATATATGGCAATATAAGCATTTTTTGTATTTCATTATATTCTACTGTTTAGGCAATGGTTGAAAAAGGGAGTAGCCACTCACCCAACAATCTCCTCTCAGATGAATCCTTGGGCATCCTGATGTCCAGCTGCGCAGACCCGATTTCCGAGTGCATGAACAATAGCATATCCTTGGTATTGTCAGACATAGTGGAAGCGTCTCTATGTAAAATACCGGAAGCAACGTGATTGTGGGCCAGCCCCGTGTAGTACTCTCTCTTGACTTGCACTAGAGACGTCCAGCTGTAGGGCACGAAATCTCTTACCGCGTCGTGGGTGATCAAAAGGTGGACGTCGTTGTAACATTCTGCCAGGTGAGCCGCTTCCTGAGATAGATCGAGACATATATCTATCGAACGCTTTTCTTTGGATTGAAGTTGAAGTTTCTCTAAGAGACATTCTCGGGCTTGGGCCTAGAAGGAAACAGGCGTTATTCAATATACAATTGTGATAATGTACTTCGATTATTACACAAAAAATCCAACTATCATAGAACGATGGAGTGCTTGCGTTATGTCACGTTTGTCTTTGCCATTGAATTAAAAAGGTATTCGAACGCAAGCCTCACACAACGAGCGTCCAGTAACAAATATGGATTGATATATTCCCAGGTCATTTGTATCTGAAGTCTTCTGACCTCGCACAATGAGTTTGTTGAACTTTTTCCATAGGAATATGTATGTATGCGAAGATTCGTTGGAAAAAAATTATCGAAAGATGCAAACAAGCGTTGCAACCTCAAGATCGTTCCGTGAGAGTTAAATGTCGATTGCTTCCAAATGAAAAACAAGTTCACAAAACAAACAAGAAAATGATATACTTGTTTGGGCCGGAGATGAGAGATGCTATAAACTTTATGGTTCGAGTTTTTTGCTGTATAATTTAGATCTGGGATTTTATAGCTTAGACAGATCGAGAGGAAATATATTCGAGTGTCATGGAAAAATGGGGCAGAAAATTGGGATAACTATTTGGAAAAATGGGTTATTAGAAACTACAAGTATTTTACAGGGTGAGTTCAAAGTTTTTAGGAAAAAGTAGTTTAACGCTGGCTTTAATTTTATTCTTGGGGTGAACCACATGTACAAAAATACTTTGTATTTATGCAGGTGATTTATGCACCTGTACTTGTATTGATGCCAATGCACAAAAAGTTTTATTGAATTAGGAGATGATCGGTAACATAAAATACGCGGGTTTTACGGGAAATAAGAATTTTATTTTGGTTTAAATAATGAAAAAATCAAATTATGAAAATGAAAGTATGAACTAAATTTGATGTCGATAGATATGATTTTATTTGTTCATTTTATTATATTGCTATTGTTTTTTCGATGAATTTCCTTTAACGGTGTTATATTTTTTTCATGTTTTTTTTTATTCAATTAAAGAATTGAAATTAAAGTTATTCCGTGTATTATTTGAAACTAGAGTAAAGAAAAAGATAAATTGAATTCAATATAAAAGTCATTTTATTGGAGAAGGAAAGTATATGTAATTTTTTCATAGTTAGAAAAATATTATTTCAGAAAAAAAAATACTATATAATTTTTTTGAAAAGAAAAGTTGCCAAAAGAGTCCTTGCATGCTAAGCCGAGGCATAATTTATTGTTCTGAAGGACAGGTGACTAAAATTGAATTATTCATTGCCCTCAAATTCTGGTTAATTCAATTCAATTATTTTCAAAATTTGTTAAATGCGTCGAAAAATCTCTTTTTGTCCATTCCGCTGATTACAGCTGCCCGTATAATATTCAAAATATTATATGTATTCTTTTGGTCTTCTCAGAAATAAAAAAACCAGATAGTGTGACTATATGGGACATCAGAGAAAGATAGTGTTAGTAAGTATGAATATTATTATTTTTTTAAAGTACAGTATATTATTTCAGTGTATTATAACTGGTGACATTCGGCAAAATTGTTTTTTTTTTAGAATTTTTTTTTTTTTGAAAAAATTAAAAAAAAAAGAGAACGGTCATTAAAGATTTCCGTTCCCCGTTACAGCGGTGTCTGGGATCGTCGCAGGCATACCCCCACCCATTGGCATAGGTACATGGCGGTCCTAGGCCCGTGTATAATGAGTACAGCCAGAATTTTGTTTTAGGAGGAGCTGAACTGGATATAGGTAGTTGAAAATCGAATCGAATTGAATTGAATATCAAGCACCCCATGCATTTTTACATAAGTAAATTTTTTTTGGTCAATGCCTATATTCTTATCATTTTACTCTTCTCAATCCATTGCTATATAAGCATGTTATTCAAGTTATTTTTTTCATTTATTGGTGCATAGCTTCTTCCCTTGATTTGAGCCATATATTATTTGGTGGGGTTGAATTAAACCATATTTCGACTTCTCAGAGGCTATACTGATGATGAAATCGTCATAGTGATAAATTATAGGTTTTACAGAAATAACGCGTTTTCATGCATCTGATGGACCCATAAAAAAAATCGAAACGTGGAGTTCATCCTTCGATCTCCTTCATAAGAGTCATTTTTCTTTGGTTGATTTTTTTCTATAAATCAAATTTTTCTGATAGTAAAATTTTTTGGAAAGGATATTTACAATTCTGGAAAATGGGTATTCTAGATTTCAACAATACATTATTTGTTGGGGTTTGGTAGAATCATGTTTCGACTTCTGATGATGAAATTCTTATAAAGTTGCTGGTGACCATCTTCCTGGTGACCATCTTCAGACGTTTCCACATACCGTTGGACACCAACTAAGACAGTCAAAGTCTTCGCAATAATTTAAAATATGCAGAAATTGTCAGCAACATCCATTTGGAAAAAAAGTTCTGTTGACATATTCTCAAAGTACCTGAAGAAATTCTTCGAAGAAGTACGATCCAACTCATTAATGATGAGATTAATGAAAGGTACAATGCAAATCACAATTTTTTTTTTCAAATATTATAGAACAATAAAACATATTTTTGTTTTACCCTTGTGGATATTCTATTACAGCTCAAGCAGGGACTATGGTGAATTCTTCCACTTTGGAGAAATGCTCGCACTTGGTCTGGTTTGCGCTTATAAAATCAATCAACCAGTTTTTTATATAAAAAAAATTATTTGGGTGATTGTGAAACATAAAAATATGAAATTCACCAGGAATTCTAAAAAATCATTCTCAATTCTCAATCCTTTTATTGTATAACAAACTATAGTAGTCGAAACAATATAATAATCGAGTTTTTTTTTAATTCCTTGTCAATGTCGTATCAAACATTATTCGAATCTTAACCAATTATAAGTAGAACGAGAAGGGATTGAATCAAATCAATCAATAGAACGGATAAAACCGAAACAACATTGAAATACGCTCGAGATTTTAGAAAGCATATTTAACTGGGAGTTACGAATCTACTTTCATAGCCTGCAAAAGTTGATGTTGAATAGTCTGACGGGGTCTCGAATTCATTCTCGGGTTACGGTGTAAACACCGTTAAAAAATTCCAGAAAAGAACATCCAAATCAAATCGTAGTTAAAAATTTTGCATAACCAATAGTGATTATATAGGTTTTTTTTTCTCGGCAAATTTATTTTACTTCTATAGCCGGGTACTTTGAATGAGCATGCATATGCGTGTGTATCGACTCGGTACATTTGTTAAAATAAATTTCCCCGCACGCATCTGTGTTGTTTCATGCATACACAGCTTCACATCAGGAAACACAAACATACGCTATAAAGGGGTTAAGGGGTTTAAAGCAACCAGAGGCTGACTTAATACCTAGAGAGGTACGATATCAATCTTTTAGACGTGCCAATTTGCAAGTTGAGGACCGACCGCTCTATAGAGAGCGTGGTAAGACGGAAAGTGGATAGTAACTGTCGTTCACACAAAAGCGTGAAGGGGATATATTATCCATGGGTACTCAACCTTTAGGGGGGCATGATGTTTGTTGTATTGTTTCAGTCCTCTGTGGTCATTCGTGTGTTCAAGTAATAGCATAAGTTATTATAGCTAGTACTGCTTATAAAGTGATTTCAAATTTTTCGAAAAAAGATAAAATAAAAAACCAAAGCGATTCTGGGTCCACGAAATATATAGAACTCGGGGATGTTTGGGGATGCTCTGCACTTTTAAGGCAGTTGAAAAATTTTGTTAGGATGATGTTAGAGGATTTTGAATATTTAATTAATAGCACTGGACCAAAAATTGTAAAAAAGACCCGGGATTGTCTCACTCGAAATGATACCACGAATGCCCAAAACTTTCACAACACTAAAATAACTTTGCGATGCAAGTGGAACTCACATCAACCTGACTTCGTGCCACGTGGTCGACGTCTGTCTCCCGCATCAGCAGGAAGTCGATTTCCGTCCCGGTTCATGTCTGTAATCAAATCTTGCATGTTAAATTTGACCCACTTCCAGTTGCGCGATTAACGTAAAATTTGGCAGGTCTCCATAGTTTCCGTGTCAATGTATTTTGGCATTTGTGCGAGAGGAAAAAAATGAAATGGCGGCTCTAAGATGGCGGACGAGATTTGTGTTTATGGTCCGATTCGCTCAAAATTGGTATGTGGGGGTTTTCGGAGTCGAAGATTATCAACTTTTCGTCAAAATTAATAAAATAAAAATGACGGCTCCAAGATGGTTAACGATCTCTGTGATTATGGTACGATTCTATTCAAAATTGTATTCAGATGGTCTCCTCATTGAAGCACACAATAGCTCAGAACTTAAAGGCCTCATAATGACATTGCATTAACAAAAATGCATAGATTAAGGCGTACCTACTCAAAACAGCCAACGGCTCTGGTCATGTTCATTCGCGGCGACTCGCGACAAGTTAAACATGCGCTGAGTCGTTGCGAATGACTCGTCCAGATTTGGTTGTGCATATGCATGAGCCTGGACTCAACGCATGCACATTCAATTCAGTACGCGGCTTACGATGTTGATAGTGAGATAGCTCCAGAACCATTCATGTCTGATCAAAATAATACTAATATCACTGAATCTAATGATGATAAATACGGCCAAACGAAAATAGAATTATAATGTTTTTTCAAGATTTTTTTATTGCAGTGCTGAGGAGTAGGATTGGAAATAACCAAGTGTTTTATTGTAACTGCTCTAGTGGGATTATAAATGATCCAGTAGATTCAGTGAATATATTTACTTCTAAATTTTTGTTGATTCTTTTTCAATATAAATTCTTGATTCATTCAGAGGCAAAAATGTATCATACAAACATATAAGAATATTTGTAATTTCAACTGAAAAGTCAATATTTTATGGGAACATAGAAATACGTTAAGTTAAAATCGACCTTTTCTGGACCAGGTATACTCTACTTAGTAGGAGAATTCAATTTCTGTATATGTAATAATAATTTTATGACTTTTTTAAATTATTATTATTGTACCCAAATTTAATGATGATTAATAAATTCCATACACATTTTCTCAATGCTTGTTCTCTCATCGATTACTCCATCAATAAAGACTCCCACATTTCTCCAAATATTTACAGGGAACTACCAATGAACTCTCAGTTCTGATTGGAATTTTTAACAGCACTCGAAAGCTCACTATTCTAATACCCTTGCAAAAAATATTATTATTCCTCTTTCAGTTTTTTTTTCCTACAACCTAACTCAATTTCTGATAGCGTAATCCGAGAAACACCTCTGTTTTCGGAAAATATCAAGGAAAAATTATTTTTCGACAATATATTCATGTTTAGCGGCCCCAAAAATTATTAAATTAGTTTTTTAAATACTGAAATTTTGCAAAGAGTTTGGTCTAAAATTATCTGTCCCATTCTCATTTTCCGATTAAATAGACGTTTGAAACAAAAACCAAAATCGGAACTTACCAGCATCAACTGTACGAACATATCCAGCATCTCAGGTCCCAAATCCATAGACGGGGCATTGGTGAAATTTTCATTTATATATTTGAAGGTCCCTGCTGCTCTGAGAAAATTGTCAACTGCTGCATCCAGTCCTTTTGCAGTTGATCTGTCCTGTTTGGCTCCAATTTGGGTATATACAGCTCCTATATTAAATAGTACACATGCTTTCTCAAAAGCTACAGTCCTTTGACAAGATGGCACACCTGAAACGAGGAATTGAAAGGGTTAATGTTAATTATTAAGGATTGTTCGTAATACGTGTTTTAAGTTTTTGAGAACTATGAAGAATTTATGGGCAAACAATAAAAATCACATAACCATATGCTCATATTAGTTGATTCCGGGCAGAGTTGTATATTTTGATTTCCGCTAATATGAAACCACTGATATAAAAAACAAATAATGCTTTCCTGGTTCTGAATTGAAAAATACAGAAAATATTCCTGTTACCAGAAGACTGATTGAACTTTCTTATTGGATGAAACCGACCATACCCAAATTTGAATATTCACATGAGTTCCCATTTTTCTCAATTTTCGCACAATTATGAACCATCTTTCACCAGAGAAATAATGTTCATTAATATCTTCGGGAATGTTGTAAATATCCTGTCTATAACCCTGATTCAGAAGTGATCGGATATTGGAAACAATTTCTTCCGATCGTTATAAAGATTTCAAATTATAATTTTTCAGTCATCAGTGTTGCCTTTGATCTGTCTCCACCAATATTTCACTACGTTTCTCATTATTATACATCACCAGTAATTTTCCTGTAGAGAGGAGGAACCTTGATTGATCTCAACTTTTATATAAGCACTCACTGAGTTTTTTCACTCCTTGACATTAATACTGAAAAACAACTAATTTCCAGTAATTTATAGCTACGTTCATGTTTGTTTATTAGTCGGGTCAGTACGATTCTGATGATTTTTAATAAAAATGTTTGTTATATTCAATTATATAAAATCAGAAACATTTTGAGTGAGACATTAGAAGTATTTACACTGTTTAACAAAAAAAATATACCTTTTATGGAATTTAAAGTAGAATTTATGGAAAAGAATTTCAAAAATTTTCGTTAATAAATGTTAATTATCGAATAGTCAGACGCAAAATAAAATGTAGAAACATATATGTAGTAGGAATACAGGGTGTAATTATAACTGCTTGAACAAACCTAATAATTGATAGTCAATCAAAAAATTAAAAAATATGTTTCCTTTAAAATTTTTACCATAAGTCCTTAATGAGCCAGAAAACAAAAATATGTATTACTTCAACTCTTCATTTTTTCATTTTTTCCAATTTTTAACCACTGTAATTTGTTATGAAATGGCATTATACACCCTGTGCAAGAAGTTAGATTACACCATATATATATATATATATATATATATATATATATATATATATATATAATATGAAGTGGAGAATTGCGACTGTGAGAAATACATTAAAGGAAAAAATGGTGGCATTTCAGACAAATTATTAAATTAAAGAAAAAACCATTCAAGCGGGATTCTTCGAACCCTCTCTAGTTAGATGCTCTACCAACTGAGCTATTGAGGACATGGATTCCATCCGCATATTTGTAAATCGCTTTCTCCCATAATTTAATGTTAGTATTGAATGAATGTTATTTTTTGTGGAGTAACAACGTTTCTTGACATGTTTTTTGGGGTAACTTTCCACAGTCTGAAAACGAAAATATAATCAGGAAAATCCATTCAAGTGTAGAAAGGGCAAACTAATTAGTTCACCCCGATAAGTTACTGCGTTCACCAAATTATATTTGCTATGAGAAAAATGATTCAATTTGAAGATGAAACGGATTGGACATAGGTATGATCTGAGAAAATCATTTAGAACAACAAACACAAACAAAACCATTAAACGCCTAAGAAAGTACCAAAAACTGTATTTACAACATACCTTGTTCGTGTGGTGACATATAGGTGACACGTCAAGACCATTAGAATGCGCCAAACTGAACATCAGAGTTACATCAGAAATCGACAATTAACCGGATAAAAAATTGCAGAACATATCCTCACATCCAATGGCGATCATACGATTGAATGGAATAGGACGAAAATCTTGATGAAAGAACCATATCAAGAGAGGAAAAAAATTTAAAGAAACGGCCGGTATTCTTCTTTCCAATAATAACTACTTTTCAACAAATTCTGTTCTGTTCCCTTAATTTGATGTTAGTGTTAGGAAGGTAGAAAAGATCTCGAGTGATGCTAACATTTAATTATGGGAAAAAAGCGATTCACAAATATCCGGATGGAATCTATGTCCTCAATAGCTTAGTTGGTAGAGCATCTAAGTAGAGATTTAGAGGTCGTGGAATCGAATCCCACTTGAGATGGTTTTTTCTTTAATTTAATAATTTGTCTGATATGCCACAATTCTTCTTTTCATGTATTTCTCACAGACGCAATTTTCCACTTCATATTATATATTTGGTAAAATCAGTGAATATCTGAATATACCCTAAAACACCCTTAATGGATTACACATGCTCTTTGGCATAACTTGACCATATGCAGAATTAATTTTAACATCTCCATGACGAGAATTTTTCTAGTTTTTAAATAAAAGTGGTTGTAATTTACTTATTTTTGAAGCAATGCATTGTTTAATAATCTGCTCAATTGTTTTCGTTCCTGATTATGTACGCTTACCTCTGTAATGACATCCTCAAGTATTTCTAACATTTTATGGAGTACCACGTGACTCAAACTTGATCTTTTTACATTTTTAGATGTCTTGAAAAAGGAAATAAACGATTCCGAAAGTTCGACCATATAACAAAGAGTATTCTTTAACTGCATCCTCAAGATAGTTTCGTAGATTTTTCTCTTCAACTTCAATATATATATATATAAATATATATATATATATATATATATATATATAATGTAAACTACTAGATATTGATGTGACAATGCATCGATGTTCTATAGGCATCTCTATATCTGAAAAATTAGAAAATTTTCATAACTACATGCTAATTCCTTAAAAAATTCATGAAATCAAATGGTTATATAGTTGAGTTCGTTTATTCACCGAATAACAGACAGTTCCACTCTGGATATTTTATAGAGGGTAACAATTATCAACCCTCAATAGTCGTGAAGAGAAGTGTCGAGACGAGACAATAGAACACTCATTTCCCTCGAGAGAAACATTTTGTTTGTCGAAACGTGATCAAAATATTTCTACTTTCTTCATATTCATATGAACGGACTTCTATCTCACCTGTTAATGAATCAAACCATTCGAAATATATTCCCAATGATCTGTCGGGAGGGAAGAACCTCCTCTCCACGAAGTAGAGCTGATTGTAATACCTAAACAGTAACGCAATGCCGCTGGAGTCCCTCAATGGGGTTCGCATGGCTTGCCTGGTGTCCATGAAGTCCGAGATAGCATCTTCGTGTTGATTGGCGTTTTCGCTGTAGTGTTCCAAAATAAAGTCCTTGAAGGGGTCTCGGAAGTCTATCTCTTTTGTTTCCTTCAGACCTAGAGGTATCATCGACATTACGGCATCTGTGCTGGAACTAAAATAAAAGTCATAAAAATAATTGCGAAATGTGAAATGACAGAAGTTTTACACACACCAGTGACGTGCTATTGACGGACCCGTGATTCTACCAGCAAAATTTCATATTGATGTCTATTTGCTTTGTCACTGTCACGTGCCGGGCGAGTATGAATAACACCCTTCATATCCTGAAAGAATATTTTCAATTTAATCGGTAAAATCGGCACTGTCACGTCACTGGTGTGTGTGATCTACCTTTTTAAGATCGCAATAGTGATAACAATAAAAATACAAACATACTTTTACACCAAATATATTACATTACAGATGTCGTCGTGTCGAATCATTCTTCAACGAGAAATAACCCCTATTCTCTTTTGAATGAAATAATGTTATTTTCATATTTGGGATAAATGGTTACAGAGTTTTATAGCCATAGGATTGATTTATATTCAGCTTCATTTTAAAAAATTCTCGATTGTGTGGAAAAAAAAACAGAGAAAATACGCCAATCGAAAATTTCAGAATGAAGCGGAATTAAATTAATCCCCTATGCTCGGACTTTAGTTATGGTACGTACTTGCATAGTATAAACAAAACCAACCTAAATTCTTTTCGTAGTAATGTGTAGAATGTAAGGAAACAATTGATGAAGCCCCAAGCCAGGGGCGAAACGTTTTGTGAATCATAGTTAAATGTAGAAAATAAAATATTTAATTGAAACCTGTCCCAGTCGGAATCTGAAACACTAACAGTTTTTTTATTTTTCCCTAAAGTTGACGTTTTCTTCTATTCCATCACATTTGATTGTCATTATACCATCAATACTATAATAATATAGTTTATTCACTAATGTAAAACAACAAAAATTATATACAATACGATACAATAATACATTTCAACTACTCGATTTTGAATAAACTCAGTACCTATTATCCTTTCTTCAAACTCCTCTGCCACAGTAAAAGTTATGTTATTCCTGATAATACTATTCTTTATATTATATTTGATTCACGTAAACCATTAATCCAACTTTGGCATACAAAAAACATAAGAAATTATGTCCAGAAAAGGATATTATCATCTAAACACACGTTATATAGAAACATAAAAGAAACAAAAATAAATCTCACGTATTACCACTCAACGATAATATCCGACTTGTTTATCCTACCCTAACGCTCATGTATCATTTTAAATTTCCCGCAAGCAGAACAGAGTTCGGACCGTTTCGTACACCTTTGGAATCGTATGAGCAAGGGCTAGACGCTTGTCTCACATACTCGTATACAGGGTGTTATGTAATAAGTGTCCGATATTTTACAGGACGATTCCTCAATTATTAATAAGGTGAAAAGTTCATATAATCATGGGTCCGCAAGGCCCTCATTTTTGATATACAGGGTGTGGAAAATTTATTTTTATTTTGATTTTTCGTAAATAATTTTCAAAATAATGTCGATATTCGGAAGAAAATTGGTATTTGGGCATTTTTTAATATGAGAAATTCAAATTTGATCTTAGTTTGGCCCTTAATTGTAGGGGCGTCGCCTACAGTTCTTTTTCTCTGATGAGGAGTCAGTACTTTGTCGTGCATATATGTATCACCTTTTCTAGAAGAAAAATCGATTCCTCTATCATTTTTAGGTAAAAAAGGTATGCTTTCCAAAAGTCGCTACAAGCAGCCGTTTTCGAGATATTTTGATATAAATTAATCGATTCATCCAATCTTCTTCTCATTGATTCGCGAACTCTTTGAACATGAAAGTATTAACTAGTAAGTTTATTCCAAAATTTTTTTTGTGCTGTCATGTCAAAAATAATATCTTGACGCATAGTTAAATAGTTTTATTTATTAGTATTGTGATTATTTGTTGAAAAATGGTGAACTTTACCAATGCAGAGAATGATGACATACCTTTTACATACGTACTTGCTAACGAAAATGCATATGAGGCTAGACGTTTGTATCAGGAGCGTTATCCGAAACGCACAACTCCTACTTAAAAACGTTTTCAAGAATTCACGCTCGGTTAAGGGAAACAGGAAGTTTTGAGAAAGCTAGTCATCTTTCGGGTGCACATCGGATGGTAAGAACCCCAGAAACCGAGGAAGCAGTTCTTAAACTTAAACACCCGGAAACAAGCTCCAGAAAAATAGCGCTGACGTTAAACATTTCTTATGTTCTGGTATGGAAAATTTTAATTGATAATTTGTTATATCTCTACCATATTCAAAGAGTTCAGGCACTACTCCCTCGTGACTTTCCGTTACGTATCAACTTCTGTCGTTGGTTTCTCCAATGCCATATTCAAAACCCTTCATTTGAAAATCAAATCCTCTTTACCGACGAAGCAAATTTCCCACGCAACGCTATACGCAATTTTCACAATAATCATTTGTGGTCAGAGGAAAACCCCCATGCGATACAGGAATCACATTTCCAAGAACAGTTTTCTCTTAACGTGTGGGCAGGAATCCTTGGAGATTATTTAATAGGTCCATTCTTTATTCCGGGAAGATTGAACGAAGAGAGATATCGTAATTTTCTTGAAGAAGATTTGCCTATTTCACTTTAGGATGTGCCGCTTAGACTACGAAATGAAATGTGGTTTATGCATGACGGTGCCCCGGTACATTTTAGCAAGCAAGCTTGAGAATTTTTAGATCAAACTTTTGGCAACCGTTGGATAGGTCTGGGAGGGCCTCAACCATGGCCCCCAAGGTCACCAGTCCTTAACAGTTTGGATTTTTTCCTGTGGGGACATCTGAAACTCTTAATTTACCAGACACCTATCCAAAATGAAGAAGAATTGAGTAATCGAATAATTGACTCTTGTAGAACGATTCAAAATACTCCAGAAATTTTCCAAAGAGTGCGCGAATCAATGAGAAGAAGATTGGATGCGTACATATAGGCAAGAGGTGGACATTTCTAACATTTATTGTGATTTTGATTCAGATTTATATCTAGTGTTCCGTTGTTATTGTTGTTAAAATTACGTTTGAAATGTTTCTATGTTGAATAAAAAAAAAGTTTTCAAAATATTTCATTTTTGACAAACAATGCATCGAATAATTCAAATTCTCGAAAACGGCTGCTTGTAGCGACTTTTGAAAATCATACCATTTTCACGTAAAAATGATAGAGGAATCGATTTTTCTCCTAGAAAATGTGATACATATATGCACGACAAAGTTCTGACTCCCCAAAAAATACAAAGACCTGTAGGCGGCGCCCCCTATAATTAGGGGCCGAACTAAGATCAAATTTGAATTTCTCATATTGAAAAATCCCCAAATACCAATTTTCGTCCAAATATCGACATTTTTTTAAAAATTATTTACGCAAAAACCAAAATAAAAATAAATTTTTACACCCTGTATATAAAAAATGAAGGCCTTGCGGACCCTGGCTTATATGAACTTCTCAACTGAGGAATCGTCCTGTAAAATATCGGAGACTTATTACATAACACTCTGTTCAATAGAAAAAGACAGAGACAGAGATAAAGTCGCATGGAGGGGGCCCAACGCTTTTTTCATACGTGACGATTTCTACCAGTTAACACCTATTTCAAGCCGCGTAAAGGAATATACCTTTTTTCCTCGAGATTTGTACGAACGTACTCAAAAAGATCGCAGGAAGCATTTTCCGACGATCTACGTAGATATCCGTTCTGGTGATGATGTACTTCAAAAGAAAAGACATAATTTTTTGTAAATACTTATTTATTATACCTTACTTATTGTTGGAGGCACAGTAATTGGTCGATTATTTTAAATCGCAACTTTCAAATCTTTTGGAAACCAAGTTGTACAGATAAATTTATATTATGACTTAACGGTTTCAAAATGAATATGAATTGTTTTGATAATTTTTGTTGTCAAGCAATGTGTCTATGGAAATCACGTTGATCTTCTATTTGTCCTTGAATCCACATGCAGAAGTCATACTGCAATGCATAGTCTCGTTTTTGAAACGTGCAAATAAACTTTGGCTTATAGGCATGACATTTATTTTTCGTAAGAATCTTAACATAGATTTTTTTTCACCCGTATAAGCAGAAATTTCTTGGGTTTTCAACAACTGCCTGAAGTACTTCTAAATGATTAGCTTCAGTACATGCAGTACGTTCATTTTTATTATATTAGAGTCAAGACCCTGTCTGTTGAAATTAAAAAATTCTGCTACAGTTGAATAATAACTTTTTGTCTGGACGTCGATCATTGAAAATATATGCTGCTTCACGCACTGGTTTATAGTTATCTCCACATATTAAAACTAATTCTGCCTTCTCGGCTACCGTTTACTGTCTTGGAGGAGGCATTTTGAATCAAATAAAATTAATAATCTAACAATAATTATTCAAGAATGAAAAATTAATGACACCAAACTGTCATAATGTTTACTTTTAACACCCATTTGTTTTTTTCCATGGGTTTTTTAATATACAGGGTGATTCAAAAGTAGTTTAACAAACTTCAGGAGGTGATTCCTCACAATATTCTAATATGAATTGTCCGAATAAATGTATGTTTGGAAACGCTTCGTTTCCAAGATACAGGGTGTTTTATTTTTATTTTCGTTTTTTTCAAATAACTTTCGAAATACTGACCTTAATCAAACGAAAATTGGTATTGAGAGGTTTTTTGACGTGTCAAATTCGAACCTGATGTTATTATTGCTCTAACTCGTAGGGGGCGCCACCTACACGTATTTTTCTTTTTTGAAGATTCATAACTTTTTTTAGCGTAAGTCTAGCGCATTTTTCAGTGAGAAAATCAATTCCTCTATCATATCTACGTAGAAAAGCTACCCCTGTTACGAGTCGCTATAAGCAACCGTTTTCTAGATATTTGGACTTGAAAATTGACTTCGATTATTTGATAATCGATGCGTGTTGAAGTTATTGCCATTATTTTGCATTTTTCACAAGAATGCTTAGTACATGAATTTGACGTTCAAATAAGTAGTTTTGATAATTACATATTATGTGACAGTTAAACGTTTTGTTGTTTTGTTGAAGTTTCTGTAAGTTTTAAAACACGAATTTTGAAAAAATGGATTATTTAAACAATAATGCTCATTTAGCCGATATGCATTCCGTTTATGGCCTTGCGGATAGCAATGCGCGCGAAGCAAGACGTATTTACCAGGAACGATTTCCTAATCGAGTACTGCCTTCAGCTCCAACATTCACCAGTCTCCACCGTCGTTTGGCCGAAACAGGTAGCTTTAAGAGGGCAGCTGATATTATTGGAAGACCACGAGCAGTCCGAACCCCAGAATTGAACGAACTCGAGGAGAATCCAGAAACAAGTAAAAGAATAATTGCTGAAGATCTCAATTCTACTCAGTCCACAGTTTGGAGAATTATCCACGATCAACAATTTCATACCATATTCAAAGGGTATAAGCTCTTTTGCCAGGAGACTTTCCCCAACGCATTAGAAATTCGTATCCGCATGTGGTTTATGCATGATGGGGCTCCGGCCCATTTAGCCAGGGAATTCCTTAATACTGTCTATCCAAATCGATGGATCGGTAGGGGTGTAGAAGAACCTAACCAGGCGTGAGCACCAAGGTCTCCAGATCTAAACCCGCTGGATTTTTATTTTTGGGGACATTTGAAGTCACTAGTATATAAAACTCCAGTAGCGAGCGAGGAAGATCTAAGAAACCGAATAGTAGACGCCTGTGAAACAATAAGAAACACACCAATAATTTTTGAGCGGGTACGAGATTCAATGACTAGAAAACTGAATGCCTGTATCTTCGCTGAAGGTGGACACTTCGAACAATTTATTTGAATACAATTTAGTTTCCTTTATTTTATTTTATTCTACATATTCAAAATTTCTTGAAATAAAATGTTGATTTTCTTGCAAATTTTATTAAAACAAATACAGATTTTGCACCCTTGATACAAAAATAACTATTTCAAACGAGTAAAAATAAATAGAATAGGTGGCGCCCCCTACAAAAAACCAAAACTACTTACATAAACGTCAAATTTATTTCCTAAGCATTCTTGTAAAAAATGCAAAATAATGGTAATAACTTCAACACGCATCGATTATAAAATAATCTACTTGAAATTTTCAAGTCCAAATATCTAGAAAATGGTTGCTTATAGTAACAAGGGTAGCTTTTCTTCGTAGATATGATAGAGGAATTGATTTTTTACTGAAAAATGTGCTAGAAGTACTTTTAAAAGAGTTATGAATCTTTAAAAAAGAAAAAGACGTGTAGGTGGCGCCCCCTACGAGTAAGAGCAATAATAACATCGGGTTCGAATTCGAGACCTCAAAAAACCTCTCAATACCAATTTTCGTTTAAGGTCAGTATTTCGAAAGTTATTTGAAAAAAAACGAAAATAAAAATAAAACTTTAACACCCTGTATCTTGGAAACGAAGCGTTTCCGGACATATAGTTATTTGGACAATTCATATTCGAATATTGTGAGGAATCACCTCCTGAAGTTTGTCAAAGTACTTTTGAATCACCCTGTACATTTAAAATACAAATTGCGCACTTTAAATTAGAGCATTTCAATATGCATATTAACATTAATATCGTTTTACCTTGTTAAAAAAAGATTGCGAATTTTTTTAGTTGTGTTTAATATCGTTGCAACAAACATAAAGTTTGTGATTTCCTAAAAACTTAGAAAGCCAAGTTAATTTAACAAATATGCTTTAATTTTAACAGAGTCATGCGAAATTGATTTGATTTTGATTAATTTATGAAAATGTTGAGGGTGAATATGAAAAAAATGGGCAATTATTAATGCTTTTCAAAAAAAAATTTTCTGTTATTTAGGCATAACTTTCAATTTTGAACAACTTTCCTCAATAACGTTTTGCTGGATTTTCTTTCTGAAATAAGGGTACTGTTGTACAATTTTTAAAATTTTCGACCGACCCTGTATGCTGTTTGACTTGCAACGATTCTAAGTGCACCCAATATTATTACCGCATATTTCGACCATATTTGTATTTTGTTATTTTGTTGTGCTATTAATTCTAAAAATTCCCATATGTTGCACACTTACATGACCACACTATATATATATATATATATATATATATATATATATATATATATATATATATAGATATAGATATATATAGATATCTTGTTACCCAAACCGATGAATTACAAGTCATTAGTGTAAAAACAGCACTTTCACTTTTATGACGAGTTGTCCATTATTAAGTCAATACATTTTGGATTATACAGAAAATAGGTCGAAGTCAACTTCACTTCTTTAAAAACCGTTGATTTAAACGGAATCGAATAGCGGATAATAGAATGGAAACTTACCACGAGTGATAGGCTTTTCGTAATTTTAATCGAATTTCCATCCATTCATTTCGACAGTATTCGTATCAACTGATCTCTTCCGAGTTTGCATAAATGGAGATATATTTCCATCTATTTTTGAATACCGTAATAATAATATAAGATGGGTTACTTCAATTTCTTGGTTGATAAACAACTTCTCTCGTTATAACCTTGTCCCATGATTGAGTAGTAAAAATGACCTTGAGTATATTTAATTAACGGTTCAAAATAAACTGTTCACTGAATAATCTTTAGATTCTAGTAATAACGGTATGATGATCTTCATGGGAAATTTCATATCCATAAATTTGTATTGTGATTTCTGGTTTATGTCTTTATGATGTTGACCAAGATAATGGAATTTTTATTATGTTGTGGCTGTCGAATGGGTCAACAATAATAATAATAATTATTATTATAATAATAATATTAATAATAATAAAACTAATTTTGGAAGAAAGTAATCTTTGAGCGTGTATATTACAATTCTCAAGTAGGCTCTTCACGAAGATTCAAATAGAAGATTAAAAATGAAAAATATGATTCTTACGAATGTATACATAAAGCATAACCACCTAGATCACTAACTTCTTTCTTTAGTTCCTTTCAGGTAGATTTCATAGTATTCACGACTTTCGGAAAAAATGTATATATCTAATAAGAAATCGAAATTTGTAGACAAACTGGAGGCCACATTTTCCAACGGAATAGAAAGAAATATGGCACAATAATACTTTTCATCAATACTTCAGCTGAGATAGGCCAAATCGGTGCAGTAGTTTCAAAATGGCGGCTATTTCCATAAGAATATCAGCAAACTATATGTCATTTGATAGAGCTTTATATGAGTTCTATAGGTTTCATTGGAAAAATATTTCTCTAAGATGTAGGTATATAGGAAAATTTGAATACTTCTTCAACTTTTTATTGCAGAGTTTAAGGTTTATACAAAAATAGAAAAACTGTTTTTGTTTCCAATGGAAATCTAATGAATGTTTCCTAACACACGATTTCTCAGCTTGATTAATGGCAATTCCAGAATCAATAAATAAATTCTGGAACCTACCTTTCCGACTTGCCGCGCCATTGGAATTTTTTGTTAGTAGGGAGATGCATGTTGGATCCCTAACAAATATTTTTCACTTCCAGAAGAAGAGAAAAACCCAAAAATGAAAAGCAATAGATGAACATTAATATTTATTTACAAGAAGGAATTCTGTATTTTTGTTCTGAAAAATGTGTAGGTTATTAATCGCAAAAATCGCAAAACCACTGGAAAAGAATTTTAAAAAATTAAGGAACAAATATGTTTTGATATGGAAATTAGAATTATCTGGAATATAAAAAAATATGAAAATATCCAAATTATGGATTTTAATGGTACAAACAACAAATCTAGAAGTTCTTCTCCCAAACCCAGAAACAGAAAAAACTTTATCTATACTCTTAAATAATAAAAATGGCCAAAAGAAAAAAACAAGAAATACATAACCAGAAACTTATTTTCTAGATACCAATTCCAAGATTTTAAAATATGTTATTAACTAAAAAACCGCTTGTAATGGAAATATTTTACATCTCACACATCTAACCAAAATGTTTTTTTGGTTAAAATCCATTTGAACAGAATATTTTTTTTGAAATAGTTTTCCTACAGTGGATCCCAATTCGCCATTCAGGAGCTCAAAAGAAATACAGGACGATAGCACGTGAACACTAGGCTGCATTTAATTTATTTATATTCTAAATTTGAAAATAGGGAATAAATTGACGAATAGCAAAAAATAAAACTAATATAATGCGTAATTTTTACAAGCTTTTATTTAACTTGCTTCGTTGGTATGTCATTCTGTCATTCTTATCCCGTTCAAAATTTGTAATCCATTTTTGGAGCACTTGCTGATTGAGCGGAAATCGGGCAGGTGTTCATGATTCAGGTGACAATGCATTATGAAATTTTTATTAGAGAAAAAAACAAAATGGCGGCTCTAAGATGGCGGACGAGTTTTGTGATTCAAAAATGGTATGTAGGGGTTTTTGGGGTCCGAAATTATGAATTTTTTGTCAAAATTTTTAAATTCAAGATGGCGGCTCCAAAATGGTTTTGTGATTATGGTCCGATTCTATTCAAAATTTGTATGTGGGGGTTTTCGGGGTCGGAGATTATGAATTTTTTGTCAAAATTTATGAAATTGAAATAGCGGCTTATGGAATTTTTGTTTGAAAAAAAACAAAATGGCGCTCCAAGATGGCGGACGCGATTTGGGTTTATGGTCCGATTCGACTCAAAACTGGTATGTGGGATTTTTCAGGGTCGAAGATTATGTTTGTGTTTCAAAATTATTGAAATCAAAATGGCGGCACCAAGATGGCCGATGATCTCTGTGTTTATGGTTCGATTCTAATCAAAATTGGTATGTGGGGGTTTTCGGGGTCGGAGATTATGAATTTTATATCAAAATTTTCACAAAATATGGTAGACGAGTTTTGTAATTAGGGGCCTATTCATTCAAAATTGGTATGTCGGGGTTTTTGGTGTCGGAGAGTATGAATTCAGTCGAAGATCATTGATTTTAGTTGAAATTCATAAATTGAAGATGGCAAAGATGGCGGATGAGTTAATTTTTAGATGGTTTTCTCATTGAAGGCCTAGATAGCTCAGAACTTAATGGAAAGAAGGCCTCATAATAACGATGCTTTAACAAAAATGCATACTAAAGCACTAAATAAAAAATTTATAAAAAACTTATTCAAATGCACTGAAAAGTAAAAAATAATTGCTTTGGATGTGTGACGTAGGTTATTCCGTGAGTTATAGATTCAAAAGCTGACGGAAAAACCTAATTTTTAATTTTTTAGTGAAAGCTTGCCTTTGAAAAGGTTCTTTATTAATTATTTTAATGACTAAATGTTGGTATAAAGAGTTAAAATTGAATACAGAAATTATTTTATTCCGATTCAGATTCTGACCATACGGTGCTGCTGGTTCCTTTAATTATAACAGGCTTCAAATTGGTCTTCTTTATATTATCAAAATCCCACATTTGTGTTTCTACTTTGTTTTTGACATGGCAGATAAATTTTTTCCACTTATCCGGTGTAATAGTCGAAACTACCTCATTAAAAATACTTTTCATATCTGTAATCTTGAATTAGGTAGTTCTCCCTGCTACACAATTCTTAATATTAGCCCAAACGAGTTCAGTTGAATTGAGCTCACAATGATACGGTAACAATCTCAAAACAATCTTATTTTGAGTTGAGTCGATTGCGTATTTATTGAGTTTGATTTTCTGTTGTTTCAGAATTGCCAGAAGTTTTAGATTCAAACGCCCACAAACTAGCTTGAAAAAATATTTCCCCATTGCCAATACAAGCCTTTTTTGCCTAAAATAATGAAATTATGGATAGAGATATTTAAAAAAAATTATGTTTATTTCTCTAAATCATTCGATTTGATACTTACGATCGAACGTCATCCTGTTTGACATGAAAAATCGATCAAATTATAAATGAGTACCTATCCGAATTGACGGCTGAAAATATTGGATGCTTATCCGAGGGATTTCTCAATACGGTTGAAAGCCCATCGAAAAATGCTCTTATTGATGACGCAAGGGAATATTCTACTATACTTTTCGATTTGGTGTGTCCACCAGACTTGGGTCGCGTCAGTATAATTTATTTTTCTACTCTGTTTTTTTTAAAATAATTCCCCTCTCCATACTATTATCTCGCATCTCGCCCTCTTCCAATAGTAAACTATTGGACGTCGCGTCATTGAAATGTAAACTTCAATTTGCTAAATGGTTGAAATTTTGTAGATCTGGATTTTCGTTTATCGCCTACAGAACTTTGTGTATTGCGGGAAGCTCATATCTAAATAAATAATAGTTTAAAAAACTAAAAAACACGCTTTAATAGAAAACTAAACTAAAAAAAAGAAAATATTCTAAATGAGTTTGAAATAAGAATACAATGATTAACAACAAATTTATTTCATCGTAAAAAACGTGGGGGCTTTTGTTAATATTTAAAATTAAAAATCTTAAAAAGCACCCCACGCTTTTTTACGATGAAATAAATTTGTTGTTAATCACTGTATTCTTATTTCAAACTCATTTAAAATTATTTTCCACTTTTTAGTTTAGTTTTTTATTAAAGCGTGTTCTTTAGTTTTTAAACTATCATTTATTTTCAACTTTTCAGTTTTGTTTTCTATTAAAGCGTGTTTTTAGTTTTTCAAACTATTATTATTATTTAATTTTTTAACTATTATTCTCCAATTTTGAATAGAATCGGACCATAATCACAAAACTCGTCCACCATTTTGGAGCCGCCATCTTGAATCCTTCAATTTTGACAAAATAATCATAATCTCCGACTCCAAAAACCTCCACATACCAATTTTGAATGGAATTGGACCATAATTACAAAAATCGTCCACTATTTTGGAGCCGCCATCTAGAATTCTTCAATTTTTACAAAGAATCATAATAGTGGACCCCAAACCCCCACATACCAATTTTGAATGGAATCGGACCATAATCACAAAAATCGTCCACTATTTTGGAGCCGCCATCTAGAATTCTTCAATTTTTACAGAAGAATCATAATAGTGGACCCCAATACCCCCACATACCAATTTTGAATAGAATCGGACCATAATCACAAAACTCGTCCACCATTTTGGAGCCGCCATCTTGAATTGTTCAGTTTTGACAAAAGAATCATAATCTCTGACCACGAAAACCCTCAGATACCAATTTTCAAGCGAATCGGAACATAATCACAAAACTCGTCCGCCATATTGGGGCCGCCATCCTGTTTTTTTTTCAAACCAAAAATTGCTCAATGCATTGTCACCGGAATTATGTACACCTGCCAGATTTCAAATCATTCGTACGTCTAAAGTTGGGTAAAAATCGCACCCAAAGGAGTCGATTACAAACAAACATACAAGTGAAGCTAATAATATAAAGCGTGTAAAAAAGGTTGCACTTGGCATCTTATGGAAATTCTGTCAGCTTCGTAGACTGTACTTATAAATACTCAGAATAATTTCTTCCTCTTCCTCTTTCTTAACATAACATCCATCGGTTCATCTGCTGTATGTACTAGACTGTCAGCCACAGAAGTAAAACAAATTGAAAAGCGTATGTCAAAGACAACACAATTTCAAAACACGACACCATTTAATAAAAAACACCGATAACAATAACGAGATCTGTACATGAACTGAATAAAACCCTGGTAGAAATACAGTGCGGCTGCCTCGAGGGTTTTATATCCGATCGACCAATAGAGCAGCAGTTTTTTCCTACTGAATTACGGATTCGAAATTAGTGTAATATTATTATTTTGCATGTCTTCCAACCAGTCCGCCCCTGGGAGAGACGAAATGCAACCTTGATCATCAAATGAAGTTGTACGGTACACCGACCGACACTATTAACATATTTCCGTTCAAAAGACCCGAGGGCTTGTTTGGCCTGACCCACATCCGCAATCCGCAGCGTTCTCTTGATTTAATCCACAAACTGTAGAAAACAAGTTATTTATTTGCTGGCATTGGCGGAAGAGTGAGTTGAGATTTATTAATTTACCAAAAAAGTACGTTAATAGTGTCTAAATGTTTTTTTGGGAAGGCAGTACATTCCTTTGCATTTTTTGGGTTTTATCTCCCCTGGAAGTATAATTATTAGTTATATTTACCCCAAGAGAGCAAATAAGTAAATTTCCCCGATAAATTACTGCATTTTTTAACTTTGAATATGGGAATAAAAAAATATTAACTTGTTGTACGATCGAAAAAATGTTTGCTGATAATTCACAACGAAAATATATCAAATATTCATGAAAATATATTTCATTCCGTAACGTTTCTACTCTTCTGTTTTTTCCCTAGACTTCTTCGAATGAGAAACAAATAGTTTGGTAACTATTTCGACAAATGATTATCGGAAATTACAAGTGAGAATTATTCATAGAGCTTGAAAAGGGGACATAAGTGTGTCCCGAAACGTTATTGTTGAATTATATACCCTTTAGAGATGAACTACAAGTATATTACTCAGATTTCAAACAGCCAGAAAAAGAGGCACATCGCACATCTCCATTTTTTTAACAATATTCGTTTTGACCTTTACTACAAAATTCTGGCAGAGATCCTCCCTTGTCTTACTATTATCAGTACTATATTCACTTTCAGGACTGGTTAACGGTTCATCAAAATATTGTGCATGTTCCAACGGTTCTGTTTGGGTTCTTGGTTCTTGGTGATGATGATTTACTACAAACTACATAATTCCAGATTTACCAAGAGTTGGTTCAACCCACTTTCAGTTATATTCTCCCCGGGATTGACCTTTCAGTTTAGCCTGGTACGAGGAGTAACCGAGATGGAGATACGCCCAATCAGCGCGCTGGGTAATCCCAGCTATAGTTCGTCCAGAATTGAAACGACCAATGTGGCCTTCCCCTACCTAACAACCAATTTTTCTTGAAGATACACGAACCATTGTCTAACTGTGGCTATTAATAGAAATTCCATAGGAGTATCAAATTATTTGGTATAGGCGAAACACGAGACGTGTTTTTGACGGACGAGTTTTGTGATTATGATCCGATTCGATTCAAAATTGGTATGTGGGGGTTTTTGGGGTCGGAGATTGTGAATTTTTGTCAAAATTGAATAAATAACTGCTTTACCTATTTATTGATCAAACAAACCTAACCTTTCAAACGATGCATGACGCGACACTGGTGAAGAGTCGCCGTAGCATAAGCAGCCACATCAAATCGTGTCCACTCGTGTTTTTCTCCTCTCTACCTACCAAACAGTCGTTTCAATACTGGACGAGCTCTACCATTATAGCTCAGCCACGGTGGGGCCACCAGTGTGACCAGATGTAGCACTTTCGGTGCTACTGTAGCACTATATTCCATAAAAAAATGTTCGTAGCACTGAACGTAGCACTTCTCGAAATGTAGCACTTTTGTAGCACATATTTTGTATTGTATTATGTGATGAAAGTGGACCCACGCGGGTAGCGGATATTGCACTGAAGTTCCTTTTTCCTGTGTCTATGAAGTCCGACAACACTGCATTGTTAAGTTCCAGAATATTTGGTTGACAATAATGACAATTGACAGACATAAATAATTCTATCTTCCCATTCTCCATGTATTTTTTGTCTTTGAAACTGACACTTTGAATTAGAGATTGAGGATTGGGGTATTCTGATTCTGTATTTTGAACTGTTTGAAGTTTGATTGAACGTTCAAACTCACTCTCAAGTGATTCACAGGAATTCATCTTTTGGTCGAATTCTGAACTAGTGAGCTTCATTCGATTTCTTTCGTTCGAACAATTGCACAAAAACTCGCTGGAACAAACCTATAGGTTCTTTCGTTCATGTTCATTGCAGATACCACATAACAGTTCATTATTTTTCCATGGGGGAGTCATCACAAGTTGCCAGCCTGAAATTTCCATAAAAATGAAGAGAAAGACGAATGATATTCGACCAATAGAATTGAGTTTGACGCCCCCTAACGATGGAAGATGGAAATAGAACCATCTGAACCATACTTTTGTACATTATACATCATGTTGATTTGAATTGACAATAAAAAAAAAAGGGTTTCAAAATCATATTTAATATCATGATACATAAATGACTAGATAATTTCGTCCTGGTACGTGGCAACATGGTAGCACTTTGGATTTGGTTGTTGTAGCACCGTGTAGCACTATTTGCAGGGAACCATAGCACTTATGACATTTCAAATCTGATAAGGCAGGCTAATGGCTATGGGATGTCAGTACCCGAGCGGGTTGATGCGCCGCTCTGCGCCGAGTCAGGCAGGGAATACAATCATCCGGACCCATCGGATGAAGGACTTCCCCGTCTCTACCGAATTACGATATTGTTTTCATTGTACACTATCTAGCACCATGCCCCCCAGAGTCCAACACCATGTGGAGAGGCTTGGGGCTATCCTCCTCCCCCTGGTTACCCATGTCAACAAGATTCCTCTTGTTCCGTTTGATGGGCCGCCGTCGTATTAGTCTTTCGACCAAATACTCGTGTAACGTGTGACGAGTAACCGTTCGAATGAGGGTTCGCCGAAGCTACTAATCACGCTACCGTGTTAGTGGAGAGGGGACCTGGACCTTGCCCAGCAGTGTCTGGGATCGTCACAGGTTCTCCCGTCCCGACGGCCTAGTCACATGGTAGGGCTAGGCCCAACTACAAACTACAGATAAACGTGGCATTTCAAAAAAAAAAGTCAAATTAGAAACTCGAACAGAATCCTTACAGTCTAAAGGATCCAAATCCCTAGCCCTATGCCTACTCTAATAGTTTTCCTCTTATCTCTCTGTAGATATTTCTGCCCTTGAGAAAATATCTTATGTTAATTACTTATTAGGCATAATCCTTAGTCTAAATTCTATTAGATACTAGTAATTCGGACGATTTGAACCTACACTTCAAAGGAGTGGTTTGGTATGAGAGAAACGCAAGTTGCAGATCATCTTTTTTCTTTATCAAAGATTTTGCAACTTTCAAATCTGCTCCAATATACTGTGGAAAATAAGTAGTACTACTAGTATTGTGTTCGAAATTGACAGATCTTGCAAATCTTTTGAATTCAGATTGGAATTGATGGCCGTTATCAGACCGAACCACATCGGGGATTCCAAACCAAGCAAATATATTTTTCATTTTCACAATTATTTCTACTACGCTTAATTTAACTGAAGTGTACAATTTCAAAAACCTCAGATAGTAGTCAGTACTCAACAGATACCAAATTTTAAGTTTGAATGAGACTGCATCAACTGTTTTGCCATTATGTGAGAAGTTAGTGTTTCCTTGTTCTGCACAGGATTTTATTAAAAATGCCATTTGTGTTGGGAGACCAATTCGCCAAATAGCTTATTCAGCTCTTTTTCTGCACTCAACGATACCCCACAGAGAGTCAGTATGCAAAATTTATAAAAAGAATTGTTGAAGTGTGATATTCCAACAATACAATTGCTATTGTATTTGCAATAAAGAGGACGATTCCTTACTCCAAAAACCTATTTCACTACAAATTATTGATTACATTACAGCACATCCCATTTTCCTAGAAAGAGGATTGCATGGAGAATTTCATCGCCTAAATGGAAAACTGCGTAATCATCCTGAATATTATTCCACGGGTATGCTTGAATGCCGCCGGAAAGGTTAGGCTACATAGTGAGCGCAATCGAGAGTTAATTTCAGCACAAAGGACAAAAACTACTAACAGTTGAAGAGAGATTGATGTTGACCTTAAGGTAAGTAATGCAAGATTCTTTTATGTACCCAATAATTTTTATTTTTTCCATTTCTACATAGCCCTAATTTTTATAACACCGTATTTTTTTATAACATATTATAAGTGATTCCTAATTGCGAGTAATAAACATCATCAGTTGCTGAAAGATTTGGCGACCTTCATGCCATTCTGTAAGTGCAGTAGCCAACAAATTATGTACCTTACTGCGAAATAGTAGTTAATATATATTAGGAAGTCGTTTAACGTGAGGTAATAGAGATTTGTAGAGACTCATATCTTCGTCGTCTTCCTCAGGATGCTTGGGTTGGAAATCTATCTCAATTGCTTCAAGAGCTAACATTTCTTTTTCAAAATCAGTTGTAGTTAAAGCGGTTGAAGCGTAAATCTTGAATATTTCAACCTCTAGTAAAGCTCGCTCGGACCGCCTAATCCGCTCGATCGCATCAGACATAGGACACATACTAGGGATAACATTATTGAGGTTAGGCGGGAATTTTGAATTAGGATCCATCCGAGGATCCGACCACTGAATTCCCCATGCATTTCTTATAGGTCTAAAAATTACGCGAATCTCTCGCCTGTTTTAAGAAGCTTTGGCAAATTTCTTGAGATATATTTCTGTTGAAATAGATCGAATGAACCTTTCTTAACAAGCCATAATCAAAATTTTACATTAAAGTTGCATACTTTCAAAATAATTGATGAATTTAAAATTGATGGGCAAATTCAATGGAAGTTTGGCGGGAAATTCAATTTCATAAACATACATGAGATCTCAGGTCTCAGACCTACATAATGATGCAGTGTGCTCTGATGGTGGAGAAAAAAACTTGAAATGGTGCATTGTTTTGCGCCTGGCTGCAATCACAGACACCTGAGTGATTGCAATATATAATTACTGCCAACAAAAGAAAATGATTTAAAAATGATGATAAAATACTTGGTATGTAACAAATACATTCAGGAGATTAATAATAAATATTACTGTTTTCAATGTGATTTTTCAGCCGAACTGCCCAAAAAAACGATAAAAATAGTCGTGTGTATAGTTGCCACTTCAAGATGGTTTGAAAGAAAGTGGACTTATTATTCGTAATCCAGGATCCAAATTACACATTTCTGAATGTCTAGATGAAAGTCTGTTTTCACACCGTTGAATGCATTTCATATCTTTCTGAAATTACTCTTTTTTAACAGATGGTATTAACTAAACAGATCACAGTCACAAATAATATCATGAGCTTAATCGGACATGTAATGATTAATGAATGACGCACAGCAGAAATCATCTACGACATACTGAAATCTTTCGAACTTCGACTTCCTCTTTTCCTCTCGGGAATGTATAAATGGGGTCAAAATATCACCAGTACTTCATATAACTTTTGTTCCTAAAAGCCTTCGTTACCAAGTTACGGGCCCTCAAAGTTACAAAATGAAAAATTTTTTTCTTTGATAACTTTCAAAGTGAATATTCAAAATCATCTAAATTTTGGTGATTGACTAAACGAATGAATTCCTTCGATGAGCTCTCATGCAGGAGTCAGTTGTTTTGCTACAAAGTCAGGAACGGACTACCCCAAAACTTTGAAATGACAGATAATTTTTCAATAGTTTTCAACAAAATAAGGTTACGTAGACAATTTTCTGAATAAATGTACTCGTGTGGAAAGTCGATCGGAGCAACGATTCTTAATAAAAATGCAGTTTTACTGGATGACATCAAACCCGATCGTCCACCATTATTTGAAATGAAAAATGTTCACAGTAGAAATACTAATGCTAACGTTAATTCAGCAACATTTATAACAGGGATAATACAAAATATGCTAAAATAAAGTCGTAAACAAAAAGTACAGTACCTAGTTGAAAGTTTCATTCACAATGTAGATATTTTTTCAAATGAAATATCAAGTTATGTAGATTCGTGGTGTTTTTGAACTAACAAGCTACTCCACTATGAAATATCGAATTCAGTCCATATTTTGTATGTACGCGTGGAATAAGCAAGTTTCGTGTTGTGTTATCTGAATCATGAAACTCAACATTTGGATGTTGCAAATTCGTATTCACAGCTTAAATGTTGAGGAGTTTCACTGATGAGTATAATTTCATGGAAGAAAATCTCCAACCCGAAGATAAATTTAGCTGAAAAAACGCACATCGGAAGACATAACTAATAAAAAGCAAACGAATAAACTACAAAAACGGCTGCACATGAATAGGTTTTTGTAGCGGATTTTGCATTTCTGTTTGCTCTTGAGGCTTGCGATTGATTATTTACACCATGAGTTTTGTAACGTAAACGTGTTTGCATGATAAAAATTCGTTATGAACATTGTACCTATCATTTCTATTTTCATTACAAATTAATCTTTTCGAATAATGGTAGACATCTCAGGTTGGATGTCGTCGAACAAAAATGCATTTTTATCAAAAATCGTTGCTCCGATCGATTTTTCACACGAGTACTTTTATTCAGGAAATCGTCTGGGTAACGTTGTTTTGTCAAAACATATTGACAAATCCCAGTCATTTCAAAGTTTTGGGGTGTGGACCATCGGGGGTAGTCCGTTCCTGACTTTGTAGCAAATCAACTGACTCCTGCATGAAAGCTCACCGAAGGAATTCATTTGTTTTGTCAATCACCAAAATTTAGATGATTTTGAATATTCACTTTGAAAGTTATCAAAGAAAAACATTTTTTAATTTTGTAACTTTGAGGGCCCGTAACTTGGTAACGAAGGCTTTCAGGAACAAAAGTATATGAAGTACTGGTGATATTTTGACCCCATCTATACATTTCGAGAGGAAAGAGAAGTCCAGGGACACCCTGTATAGAAGTAGATTTTGATGTGGAATGGACATGAAAACTCGCACTAATGATGAAGTCTCCCAATATTTGATGTCTCTCTACTAACATTCACTTTTAGATAGCGTGGTTCCATCTCAAAGTTGAACCTCCATAAGACTCCCCCATATTAAAAAAAAATGCATATGGATCTCCCGCCAAGAGAGTGATTTTAACCTCACTAATATGACTATCAATACCCACCGTAGTTTTAAGATTTCCGCATCGTCCGCACCGCCGGGGTTGATTCGAATATCATAGCTTGGGGCAAAGCAAGTGATTTTTCAGGAATTTTCATAGCTTGAGGCGGAACGTCAGGGGTTGGGTTAGCAAGTTTCAATGAAGGTCGAAAATCAGCACTTGAAATATAATTCCGCAAAAGCTTCACAATTTTGAAGACTAAAATTACAAAACACCAGGCCCTGAATATTATTCTTGGTGGAAACACAAAAGGTTGCTCCGAATTCTCGTCTTCAAAGAGTGAGTGAAATATCTCAATGGAGTGTTAGGAAAAACAAGGTCGGGCGACAATAGTACATTGTGTATCTAGTAGTAAAAGCAATACATTCTCGGACGACAATGTAAATTGTTGGCCAAGGCCAACAAGCATTGAAATCTGGGAATGTGCTTCCATTACGAGGTACACATACTATTTTTTCTGAAATCGCAATCAATATTATCATAAATTAAGAAATTTTTATAAATGCGTAACCATTTTTGATTACCATCTTATTGCCTATGAAATCGTTTCCTTGACAATCACTGTTTGTTTATTGTTGTGACAAAAGTCAGAGACTCACTACTTATTTCTTGAATATACCTACTTATCGCTAAAAAATATTTAAAATGAACAGTGATGATGATGTCCAGGTGTGCGGGACACCACCAGAGTAAGTAAATGCTGCTGAAAATGTCATCTTAAATTTATTGCCAAATAAATCCATGGCAAGATATGAATACGCTTACAAACGTTTCATGGATTATTGCCAAGAAAAAAAGGCGATCTCCTGATCTGAAAATACCATGATTGCATACTTTTCCGATTTATCTACAAAGTTTAAGGCTTTTACGTTATGGTCAAATTACTCCATGCTGAGAGCTACACTTAGTACAAAAGAAGATATTGATATTACAAAATATTCAAAATTACGTGCTTTCCTGAAACGTCAAAGTGACAATTATAAACCAAAGAAGGCAAATGTTTTGTCAAATGAATAAATTGAAATGTTTATTACTCAAGCACCAGATTATATACAGTATCGGAAACAATTTATCTGGGGTATAGACAGAAATCTACACGAGCAACAAGGAACGCAATGATATGATAATAACACATAAACAAGAGAGACGCACTGCTGTGCGCCCCTCCTGTTACCCCATCCGACGCATTAACTGACCACGTGGCAATGCGACACAGCGCACGCTCCTATCTCTGTGTCGTGACGTCGATATCCCTTCGAGTCGAGGAGAAATTGTAATGCTCTCTCAACATATAGCAAGCTATTCTTTACGCTCTCATGAAACCACCATACCCAAGATAAATACTTTCCGATACTGTATACTTGATGAATAAGGTACGTTTAGAATGTAAGAATTTTAAAATTACCTAGATATTTATGTAGTGTTTACTTTTTAGGTTGCCTTAATATTTGGTGTTGCCGGTGCATGTCGCCGTGATGAACTAGGTATATCAATCGAATTTGATCGACATAGAACATTTTGGATCTAAGCTTTTGATTGAAATACCCGATGATAAAACGAACAAACCAAGATCATTTGTGAGAAACGAAACTTATATGCCATTGTATAGAAAATATGTTGCATGTCTTCCAGAAAATTTGGAAAGTTTCCGCTTTTTCTTCAAATATTCAAATGGGAAAGGTTGCAGGCAAGAGTGGGAATACATCATTGGAAAATGCCTCAAATTGTCGCAAATTTTTAAATTTGTTATATGCACATGAATACACAAGACATTGTTTCCGTCGGTCTTCTGCGACAATTTTGGTTAATGCTGGGGCAGATTTAATTGCTTTAAAGAGGCATGGGGGATGGAAATCCTCAACCGTTGCCGAAGGATATAAGAGGAATCTTTCACAAATAGAGTAAACATAGCAGATAAAATATTTAGAGGGGGAAGTGACGAAGAGAAATCTGCCAATACTATTAGTATTATTGCCGAAGAAGAAAACAGCAATAACGTCGCTGACTATTGAGGTAACATGACAGATACATTTAGAGGGGGAAGTGACAAAGAGGATGATTTTTCAGGTAGAGTTCAGGCTATGTTTAATAATTGTACAAACTGCAACATATACAAACAGTTATAATAAACGTTTCATATGTGTAATAATATATTCAATATAAAAAACCAGTTGGGACCGATTTTGACGGCCTAGGCGGGCAAAAATTTTCCCGGACCGTTTTCGGTAAAGTTCGTTGCTTAGCAACGGACTAAAATTCTAGATTAGCATATTTTGGGGTCTGAAGTTGCTCCGAGAAAGTAGGCATTCTTGAGCGATTTCAGAAAAAAAAATATATGAAATGGTAGGAGGCCCAGCGGCCAGCCGGTGGCATATCAATCATAGGTGAAGATTTGGAAAAGGTAGGCAACACAGGTCGAATTGTCAACCAGTAGGTTTGCAATTAGGGTTGCATACATTATTGTGATGAGTACGCGAATTAAGTGCTGAAATTATATAGTTCCGATGATACCCATAGGGGTGAACGGGGAAATTCTGCATCAAGCTCAAAAACGCATATTGATTTTGACTCATATTCAATATATACTTTTTTTTTTTCACTTGTACTTGACTCGGAATTATTGTTAAACATCTCATTACGGATATAACACGCGGAAGCAGGCAGTCGTTGGATAGTATCAAAGAGTGTTAAATGACTGATCTGTAGGTTCGATCATGATGATTTGTTGAAAAATACGTGGAAGCATGTCTGAATTGTTTGTACTTACATGAAAAAGAAATCAAGGACTGAACCTGTTGAACTACATCCGAAACCGAAGGTAAATATTCGATTTCCGACCTTGCATTTAGGTTCGTTAATAAAAAGAAACATAAAAATACGCGATTGTTGTTTATAGAATTTCTGTTTCACTGAAGCTTTCAAAATACCCCTATATAAATCTTCAATTTCTTATTCAATGCATAATTGTCATATATGCAACCAAACATACACAGAAATCGACCATCAATTACCTGTAAATGATTGATTTGGTCCATTAATGTATAATTGTGACATAGGCAACTGAACATACACGAATTCGAATATTATTTTCATTTCATTCATTTTCATTTATTCACATACCATCATTTACAGAATTTACATGTTATAATTTCTAAATATTATTATATTCCACTTCAAAAACAGACAACCCACCTAAGCAATTTCATTGCTTGTGTTGTGGCCTCGAAATGTATTTGAAGTGGTTTAACTGTTTCGTCAAGATAAGCGGTGACAGAATTAGTTACCACAGTATTGAGAATTTCACGGGGAAGAGAAAGAGATGAAAATAAAAAAGTAAAAAAGGAGAGAGAAGAAAATAAAAATGGAAAGAAATGCGACGGCAAGAGAGGTGTGTGACGAGAGTTTGTTTCAGTCAAAAGAGAAGGCTTTTTTTTCAGAACATTTTTAGCAGGTTTTTATTTTCATATATAAATTTTTTCATAGTGTTTTTATACTTTGGCAAGGAGTTTATAGTTTTGATGTCATGTGGCAGAAAATTGTACAGTTTTGGGTCGTTAAAAAATATATACCGTTGTGTATGTGCTTTCCGAAAAATTGGTAATATTAAAGACTTCAAATGTTAAATCATATTACCTTCGCGCTATCAAATTTATGTATTCTACAATACAAATATTGTAAGTTTCCTCCTAGTTGAAGGAAATGGATATCGAAAATTTCACTCCAGGAACGAGGTCGACGGATTTTTTTTGAAATGAACTCGTATATTAATATAGCGATTAATGATCTCGAAGTTTAACGCGATTAATGATCTCGATCATTAATCGCCACCATTAATACACTAGTTGATTAATTAATTATTATGGAATATATGTTTTTATTATGATATTCCAGCAATGATCACGTATGCCACTCTTGAATATATTTTCTTACAACTCAATTAACAATTGTCGAGTAACCAAAATATAATTGAAGGGTCGTATGGATGAATGGAGAAAGTAACATTTAAAAAAAAAGTTTTTCCGTATTCGGATGGTTGTAAGTGATGATATTCATTAACCATCAACTTTCATGTACATATAACGTCTTAAATCAAAGTTACTAGTGGCCGAAAGTGGTGTGTGAAAATAGTTTTACAAATATTTTCTTTTGTTATTTTGTCACTTGCATTATTGAACAATGGAATTTCCAATTCATTAATCGATCTCAACCTTGTTTTTGCTTCATGAAGTTCAAACCTTCAACAGCAATTATGTTTTGTCATAGACATTGGTGAAGTGATTTTTCAGCTGTATGGAAAAATTATTAAAGTGATGTTCAAAGTGATATGCTTGAAAAAAATGGAATTGTCGAATTATTCATGATTAAATGTTTTTCTACTTCGTAGAATTCAAAATTTCCCCGTTTTGAACAAACAAATACTGAGTAAATTTTTGGCAGTATGGAAATATTTCAACGCTATAAAGTGAACGTTGTTGAAAAATGTTATTTTAGAATTAGTCATCGTTTACATAAAAAATATTCGCAAAATTCGAATTCAAAATTGTAGACAAATACATTTTACCTTTTCATGGAAAATGCATAAATCAGATGTACTTGATGAATGCGATGTTGCCAAGGTTATAAAAAGCATATATTTTTCCTAAAATAGATTTTACTGCATTTGAATTAGATTTTTACAATTATTCGACAAATTTCAATAACAATATTCTTGAAATTCGATTTTTGACTATAGTGATAGTGCTATCTTGAACAAATTAACGACAATTATTCGACAAAAATTGGCATAGGTTTGATCAATTTTTTTATAAGTGGCTTTGCACACTTCACAGGGATGTTGAAAACGTCATAAAAACACGTGAAAATATCAAACATTATGTTCTTATGTGGAGTTCCAGAGAGAGTTATTACTTATAGTGGTTATATTCTACCCCAAGGCCTTACAAATATGTATGCAGTATAGTGAATATTTTATTATTATTTGGATTTCACCACCAGAAAATAATTCAGATTTAACACTCACCTATCACTCTGATATAACTCCACAGAAGAATTCAACTCCACCAACTGTTCCTTCAGGAGCTGTAAGTTCGAATTGACAAAGCTCAACTCCACAGCCACAGTTTCCCTGAGTTTTCTGTTGGTGGTCGCCTTGAACAGGTTCTCAGCTCCCGCCCGAAGCCTCAGTTCCTTGTTGATTTCTTGGTTCAGCTTCGAACGCCGGTTTTGCAACTTTCCTCTGCATGTCGCCACTCGAGGATCTGAGCCCTGGAAAAAATTGTTTATTCAAAAATTTTTCAGTTAATAATCGAATGACTCCGGGGTGGCTGGGCAAGTCGCCACTTGTTTCATTTATTCATACAATTCCAAATAGGCAATATATGCAATAGACGCCTATAATTAGTTTTTTTTTTAATGATAATCATGGTATATGTAGGTTATCTTAATTTGAGATACATTTACAGTAATACAATAATTGGTGAATAAGGAATATACATTATAAATTGTAGATTTCTCCTAAGATATCAGTATTGGGGATTGATCCGATTACTGACGCTGCGTTACTACGAGCTATCTCAATACTGGGGCGTTGCATCAGGAAATTTCTTGACCGCCTTTCTCCAGTGATATTTCCTTCTGTCAATTTCTTCTGTCCTTCTGTCAATTTCTTGAATAACTTGAAGACAATTTGGTCCAAAGCCACCTAGAGTATCAAATGCCATGGGTGATACGATGTAATTGAGTTCAAACGATTGATATTTTATCCGCTTGCGTTCTTCTGCCTGTTCCGATAATTTCCTGGGTGCTATAATAGCTGTTCGAATATTTGATTTTGCAAACACGTCTGTGCATGTCACGTCCCATATCATTGCTCGTCCCCTTGACCATGGTATCAAAGTAATCCCGTCAGGTCGTTTTCTATCTTCATCAAAACACGTTCCATTGGGTTCTAATTTAGATGGAATTTCAGCTAATGCCAAAGCTTGTTTGACAGTATCGTTGAGAGCATGATGACGCGAAAGACGCCCCGAACTGAAAGGACAACTAAGGCCATGAATCCCCGAACCATCAACATGTGCTCCACAACGACAACATTTGTGAGGTTCGCAAATTTGTGCTCCCAAACGCAGGGCTACTAATATACGAAGACTATCACGATCTAAAAAGGCACCTAACTGGGATGACGGAAGAACTTGTAGCCATTTTCCGGATTCCTTAGCAGAAATTGCCTGCAGTCTTGCTCGTTCTATGTCATCTTCTGCTTTTTCGAAAACATCTTTCACCTGGTATTGTCATGTATCTAGCGATTGCTTCATGTGTAATTGTAGAGAAAAATTCGTTATCGTTCTGATTATCATGAAACATCTCCATCACAAGTGATTTTGTAGCGAATTTGGAGCTTAGAAATGCTGGTAAGGCGATGTCTTGGGTTCCCCGTAAACCTAAACCTCCATTAGCACTTGGAAGCGTTGTCTGCCTCCATTTATCTTCCGTCATCCGGATATCACATATATTTTCCATCGCATCTTTAAAATGATCGTCGATATCATTTAAAATATGTGGATATCTCCATGTTGCGCATGTTCTCAGTGTATATAATAATTTTGGTGGGCCTAGACGATTTGTGAGAAGGTAGAGTGCTGTATGTGAACTTAGATCTGGTAACTTATCACATAAGAGTTTTGATATGAATTTGCGTTCTCTCAATACAGTACATATTGATTCTTTTGTGATGGAAGAACCTAATAATTTGAAATTTATTGGTTGAACTAATCAAATACCTGGTAAATATTTGGAAATTTGTGGGTATATTTCTTTGCATTTGTTTTGGTTAGGGTCTTTAATCAAAATTTCACACTTTGCGTTGTTTAACTGGGACCACTTAGTTTTCATACTAAAAATACTAAAAATTCTTTTATAGGTCCATCAAAGTGTTGCGGCAGCAACGGGCTTTTCCATTAGGAATATTCAACTAATTAAAAAGGAAGCGAAACAAGTTGAAACGGGAAATTCAACAAAATTTTCAACCCCTAATGAAAAGACAATAGAAAAGTAAAAACTCTTCTTGACGACGGAGATTTAGCGATTTTGCGGAGAACTATTGTTAATCATCACATAACAGAAAAGGCGGATCCTACATTGAAGACACTTCCTACAAAAATCGTAGAAGATATTGGCTATCAAAGTTGTACAAAAACTTTTCATGAACAAATCCACAAAATTGGTTTTCGATGGAGAAAATTTAAGAATAATCGACGAATACTAATGGGACGTCAGCCCAGCTTAGATTAGAATTTCTTAGAAGGGTGCTTCAGTACCAGGAAGAAAATCGCCCCATAATATACGTGGAAGAGACGTACATTCACTCATCACACACTCATGGAAAGGATGGAGCGATGAAACTGTAGAAGGCTTACAAAAACCAATAGGCAAGGGACCGCGTCTTATCATAGTGCAAGTAGGTGGCGAAAATGGGTCTGTTCCTAATGCCTATATTATATGGAAATCAAACAGGACATGAATTTCGAGAACAACAAAAAGTGGGTTACAGAGAAACAAACTCGTTCCCAATTAACAATAAAAAAATGTTGTGGTAATTGACAATGCCCCATACCATAACATAATTGTCGAAGGAAAGCAGGAAATTTAAAAATGGTTACACGGGTTAGAGGTAAACCTTTTGATAATAAAATATTAAAACCACAAATTCATAAACCAATGCATAAAAGAAATGAAGTAGACCAACTTTTCAATGCAAAAGGTCACGATGTATTGCGACTGCCTCCATATCATCCAGACCTGAATCCCATTGAGTTGGTTTCGGCTAAAATGATAGAATATGTCGCAAGAAAAATGTTAATTTTACTTTTAACCAGTCCATTGAATATTGTGATGACTTATTTAAAGAATTATCAGAGTGAGCGAGCTGAACAGTTTGGAAAATAATCTATTTCAATGTCACCAAGTTGTGGAACATATTATCATCAACTTGGGCGAAAACGATAGTAATACAGAAATTGGATAAACTGATGGGACAGACGTACAAGAGAGCGATTTGCATGGAATAGAGGAATTGAATGAAGATGATGGGGCTCAAAACGTAACTGTAAAAAATGTGTTTGTAAATATAAGTTGGAATTATAATTATTATTCAGGTTAGTTTGAGTATATTGTTGATTTATTATTATTCATTCGTTTTATGTATAGTAATGCGAATGCTAATTCAATATATGCCTTTCAGATGCATACATATGAAATAATTTTTTTGCCTGTTTTGACAATGAAACAGTTGATTTCAAAATCATTTACACGGAAAACAAAGGTTATTAGCATGCCGGGGTCTCTTAAAATCAACAAACATAAATATTCAGTCAATTTGTATTCTTGATAAACAAATTGTGTTTTATTTAACATTATTAATACTTCAATTTGAAATTGAAGAATACTCCTCCTTCACACCCGCGTAATTATCACGTAAAACTTAATCTCTTAACCGAAAATTCATTACGAATAGTTGTTACACGTACTATACATTCAAGGAATTTTCCCCTCTCTGTTGAACAGTGACTCTTTCACTCTTTCTTCGACGCATCTCAGAGGCCAAGCTAGAAAGGTCGACCTGTATATGTATATATACAATTTACATCTCTTCTATAACATATAATTCTTTAATTTAATTTTTGGAGCCCGCATTGTGAACTTTGATGTGTTCTTGAATTTTATTTCGCTGAAATTAAGAAATGAAACATTCAATTTCAATTCACCCAAAAACTAAATTAGTTTTATATTTGTTTGGGGAAAGAAAAGTAGGACTTGTGTTAATACAACTTTCGAACACTTGAATGTATTTTTTCAATTCTGAATAGGATTAGCGGGTGGTTAGTCTAGTAGATTTCCATAAAACTTTTCTTTACTCTGCCGAACTTCAACAAATTGTATGTCAAGGTACAAAGGCAATATGATTACAAAAATATATTTAGGAAGTTGTTATAAATAAAATTACAATTGAAATGAATTTAAATAACGAATACAATAATATTAAATATTATGTATAATTCTTCAATCAATAAAAAAAGTTCCTTTTAATCAATTTATGGCAGGCATAGTGTTATTATCATATTTGGGATGCATAGTTTCCCACAAATTATGTATTGCTCGATAAATTCCAATAAAATTTGAAATTAGGAAACTCCATACTGTCTGGATAATATTTCTTTGAACTTTAAACTTTTCTTTGATGCGACAGCAATAGACCGACAACTTATGGGATGCTGCGATGTCATGGTTTACGGTGTTCTGTTGTTTTCATGTTGTACCCGGCTTTAGGAATCAAGTATAGGCCACGAAGTGGAAAGATTGGGAGAAATAAATAATTTAATTTCAATGATATTTTGATGTGTTCTGAAATTGTCAACAGCATGAAATAATAATGAAAGTAGAAAATTATAAATGGATGCTATAAATATTTTTTGAAAAAACAACCATTTGTATACGTTAATTAATGGAATTGTAGAAACATTTTATTAGCAAAGAATATCCAATCATATATTGATAAAAATGTTTAAATAACGTACGATTGCAGGTATACTCGAAGGATCACGATAAAGGTTATCTCAGGCACTATTAGTCAAAAATGATGGAAAACAATGCCAATATATATATATATATATATATATGTGAAAAAAATTATTTTTGAGCATAGTATTGCGCTCATACAAGTAATTCGATTTGTAAAATTGTATTTTGTAAAATGACCTATGATTCAGCTCAAAATAAATTATCGTTTTTGAAAGTAACGCATCAGTATGAATGCTATTTTGATTATTATTATGAATTTAAAACGGCAAAGAAATTAGTTGGCACGATAAGTTACTGCGTTAACCAAATCGGTTTCACTTTTTTATGAGAAAGTATAAATAAGCATTTACTCGTCGTATTCTCAAATATTAACAATCAGAAAAGTATAATAGGCTTATTCTTTAGATATCTTCAAATTAGAATAAGAATACTTGCTGATTAATTGAATAATTTTCTCCATAAGAACTAATTTGCCGTTTCCCCTTCCTTTTTTTAAGACCTAAATTTCCCAAAGGAAACACCAGTAAGTTTGAATTTTCAATCCACCCACATTTTTTTTCAGTCAAATGAGATATATTTGATATATTCAATCCGAATACTTGCAGTTTCATCGGATGGAAAGTACTGTGAATAACTGAGATCGAAATGGAGAAATGTGCAAAAAATATTTTTTGAATTAAGATCATCAAAATCATAAAAGTCTATAAAAGTTTCAAATATATCCAGATTTCAACCAGAAAAAATATATGAACCTCCAGATGCTCTGAGACCGGTTACAAAATAGTGTCTGAAGCATCCATAATTTGAACTTATCGTAAATCAGACAGATCACCGCTTCATTTCAGGAGATATATGTTTTAAGACCTTGCCAACAAGAATGACTGAGCTGAAACTGCAAAAAATGCAAATTAAATTTATCTAGTTGCTCAAAAGAACAACTCGAAAAAAAAAAATTAAAAGTAAACCCCTTCAATTCTTAGGTTGGGATTACAGAACTACTCTTTCATGAATCCCTGGATATGAAGAATTCGAGGCGAATGGGGAAGAAAAAACAATAATTGAGTTCATAGAACCAGTAACGTTCTTGGGAATATCGAAGAGGGAAATCAAATCACAGAGTTTTTATAGATTGTACCAACCATAATTAAGAAACGCAAGTACTAGTGGGAAATCGCATAGAAAAACTAATCGAATATATTCCTCCAGAACCCCTGGAAAAAGGAGCAGTAGTCCCCCTAGGACTACTGCCCCTTCACTCTTGCATTGAATATCTGACCTCTGACAGAACTCAGTGTTGAGATATCCAGTGAATGAGATTTCATTAAAAATAAGTACATATAAATAACAAAAGACTGAAGCATGTAGTTCATTGATACTCGAAAACAATTTGAAAATAAATATTTGTACGAGTTTACATGCACAAGAATTCTTTCGATATGTTATCAGGATAATACAATACATATCATTATGTTCATTAATGGCGTGAAATTGATAGTAATGAGGACATTAACTTCCAGATACACTGTGACTTATATATGAGTTTTTCCGGAATAAAAATAGTCATATTTGATATATATATATATATATATATATATATATATGTATATACAAAACTAGAGATATTGGGGTAAGCAGCATTGAAAAAGTAAACTCTTTACGGTTTATCCAAGCTTTCGGAAATGTTTATTTCCATCATAAGGAAGACTACAGTAAATGAAAAGCCAAAAGTAATAATATTCAAGTGCGTAACATTATGCTCTTACAACTTTGTTGAGGTTGGTTTCAATGATGTTAACATATCATCTAGCATAGTGATTCAAAAGAAAGAAAAAAGCTAATCAAGGAATAAAACGAAGTTCAAAGTTAATACACTAGCATCATTTGGTATTACATTGTTGTCAATTTTGATTGATATCTAAAAACAATAAATAAGAGTAGATCTCACTCGAATGGTTAATATCTGTTTTGTTATTTATACAATTGTTTTCTTGAGAAATGAAGGCCATTTCTAGAATGTTCTCTTAATGTATGTGACTCTGTCGCTAGCACTTTCACTGAATCTTCATTCATCTGGTGGTCAAATTTATTCACATGTTCTGCAAGAGCACATCTTTCAGGATGCAATCTGCAGTCACTTTTATGAGAAATTACTCTGTTCGATAATGATCTTTGCGTTTGACCAATATATTGTATATTACAACCATGACAAGGAATACTCTAAATTAGAACTGTTTTATATGATATTTTAAATTTACCAGGATTGTGAGATAATCTGGAGAGTTTAGGAGTGATCTTTCTTATATATGAAAATGAAGTGAAAAAAGGTTGAGTAGGGGTATGTTAGTTTCATTGTTGTTTGAGACAATGTTCGATTACTGTTCAAGGCTAGTACTTCTAAGTGAGACGAAGTATTATATAGAATGTTATTGAGTAAAGTTTTTAAGAAAAGGTTGAAGAGGATGTTTAAAATCTGTTTATGAAATTTAGGATCTGAGATTTTTAGTACTCTTAATTTCATTTATTTTACCAAGTTTAGTTTCATAGATTGTTTGTGATATGAATGGTAATGCAGGTATCTACCTGAGCTGCATGGTTTCCTATACCAATCTACCAGTAGCTATTTTCTGTTGTTCTATAACTTGGTTTCAAGAAATGGTACGGAGTTTTCGCTGGTCTCAGTTTCAATTATGAAATGGATATGAGGATCGTAGCTATTGAAGGTATCGAGAATCTCATCTACACCATCATTCAGTAATGCTAATATAATATCAGCAACATATTTTTTTTAATAACTTCAGATTGGAAGATAAAACTTGAATTACATTGTCTAACAAATCATCCATGACGTACGCTGCTGAAATGGGTGAAATGGACGCCCCATTGGGGTACCAAAGGTTTGTTTATAAATGTTATTATTGAAAGAAAAATATGTATTATCAAAAAGGAAAGTCAACAATTCCAAAAATGTCTTTTCGTTAATGCTACAATAACTACTAATACGATACCAATTTTTGTGTATTGCTCCAATACAAGCATCCAAATGAACATTGCTAAAAATTACTAATCTAACAGTTGGCACCACTGTAATGATTTCCAAGTGACACCCGTCAGGTGTGGTTGAGATTGCGGGATTTATTCCTAACCTGTCAGTTCCATTTCTCACACCACATAGAGTACACATTTATATTTATACACATTCACATATTGTGAAAAAACGTTTAAACGAAATTCCAAAAAAAATATGGTTGAAAAAATAAATGAATTATTTTTTCACCGATGTGCCACTTGACCCCCCATGCTATTTTAAAATGTTAAGTTGATGGGTCCCCCCACGCCATCTATCGGGCAATCACAATGGCTTTCATTTCAAAAAGTAGTATCGGTGATATCATACAAAACGGTTTTTTTTATTGTTCTACGTCGAACCGTTCAAATGTGGGACTATTTAAAGTCGCACTGTATAATTTTAAACAATGCTAATGTGGTTGTATTAACTTTGAACTTCGTTTCATTCCATGATCACTATATTAGATGAATATGTTCAACATCATTGAAACCAACCTCAACAAAGTTGTAAGTAGTAATGTATTACTATTGATTTATTCATCTATTGTAGTTTCCCTGATGATGGAAATAAATATTTCCGAAGGCTTGGATAAACCTTAAAGAGTGAGTTCACTTTTTAATTGCTGCTCACCCCAATATTCCTAGTTTTCTACCTAACGCTGTCAGCAAATACTACTCATATATATATATATATATATATATATATATATATATATATATATATATATATATATAAAATATTATTTTTTTATTTGTATATAAATATGAAAAGGTTATTTCTCTGGCAATAAATCATAAAACTACTTTCCGCCGAAATACCACGCAAACTTGAATTATCCCATGAAAATTGATAGCAAATTCCTTATCGATGAAACTTGATTAAAAGTTTAGGACTTGGTCAGAAATCCGAAGACCTCTGGCTGAAGCGGGACCAAACACAAATGAAGATAAAACCAAACTTAATCACGTGTAGGTACGAAACAATCCGTATACTGGTTTCAGGCTTTTGGCATTCGTCAATACGGAGTAGTCACCAGTCAGAAATCCGAAGACCTCTGGCTGAAGCGGGACCAAACACAAATGAAGATAAAACCAAACTTAATCACGTGTAGGTACGCATTTAAAAGTAATTTTGAAATGGTGGTACCTAGTGACAGAAAGAAACACTCCAAAAACTGTTCTTCTAGCAGTGGCTGTATCATATAGTTCAACTACGAATTCGAGAAAAATGCATGAAGTTCTAGTCTCACATAAATATGATTGATACGAACAGAAGAACCTCAAATGAAAGGGCATACAGGGTGAACACAAAATATTTAATTATTGAAAATTATTCATAACCAATCTTCTTAGAGAAAAACCTTTCGAATTAAAGTTGTGCAGTTCATGAATCTCTATCAATGACCTATAGTTGGCCAATATTGCTATAAAATTATAGTTTAAGAAAACACTCCTATATAGCAATAAGGACTGAAAAGTTTAAAATAATAAGAATAAAGTCATTGACCAAAAATGTTTCTCTCATTTAAAAAAGCGTAGGGTGCTCTTCACTCACTTTTCATAATGATATCAAGATATCAGCACCCCATGCTTTTTTTACACACGAAAAAAATGTTTGATCAATGACTTCATTCTTATTATTTTCAACTTTGCAGTCCTTATTGGTGTGGTGTGTTATTGTATGTAAGCGCGGTTTTTTATTTTTTAACTATAATTTTATTTTTAACTCTTCAGTCCATACTGCTACAGAAGACTAAGAGAGAAAAACTCAATTGATTCATCCACATGAGATGGAAGTTATTACTAAATTGTGGCGAATGTACTGAGAACGACCAGTGCATTCGCCAGATCTTCGAAATGTAAATTATGCTGAGAACGATCAGTACATTCCCCATATCTTTGACTCGGGTTCTTCTATCACTATTACAAGAATTTCAGGGCAGACATTCAAAAGACGCATCAGAGGTGGTCCCGCTCCTGAACTGAAGCAAAATTTCGTGCATTCCACCTTTTGATATGGATGACAGTTGTCCAAATTTGTTCGAAATTTTGATATTTGAGCATTTCTTCAAGCTGAGGCTTCAGGGTCTACGATTCTTCAACTTCTACAAAATGCGGTAGGAGGAATAGCTGGACTTAAGTTACCTTTAGGCACTGGGGGTGTAGTGAATATCTCTTTTTTCTGCCATTCGACAGGAGCCATAATTCTCTTCGGTTCTAGCTGATAATAGAGAACTTACAGCTGGGATTTTGATCAGGTCATCTCCAATGGAGGCAAACAAAGTGACCAGTGGTTCCAGTAGATCGGCTCTCGATTCCTTGCAGGCCAGATTGCAATTTCCAGCGGGTTGTCAATTTCTACTAGGTTGTTTGTAGGTTCAATCTTCAATTGGGGTTCGTTCTCTACTCTTCGGGGGTACAAGACTTCTTTCGGACTGGATAACGCTCTTAAATCACTAATTACCTTTGGAGCGATTTTGTACACGGCTGTCCAGGTTCTAGGCAGGACCGTACTCCCATATCTTTGAAATGTAAATTACTTTTTCTGACTACCTTGGTGAGAATACCAGGTCATAGCTTTGAAATTATTGTATTGTCATCGATTCTTAATACGTTCGCGAAATTTCGAATAAATCGGACGTCTGGAAGTGGGCGAAAAATGATTTTAAAGATGCCATTACCTACATTCATACATACATACACGTGAAGCTAATAAACCGTGTATGAAAATAAGAGATTGGGAACATTTTCGACCTTTCAACAGCCGCCGTTTTGAAACTACTCTACCGATTTGACTCAACTTTGAAGTATTTTTCGCCTAATTTTGTTCCATTTGGTGGAAAAATAGGCCCTATTTTCATGTCATAAACTTTAGAACTGATGGTATTTTGGGGTTCTGGTGACAACGATTAGCGAAGATATTCCAAATTTTTTCGAAAGTCGTGAAGTGGTAACGTCTTCAATAGGTAGTATTTCCATTGAAATATCCCTAAAAAATGGATAACTGCCACAAATGGCTCATTCCACCACCCATTTTATTAGCTATAAGATCGAAATATTAGATTATTTTTTTGAAGTAGCAGAATGAAACATACAGTGCTTCTCAAAAGTCCCCTCCCCCCCTCTCATTTTTGGAAGGATTATACATAAACAAGTGAAATTTGGAAACTGAATATTAAAGGTTGTAAACTAGGTTGTACTAGTGATGATAGATGACGAAATCGTCAAAGATGACGTCACAAGGCCATTGTGACCAATAATTTTAAATGGAACCCTACGGCAAGCGACACCTCTTTTAAAAGGTATCGAAAAAACCTATTCAATGATACTAATTTTGTTTGTGTTTATGGTAGTTTTGGCAACCCGCTTTTAAAAAACGCAAAGCTGTGATGAATTAAATCAGTTAATACTAAAATTCCAAATTCAAGCTCCACCTCTGGATAGTTGTCAAATAAGCTGACGTTATTGTTAGTCTCCCTAATTCGACGTTTTTGAAATTGTCCAAGTTTTTGTAACATTTAATAATTTGTGTATTGTTGATCGAACGTTTAACTGTTTTAGCAGCTTTTGGTACTTTTAATATTTTTGTACATTTTAATAATTTGTTAAACTGTTGTGAGCCGAACGTTTAAGTGCTTCAAAAAGCCAAATGGTACGTGCTTTAGGTGATGAAGTAGCAGCGATCCTAATTCTTGGTGAAACTGGACAAAATATTCATGCAGCAGAACGCATTTTCAATGAGAGGTTTCCTGATCGCCCCGTTTCGAGGACTTATTTGAGGGAGCTTCTTCGTAAGTTTGAAACAACGGGTAGTATTAATGATGCGAAACGATCTGGCAGACCACAAATTTCTGATGAGAAAAAAAATTTATATACTAGCAGAAGTAATAGTTAATCCTACTTCTTCAACAACTCACGTTGCATCTACCTGTGAAGTCAGTCGAAGTACAGTACACAGGGTGTTGAAAAAAAACAAATTTCATCCATACAAATTAGAAATGGTTCATCAACTCTCAGACGACGACCCAGACCGAAGACTAGAATTTTGTGAAAATATGGAAACTAAAATTAACCAACAGCCAGACTATGTCAAAACAATTTGTTTTAGTGAAGAAAGTACTTTCTATCTAAATGGAAATGTAAATACACAGAATGTGAGGTACTGGAGTGACGCAAATCCTCACCTGTTTCGTGAAACACATACCCAATTTCCCCAGAAGGTGAATGTTTGGGCAGGTATCCTGGGAAACCACATCGTTGGGCCTTTTTTTTTCAAATACTAATTTAACTGGTGAGGTTTATCTGGAGCTGTTGCAAAACGCAATAGAACCGTTAATCCTTGAAATTTTTGAAGATAATCCAGATGAATTCGGCAATTTGGAAATAACATTCCAACAGGATGGTGCTCCTCCACACTATCACGGTGCAGTAAGACGGTATTTGGATGAGGAGTATCGTGGTAGATGGATTGGACGACGAGGTTCAACGGAATGGCCAGCTCGATCACCGGACCTCACACCTTTGGATTTTTTTCTGTGGGGGTACCTTGAATCGATGGTTTACGCCACTAAACCTGACAATATTGACGTTTTAAAACAACGTTTTGTTGCAGGATGTGAGGCTGTTTCCGCAGACACATTTGCAAAAGTACGAGAAGAGTTTGAAAATAGGATATTTCACTGTCAGGAAGTGAATGGAGGTCACTTCGAGCAATTTCTTCAAGTGGATACTGATTCTTAAATCTGTAATTAATATCATACTGAATGGAATTTAAATCTTAATGTTTACCAATGAGCCATTAAAACTGCCATAAACACAAACAAAATAAGTATCATTGATTAGGTTTTTCCGATACCTTTTAAAAGAGGTTCGCTTGCCGTAGGGTTCCATTTAAAATTATTGGTCACAATGGCCTTGTGACGTCATCTTTGACGATTTCGTCATCTATCATCACTAGTAGGGAAGTTTACAACACAACAACCTTTAATATTCAGTTTCCAAATTTCACTTGTTTATGTATAATCGTTCCAAAAATAAGAGGGGGGGAGCGGACTTTTGAGAAGCACTGTATACTTTTCGTTTTGCTGTGGTAGTTTTCCACTCATGTGAATTTGGCGCCGGAGATCTGAGTAGATTTAATTGAGTTCTCGAGTTCCTGATTGAAATAACGAATAGTTCCAGCAAGTTGTGGATATGAATAAAAAAATTCAAATCTGAGTTCTGATATCATTCTGCCGTTAAGTTTCTCAAAAATGAGTTGTTATGATATTTTTCATTGTTTTCGAAAAAATCCTGGAGTTCCTAATCGATTTTGAGGATAATTTCGGTAAAATGAGAGAGTTATTGAAAAAAATCAAACTTCGACTCTTAAAAATATCCTTTAAAAAAGTTACAGGTATCTCAGAATGGTTCTGACGGGATTTCTACACTATGTTCTCAGATTTTTGTAACGAAGGTTTTTTCGACTCGAAATTATAATTTCTTTGAAGTCGGCACCCCTGATAAATGAATTGGTTTTCCGGTCAAACTGAATGGGAATACTCCGCAGAACACGTAGATTGCTACTCAGAACTCCCATTGGAACCGTTTTGAGATTTTTTATGCGATTTTTTTTCTACTCGAAATTATAATTTTCCGCAGCACCCTGATGATAAATGTAAAAGTATTTGTTTTTCGATGAAACTGAATGGCAATATTTGTAGAACTCGTCAAGTGCTATTCAGAGCTTCCATCATAACTTTTCTAAGATTGTTGACAGCATTTTGTTTTTCTACTCGAAAGTTTGATTGATAAATGAAAAAATTTTGCTTTCTCGATCCAACTCAAATCGTCAAGTCAGAACTATCTGAAATACCTGGAACTTTTATTATCGAAAGGTATAGTATGCTTTTTCCCAATAACTTATATTTTACCAGGAACTCGAACTGTATCATATCTACTGAGAACTCCAAACAAACGGTTTTCAGAAAAATCGGCGCTAACTTCACATAAGTTACTTTTCCCATTATTTTTCATGCCAAAGAATAAATCATCAGAATATTACATGCCACAAATTAACCATTCGTTTATAATCAAGAAGCGTATATTCGTTTATAAAAAAAATGATATAATTGCTTGTTCTACACCTTTATCTTCTGAAGTATTGATCAGAGGAGTTGTTATCTCAATATGATAATATTTATTCCTCTCATTCCTTTAGTAAGGTAAAATGAATAATAACTTATTAACAAAAAATTGAACCGACGAAATACGGAACTGAAAAGTAAAAAATAAAATAAACCTTCTTTGTCTCAATAACTAAGCTCCTAAACTAATGTTAGTAACTAATTTTGAGTCGGCGCCAAACGATCAATCAACGAAGATCATTAAATTACTTCAAAAAAATTATCAGAATGTCACCGCGCAACTTGATGCCATCATTTTACGGCTTACCTAAATCTTTGGCTTGTTTGTTTGGCGCCGACTCAAAATTAGTTACTTACATTTGGTAGCTTAGTTATTGAGACTAAGAAGGTTCATTTTATTCTTTACTTTTCAGTTCCGTATTTCGTCGGTTAAATTTTTTGTTAATAAGTTATTTTTTTTTCAATTTTATGTGGCTTAAAAAGAATCATCCAAATGGGATAACCCAGTACAAAGTTATGCCTGATAGAAACGGTTAATGGACCAAAATTCAGAGGGTGAACGATAGTTAATGGGCCAAAATTCAGAGGGTGAACGATCGATGTCCTCCATTTTGCTACCCTTAGGCGTGGAATTTTTTTTTTCAATTTGAGATGGACCAACTTTGAAGTACACCCTATCCATAGAAAAAATATAATCATCGAAATCGGACTACTCTATGGAAAGATATGCGTGGTATGTTGGCTGAAATCTACTAATTACTACCTACTTAATTTTTGATCACTTCCCAAATACTTACTTACCTAGCTTACTTCAACTATTGACTGTTGAATAATATGATTATCTACTTCAACTATTTGGGCCCGATACTATAATGTCAGTTTAAACTCCGAAAACCTTAAACAAGTTTATCCTCAAGTTTAAACCAAAGGTGGTGGAAAAGTCGTTTTATAAAAGAACATTTTTATTTTCCATGTATTTAAATGTCATCGTCACGTGGCCTTATGGTGTTTCGTTCCGTTTCGTTTCCTTCAAACCATACCTGAGGAAGGGGTTTAAGGTTTAAGCTCGATGACGTCACTCAAGAGTTTAAACTGACATTATAATATCGGGACTTTTTGTTATATAATATAAATTATTTTTGAAAGTACTGGTTAGTTGGTTCCATCACTTAGTACATAATTCCATCCTTTCATAGAATGTAATTATTATTGTGACGGATGTAGGAGGATCTGTCAATGTCAACTACATATGTGTGCCACTGTTCACAAGTGAAAAATCAATCATCCTCTATTTTTCTACCCATAGGGGTGGATCATTTCAATTCAAATTGAAATATGATCAACTATGAGGTATACCCCATCTGATGAAAAAAGAATCATACAAATCGAAGATCCTAGTACAAAGTTATGCCTGATAGAATCGGTTAACGGGCCAGAATTCAGAGGGTGAGTGATCAATATCCTTCATTTTGCTACCCTTAGGGCTGGATTTCATTCCTGAAATTTGAGTGGGACCAACTTTGAAGTACACCCTATCCATAGAAAAAATATAATCATCGAAATCGGACTACTCTATGGAAAGATATGCGTGGTATGTTGGCTGAAATCTACTAATTACTACCTACTTAATTTTTGATCACTTCCCAAATACTTACTTACCTAGCTTACTTCAACTATTGACTGTTGAATAATATGATTATCTACTTCAACTATTTGGGCCCGATATTATAATGTCAGTTTAAACTCCGAAAACCTTAAACAAGTTTATCCTCAAGTTTAAACCAAAGGTGGTGGAAAAGTCGTTTTATAAAAGAACATAAGATTTTTATTTTCCATGTATTTAAATGTCATCGTCACGTGGCCTTATGGTGTTTCGTTCGGTTTCGTTTCCTTCAAACCATACCTGAGGAAGGGGTTCAAGGTTTAAACTCGATGACGTCACTCAAGAGTTTAAACTGACATTATAATATCGGGACTTTTTGTTATATAATATAAATTATTTTTGAAAGTACTGGTTAGTTGGTTCCATCACTTAGTACATAATTCCATCCTTTCATAGAATGTAATTATTATTGTGACGGATGTAGGAGGATCTGTCAATGTCAACTACATATGTGTGCCACTGTTCACAAGTGAAAAATCAATCATCCTCTATTTTTCTACCCATAGGGGTGGATCATTTCAATTCAAATCGAAATATGATCAACTATGAGGTATACCCCATCTGATGAAAAAAGAATCATACAAATCGAAGATCCTAGTACAAAGTTATGCCTGATAGAATCGGTTAACGGGCCAGAATTCAGAGGGTGAGTGATCAATATCCTTCATTTTGCTACCCTTAGGGCTGGATTTCATTCCTGAAATTTGAGTGGGACCAACTTTGAAGTACACCCTATCGACTGAAAAAAGAATTATCGGAATCAGACGTCTCAGTAAAAAGTTATGCGTGATCATACATAAAAAAAATGATAAAAAAAAATTAAATATACGCGTCGACTAGAGAACCTCCTCGTTTTTGGTTTCGTCGGTTAAAAATGTACACAAAGATCGATGGCAGGACTATTGTGGAACACAACCCGAATGGTTCTGATATATCTAAATGTTTATGGTAATAGTTATTGGGTGACACGATCTGGATTGCTTCATTCGATATTTTTCGCAAGAGACGATATGAGAACAATCAGGTTGTCTCCGCCGCTCCATCCTGGTATTCATACGAGAAAAAAAAATTACATCTCGAAGAAAGAGTCCTGTGGAGCACTATCGATTACTAACAAGACAGTTGTAGAAGGTATATGGGTATTGGAACCAAAAAATATAAAAAAATCATAATTATCCAATTTTTTTATGATTTTCATAAAAAAATTATTGTATTAGATTCCGGAACGAATACATCACTCACCGGTATTATAACACTTTCTTTTTCCTTTTTGTTGGGATTCCTGAAACTTTGTCTTTGAACCCACTTCAGCATTTTTTGCACTTCATCATTTCACCAAATGAAACACTAGCGTAAGTTTCGGATCCCGAAAAAATTGCACTAAGTAATTCTTTCTTCCATGGTAACTAATTGAGATTTCTCACTCAGCCCGTCTTTCTTGCTTGACAAATGATCAGTAAATGTAACTATGCAAAGAACAGTTTCTTGGTATATTCTCGAGCGCGACTATAGTTCGAGAGCTTCAGCGGGTATCGGGGCAACATCGAGATTGCAAATCCGCTGCCCTGTACTAAATATTTTATTATAAAGAATTACGAAGCCTCCAATGTTTTCATAGTTCTTCGGTTATCACCCAGGACTCCCTCCATAATGTAGACATAACAACGGAATAAATGGATTTTATTTGAGGAAATGTGTATACCTAATTTCATACCCATCTCGACAAAATACGAAATGTCAAAAAATATGATAACTTCATGCTCATAAACTCAATGCACCAAATATCAAAAGTACTGCTAAAGATCATATATCAACGAATATATCCAAAGTGTGAAATTTATCTAGAATATTTCCAGTTTGGATTTCGGTATTGTATAGGTACACAAGAAGCGCGTCTGTCAGTTCTTCAGAAATGTCGACATCCGCAAAAATAGGTTTATTTTCATTTGCTTTGTCGATTAAGTGAAAGCAAAGAAACGAAGAAATTCTTTTAAATATTGCCAAATGATTTTGGATGATAATGATGTAGAACTATTGAATAATTTAGATTTGAATCAGACAGCTAGTGATATTTGGAGTACATTTTCAACTGGATGCTGCAAGATGAAACCAAGGACATAAAATTAACAAAATGACAGATAAATAATCTGTGCTACGTGGACGATGTTGTGATTATAAGACAACCACAGATCTTTGGAGTTTGCAAACCAACACCGCAACGGGAATAAGGATCATTAGCATCAAGTTCTGCATGATTAAATAAGACATAAAAGTTAATGGAACACACATGGTGTGATTGATTATAAGGCAACCAAAAAAGATCTTTCGTGTCTAGATACCAACACCACAACTAAAATGTTGATTTAGTAGCAAATTTTATCCAAAACCAGATTTATGGGCAATGAATCGAAGCTCTGCACAAGTTTAGAAATCAACAAACTAGACTAATATTCAATGGGATGAGAATACTTTTTCATAACAAATCCCTGAATCTGCGTCTGCGTCTCCAATTCATCAACCAACATATATTCTGTTCTGTTCTATGGTTGCGTGTCTCGGACATTGAAGGTAATTCACCGAGAGATCTGAATAAGTATTGACAAAAACTGCATACTCAAGCCACGTGATATGGACCAATACAGCAGCTCACTTGACAATAATAATAGAAGATGAACTGAAGGGTGGATTTCACATTCACTGTTTCCGAGATGGACAAAAAGATTTGTTTGCTGAGATCATCGCCAACCTTCACCGAAGTTGGTTAGGAGAATGAACGGTCTGTAATATTGTGACTCGAGTGGTCGAGCTATTCATTTCTACATTGATGTTTTTGTGGACTTGGATATCTCTTGGTTGTTAACTGTTGATTGGTAACAGGGTTTATAGCCTGTCGCACTACTTCGTCATTTGATTTTCTACTGTGATGTAGCTGATTGATCATAGTAGATTTTGTTGATTATACAAATATATTTGTCATCAAGTCCAATTGTTCGATCTCACAGTCGAACATATACCTGAAAATACACCTGAAACTAAACACCGTACTAATACACACTCCTAGCTTGTTAGGTGGGGAAGGCTGAGCAGGCTAGAAATGTTCAGCTAACCACAAACGTGAGGGTCAAGTACCCCATGTCGCATAGATATGTAATGGTTTGTACTTCCAACATCATCTCACACATCGTAATATTATGCTCCGGATTTTGGTGTGCAGGACTGAATTGGAATGTTAGAATTTTTTTAAAACGAGTATAGAGAAGTTTAGAGGAATATAGACAGAGAAAATGACTGTTAGTATGTACGACTTCAATAATGGACGATACCATTGGTTTGAATGACTACTTCAAAGTTACCATATTGGCCCCTGTTCGCAGTTGGTATCTACAAATACGACACAGCCTCTGGCCATGATCTGAAGCTGTTATCGTTTTTTGTACGATTAGCGCAATTATACGACACCATCATATATTATTGTGACAAATCATTGATATATGATGGTAAAAAACTAACCACATCTCTTTTATGAGGTTTAAATCGTTTGAAAAATAACAAAATATTATGTACACGTACCTACTTGTAGATAACTACTGCGTACAGAAACTCCCTCGCAAGACCCCTCAAATATCAAAATACATTTTTAACTTTTCAAATTCTGAAATATCCATGAAGGAGTCTCTTGAGAATTTTATGTGAATAAAGGGTTGGAAGCAAAGTCAATTCCGAAAAAGAAACGTTACCTCTTTGGCCCTTTCGGATAGAATATTGGAAAATATAGAAATATAAAGATAATTATTATTGTTTCAGCAACTTTGGAAAATAATAAACAAGTTGACAACACAATTGAATTTTTAAATATGAAAAATCACCGTTAACTCCTTTTAAAACTAAAAAAAATCGAGAAATTATGCAAATGGCTCCCACATTATGCTAGAAATATGTCCTGAAAATATCTATAGTTTTTTGTGTGTGTTCAGGAATCAGTCAGCCAGTCATTGATCCAAGACGACTTAAAATTTCGTGCGATTTCATATGGGACAATACGCTGTTAGGACCGATGTTCCTATAATAATGATAAAATTATTTTTGATTATTCCCTCTAAAGAATGAATTACAACAGCATGGCCGGCTATTATCATTTGCAGTGGTGCTCCGGTACGATTTAGTGATTTTTGGCGGCTTTTTGTCAAACCCAGCTTTGAAAAAACCAGGAGACTCCTACAGCACTAACCGGTTCTTTGCTTCTATAATCAATCTTTCGGAGCAGATATCCTGATTATTTATATGGAAGCCATATTTGCTATTTCCGACCAAAATTTCTGAAATGATGAGTATGATATGAACAAAGGAAAACCGTCATTGCTTGATTCAAATGTCATCATTGGTGGTGGAAACTCAATCAGAAATTTTAATAGTGAGCATGTCATGCAAAGCTCAGATTTCAATAAATACATACAATTTTCCATTTTGTTTGGGATTCAAATATTACCTCCAAAGCAGTAACTTCTCCACGTCGTCTGGACACATGAAGAAGCAGAGCTCCTGAACTATAATTCTCAACACCCGTCATTAAACAGATGCATTGTGCACATTATATACATAAGACCTATATCAATGAAAACGGTTATAATTTACTACCGCTAACAGTACATTTTATTCGATTTTGTTTTATTTATTATATTTGCAGACCGCGATGTTGGCGGTTCACGATTTGTTGCGTTATTTTTACTTCGATCAAATTGCAGCACACATTTCCAAGTAGATTTGTGTCAGCGTTTTTTATTTTGGTTTCGAATACATCATGGAATATTGTAAATAAATGAACATTTAGGTAGTGGTGATGAGAAAGCCTTGAGCTATAATTAGATTAGTAATTATTAGTTTTTAATCTGTAGAGTTTTTTAATATCTCTGTACTTTCTATAAATCTATATAAATATTATTCCCAATCATTTCATCTGTTTTATTCTGGAATAAAGATAACTCTGCAGTACAGTATAATCAATTCATGTCTATTGAAATGAGTATGTTTTACAAATGGAAAAAAATCTAGAAAACGGGTGTATTTGAAAATGTATTTCGCCCGAATATCATGACGTAATGAAGATCTTGTCTTGAATAACCAATTTTATATGGTTTTGGAGTTAGAGGCTTGAAATTTTGAATATCATGTTGGTGATTGCCAGTATAAATAAAAATTCTCAACTTCCGGATTTACCGGAAACAAACGACGTCATATTTTATTGAAAAAAAAATCTTCTTCAATGGATATCAAATGTTTGTTAATTCTGTAGGTGTTATGAATTAGTATGTACTCTAAGAACGTGGTAGTTGGCAGCACAACAGCAATTGTGTGATATATTATGACCATTGATAATGGTGTTTTGTTTGTATTTTTGTTGCAATGCAATGAAAAATCAGTTGTAGTTTAGCATTGCTTGAGGCAAGGAAGTGGTTGTTTCACAAAAAATTACTTAATTTTTGTCGAGGATTTTTCAATTCACAGAAAAATCCTTCTATTCTATATTAAATTGAGAATATTTCCTTTTTCAAGATGAAAAATCCCACCAATCGCTTGCTCTTGAATGTTCATGTGAATATTCCTGTCTCCTCACCGGAACCCAACATCTGTTGAAAGTATAAAAAAATTGGAACAGCCGAAAACATGTCTCAACAGAAAACTTAGGAGAGGGCTCAGGTAAAGTAACAAGATCTCGACCTAATTGACAAACTTTCTACGCTTTTGAAGGTATGGATTTGAAATTTCACAGTACTCTTTCGTTTTTCGATTACTCTTATTTTGATACCGTAGAAGAAAATTCTCAACTTCCGCTTTCAACGGAAGTGAACACCTTCTAGTTTCCTATAGAACACATTTTATGTCTATCCCATAGACTAGTGGTTTGTGACATCGTTATTTGAAATTTAAAAAATCCAGTTTGAATGCATAGCTAACAAAGAGGAACACCTTCAAACACACCGGTGCAGTAAATAATCTATACAATGAAACCATACAATCGAAAGTCAAAAGAAGAAATATGAGCATATAGAAACGAGCGAGAAACAGCTATAAGGCGAATCAAAAGTAGATAGGAATCACCGGAAAAGGAATGAACATGAAAATTCAAATGGGGAAACCGCCACCGATCTTGGAAAAAAGAGCAGAAGAAAAGCTTACACGAAGGAAGACAATTACCATTGATGAAACACCAGACCCAATGAATGAATACTTCTAGAATACAGTGGAGCGCTGCAGGGAATGACATGGCAAAAGAAGATAAAACACAATACTAAATCACACAATAAATATGTTCAGAGAAAAGGGAAATAAAACACTCCAATTCTGTCAAGAAATACACGACAATTTTGAAATAGACTCCAATAGATGCATAGATTGAGGCGTAAGTACTTAAGTAATAAATAGCACCAAATTAAATAATTAATAAAAAACCTTTTTAAGAAAGCTTTATTCAAATAAATAAATAGTAAAAAATAATTGCTTTGGATGTATGCGTAAGTTATTCCGTGAGTTATACAGGGTGATTCAAAAGTACTTTGACAAACTTCAGGAAGTGATTCCCCACAATATTCTAATATGAATTGTTCAAATAAATATAAGTCCGGAAACGCTTCGTTTCCAAGATACAGGATGTTGAAGTTTTATTTTTATTTTCGGTTTTTTAAATAACTTTCGAAATACTGACCTTGGTTAAACGAAAATTGGTATTGGGAGGTTTTTTGAGGTGTCGAATTCGAACCTGATGTTATTTGTAGGGGGCGCCACCTACACGACTTTTTCTTTTTTGAAGATTCATAACTTTTTGAGCGTACTTCTAGCACATTTTTCAGTAGAAAAATTATTGTCTCTATCATATCTACGTAAAAAACCTACCCTTGTTACAAGTTGCTATAAGCAACCGTTTTCTAGATATTTGATAATCGATGCGTGTTGAAGTTATTATCATTATTTTGCATTTTTCACGAGAATGCTTAGAAAATGAATTTGACTTTTGAGTAAGCAGTTTTCGTTTCTTGTAAAGGGCGCCACCTATTCTATTTATTTTGACTCGTTCAAAATAGTTATTTTTGTATCAAGGGTGCGAAATCTGTATTTGTTTTAATAAAATTTGCAAGGAATATCAACATTTTATTTCAAGAAATCTTGAATATGTAGAATAAAATAAAATGAAGTGTCAACCTTCAGCGAAGATACAGGCATTCAGTCTTCTAGTCATTGAATCTCGTACCCGCTCAAAAATTATTAATGTGTTTCTTATTGTTTCACAGGCGTCAACTATTCGGTTTCTTAGATCTTCCTCGTTCGCTACTGGAGTTTTATAAACTAGTGACTTCAAATGTCCCCAAAAATAAAAATCTAGCGGGTTGAGATCTGGGGACCTTGGTGCCCACGCTTGGTTAAGTTCTTCTACACCCCTACCAACCCATCGATTTGGATAGACAGTGTTAAGGAGTTCCCTGGATACAACGCTAAAATGGGCCGGAGCTCCATCATGCATAAACCACATGCGGATACGAATTTCTAATGGTACATTCTGAAGTAGTCCCGGCTATTCATTTTCTAAAAAGTCTCTGTAAGTTGCGCCAGTCAGTCGGAACGGAAGAAAGAAAGGACCTATCGAGTAATTATCAATTATTGCCGCCCATACATTCACAGAAAATGGATACTGATAATGTATTTCACTAACTGCGTGCGGATTTTCCAGAGCCCAAACATGGTTGTTATGAAAGTTTGTGATAGCATTTCGGGAGAAGTTTGCCTCGTCCGTAAAGAGTACATATCTTTGAAATTGAGGATTTCCAGCCAATTTTCTCAAAAACCACTGATACATAGTAATGCGTTGGGGAAAGGCTCGTGGCGAAAGAGCTTGTACCCTTTGAATATGGTATGGATAAAATTGTTGATCGTAGATAATTCTCCAAACTGTGGACTGAGTAGAATTGAGAGCTTCAGCAATTATCCTTGTACATGTTTCTGGATTCTCCTCGAGAGCGTTCAAAACAGCTTCTTCCAATTCTGGGGTTCGGACTGCTCGTGGTCTTCCAATAATATCAGCTGCCCTCTTGAAGCTACCTGTTTCTGCCAAACGACGGTGGAGACTGGTAAATGTTGGAGCTGAAGGCAGTACTCGATTAGGAAATCGCTCCTGGTAAATACGTCGTGTTTCAAAACTTACAGAAACTTCAACAAAACAACAAAACGTTTAACTGTAACATAATATGTAATTACCAAAACTACTTTCTTAAACGTCAAATTCATTTCCTGAGCATTCATATGAAAAATGCAAAATAATGGTAATACTTCAACACGTATCGATTATCAAATAATCGACTTGAAATTTTCAAGTGCAAATATCTAGAAAACGGTTGCTTATAGCGACTTGTAACAAGGGTAGCTTTTTTTACGTAGATATGATGGAGGAATTGGTTTTTTCACTGACAAATCAACTCATGTATAAAAAATCGCATATGCTACAGTGCAATTGTCAGTTTGACAGCGGCAAAAGTTAGCTGCTACTTTTACAGCGATAAATTAACTCCTATATAAAATGTGTCATTTAAAGATGACTGTTTTGTCATTTTGACAGCGATAAAAAAGGTGCATCGTTTTTTATCACCGATAAAAACGCCTGTTCCTCTTAAACGTCTACATCTAGTATGCTTACGTCACTTTAATGTCTGCCCTGTCGGTTATTTAAGTATTGTTGATAATTGATACTGAAACATTACAACATGAGTCGTTTTGGGGATGTTCCGACTCAACAAATAACAAAAAATATAGAAAAAGCGATCCCGCAATCCACAAAAAATACTAAAGCGTCAATATGGAGACAATTTATGGAGTTTTGTCAATTACGAAATTACGAACTGTCGAAAATAACTCCGTTACAAAAAGTAGCAGATATATCAAAGGATTGGGCCTATAATATGCAAAAGAGGAATGAGAAGATTATAAAGAATATGCAGTTAAATCAATTTGGAATTCAACTGCGAAGATGATTCAAGAAAAATATTTCAATGAATACAATATTAAATTCGATCATTTTGCCGACATAACTTTTAAAGAAGCTCGTGATGCAAGAAATAGTAAACGGAAAGAATTACAAGTTATTCCAGAGAAAAGAAAAGTAAGTTCTGTAGCATTGAACAAGAAAGATATAGTAAAAATGGCAGAATTGTGGAATATAGACAATCCAGAGGGATTACAAAAAAGATTCTTTCGTAAAGCTTCTTATGAATTAGCTTGGAGGGGGGGAGAAGCTGCAAACTGTAAAATTTACCATTTTAGAGAAGAAAAAAATCAATATGGAACTTCAACAAGAAGATTTGAATACAATACAATATTTTCAAAGACGACACAGGGTGGGTCGAAAAAATTGGCAGACAGCAAATGGATAATAAAAAATGAAATGGATGAAGGTATTTGTCCCGTTGCATTGTTAAAATTACTGTTACAAAAAATAAATGAAAACATAACATCTGAACGACTTTTTTCAACTCCAAATCTTTTTTGGAAAAACAAAAATTCTAAAGGTTGGTACAAAAATGTTCCACTGGGTATTAATACGATTTCTACTTGGACCAAATATTCTGCAACTAAAATTGGACTCGACATTACAAATAATAAAATTACCAATCATTCGAACCGTGCTAGTACAGTTTCCCAGTTAGCCAAAGCAGGAGTAAGTGACCAACAACTTATAAAGATAACGGGACACTCATCATCATCTTCTATTAAACCCTACCTCCAAATTGATCCTGAACATCACGAAAATCTTATTAGTTCCTTACGAGCCTCGAGTGAGAAAAATCAAAATGAATATTCTACATGTGTGAAAACCAGAGAAGAAAATTTTGAAATCAGTACACCAAACTAAACAATTTATAACAATTGTGTTTTTAATAACTGTTCATTTAAATAATTTAATTGTATCAATAAAGATAATTATTGTTGTTGTTCATTCATATATTCGGTCGTTAATTTATCTTGCCAAAAAACACTCGAGTTTTTCTTTTAAGGATAAATTTACTTTTTAACTCAAAATTTTTCCATCAGTAATTTTGCTCGAAAAACTGACATTTGACAAAATCACTCGACCTTCGGTCTCGCGATTTTGTCATGTCAATTTTTCTCGTAAAATTACTGATTGGCAAAATTATTTCGTTACAAAAAGAAATTTATCCGATAAAAAAAAGCTCTTGTGTTTTTAGTGTTTACAAATGCACTAGTGTTTTTTTCACTTATTCATTTGTTTATCAATTATCGCGGTGTTGGTTGCCAAAATAAATAAAGTTTGCATTGAAATGTTTCTAAATTTCTTATTCATTAAACTGTCCTGCCGAATTACACTCGATGTTTGTATTGATATCGGATAAATTTGTGTTGTTCAAATTCTAAACTGTTTCCTTTAGCAATTTGACTCGAAAAACTGTCAACCTAAAAACGCTCCACCTTCGGTGTCGCGTTTTTAATAGTTGACAGTTTTGCTCGTGTAATTGTAACAGTTTCTCATTGAAAACCCAAATTTAACACATAAAATACATACCTCTCGTGCAATTATAAGTGAAAAATGTGCTAGAAGTACGCTCAGAAAAGTTATGAATATTCAAAAAAGAAAAAGACGTGTAGATGGCGCCCCTAGGAGTAAGAGCAATAATAACATTAGGTTCGAATTCGACACCTCAAAAATCCTCTCAATACCAATTTTAGTTCAATTAAGGTCAGTATTTTCAAAGTTATTAAAAAAAAAATTTGAACACCCTGTACCTTGGAAACGTAGCGTTTCCGGACATATATTTATTTGGACAATTCATATTAGAATATTGTGAGGAATCACCTCCTGAAGTTTGTCAAAGTACTTTTCAATCACCCTGTAGATTCAAAAGCTTGTCGCTTTCTTATTCGAACTGAAAACTTTGCGCGACAAGCTTTTGAATCTATAACTCACGGAATAACCTACGTCACACATCCAAAGAAATTATTTTTTACTTTTTAGTGCCTTTAAATATAAGCTTGTCTTAAAAAAAATTATAATTATTTTATTTACAAGCTTTCATTCAGTTTCACTTGTTAGTTAGTTAGTTAGGGTCAAACCTTGCAAGTGAATTTTGACCGACTTTTGGTCCGCTTAATTTAAAATTTGGCAGGTATTCATAATTCCGGTGACAATGCGTTATGAAAATTTTGTTAGAGAAAAAACAAAATGACGGCTCGAAGATGGCGGACGAGATTTGTAATTATGGTTCGATTTGATTCAAAATTGGTATATGGGGGTTTTCGGGGTCGAAAATTATGAAATTTTTGTAAAAGTTCATTGATTCAAGTTTTGTGATTATGGTCCGATTCGATTCAAAATTGGTGCGTGGGAGTTTTTGGGGTCGAAGATCATAATTTTTTTCTACTCAAAACTTACAGTGAAGAGACATTGTAACAACGATGCTCTATTAGAAATGATCAGATTAAGGCAAACTAACTAAAGAGCAAAAATTGAAATAACTAATAGAAAACATTTTATAGACAAGCTTTTATTCAAACCGTATACTAATACGTATAAAATAAGTTTAAGTCATCGCTGACAATGATTTCATTATATTTTGTTGAATTATTTGGTTTCAAAAAGCTTGTCGCGCGAATTGTAATAAAATCAATACTTCGACAAGTTCTTATTCACCAACCAATCACTGCCCAATCAAATTAATTGGTACCTACTTTTATGATTACTTCGCGCGACAAGCTTTTCAAAACCAAATAATTCAACACAAAATAATTAAATCATTGTCAGCGATGACTTGAACTTATTTTATACGTATTAATCCACGGTTTAAATGAAAGCTTGTTTTTAAAAAGTTTTTCCATTAGTTATTTTATTATTGTTAGTTTTGTTTCATTTTTAACTTTTGTCAAATAACGATAATTTTTGGAGTGATTGAAATTCTCAAGGAGAGGTCACAATAGTGGAATTTGTGTGTCATATCACTTGAGACTATCTATGTTTTTTCTCAATGAATTAATTATATTCAATAGAAGAGAGGTCATGACAATGATATTTTTGTATCATAGCTCTTGAAACTATCATCTACCAACAATCAAAATAGGAAGAGAGGAAGTGCATTGAGGAAACAGCACCAAATTATTACAGTTAAATTAGTACCAACTGATGTTACAGGTGGCGGTAATGTTAAAAATAATAACTATTATTTGATATTGCATTGATGCATCAATTTGAATTGATATCTAAAGACAATAAGTAGATCTCACTCAAATGGTTAATATAGTTTTATATATATATATATATATATATATATATATATATATATATATATATATATAAATATATATTGCTTATTACAACCATGACAAGGAATACTATAAATAACATTTGACATTGAGAGTAATGGAGTTTTATCTTTGACTTTAGGATAAATTTATCTGATAAAACAGTTCCAACAATCAGATCCATTCATTCTGAAGTTAAAAATAAAACTCCATTACTTTTAATGTCAGATGTAAGTTATAGTATTCCTTGTCATGGTTGTAATAAACAATATATTGGTCAAATGCAAAGATCATTATCAAACAGAATCATTTCTCATAAAAGTGACTGAAGATTGCATCCTGAAAGATGTGCCCTGGCAGAACATGTGAATAAATTTGAATACCAGATGATTTAAGATTCAGTGAAAGTGCTATCGACAGAGTCACATTCACACACATTCTTAGAAATGGCTTTCATATCTCAAGAAAACAGTTGCATAAAAAAACTATATTAACCATTTGAGTGAGATCTACTCTTATTCATTGTCTTTAGATATCAATTCAAATTGACAAAAATGCAATATGAAATAATATTAACATTACCGCCACCTGTTAACATCAGTTGGTACTAATCTAACAGTTGACACCACTGTAATAATTTTCAAGTGACACCCGCCGTTGTCTTAAATTATTCATAACATGTCAGTTTTACTTGTCACACCACATATAGCACACGTTCTATTTATATAATTTTGAACAATGTTAATGTGGTTGTATTAACTTTAAACTTAGTTTTATTCCTTGATTTATGGCTTACCCCAATATCCCCAGTTGTATATATATATATATATATGTATATATATATATATATATATATATATTATATATATTTGGATATATATATATATAAATATATATATACATAAAGTCTGAGATCGACAATACGTAATTACAATAGAGTATTGTACATTCTAATGTAAACAAGATACATGATATAATTTATGCAAATATATCGGTCATTCCAATCATATAAAAATCCCAGTTCTGAACGTCGTAGCGATATATAATCAGATTTTGCCAAAGGTTAATAGAACATTTCCAAGAAACTATCATGTTCATATAATATAAATAAAAAACAATGTTGAGAAAGTGTTATACCAATATCATCAATTCACTTGAAATTTTAGGAAGTACCCCTGGTAATTTTATCTTGTAATCAAAATAAAAAAGATATGAAGATAATTACATTTTCCACCAAAAATATATTCGAAAAATAAACAAATGAAATTTTGTGTTGCAAAAATCATTGATAAATTAAGCTTACTACCTTCCGAGCTAAAACCTACGCCGCATATTGAATTTTAGTTGGTAAACTTGAACCAAATCATGAGTCTCGTCCTGAAAAAAAGAATTTTTCCATATTTAATTAGTCATGAGACAACGACTTCACGAATATTGAATTATAATTGGCAAATTTTTATAATGAAATTTTTTTTGGGAACCCTGTTAAAGAGACAAACAAACATTCGCTCTGCATTAAGATACCCAAAAGATGAATATCTCAGGAAAAAAAAATCAGAAAATAAAGTAGCCAAATGAAGGGAGTATTACCGCCAGGATGGTGTATGCTACGTTGGTTATATTCTGATGCTGCGGCCCACATTCACTGGATGGGTGATATCTACAGTGTGACCCATTTTTAATGGAAACACCCCCCTAAAATTTGAAGTTGTGAACAGATTTTAATAATTTTTTTTTGAAATGTCAAGTACTAAAAGGTCCACCTTGGGACAAAATTTGAAATGTTTATTCCAATTTTCAGGGCATACTACGATATTTTTTCTTAGTCGAAAATCGAGATTTTTTATTTACGATTTTTTTATTGGAAAAATCACTACGCCACTGGATTCAGAGTGCCTCTAAACAGGTGTGACCAAAATTTCATGAAAAAATATTCATAAATAACAAAGTTATGACAACTCAAAAAATTCGAAAACTCACACAGCTAACAGTCACAAAAAACACCCTATATCAACAGATATAGCCATGAGAATATTTTTTTATGATTTCAACAATAAAGTGCCGCCAGATGAAAAAAACAAATAGTGTAAATTTTTTTAATGAAAATAACGGAATTACATTCACACAATTCAACTAATAATGAAGGAAAAAATTTTAATTAACGTAACTATGAAAACTAATAATTGAAATGTTTCGATTCAGTGCAACAATTAATTCAAACTCATATTCTAGTAGCCTCTACTAATCCACCACGTATTTCGATACATTTGTCGTAGCGCTTACGAATGTTTCTGATTACGTTCCTTAGTTCTTGTGGGCTAATATCTGCACATACCTGTCGAATTCTTGCACAAAGTTCATTTCTATCTCTTGAGCGATTTTTGAACCTTTTGTGTGAGAAGTCCCCAGAAAAAAAGTCCAAAACTGTGAGGTCTGGAGATCTGGGTGGCCACTCTATAAACGGACTACCACGGCCTATCCATCGGTTTGGAAAATGTTCGTTAAGCCATTGCCTCACAGCTCTGGCATAATGAACTGAACACCCATCTAACTGGATAATTAAATTCGATCGTTCATTGATTGGCAGCTCGTGAATAGCATCCCAAAACTCTGTGTTTAAAAATTCTAGAAACCTCTGCGCATTAATGTTTTCCTCAAAAGAAAGGACCAATAATTCGTTCGTTCAATATCCACACACAGACGTTGATTTTTTGGGAATACTGGCTTTACAGTTTATTACCCAGTTAGGATTATTCGCTGCCCAATAGCAGCAATTCTGTGATGACACTACTCCATTTCTAGTGAAAGTGGCTTCGTCGGTATATAAAATATTTTGTAGGAAATTTATATTGTTTAAATATTCCCCTTGGGCCCATAAACAATATTCCAGACGTCTTGCTTCGTCGCCTTCTTGCAGTGTATGTAAAAATTTTGGCTTGAAAGGTTTAATATTCTTCGCATTGAGACTTCTCCGAATAGTTTCTCGTGGAATATTCAAATCTAAGGTGGCATTCCTTATACTGGCATTAGGATTATTTCCGAAATAATCTAAAATGATTTGATCATTCCTGTTTCGTCTTTGTACAGGATTACTTTTTAACATCATTTTTGATACTGCACCAGTTTCATTGAATATTTTATTTATTTTATTTACCGTACCGCAGCTTATACGAGGACGATCTGGATGTCTCTCATTAAATACTCTACAAACCTCTCTAGCACTTCTAACGTCATCTCCCGAAAGGCGTACAATTTCAATTTTCTCCCTTACGCTCAATCTTGCAGCCATGACACAAAATAATTCGAAGAATTGTAAGGTGAATATTGTTGACAATAGTACATTTAAATCTTTCACAAGTGTCAAACTGTATTATCATTTCCATGGCAACTAAGATTTAAATTGAAAAATCAATTAGGTCTTAGTTTTAGTTAATTTGCGTGAAAACTTGAATGTAATTCGGTTATTTTCATTAAAAAAATTTACGCTATTTGTTTTTTTTTCATCTGGCGGCACTTTATTGTTGAAATCATAAAAAAACTATTCTCATGGCTATATCTGTTGATATAGGGTGTTTTTTGTGACTTAGCTGTGTGAGTTTTCGAATTTTTGAGTTTTCATAACTTTGTTATTAATGAATATTTTTTCATGAAATTTTGGTCACATCTGTTTAGAGACACTCTGAATCCAGTGGCGTAGTGATTTTTTCAATAAAAAAATCGCTAATAAAAAATCTCGATTTTCGACTAAGAAAAAATATCGTAGTATGCCCTGAAAATTGGAATAAACATTTCAAATTTTGTCCCAAGGTAGACCTTTTAGTACTCGACATTTCAAAAATTATTGAAATATGTTTACAACTTCAAATTTTAGGGGGGTGTTTCCATTAAAAATGGGTAACACTGTATGTATAAGAGTTTATGGAAAATTCAAAATATGTTCGTTAATTAGTTTTTCGAAAAGTTTCTCGAATAATATATTCCAATTGTAAATTAAATTGAAGAGTGAATTGAATTGATAACGCCAAAAAAATCCATTGTCTGTCGTCCACATATCCATACTAGTTTGAGAAATATTCAATCAAAGGAATGTTGCGAATTATGTCTCCTGAGTTATCCATGAATGTATCGGCTTACAAAGGTCTGAAAGGATTACCCATTGTTAATCCCTCACTAGAAAACTGAAAATTGTCATTGAATTAAAAATATTTTGGATGAAACAAACTGTAAGCAAATCTGATGTTTCTTTTTTGATAATCCCATTATTCGTGACCAGTAGATAGTTTCTTCAAGGCCCGGTATTTTCACCCCCGATTATACTAGGAATAAATTAACCAACGGTTAGAATATACTTTTGTTTAACGTTTATTGATAAATAGAAGCAATTCTAACCATTGGTTAATTTATTCCTAGTATAACCGGAGGTGAAAATACCGGGCCTTAGTGGAATACTAGGAAAAGAGTTTATGACCTCAAAGAAGGGGAACTGTTCTTAATTTTATCAATTGACTAATAACTATTTTTCAAGCTATATTCCGGAACAAAATAACAATTTTTCTTGCTTGAGTCCAGCTCTTCAGAAAGTTTCACCGAAAGTGTACTAGCAAAGCAGCAAGTATACAACTGGACGAATGGGATAGTTTTGTTTATGGTGCTTACTTTCCGACCAAATTTTATGATTGTGTGAAAATATTCACCTAGGTGTGTTCTGGGGATTAAAAAACTATTGCCATTCATATATGCATAAATATCCATAGCTTCGTGTCCAATTATCATCTGGTTATTTTGGTAAACTTACTACTATTATTACTATTAGATAACTTTGTAGTGGAAATTTCACCTTCTTAAATTGACCATAGTCAAATTATAGTCAATTGGATTATGCTTGTCTGATTTCATTTGAATGAATCGGACATTTCTTCATATAATTTCTCTTTCTCCGAACTTGCTGAAGAGTTAATGGCGAATAACTGCCATTAGCTGTACTTTTTATTTATTATAATAAGATGAAAACAACCGATGTGTTAACGTAACGGTCTATATACTGCTTGATAAAACTAATTGATTATATGCAGTTGTTTTGAATAAGTAGCATTTTAAATAAATTTGATTCGTATGTATTGGTGAATGAATACCTAGAAAATATATTTCCCCATATCTTTCAATTGAGAGCTCTGTAGAGAAAAAAAAGACTTTTGTCGTGGAAAATTGAAATTTGGTACTTAAGGAAAACTTGCTGATTCGCATACTTTTCGTGAGAGAAAGGCACCCAAAAAAATGGTAGTTGATTTGTAGAATTTGATATCCCAAACTCTTTTTAAGATAAAAATTATAGGAATTAATTCAATTTCCAGGAATGGCCACCAAAAAAAATATCTCGAGGGGTGACGTATAAGATTCCAATTAAATATGATGTGATCGGAAACTTAGTTTTATGCGAAAATGATGAATATAAAACATCAAATTTGGAACTAAACTTCACAAGGGTATTCCTTGGGGTTGCAGTGATGAAAAAACGGCCGATGAGATAGGATTATTTTTTTATTTGTCAAGCTTTCGAAAAATTGATTTTTATTCCAAAGACATTAAATTGAGGTCATTTGTAAAATTAGCTGATTCATAATAGAGAGAATAACATATAGCACATTCGATTTGTTGAAAAATATCAAAATATAACAATTAGGTAAATAACAATTGAAAACTAACAAACATGAAATTTAATTACTGGCAGCCCACATGGTTCAGTCGAAAGTACTATAATATGTTGTTAATTGTAAAAAGAAATTGATATAAAAAAATAAAAGGGATAGTGGTGTTTATTTTATTCATTCCCAACAACATAAATTACAATTCATTAATACTTGCGCCTCTAAGACATTCATATATTCATCATGGACACGAAACCATGTCCAGAAACAGGGAAAAACTCTAAAAAGCAGCCCATTGACTATTTTCCAATTTGTAATATTTCCAAATATTCAATCTAACTGAATAAATATATATATTCCTTCAGGGGCTGAGACAAGCGGCAGAAAGAACAAATTTGTTATAGGAAGAATCGGGGGGCTTTTCTTAAAGACTATCAAAATTTCCTAACGATTGTGACCGACAGCTCCTTTTAAACATTTGTTTTATTATCAACGTTGGTCATGACCCATAATCAACCAATTTCTTAAAAAAATGTTTAGAATGAAAATGATGTCGATAATGGTATTTTTGTGTTGGGAAAAAAAAAATTAGTCTGATTTCTATCTACTTTAGCTCCCCTAATGAAAACAGGAAAAATTTTTACAATCAACTCAAAGCTACTATTACTTACGATAACCAGCCACTCATAAAAATAATCAGCAAATAACAATTTATGGTGGGATGTCATAAATAGCTATACAGATTCGGAAATAAAATCGTAAACTAGGTTTACAATGGTTTTAAGGGGGGGTACTCGAATCCATGAACCAGTACAAAATATAACGGGATATATTGAGGTTGAATAAGACCAATAGCGCAACTGTGACGGTTCACAGTCCCGTTTAAAGGAAAAAAACTGCAATCATCGGAGAAACATATATTAAAAGTTTCGTAAATCGTTCCTGTGTTCACTCATTATTTCAAGTAGGCCATATTTGCAAAGACTCCAAAGTTGGCATTAAATCATAGGCACTGTCAATGAATTTCTGTTTGAATATTTCTTTGTGTATGTAATTTCGAATGAAAGCCATTAACATTCAAACTTTTTTTATTAAGGGGGGAAAAGATAATCTCCAGTTGACGCAACTATAAACATCGTGCATCGTTCAAATTTTATTTGAAAAAATTTTGTGTAGACCGTGTCTAGAAGTGCACATATTAAATCAATACCTGAAGCCCAATACCAAGAAAAAATCAAATGGAACAAACAATGGGAACAACAAATACTCATTCCCCCTGCGTGTGGCTAAGCGAGCACGCCCAGATCCAAACAAATGGGACAGGGGCCTCTGGTCCGAAGCTAGCGCAAGCAACATCCGAAACCGAGCTCTGCAGCTGGTTTTCTCTCGAAGGCAATCAACGTGGCCTTCACTGAACAGCTGACATATGATTCGCTAATGCCAATCATTAGCACGTAAACAGGCGCAAACTCGCCCCAATACGGTTGCCTCAACGCGGCTGTGGAGGTTGATTCTGGTCACTGCAGCAAATGCAACTGACTAATGTCAGGCCTGGGGAGCATCAACCTCATATCGGTCGATCCGGACGGGTTTTCCAGACTGCAAAAGAACGGTCATTCGGACCCCCAAGGGAAACCTAACCGGACATCTTTAATGCCCTGGAAGGTATGACGACCCGACAGTGGAGGGTCTGGAGATGAGAGGAGAAGCAGGGCATACCCCGGTAATGAGAATGGACACCAGGGCTGTTGCCAGCATCCCGGCGGCCAAGGGGGGGTATGTTCTTCCCGCGAAGGCGTTGCTCGGGACCCTCCTTCCTCTGCTATAGACCCTTCACAAGGGCCCACAGGACCAACCATACAGACGACAGTCCCGTCGAAATGGGTCGACGGGCCCCTGAAGGGTCGAGGGGCAACCTTCAGCGGAAACCCATCACACAGCGGAGGGGGCCCAAACGGAAGGCTTCCCCCCGAGCCGGAGGACGTGACCCTGACGGAAATCGACCAGTCAGGAAAGGGGGAGTTGGGGCGTGATGGGGAATCTGCAGCCTCAAACAAACAGACAGAAGGACAGACACCCAAAAGGCGGTCTCTTCCTCCTGCTCCTCCCAGCCCGTGAGACTTTTGCGAGTCAACATCCAGCACGGAAGGGTCTCCACCCCTTTTATGCGAAGGCTCAGGAACTCGATATTAATATATCGCATGCCAGAACCGTGGGCTTTAAAGGGAAGATAAGAGGTATGGGCAAAGCCGGAGGATCGCTATACCCCTGCACCTCTGGAGCAAGGCTCAGGGTATGCATTCACGCAAAAAAAGTCGACGCCACTCCGCTGCCAGGCTTCTGCCACAGGGACCTGGTAGCGGTGAAGATCAGAGGTCGACGATACAAAAAGGAAAAAACACGAATGTCATAGTACATTCCCCTTACTTCCCATACAGAACAAGAACTCTCCACGAGGTAGCTTCACTGATCGAGCACTGCGAGGATAAGGGATGCCCTCCTGTTGGGTTGCGACTCAAACTCCACCACACATGAGGTAGGGCACTCCTCAATTCCTGAGTAACCTGGAAATCCTCAAAAAAAGGGGTCAGTGCCCATTCTTCACCTCCCAGCTCAAACAATCGTCGATCTCACGTTGTGTTCTCCCGAAACTAATCGGAAGCGTCAGCGACTGGCTATACGTTTCTTACTAGAAAGGGAACAGCTATGCAGAGACAGCAGTATAGGTATCCCCCGAGCAACCCCCTGGAACCTCTATGAGAAGAGCTAGAAGGAAGGTTCCCGGGGCCATGCCTTCACGTTACGGATCGGATTCGGAGTTTAGACATTTGCAAATTGTCTCAAAAATTTCCCCTCATCTATCATCATACGAAACCAACAGTCCCTTGAAAAGGTAGACAAAACGGTAAAACTCCATGGTGGAACTCACAAATAGAGTTCCACCGCAAAATAAAAAAAGGTCCGCAAACTTCTCAATAAGCCAAACGGGGCAAAACAACCCCTCTGGGAAGATTATAAGTCGGAATACAGAAGAAATATTCGAAATTTCACAGAAGGAAAACTTGGAGAACCTACTCTATAAACACATTACCAGAGGTAGCAAGACTCAACAAGGTCCCATCAAAGACCGGGCGAAAGGGTGGAGGTGTTCTTCCTGCCCGAAGGGCGGTTATACTGCCTCGGATGGGGAGAAAACTCAACACATGCTCTCACTCCATTTTCCCGGCAGTAACACTGCAACAATTCACAACCAACTGTACCACCCAAAACAAAGGTTAACTGGATGGCTGCCGGGATTGAACACGAAAGGTGGACTGGGCCATTGGTTTTACCTTCAAATCTCCGGGGAAGATGGTTTTATTCCTCCATCTTTGGAGATATTTCGCAGCTACCCTCGCACACGCCAGGTCATCCCTCCCAAACCTGGAAAAAATAGTTAACCCAAGCTAAGCGGACCCACCCAGTTTCACGTCTTTTCACCCTAAGAAAACTGAAAGGCTGGTGGACAGATACATCAGAGGGGTGGTACTGGAATAATCCACCCCAGTGACCTCCAGCCCCGCGTACTAGAGTGGCGAGGGGACAACTTTTCCCTCGACTCGGCCATAGGGTTGAGGGGAAAAGACCGGGCAGCGCCACTAGGTATTTTCATCGACGTAGAAGGGCATTTGAAAACACATCATTTGATTCCATATGTCAGGAAAGGGGGGAAGGGCGTGAACCCAACCATAATAAGATAGATTCACGCCATGCTGCCCCAAAAGACTAGCTAAAGCAAATATCAGAAGTAGCTCTAGCGAGACCGTACCCACGAGGAGACGCCCACAGGAAGGGTCTTGTCCCTTTGCTATGGTGCCTCAAAAGGTCCCCCTCCTAGAAAGATAAAAAATTGGGTTACTACACTCAGGCCTATGGGGACGGAAATTTTTCATCCTGGTCGATGACCAGGTGCCCGGCCTCGTGAGGACACCATAAAAAGGGCCTCAACGGGTGGATGAATGGTGCCGTTTAGTAGGGTTGAGTGTGAACCCTGAAAGGGACTGGTTCTTTTCACCAGGAAATGCAAACCAGGGACCTACCAAACGTTCAACTCAGTGGGTGGTTCCGTAAAAAAAGCTCAGTCGAATCCCCCCGAGTCATCCTGACTACAAGACAAACTGGAACAGCATATCGAACCGGGTTCAACGATTGGGACGACAAATCTAGGAGTTTCTAATCATGAACATCTAAACCCCGGAAAATCACGGGTAAAATTCAGGAAGCAGGGAAAAAGCTCCTGGCATGAGACAATCAAAACCCCCAAAATCGAAGACCCCTCTCACCGGGCAGAAGGAAATCAGAAAGTGGTAGGGCCACTGCCTCTAAACAAGCACCTCAACATTATAGGTATCACGGATGATTTCTGAATTCAGGTAGTGCTTGGAGGATGAAGGGCAGCCACCCACATCCTCTCAGGGGGTGTGAGAAAGGTATCAGTTAGAAGCTGGCCTCCTTCCCCTCCGGGAAAAAGGATACCTCCCAAAAATGAACCCCGCAGCTGTGGATGCATAACGGGCCCGATAGAGGCCTACATGCTATGGTTCTGTCCCCTCACATACTCTCATTCTATCTATCCCATCTACTTAATAAACAATGATCATACATTCGGAAATAAAATCAATATTCGATCGACTCGGGCAACCAGTCACATATTTCTGAAAATAACTTCCCGGAAAAGAACATTTGACAGTCGTTGAATTTACAATTTTTTTTTTTTTTACTTCATGATTTTTTATATTAATATTTTAATTATATAAATATATATATAAAAGTACATATATGTTTTATAGTAGTGAAAAATAAAATTGACATTTGGGAAGTAAAACTACTTATTGTCAAAATGAGCGAGTAAATTATGTTAACGGAGAAAAATAGGTATTTCTGTGGGACAATGAAGAATATCACCATTTTTGATTTTTTCCTTACGATAAAAATCTATTAAATTAAAAATATGGTAAATATGTTTTTTAAACATCTTATAGTTTCGAGATATTTAATTGTTTAGTTAGGCGTGCAGACCGGAGTCATCGGCCGCTGTGACGTCACTGTACAACGTTGGTTATTTTTTTTCTCTGCTTCGAGCTGTGTGCATGAAGTTTTTCGTCGAAACTTGATAAAAAAATTTGAAACCCGAAACTAGAAAAAACGTGTACTGTGCAAAGGTTTTTAAATAAAACTACTAATGCATCGAAAAAATTTGTTATTTTTGCTTTTGAACCTAAAAATCGAAAAAAAATGGATGCAAATCATGATGTTCTGGGGTGATTCGGCATTTCACTGTACAAATATCTCTTTTAACACATATCCAATAGCGTCGTCGTCGGCTGTTCTAGCCGATCTAAAATAAACATAAATTTTATCTAATATATAAAAAAAAAAAATACGGTAAATATAAGTTACTCTAAAAATTACTCCCGGGAAAATTTAAAAAACTCTTCTTGCGTGTTTTTTCCTCTGAACCGAATCCCGGGAAAAAAGAATGCGGGGGTCTCATACCGTTCCCAAGTTGGAAACTTAAAAAAAAACTCATTTTCGGCACAAATCACTCAAAATGCCTTTTTTTACCAGCATTAACAATACACCTAAATCCTTATTTCGGCAAAACTTTGCACAAAATATTGTCGTTTTTAAAAAATCTCCTTTTTCTCAGTTTAAATGAAGAAATGTCATACTTTGACAGATGGGATTCAGTAATTTTGCCTTTTTTTTTCATGTTGGTGATAAATGAATCCCCGCCAACTTTCGAATTCAAATGTAAAATAGCAATATTTTCCCCCCCTTCTTTTTATTTTTTGCAATTTTTGTGGGCGGTAATTCATTTATTACCAATATAAAAAATAAGGAAAAAGTTACTGAATTCCATCTGTCAATGTGTAACATTTCTTTATTTGAAACTGTGTAGAGAGGATTTTTCGATAAAACGACGATTTTTTTGGGGCAATTGTGCCGAAAATAAGTGATTTAGGGTGTATTTTTTTATGCTGTTAAGAAAAAGGGGGGGCATTTTGGGGTGATTTTTGTCGAAAACTTCGAAAATGAAGTTATTTTTTTAATTTACCCTAATTCGGAACGGTATGGACTGCCGCTTTTTTTTCTTCCGATTCGTGTTCGGGAAAGAAAAAAACACGTAAATTTTTCTACATTCAGTGCATGTGTAAAGTAATTTTTATATTTCCTAAAACACAAAAAAATGCACTTATCCACGATCACATTAAAGAGATAATATGAGGGGTTTTTTTCCCTCTTGGCTTAATAATATAAAAAGGTGTAGTCGCGTGCATCTAAATAATAACCTACTTTGAAAAAAATATTTCATGGTTTCCCAAATTTTTAAAAAAGTTTTGTACCTGGTACAAAATATTTTAAGGTTAGAGTTTACTATTTTAATTTTTTTGTTGTACATATTAAAAAATAAAAAATGTAAGTCATGAAACTATGTAGGCATTCTTCCTTCTCAGGAATTTAATGTCAAGTAAGATGTCCATAGTATCAATATGACGTATGACATACTTTTATAAAATACTGGTAATGAAAATATTTACTTATAGGGATCAAAAGATTTATGATAAAAGTAAAATTTTATTAAAGTAATACTTGCATTCTCATTCCTCGCATCTCGGCGGCCAAGAGAATGGAGTTATTTGAAAATAGTGGGCAACCATTAACCCGTCTATTTCAGGCAAGATATCAGATTGTCCTTTCAAAACCGTCTTTTATACCCTAAAAATATACTTATAACACTATTGTAACACTGATTCACAAAAAACTTAAGTTAAAAACTTTTTTGTGGTCAGACACCCTGATAACAAAGCAATGATTGAGTGTACAGTGAGAACGTTGTGTTGTGGAATGACGTCCGCAGGCATGGCTCACGAAAATATTTGAATAGAACGGAAACTAAAATTGTCGTACTTCAACACTACTCGCTTGATTGAAAGGGAAACAAAACATGTGTATTTCTAAACATTCAGGCTACGGTCATGAAGTTTCAAAATCATTCAACAGACAATGACATTCTTCATTATGAAAAGTTTTATTTCTCAGGGAAGGTTAGTTCACGGAGAAATTGAGTGTATGCAATAGAGATATTCATTTTCTTTTTTTTAAAATTTTGGACCCAGAATGAATAAGAGTTAGTGGTATTATGTATTTTCTTTTTTCGAGTTTGTAAGAATGTTTGAAATATGTTTTATATTGAGTTTTTAAACTTTAAAATTAAAGGTAGTTCCGACACGAAAAATGAGTTGGATTAGAAAATTATTAAAATTTGGCATACGTATTGTTTCGGGGGAACAACACCTCTATGAAATTTTAACAAATTTCACCATCCCGAACCCGAGATATATATAATTAGAGTTGACTCAATTAACACGTAACATATGGACCATGCATAGGCAAACAGCACATTATTAATTCTACCGTTAATTTCTAAAAACAAAAAGTTTATGAAAACGAAGAGGAGCTAGAGCAGGATATCATAGATATTGTGAATAAAAATCAAAGTGATTGACCATCTAGTTTGACAGATATAATTAAAACTTCTCTCGTTATTCAAAAAAAGTCCACGGGAAGCGCAGCCTGAAGGGCGAGGGTCGTAAGAAATGCGGATTGTGCCAGGGGACTTTTTAAAGGAAAGGGGCAGGGGACCATTTGAGGGTCTGAACGCGAAAAATACTCCTTCTCCTAGTTGACCCCAACTCCTTCTACTAGTTACCCCTATTTTAACGATACCTTACCAAAAAGGTCCCAAAAAGAGTACTACAAGAAAGTCCATTGAAGTTTATCCCGGGTCGGTTATTTTTTGCTACGCTTTTCGTGGACATAATTTTTTGAGTCCCGACTTTTATAACGAATAAATTTTCTAGAGTCGATTGGGGGCAAGTGCCCTCCAACAAAAAGTGTTTCGCGTTTCAAATCGAAAAGTCCCTTGAAATTTTTCGATGCCTCGAAAAATAATATTTTGTCTCGTGTGGGGAAATACCTTAAAATAGTCTATTATATTGCTCGTATCCTTATGCGCATGAGTGAGTCTTGTGAAAGTCATATTATAGCTTCTTTTCTACCCTACTACATTATCAGTTTTATTTTTTAATATCAGGGGGGCTAAAGGGGTACCTCCCGCCAGAGACCAGAACCCGGTTATGTGTCAAATATTTATTTTATATTTTCCACCAAGTTAATTTCTTCAAAGGAACCGATAAATAAATCAAAAGTGTAGTAACTTTTCTAACAAATATGTAAGTTTTTGTTCTGTGGTATCTATCAACAGCTTGGAAATCATATATAGGTTATATTTTTTTCAATATTTTGGGAAACCCCAGAAAGGAGTTCACTGGATGGAAATTTTTTATGATAAATTGTTTAAGTGAAGTGAGTGAAAATAAATTTTTTAAGTCCCTTTCTCAAGCGCCCAAACCATATTTGAATGTCTTCTGGTAGTCATAAAAAAAGGGTTTTTAAACTGTGTTACTTTTGGGATTTTTCTTCCATTCAATTTCGATAGCACTGATGTGATTTTTGGCTCACATAGTTAATGTGATTCTTTTCTACCCACTTCATTTGCATGTTATATATGCCTTTATGTTCTCGACTACTATCCGTATAGAAGATCATGGAAGAAAAATTGAATTGTATTTGCATTGGTATGTGTATTTTGGTAATTACGTTCTTTCAGCTGCCAGTATAAGTATAGAGGACTCTGGTATCGTTAACAAAACCCCAATGGGTACCATTCGAAGATATGGAAAATACATTGTTTACATACCGGGTGTCAACGAATCTATTAGAAAAAGTCATCACTTCTAGAATATTAGATATATAACTTAGATTTGGTTTTGGGTAAATAGTATGTGAAGAGGAATTTTTCGCATATTTTCACCTCCGGTCACTTCTAGGTTTCACCGGTGGGGCCCCACCCTGCTGGGAATCGGTTCAGTTTTGAAAGTATCCTTTTCCGAGGCCAGCCCTTCTAACCGATACCTTTCTCACACTTTCAGATTAGATCGATGCTCTCGAGTTGCCTTTCCGTATTGCTGCCACTTGCTGGGCTTTCCCGTGAGGATGTGGGTGGCTGACTCCTCATCCTAAAAGCACCACCTGCATTCAAGTATCATCGTGATACCTATAATGTTGAGTGCTTTTTTTGGATGCAGTGCCCGTGAGCCCTACATATTCTGATTTCCTTTCTGCTCAGTGTGAGCAGAATCTTGCCTTTTGGGGTAGAAGCCTTCGATGTGGGTTTCGTGTCACATGCCAGGGCTTCTTTCCATGCCTCCTGGAATTTTACTTCGGGATTTTCTTCATGGTTGAGACGTTTCATGATCTGGGAAACTCTAGTAATTGGTTCTGCCCAATCGTTGAGCTTTTTGTACCTTGTCTGGCCAAATGGTCGGCCCGTTCGTTTCGGACACAGCGGTATGACCGAGGGAATTCTGATTATCATCCTTTCTGAACGTTTTTTCAATTTCATCATTCGTTTCAGTTCATTGGTACCTTATTATATATTGTTTTTCGTTAAAAAAGGGAATTCCACAGTTTTGATATTGAAGTAGGTAATATAATACATCATCAATCAAGATCAATGACGTTGTTCGGCGGCGAGCCCAAGTTTTCCCAACGGGGGATGTCATCGAACTGAAACTTGAATAATTCTGTTTTTATCGTTCTTCATCAAACCAAACATTCCATATAGGTACGTCTTTTAATGGAATATGAAAACACATTTCGCTGTAAATCAATGCTTCTGTCTTAATTGTTTGCAATATTCCTCGAGATTCTTCTACCACTAATCGTAGTAGATAAAGTTTTTTTCAATAATAATTTTTTTAAAAAACTTTCCAATGTTTGTCGAACAGAATGTATTTCTGAAAATGCTTCAATGACATCAATATCAATCATAACTACTTCAAGGGGAAAATTTTCAGTAAAAGGACACTCGTTTTTATCTACCCTGTATATTTTATATATCTGCAGAGTGAACTTTCACCGTCAACGATCGAGTTTGTACCCGACTTTTCAGATTTCAGGCATTTTGGATATATCAATAAGCAGGACTGGTGGAAGATATTGGGATCGGGGCAACACATTGAAACTATTTGAAAGCTCTTTAAAAGGAAGGAGACAAGCGGTAAAATTGATGATAAATTGAGCAGTTATAGGGGGGTCAAATGTGGGTACTCCAAGGCTCCCATGCTAGGACCCAAATTATTTAATATATATACATATAAATATTAATATATATATATATATATAATAACGGACTTTTACATTAGGAAACGGAAACATAGTTGGTTTCGCAGATGACACCAATCTTTTATAAAGCGGACCCTAATTCCTTAAAATTAAAAGTAAACAGAGTTCTCCCCTATTAAATTTGCGGATAAAAGTTACTAACGGTGAATATTGATAAAACACTCTCCTACCATTTTTGTTGTACAGCTGGGGCACCCCATTCGGTAGCTAACGATAGAAACTGATACACCTCCACATTTTTTCCCGAAAGAAATGTAAATCTTAGGAATAACTCTAGACACACATTTTTAAATAGGACCTCCATTTAAACACACCGTCAATAGATTTAGGGGCATCTTTTCAAATTCAGGAAACTCAAGAACTACTACCGCTGACGGTCTCGACTTATACTACTCCACTGTGTAAAGTCATATCCCTACGGAATAGCAGTCTGGGGAGGAGCGTTTTAAAAACTCATATTCATCAGATTGAAATTATGCAAGAAGGCGTTTTTCCCTCAAGCTAATGATCCCCCAAAAATGCAGGTATCCTTCCGACAGTTTATACATCAAACTCTACGGTGGATATACGACAGCTATTACTTCTTATGCTCTAGCACTAAATATTGCAAATAAACATACAGCGTTGCTCCCTTCACACCGGGACCTAACGTCAGAGATCAGTACATTACACCTCTAATGGTCAAGGCCCACTGCACAAAGATCATATAGTTATTTTTGCCCTAAACTCTACAACAACATTCAAAAATATAATTCCATTACAAATATCAATCCTTAAAAAAATATTTGAAAAAGACATATTCTTCAAAGTCAAAAACAAGAACTTCTCCCAATCTATTTATTGTAGATAGAGAAAAACCATACATCCTTTGCTATATTGTTCGACTCTGAAATGTATTTTGTATTGATATACTAATTTGTCCACTTGTATTTATCAAACTAAAATTCAATTTTTAGATTTTTAAATTGTGATTTTTTATATGCTGGAACCTTTAATCTATAATTACCTTCTTTTAAATGTATATGTATATAATTGTATTTGGACTGATTGTTGTCTATGTACTCAACCATTACCTTTACTTGGATTTAGTTTTTGGGTTTTTAATATTATCATGCTGCTATCTTAAATCTTAAATTTATATATTAAACAAATTAAAATGGATATTCAGGCTATTATATTAACTTATATATGCGAATTCATCTTCACCTTTTCTTTATTTTGTTTTTGTTTTATCTATAATCAAATTCAATATGTATGGAACTTTATACAATATTTTAATTTTGCTTTGAATATATTTTCCCCACATACAAGCAACATGTGATGCTTCTGGGGTTTTTCTACCATGTTTATTCAACTTATGTATTACCTTCTTATTTACCTTTATGATCTGAACCTGAATAAACATTATTTATTATTATTTTTATTCTTAGAAATACATAATAGATATCAGTTTAATTAAGAATTTAATATCATCAATCCTTCGAATTGATCGAAATAAAGGACGAAATAAATGATTTGAAATTCACTTCAGGAGGAAATAACAACCCCTAACCTAAAATCCACCTTTCTAAAAGTAGAAATTCATTGTTGAAAAGAGAGTTCTCTGATTTGGAAAGACGGGAAAAAATACAATTTTTATTGTGTATGGTGTTAAGAAACCTAGGAGACAAGTGAGGAGCTTTTGAAAATCGTCAAAGACGTCTTGAAAAAATAAATAGCAGCATTCACAACTATCGCGATATCTTTCAGAGTGGGAAGAACGTCGACAGAAAAACCCCCCGATTGTAGTTGGGAAGTCTTGTGTTACGACTTGAAGTCTCAAATCCTGAATGCTGCAAATCTGTTCAGGGAGGATTTTTAGGAAACTGGGTGTATTTAGGACTACGCTAAAGGAAGACTACATCAGAAGAAAGTTCTTATATAATCAACTCAAACTAGCAAAAGTACCCCCCAGAAGCCCCGAAAAATGATCAACTCTAATTGACCATACTTTCCTACGATGAGTTATTAGAAAGAATGAACGGAAGAGGAATAGAAACCAGGAAAAGGAAATTCCAAGACTCATCTTCGAACGTGGAAACAGTGTCAAATCTCTCTTTCGCTCTCAGTCTAATTACCATTAGTAGCCTATTTGTTTTGTTTCTTTTTTTTGTTTTGTTTTTTATCTTTCTTTGGTTGTAAACACATACCCAAATATGAATTTCCCCCGTAGCCCAACTCAATATTAGATCCCTACTACCAAAAAATAAACGAAATTAGAAACCTTCTGAAAATAAATATGATACTCTTTCTGACAGAGACCTGGGTTTAAATTTTACCTCTCATATCAGAAAACCTCTTGAATATATATATATAGTTTGATTAGGAGATATGAGAAACTATAATAACATCGAGTGATATCTAAATTTTCTCTCACTAACTCGCTTCAAAAAAGGTAAAAATATTTTTTTTAACAAGCCCAGTACATGAATATGGAAACGATATAATAACTTTTATATGCAATTTATTATTATTCTTTTTCTCTCTTTTCTCCCATTTTTCTTTAATTGTAATAGTACTAGAAATAGTTATAACTAATAACTTATATAAATAATTATATCTTATTTGTTATTTTGCTAATAGGTTAGCTAAGGCTTAAGATGAAAAACACAACTACTTTCTGTTGCTACAGAAACGTATGTCTTCCCGATCTTCGGCATTTTTTCATTGTCCTTGGCGACTTAGTTTCTTACTAACTGATATGTTCACTGATAATGAAATAAAGACCCTTTTTTATTATTATATTGGTACTCTACAAATTATCTGAAAATGAATGAAATTCCACCACTCAATTTGCAGAGTACTGAAAAACTTCTATCTTTGGACACTGTAGGGAGGCATTTGATCAGCATCTACGAGAGTTCTGCAATATTTAAAAAATTCGAGAGCAAATTCACCGAAAGCCAATTTCCCCAATTGATGCGGTGCAGTCCCTTAGAAAAAGCAAGCTTCTCTTCTTTACCTTCCTTTTGTAACTTCATGGGCCGTCTCCACAGTGAAACACAATGTAAACGGGTTGCTCTTGACTTGACCCATGAGCCAAATTTTAAATTCAATTCTTTTCTGAATATTACAAGGAAATATATGTCGAAAACATCGTTCCCTTTTAGAAAGGGTTTTTTCAAATTCAGAAGTATTTTATTTTAAACGGAAGAAATATATTAATATTTTATATCAAATGGACATTGCTCAACTCTTTAAATTGAGTGTTATTTGTTGTAGTAGTTCATATAGGTATCATTATTTCCATAATGTATTATACTTTATTTATTCATAAATGACTTTTCATACAGCGATTTGAATCCCAAAATCCTTATTATTTATGAGTGATAATGAAAGCCATTATGTGGAATTAAAAAAAATATCGTTTTTTTGTTTCGCTGTATTATGTATTTTTTTTTTTCAGAGGCTCGAAAAAGGATGGAAATTCGATCAAATATCACTACTGGAGTTACTTTCGTGACCAAGTGTATCGAGTTGGTAATTTGATTTTTTTAAATACGTTGCTCATTTCTTCTTCACGTTTATGTAGATATGTTATGGCCAATTGTTAATAAAAAAATCTCCAAAAAATTTCAAAACTTTTTTCTGTGTCCTCGATATCAACAGTATAATATTGGGGAAACTGAAAAAGTGTTAATGTCCATTGTATCTCAGTGTATCACACAGATTTTCTTTCACTTTTTCGTGAAAAAAAGAACGAAAAAAAGGTGTGAAGTTATAAAAAGTGATTCTATTGAAATCAATGGGAAACCATATAAAGATCATTTCGATGTTAGCGTAACCTGAGTAAATATGTGAATGATCGTTCTGTGATGTCGGACGATATGGGGACGGTTTACTTTTACAATTTTGCATAAGTTGACTTTTTGCGAAATAGTCAAAAGCATGTAATGATATGAGCGATTAATTTGAGATAATAAATTCGACGCGCCCACGACTTTATTTTAGTCTAATTAATGCCTATATTTTTAGGAAAGTGGTGTGATGACTGTACCTGAATTCCTACATAATTATTTGCTGGCTTTTTATTGTCTGCATCATCATTTGTTTTTTACAATAAAACCGTTTAATTTAAAAAAATTTACTTATTTAATTTTTTAGCTTTTCATTATCTGCATCATTATTTTTTTCCCTTACAATAAAACCGTTTAACAAAAAAATGTACTTATTATCTTTTGGCTTTAAGTACATTATTTAGCAAAAAAATTTTTTACTTATTTTTCTAGATCAAATCACAAATTCCATATCGCTTATTTTGTAACTTGCACCCAACACTTTTTGTATAAACGTATTAAACGGTTCGTTTCCCCCCCTGTTAGTCAGTTGGTTAGTTCACTCGACTGGAAAACAAAAATTTAATTGGATGTCTTAACGAATTTCAATGGGATGTCATTTTTGGATTACTACGTTGGAAAAGTAGTGCATGAACGATGACTTGCAGCAATTCGGTTTGGAACTGCCGCGTAACCGGTACAGTACGTCCCCCCAGCAGTGCCGAGTTTGGGGGGGGCTATGGGACTATTAGCCCCCTGCGGTAAACTTTAAGAGGCGGCAAAGGCAAAGAAAAGCAAGCAGCAATCTTCAAGCAAACGCGCAAATCGCGACCGCCGCATCAAAGGGAGTCTGTTTTATGAAAATTATATTCACTTTGATCTCAAGCGGCTGCGGTGCCTGAAGAACGCATCAATACGGGCGGCTGGCGGCTCATACTTTTCTTTGAAGAAGAACAAGAAAAAGCCGCAAGCCGCATTCTATTTATTTCGTCATTTACAATTGCAGAAGCATAAAAACAAGTTTTGCAGTCTTTTCGGCAGTATCCTTTGAGCAACATACGCGGACATATAGTTTTCCCAATATCAATTGCAGAAGCATAAAAGTCTTGCGGCGAAATCCTGTGAGCAGCAGTGGCGGGATAACTAATTTTATTAGATATTCTAAGATTTTAAAAAACTTTAAAATTTAATGAAATGAAACCATTAAGACAAGCTTTATTTATACAATACATTAAGAAGAAAATAATTTCTTTCATTGTTGATGTAGGTTATTATTATATCTAAACGTATTTCATCGGCCACCGAAAGACGCTACTGGTTTTATCTAGAGCTATTAAACACAATATAACGCGTGATTTATGATCTCCCATCGTATAGACACACCCCAAGCATTGTTGTCCGTTTTGATTGGCCCAGACGAATCGGTGACAGAAGTCACTCAAATCCACGTTGACTATCGGCTCTTTTGATCTTCCCTTCGCCGACGGCGGGAATGTTTCTGAAGTAGTACACATTATTTTTTTTGTTCTGTTTCTTCGCATATACGCTCGTGTTAGCAGAAGTGAGTTTTTATTGCTCCCTATAGAAACAGCTTCTGCAATTGATATTGGATGGACTATAACTAATTTTATTCACATATTTAAATATTTTAAAAATACGTTAAAATACAAAGAATATGCCATAAGCAAGGAAGTATGTATTAATAGGCAATCGGATAATCATAATTTTATTTTGCCATGGTCGGAAAATAGCCATATTCTCCGACAACACAACTCTAGAATATTTTAAAACCTATTTTGATCATAGACCAGGGAAGCTACTGGCTTTCATTCATTCAGACCTCTCCAAACACATATATAACTTGTGATTCATTAGCTACCTTGGCCTGTCAACGTATCGACACACCTACAAGCATATGGTGGCAGGCGAATAGTATAGAACTAGACAGCTGTCACTCGAATTAATAATAATAATAATAATATTTATTCATCATTTCGATTTAAAGATAAAGTCAGATGATACAATTATAACATTGAACATAAACATGACAATACAATAAATAGAGTACAGAGAAGTATGGATAAATAAATTGTTATCCTACTGAGGGCAAGCCCTGTGTGTAGGTGAATTTTTTGGTAGAACATATAACAAGTATTATATCAAGTAGTATAAAACACTATATACAATATAAATATTATCAATGTACAAAGAACAAATTATAAATGTTAATTAATTATAAAGTATGATAATAAAGTAATGCAAAAGTAATTAAATGTTAATAGATGTAAATAAATGTAAAATAATAATAAAATATAGATGTTTCAGTTTCAATTAAACAAATTAATAAAAAAGTTTCAAACCCACGTTGATTGTTGCCTCTTTTGTTGTTCTTTTGATCTTCCGTTTGCCGACGGAGAATGTTCACGAGTAGTACACATTATTTTTCGTTCCGTTACTTCGCATATACGCTCGTGTAAGCGAAGTGAATTTGTGATTCGCTCTTTATAGAAACAGCTTCTGCAATTGGAAATGGTCAAACTATACAATTGCTGAAGCATAAAAAACAAGTTTCGCAGTCTTGAAGCGGAATCCTTTGAACAGCATAGGCGGAGATATCTAATTTTATTTTGATATTTGAATATTTTTAAAATACGTTGAAATAAAAAAATATGCCATAAGCGAGGAAGTATGTATTAATTGGCAATCGGATCATCATAATTTCATTTTCCTATGGTCGAACAAAAGCCATATTTCCCAACAAAACACAACAAAACTTTAGAATATTTTAAAACCCATTTCGATCCCCGACTAGAGACGCTACTGGCTTTTATTTATTCAGGCCTCCTCAAACACAAATATAACGCTCGTGATTTATTAGTTTTCTTGGCCTCCCAACGTATCGACAAACCTACAAGCATTATCTTCGGCTTGCGGTCCGTTTTGATTGGCTCAGGCAAATCTGCTGTAAAACTTGACAGCTCTCACTCAAACCCACGTTGACTGTCGCCTCTTGTGATCTTCTTTCGATCTTCCGTTCGGCGACGGAGAATGTTTACGAGTAGTACACATTATTTTTCGTTCCGTTACTCCGCATATACGCTCGTGTAAGCCAGGTGAGTTTTTGATTTGCTCCTTATAGAAACAGCTTCTGCAATTAAAAATGGTTAAACAATAACACGATAACAAGAAACAAAACAAGTAACCAGTGTTCAGTATTTAATAAGTATAATAGTCGTTGGCGACTATTGAAATTTAATTTTATAAGTAATCTAAAATGAGTAAAAAAGAAGGTGGTGCATTCGGAAACGGCAGAAGATAGATAAACAGAAGAAGTCGAATGAAGTTATCGAGAAATGACCTAAAATCGTGGATTTTTCAATTCACAGAAAAATCTTTCTATCAATATTCAATTGAGAATGTTTCCCTTTTCAACATGAATACCCCACAAGAGTTATCTTGACGATGGAAGATAGTGACTAAAGTTTATCTTTCAGCCGCAGATGATTCCACATCTGATTTTATGAACATCCTGTTTATATTTTCAACAAATCGCCCTAAAATACATTCTTTTTTTTCTCAATTCGAATGAGAAAGAATTAGAATCGTCTTAGGGAACTTCGCGTTCTCAAGAAGTGAATGCTGTGAATGGTAAATTTTATATTTTTTCATATTCAATACGTGAATCAGAAAGAATACCATTTCAGTAGTAGATGAGAAGATGAGCAAGCAAAACTGATACAGATATTGATAGAAAATTTTATTGTCGAGAACGTGATACAACATTCACTGCAAGATTATTAATGGCGCTTTTGCACAAATATAAAATAAAAGATACTTTTTGGAAGGTAGAAGTATCTCTGAGAATGTTCCTATCCCTGATGAATGCCAGTGGTGAAAGGTCATTCGTCATTCTCAACTTTAAAATGAGGAGCAAATTACCTTAGGAATTCGATAGTAGAAGATACTTTGAATTGTCTATTGATTTTGAATATCAATAGTGACTTATTAGAGCTGAATTTTGATGATGCATCGCATCAAAAAAATTCAGAAAAGTATTTATATAAAAAAAAATTTGTTAGTTTTAAGTTTGTGAAGTAAATAAAATTTGTTTCTCTATATGTAATAATTTTATGTTATATATATATATATATATATATATATATGATATGAAAAAAAAACAATAAATGGGCACTTTGAAACTGACAATTGATACTAATTCGGCGGCATCGGAAGAATTAGCCCCCGGCGTAAGTGAGTATAAATCCGGTACTGCCACCCGTATCAGGATGTCCAGTTAATCTGATTTGGCTTAAGATCTAATTGCCTTCGCTTGGTGAATATGGGTTTTTTAATGTCCGGCGTTGGTTCAAGTGCATGCCAACATATTTGGTGCAGTTTCTCATCGGTATTGGTATCTGAGATTATTCTACAATTCAAATGGTGGACAATTTTTGTGATTTATAGTCAGTATTTATTAGAAGATATCTCGTTTTTATAGGGCCGTAGATTATAAATTTTTGGTCGAAATTCAACAATGCCAGATGACGAAAAACTTTGTGATTAGTATGTGGGCATTTCCGAGGTAAGAGGTTTTTTTTATTTCAATTATAAAGCTAGGATTCATGCTAGGGGTTTTTGAGATCGAGGATTATGAATTTCCGAGCAAGCGGCATATCTTCGATACCCGGTAGGGGCATTTTAGGAACCGAACTTTGCAAACACAACGACGTGAAAAGTGAAAAATATAAAGGAACGCCAAAACAAGCATTCATATAAACGAACCAAAGTGATGAAAAATATATTTTTGTTAGATGTGTTCCACGAGTTATTCTGTTCTCATATCAGTGATGATATAACAGTGTACTTATAGTATTTCTAATCCCAATTGGACCGACATAAAAAGTTTCGAGAAGGAATTCTCTTCCACACGACAGAACTTTTTTATGATTGTACCAGGAACGCATTGAAAGTAAAAACACTGGTAGTATATAAGTTTTCCATTTGCCGGGCAGTGCATATGAACACTCTTCGTAGTGCTCTTATTTTTATTGCCGTTCCAATTGGGATTAGAATAACTATACCCAGAAGTAGAACATATTTTTGTGAAGAACATTTTAATGTCAGTATGGGTAAATATTTGGAATTATAAATTCGTTCATCTCATATCAACTACTTAACTTCTTTTGAAGGGTATATATTGAATCTGTACCCTAACATGGAAATGATCTTCAGGTTCACTATTGATTTCAATCGAATCACTTTTTATAACTTCGCCCCACTTAGATACAATCACGCTTATTCAGAAGTACATTGGTTATTTCTCAATATTCAATATTGGTTATCGGAAATTTTCGATGTTGAAAAAGTGGCGTTTTCAGAAGACCCTCTTGAAAAATCGTAACAAATGTTGGCAGGGGCGGATCTAGATTTTTTTGAGGAGGGGGGCGATTCCGAAATAACACAGTAATAATTTCCGAAAAAATATTTCAATATAGAAACTAAATAGTGAAACATACTCATATATATTGCAAAAAATGCAAAATAACAAAATATAGTTAGAAAATTAACCAAAACATATTACTAGTAGTCTGAATACTACTGAATAATAAAACCAGCAAAATAAATGAAATTATTATATTAGCAATGAATGCTAATAATGGTAAGTTAGTTCTGTAAAATAAAAAGTAAAAACACAATAATAATCATAGAAAAAACTGTAATCTTCTACACTCCTCGGCAAATCTATAGATCACCCTTTCAATTTCAATATCTCTATGTATATGCAAAAGGGCCACTCCATCCAAACGATCCTGTTTCATACGAGAACGCATCCAACTTTTGACTCTTCGCAAAGTAGAAAAGCTTCTTTCGGCAGTAGCCACTGATATTGGTAGCGTTACTAAATTTTTTTAATATTTTGTGATTGTGGGATAAAAATGTTGGTCTATGCTCATGAGTGTTTCGATAGCAGTTAGGCAACATGTTTTTAAAGACGGTTTTTTGAAATATTTGTACATCACCCAACAATTTCTCACTCTCACCTTCAACATTCTCAATTAATCCTGAAAACTGATGACATATTGAGGTCTTTTCTTTAAGGCTTTTGTTGTCCGTCAAATGCAGTAAATTTATGGGAATTAATTCATTAAGTGAAAAACATTCTAACATTTTTTCCGACTATCTTTCGGTTAAATCTGATATGATGTAGTCCAAAACAGGAATGAAAATTACTGTTCTCCAATAATCTACTGCATTTGAAGCTGGAGGATTGACACGTTGGGTTTGTCTAGATGCTAAGCGAGAAACTTTTAATTCTACAGCAAAGGCTTTCTCAATTTGTTCTTTTTTGTTGTAAAACGTCAATAACATTTGTAACATATGAAGCAGCGTTATCTAATCCGATATTTTTTCCCTGAAGAAACTTACTTAACGGCCAGGTCACATTGAAAATTTCAGAAAGTACATGCACTGTCAAAATGAACTCGCAGTCGCAAATGGCTTTCGAAAGTATATGGGCCTTACTTGATGAATTTCCTTCATTCCATTCAGAAATTTCATCAAGCGCAGCTATATTTTAGAAAAACTATTTTGATCTGAAGTATAGAGTCATGCCTCTCAATCCACCTGGTTTCGCATGGACTATTCAAACTCTGTTTTGAACATTTTTTAAGACCAAAATGCCTCTTTGCCGATATGTCACAACTTCTTGGATAATACCCATCGCGTTTTTAACACATTTTACATTCATAGTTTTGGAAATAGATACATCAAGTCTGTGATTAAAACATGAACTTAAAACAGCATTCTTGATAAAGGATGGTGAATTTTATTACCTTTTTCTTCCGCTCGGATATGGTACAAATTGGACTGATATTTGCCAGTGAGTTTTGAGTATCATTGAAGAGGGTGTGTAACAAATTTCTGAAGTTGAATGGTTTTTTGTTCTCCAACCTCAGATACAGATTTAAATATGACACATGATTTGCAATAAAGTCCCTGGCTTTTTTCTGAAAACACTAGCCAAGAAAATCTGGATAACATTTCGTGGCTTATCTTCCGTTTCTCTTATTTGTCCTTTTTAATATGCAATGAATGTGGAAAAACATAATCTTTGGGGGGCTTCCAGTGATTTACTAGCAATTCTTACTTCGTAAAGTCGTCTAAATTCAAAACTTTCTTAGCGGTCTCAGCCTCGATAATATAATTGCCGATATCGAATTTAAAATTAGCCGGTGTGTACATGTAGTTGGAGAATTATCTGAATTTTCAACACTTCCACCAGCTCCTTCGTAGCCTCCATCGCCCTGGTGAAAAGGTATTTTCCATATTATCTCATGAACTAGCTTAGAGAGGCGGCGAGGTCACCAATAGCTTGATGCATTTTCTCAAACCTGAAATTGACATATCTGGGATAACGGGGTTGACAAGGAAAATCCAGTGGGAATGACCAGAAATGGTCAAAGCCTGCGGATCTCTGAGTCAATCTCAAACCAAATGCTACCACAACATGGCTTAATCCAAGGCGTCAAGCGACCCGTGCCGAGGGATGGATGATACCTGAGCCAGTCAGGTATCACAAACGGAGCCTCTGGGATACATGGCGACCTCCCAGAGTAATCTGCCTTACACCTGCGCAGGGGGCACCGCAGGTGTGGACGACCCTTTCCCCTACTCTCGTGGGAACAAAATGGAAACCATAAAGAAAAACAACCCTGGGGAACTTCCAGTTGAAGAAGACCCAACACTGATAGCGGGTATGGAAGTCGAGTAGATTCCAGTTGAATCGCACTCGGCACCAGAAACCGCAAACCCAACCGAGGAGGGATCAGCAGATGGTCGAACACCTACTGAGAAACTCCCGGAAACAGAGAACAGGAAACTCTCTGGAGGCAGTGGCAGTTCCGCTAAACCTCCAGAAACACCTGCCCTAAGGCACGTCGCGTCAGATGTAAATCGTTTACATCTGGCGCGTAAAAAGCTCTCAGGAGCTGCTAGAAGACAGGTGCGGATCGCGGAGGCCAAGGCAGCTGGGGAAGAAATTAAACCCAGGAAACGCCGAGGCAACCGACGCGATCCACACCCAGAAGCAAAAACTGGCTTCCCTGAACGAACTCCCAGCATCGCTGGAAGCAGCAGGCAGCCAGAAACTCCGAACAAGAAGAGGGACCGCTCACAGAGAAGTCAACCCTCTTCCGAGGAGAGCACTGCAAGGGTGAAGAAACCTAGATCTGACCAACCAGTGGCTGTCTCTGCCCAAGTTAACCCAACTGAGCAGGGCGGCTATAGGGAGGTCACAAGAGGTCTGAAGATGGCTTTTGCTCTGGAGAATTATCCAGATCACCAATTATCAGACGACCAAGGGATTCTCTTGCAGGAAGCAATTACCGGGGAAATTTTCAAGTGTGAGCCGGGTGAGGGTCCGAACTTCAGGAACAGCTACGTCCACAAGGGCGTGCTGGTCCTGACATGTTCGGATGAAACCGCCAAATCCTGGCTACTCGAGAGTATCCCTGGACTGATACCTTGGGAGGGGGCTGTCCTAAAAGTAGGGCTAGCCAAGGACATCCTGAATACCTCCAAGGTAGTGGTATGGATTCCGAAGCCATTTGGTAAAATGGAAACTAAAAAGATTCTCCAGCTGATCATAACCCAGAACATGGGGATAGATACTGAAGAATGGCTTGTCATCAAGAGACAAGAGGAGGCATCGGGTCTAACTCTTGTCTTTCAAATCGACGAGACCTCCTTGAAGAACCTGCAAGCCAGGGGAATGAAAGCATTCCTAGGGCTAACGCAGGTAAACTTCAAGCTAGTTAGCCGGAACAGGAACACTCCTGATGCTGCGGGCAGTTCAAGCCAACCTGCAGCATAGTAAGGCTGCCACTGCAAACCTGTGCAGAATATTTGCACAGGGCAACACCGACGTGGCCCTAATACAAGAACCATGGCTGGTCAAAGGGCGAGTATCAGGCCTCGGAACATCCAAGGGTAAGCTTATTTATAATCAAAACTGTGGAAACGCCAGATCCTGCATTATTGCCAGGAATGATTTGAAAGTCTTGAATCTGATAGAATTCTGTTACAGGGATATAACAGCAATCAAGACGACCTACATCAAGGATGGAGTAGAGAGGAACATAGTACTAGCCTCCGTCCACATGCCTTATGACTCAACAAGCCCTCCACCATCAGAACAAGTGTGGGGCCTTGGTTAAACACTGTGAGGACCACAAACTCCAGTTTATCATCGGAGCCGATGCAAACGCCCATAACACAGTGTGGGGGAGCACCGACCGAACATAAGAGGTGAGTCATTGCTTGAATTTATTGTCTCCAGTAACCTGGAAGTACTTGATAGAGGCAATGAGCCAACCTTCGTAACCCGTAACAGACGGGAAATCATTGACATCACTTTGTGCTCTTCTTTGGTGGTTTGGCACGTCGGCAAATGGCCAGTATCTGAGGAACCTTCAAACTCAGATCACCGACACATACATGTGGAGATTGGCTATGCCAATGAACCTGCAGTAATCTGTCGGGATCCCAGAAAAACCAACTGGCCGGGGTACCAGGAGGAACTCAGGGCAAATCTCACAAATTTCAAAAATGTCAAACCTAACTCAAATACAATTCATGAAATAGAGCAAACCTCCCTAATGTTACAGGAGGCCATAATAACTTCATATCATAACAACTGCCCTTTGAAGCGCAGCACCACTAAAGGTAAAGTGAGCTGGTGGAACACCGAACTCACATATCTTAGAAATAAAACGCGCAAACTATTTAATCGTGCGAAAAAAACTGGTGACTGGGAGGATTATTCCAAAACTCTCACAGAATACAACAAAAAAATCAGAGGGGAACAAAGAAAGTCATGGAGGAAGTTCTGTGAGGACATAGAACAAACCTCAGAAAGAGCAAGACTCCACCGCATCCTTTCCAAAGACCCTATCAATCCGTTGGGGACTCTCAAAAAACCCAACGGCAATCACACCAATACCGGGAAGGAAACTATGGAACTCTTGCTCCATACACACTTCCCAGGATCCACTGTCACCACAAATCAAACCCCCATGAAATCCCTGCAAACCTTCATTTGAGGGCAAAAAGGGCAGACTGGGAAGTGGCTAAACGAACGGTAACTCATTCAAAAGTAGTGTGGGCAATAAACTCATTCAAGCCTTACAAGTCTCCGGGCCCAGATGGAGTATTTCCCATACTACTCCAGAGCGGAGTTGAATATCTAGCACCAGAACTGTGCAGACTGTACAGGCTGAGCCTAGCATTGGGATGGATACCTCAAACCTGGAAAACTGTAAACGTGGTCTTTATTCCAAAACCTGGACGAAACTCATACGACCAGGCAAAGGCATACAGACCAATAAACCTATCGTCATTTCTTCTGAAAGGCTTAGAAAAACTGATAGATAGAGACATAAGGGAAACCGCTCTTGTAGAACGGCCTTTACATCAAAACCAACATGCCTATCTAACAGGAAAATCATGCGAGACAGCACTTCATCAGCTTGTTTCAAGGTTTGAAGAGTCTCTAGCAAACAAAAAAATTGCACTATGCACTTTTCTAGACATCGAAGGAGCCTTCGACAACACCCCCTTTGAAAGTATGGTCTCTGCGGCCACTCGAAGAGGCATTGACGAAACCACCTGCAGGTGGATACACTCAATACTTCACAATAGACTGGTCCAAGCCAACATGTTCGAGAAAACAGAGCAGGTTGAAATTTCCAGAGGTACCCCACAGGGGTACCCCTTCTGTGGGACATGGTTGTAGATGAACTGCTAATTTCTCTGAATAACCAAGGGTACTACTCTCAAGGGTATGCAGATAACTTGGTCATCCTCATCAAGGGAAATAATACTCGAACAACCTCAGAGCTAATGCAAAATGCACTGAGGACAGTAGAGGAATGGTGTAACAGAGAGAGCCTAAGGGCAAATCCGAACAAAACAACACTAATTCCCTTCACCCGGAGAAGAAACATGGGAGATCTCATACCTTCCAGACTATTCGGTGAAACATTACAAGTAGTAGAGCAGGTGAAATATCTAGGGCTGATTCTTGACAAGAAACTAACCTGGAACCCGCATCTTCAACATGTAACCAATAAAAGCAAGATAACCTTCATGATGTGCAGGAGAGCTTTTGGAAAAACCTGGGGGCTTAAACCGAAAGCCATGCACTGGCTTTACACAGCGGTAATAAGACCAAGAATAACTTATGGCTCACTCTTATGGTGGCCAAAAACAAATCAAAGACAAGCAAAAACCAACCTTGGGAAAATCCAGAGGCTTGCCTGTCTCTGTATCACGGGTGCAATGAATAGCACTCCAACAGTTGCAATGGAAATCATCCTAAACCTCGAACCCCTTGACTTACATGTCATTGGAGAGGTCAGGATGAGTGCATACAGACTGAAACAAACAAAAAACTGGAGAATCCGAACAACTGGACATACCAGAATCACTCATTTAATCAACATCGAAGAACTCGAAATGATTTCAGACTACATGCAACCCCTATACTCATTCGAAAAACCATTCGAAACACGAACTGATGGATCTGGATGGGCCCCGAGTATAGAATCACAATCAACTGCGGACATAGTCTGGTATACAGACGGTTCAAAGACAGTTGAAGGAACGGGAGCAGGAATACATGGGGTAAGGCCAAGAAGGGATCACATAATACCACTTGGCAAATGCTCCACGATATTCCAAGCTGAAACACATGCTATCATGGTATGCATTCAGAAGAATCTAGAAAGTGGTTATAGGAAAAAACACATCTACATTATATCTGACTGTCAAAGTGCTATCAAAGCACTCAACCCCATACAGATAAAGTCCAAACTGGTCTGGGACTGCCTCCAGAACCTCATCGAGCTGGCAAAACACAACAAGGTCACCTTGATGTGGGTGCCAGGTCATAGAGGCATTGAAGGCAACGTCAAAGCGGACCAGCTAGCTAGACAAGCATCTGAAACGCTATTCACAGGGCCAGAACCTGCACATGAAATTAGCAAAAACCGTTGCAGGACCCTGATCGACGAGTGGATAAAAAGAAGACACCAACAATATTGGGATCAAACTGTCGGGCAAATACACAGCAAAGCCATGGTAGGGCATCCAAACCGGACCCTGACGGCTGACCTTCTGAACCTGAACAGAACGAAGGCTCGTATAATAATAGGTCTGTTGACTGGACACTGCGGCCTAAGAAAACACGTAAACACCATGGAAGTACGCAGGGAAACCGTGGAGTGTAGGTTATGTGATGAAGAGGAGGAAACAGCCTCTCATATTATCTTCGACTGTGAAGCCCTAAGTAGTAGGCGAAACAGAACTTTTGGAGAGATCAGCCCGGAAACAGGCATGAATCCGAAGAACCTTATCAACAGGGTTCTAAACCTAATTAAAGGCACAAACCTGTTTGAATGAGGAACCACTGACGACAGAGTGATACAATAGACCCCAGCTGGTTGCAGTGTCAAGGGAAGCTAAGTGCCAACCCTGTCTCTGGCTCGTCAGCTTTCAACCAACCGACATATCTGGGTATAGAACTGGTAGGTTAGGATATAATCCAATATTTTTGAAGACTACACAAGAGGACAAAGTGGTTGGTAACCAATCATCAAAATCCAGATTTATGCCTGATGAGACTTATTGATAAATATATTGAAAAGAGACAAGATGCTCAATGTGAACGACTCTTTCCAACTGTTAATCCCATTAGCAACAGCAAATAGTATGAGAATGTTTCGGTTAGTCGAAATACGATGTCCATATGGACCCAAAAAGCAGCAATATAGGCCGGATTTCAGTTAAAATGAAAAAAAATTGAATTTTTTACGAGCTTCTGCTGTGTCAACTTTGGCCAAACGTGGACTAGCATAAGATCATTTAGTCAAAATAACAGGCCATGCATCTACCAGCTCAACTAGACTTGATCACGAAAACATTGTCAAAAAGATGAGAGAAGATATTCAAGTCATCAAAAACCTCAGGAAGTAGTTCTTGCCTGGAGGCCACTTTCACAGGTACGATTGATAATAATTGTGTGCTTAATTTCAATACCTTTTATTGTTCTAAATAAAATTGTTTTTGTTATTTTCATGTAATTTTATTCAGGAAATAGTCTATAAAATATATTTCCTGCATGTAAAATGACTTAAAAATCTTGCATTCAAGTTTGTTGCCCTGAAGAAAGAGCTTTCATGTATTTTTGTTATTTGCCTTAAAAAGAGTAATCCCCTGTGGGTCACTTTTTGTCAAATAACAAAAATGCATTCGAACTGTTTCTAGACAATAAACCTTGCAGAATATACCCTTAGTAAAATTAATAGCACTTGAGAGCGATTGTAACTACCTTTTTTCTGATTTTGTTCCTTGCAGAGAATATAATTGAAATAACTAAGTAATTAGACTAATTAATAGTGATGAAAATTATAATAATCTTTCATTTTCATTTATAGCTTGAAGTAGCAAAGACAATTTCAAGTGATCCATCATTGCATATTTTCTTCCAAAATACTAAAATACTTGGTATATTTTTATATTTTGGAGTTTTATAAATGACGTCTAATCAACACAAACTCTTACAAAAGTCAAGAACCAACATCTGAAATAGTAGTTCGGAGTACTATTTCAATATCCAATAATCTGTTCTTGGCAAGAAATGATCTCCTGAATAGGGATATTGGTATTTTGCCAAAGTTGAACTGGCATTGAAAATATTTCAACTTTCAAGATGCACCTGAATAGGAAACAGCCATGATTATTAGTTATTGAAAAATAACCAATATCCAATGTATTCCTGAATAAGCCTGAATGCAGTTCTATTAACATTCTTTTTCGGTTTAACTCAATATTTTTCAATGGAGTATACTTCTTCATTGAACTAATGGAAAATATAACATATCCTCTTTTTATAACTTCACGCCATTTTTCGTTCTGTTTTCACGCAAAAGTACGTGAAAGAAAATCTGTGCTGATACACTTAGATACAATGCAGTACTATTAACACTCTTTTTCAGTTTCATTCAATATTATCACTGTCTGATATCAAGTAAAACAGAAAAACAAGTTTTGCTCTAATTTTTCGTTGGAGTATACTTCTTCATTGAACTAATGGATAAATATAACATATCTCTAACATAAACTAGAAAGAAGAAATGATCAAGGTATTTGAAAAATCAAATTACCAACTCAATATACTGGGTCACGAAAGTAACTCCAGCAGTGATATTTGATCGCATTTCCATCCATTTCGAGCCTCTGAAATAAAAATACATAAAGTACAGCTAAACACAAAACGATATCTTTATAATTCCACATAATGGCTTCCAATATTATACACTCATAAATAATAAGCTAGTTCGGGATTCAAATCGCTGAATAAAAATGTAATTTATGAATAAATAAAAGTAGTGAAAGCAAGCATATTGAGAGAAAATAATGATAACTATGGTATAGTAATAATGATGTACTGAGTATGACTACCACAACAAATAACACTCAATTTAAAGAGTTGAGCACCAATGTCCTTTTGATATAAAAATTGAGTATATTTTTTTCCGTTTAAAATAAAATACTTCTGAATATTGAATAAACTCATTTCTGTAACAGAACGATGTTTTCTGACATATTTTCACTTCCGACTTTCAGTTTTGTGTTTCAATGTGGAGACTGAAACTATGAAGTTACAAAAGGAGATACAGAAGAGAGCTACATCGATCTTTTTCCTATGCTTTCAAAAAAACATATGGAAATTTCGCGTTCTTCAACAAGAAGCAAGTTGTGAAAAGTGCTTCAAATTATTGATAATAATTGCGCCCTCTAGAAAAGCTCCTCCAACTATCAGTTTGCTACTTCAAAAATGATTACATCGATTTTGAATTTCATTATGCATGATTGAAAAAGGGGTATGAATTTATTCCACAAATAATATTTATATAATTCATATTTGTCAGTAAGGCAGCAGTTAGCAAATGATTTGAAGGATTTTGGCATCTTCGAAACTTTTGACTATAAGTCAGTGAAGCCGGCATACCACGGCGCGAGCCTTGACGAGCTTGGCTTGGTGGATTGTGCTTGGTACAAAGGAGTGAGGTTTGTGCAATCTCGAGTCTGATCGGTCCCACTGCGGGTATAGTTTGACCGACTCGTCGTCTACCATTGGCTAGAGGTCGGTACACGAGCCTAAGAAGGCATGCATTGTCCAGTGCAGTAGTTATTTAATTTACAATGGATAGCGACGATGAGAGCAGCATATTATCATTATATTATATTCAATTTTTGTATTGTGGTGTTCATGTGTTGGGTCCCAAATCCACTTCTCGTTTGAATCTAAGAATTCAATTATGGCTTCTGAATTCCACTCATGTTATAATACAATAATGAAAACACTAGAGCTCGTCCAGTATTGAAACGACCGTTTGGTAGGTATAGAGGGGAAAAACACGAGTGGACACGATTTGATGTGGGTGCTTATGCTACGGCGAATCTTCACCAGTGTCTTGTCATGCAGCGTTTGAAAGGTTAGGTTTCTTTGATTAATAAATAGGTAGTGCAGTTATTTAGTCTTTGCAATAGTTTACTTGTTAGCTTGACAAAATGCCCAGTGGTATCTAAGTACTATTCAGTAGCGGAAAAAAAGTTATGGCAAATGTTATCAAATTCATGAAAAATGAGGCCAAGAATGGGATACAAATACCTTTACAAAATTACAAAGAACGTGCCAAGGCAGCAATGGGTGTAACAGAATATTGTTTTAAAAATATTAAAACGGATCAATCAGCTGTGAATTCAGGTAGTATTCCTTCTTTGCCGTCTCCGCAAAAAATAGTAGGAAGGATAAAGTCGAAAAGTAATATTTCGGAAGGGCAGGGTGTAACAATAAGAACGATTATAAATGATTTTTGTTTGATTGAAAAACAACGCCCTACTTTGAAGTATATTCTTCAAAAAATCAAAAATGCTCAGGTAGGGTTTGAAGGCAGTCGTTCAAAATTGCACAATATAATCAAAGAGTTAGGTTAGGTTAGGTAGATTGCATTTTTAAATTTTAATTATAAAATCATAATTTCCGACCCCAAAAACCCCCACGGTCCATAATCGCAAAACTCGTCCGCCATCTTGAATTTATGGATTTTAAAAACGTGATCTCCGACCCCATAATCACAAAACGACATATTGGAGCCGCCATCTTGAATATATGAATTTATATATATATTATATTTACCTATATATATATATATATATAGATAAATATATATTATATATATATATATATATATATATATAATATATAATATATATTATATATATATATATATATATATATATCTAAATTTTATGAAACCAAGGTGAATGAAAACAAAAGCAACTCAAGAGAAATGTGGAAAATTTTGAAGACGCTAACTCCTAAAAACAAACCTGAAGTAGATCTTACTACACTAGAAATAAGCGAAAATGAAATCATTACTAACATAGTTGAAATGCCAAACTGTTTGAATAATTACTACATTGACAGTATCAAACAAATCACTGATGAAATCGATCATTCTGGAGCAAAGTTTCCTATTATTCAGAAACAGAATAAAAAGTTTTTGAAGCACTTCAAGTTAGTAAGTTATGCAGAACTTGAATAACTAATAATCTCTATGCCAAATAAGGAAAGTGCTGATGAGATTGGTATGGCATTTATAAAAAATTGTTTTCATAGCATTGCTAAACCGCTGTTGAATATAATAAATACATCTATTGAATGTTGCAAAGTACCGAATGAACTCAAAATATCAACCACTATCCCAGTTCCTAAAGTGGCAAATTCTAATAAAGCGTCCAATCAATATGCTTAGCCCAATAGAAAAAATTATAGAGAAAATTGTTTCGAAACAAATGGTAGAGTATTTGGAAGAATATAACATATTAAACAGCTCACAGTCTGGATTTAGAACTAAGCACAATTGTGAAACTGCACTTCAGTGTGTTTTAAATACTTGGAAAAATTATTTAGAAAAAAAGCATATTACTGGAGCTGTATTTCTTGACCTACAAAGAGCCTTTGAAACTATTCATAGAAATCGCTTGATAAAAAACTGGAGTGCATGGGTATTGTTGAGGATGCATCAGAGTGGATGATTGACTACCTTGGAAATAGATGACAAAAGTTGAAGTTGAATAATATAGTATCTGATGAAATAGGTTGTGGGAGTGGAGTCCCACAGGGAAGTGTTCTGGGTCCCCTACTATTCCTTCTCTATATTGATGACATAGTTGGAGTAGCGGGAGAGTGTGGTATACATCTCTTTGTGGATGACACCCTCATATATTATTCATGTGAAAATAATTATAGACTCATCAAAATACTGAATGAAACCTTAGAAAATATGTATCGGTGGTGTTGCTCAAATTTCCTCAAAGTCAATATTAAAAAAATCAAATTCATGATTATAAGTAGTTTACAAGATTACAAAGAGTTCTGTGAAATTTCAGATAACAACAATGAAATTAAAATTGGCAACGATATCATTGAAAGAGTTGAGCAGTTCAAATATTTAGGTGTTATTGTTGACAGGAATCTGAAGTTCAAGGAACATGCAAATAATGTTCTAAATAAATTATCTATATAGATGTGCTAGATTTCTTACCCAGTGGTCGTTAATGGTATTATACAATGCTCTCATCCTACCACAATTCAATTACTGCGCAACAATTTTATTCTTATTGAACCTAAATGAAATCAACCGATTTCAAAAATTGCAAAATCGTGCAATGCGCATAATATCAAAATGTCTCAAACAGACCCCAATAAAAAATATGTTGAGTACATTGGACTGGTTTCCGCTTAGAGTATATTGGCAATATGAAACTTCAATATTTATTTTCAAAATAAAATCTGGAAATGCTCCTTCATACCTCCAAGAAATTGTTAAGTACAAGTATGAAGTACATAATTATTATACGAGATCTAGAAATGATTTTTCAATTCAGATGGTATCAAAAAAAAGAACATGTATTTGTTAGAGGATTGAAAATCTATAATCAGCTTCCCCTAGTCATAAAAAATGTTCTACACTTGTGTCCTTTAAAAGTAATCAGAAAAAATATTTGTGTGACAGTCTCTGATAAAGGAAATATTTGTGAGTTTCGTACCTGCTATATAAGTCAAAAATGTACTTTTTTTTTTTATATATATATATATATAATCTACTCTATTACATGTTGTATTTGTTATGTGTGCATATAAGTTAATATTTATGATGCTTATTTATCGACTTCATATTATATTTATTGACTATGTGGTATATCTAAGTGTATATATGTGTATATTAAGTTATTTTATTTATTGACTGAATTGACTTCATATACTATTTATTAATTATTAAGCCATTTATTGTGTCAAATGTGTATTAGTCATTGACTAATAAAGGATTATATATATATATATATATATATATATATATATATATATATATATATATATATATATAGATAAATATACATATATGGGTTCATAACCTCCGACCGTAGGCACAATATTAAATCTAATCGAAATATAAACCACAATAGTTATTTGTCCGACATTTTTAGTTCTTTAATTTTGATTTAAAAAATAACTAATAAAAAAACTTTTTAAAGACAAGCTTTTATTTAAGCCGTGTACTAAAACGTATAAAATGAATTTAAGTCATCGCTGACAATGATTTAATTATTTTTTGTTGAATTATTTGGTTTCAAAAAGCTTGTCGCGCGAAGTGTTCATGAAAGTAGGTTCCAATTAATTTGATTGGGCAGTGATTAGTTGGTAAGTAAGAACTTGTCAAAGTATTCGATTTTTACAAGTATTCATGAAAGTAGACAACTTGTCGAAGTATTAATTTTATTACAACACACACATAAAAAACATACCAATTTGAATGAATTGACCATAATCAAATGTCTCATCTTGGCCGCCATCTGAATTTATAATTTTGACAAAAATTCATAATCTCCGACCCAAAACCCCCACATACCAATTTTGAATCGAATGGACATAATCACAATTGTCGCTACTTAAGCCGCCTCTTGAATTTATAATTTGACAAAAACATAACCCCGAAAACCCCCACATACCAATTTTGAATCGAATCGGAGCATAATCACAAAACTCGTCCGCCAAAAACTACGTCTCGTGTTTCGCCTATACCAAATAATTTGGTACGTCTATGGAATTTCTATTTATAGCCACGGTTAGACAATGGTTCGGGCATCTTCGAAAAATTGGTTGTTAGGTAGGGGAAGGCCAAAGTGATCGTTTCAATACTGGACGAGCTCTACCAAACTCTTCCTGTCGTAACCAACACGTCGATAGACATCCTCGCGCCGTGGGACTGCTCATGAGCCAAACATTACGAGCCAGTTAGTCGAGACTCGCGCCTTTGATGTTTGGAGAATTTAATGACATTTCATGAGAACGGTCGAGCCCCCTCGAGCTTACGGTTAAGCCACCTCGAGCTTACGCTTACGATCCTACGCGAGTCGAACGTTCCCACGACGCGAGACTCAACAATCTTCAAGTCGAGTTCGTCAAGTCTCGCGCCTTTGGACGCCGGCTTGAGTATCCTCTGACATGTATTTGATAAAAACATGACCGATTATTTCTAATGGTAATTGAAATAGAAAAATCGAAAAATCGAAGTACACAGTCTATTTTCACACAAGGATTCAATATAAATTGGTAGATCACAGGGAAAAACAACTACTTTCCTAGCTAATACCACGCAGAACGTTGAATGATATTCACCTGAAAATCCATGCAAAATTCCATATAAATAGAAATTTATTGCAAATGTTTCTTTCTGATAAGCTCGATTATGTTCAATTTACGTCGTGTTCGCCTAACAATCCGTATACCGGTTCAGGCTTTTTGACCCTCATCAGTACGGAGTAGTCACCAGCCAAAGATCCGAAGAGCTCTGGCCGAAGCGAGACACAACGTAAACAAATTATCATCGAGCTTATAACATCTATAGGTACGCCGGAAAAGATAACTTTTAACTGGCGGTACCTAGTGACAGAAAAAAACACTTCATACATCTCCCACCTCGATAGGATTCTAAATAAAAGATTCCTTCTCAGTAGGAGTGGCAAGCCTGACTAGCAAATCGTGAAAGTAGAAAGCCATGTCGATTTTTCGATTTTTCTATTTCATTCCACTTTTCACATGGCTTTTTACTTTCACTAATGGTAATTTGTTTTTTTTTTTTTGAAATATGAATTGGATGAAAAACGAGAACATTCTCAATTGAATATTGAAAAGAAATATTTTGGAAAAATGAAAAATTAGCGATAGAAATTAAGTTATTTTTTGTAAAATGTAACTTTGCAATGATGATGTCAGAAATATTTCTTTCGGAGTGACACTTTGGAATCTGTTTTTTTTTTGACAATTATAACTTGTCATTGGGTGATAGATTGATTCGTTTGAAATCAACAGGGTGTTCATAAAATCTGCGACTGAAAGATGAACTCAAGTCACTATCTTCCATCGTTCAACCTAACCTAACCTGACCTAATCTCTTGGAAGGTATTCATGTTGAAAAGGGAAAACAGTTTCAGTTGAATATTGAAAAAAAATATTTTTTCATTATGATTTGAGGTCTTTCTACAATATATATATATATATATATATATTTATAAATACATATGGGCCATAAAGTTTCCATCATATGGGAAAAAAATTCATCAAAGTTACAAAAAATATTTATAGGGGATCGTTTCTGCATATTGGAAAACCTAAAAGTTGTTTTTGGCATATCTTACTTGACCACCAATATGGCGGGAATTTTGAAAAATGCATTACGAATGGTCAAAAATTGGGGTTATTTCTGAATATAGCAAAAAAATATATTTGGAAAAGTTGTTTACAATTTCATCAATGCAAAATTTGGAAAATCTGTCTAAAATAATTGAAAATTGCAATTTTTTCTTAATATATTTTGTTGATTGAAAAACGCTGTTTTTAGGTCTCAAATAACTTTAAGGAATCATTATAAACAATAAAATGAAACTTTTTAGGTTTATTGTTTTAAAAACTGATTTTCACCATGACTCTTTATTTCATTACTCCTCAAAAAGATTATTCTTTTTTTTTCATTCTAGGAACCAGAAGGGTGATATGTTAGAACAAATATTAGTAAAATTAAAAGGTAACAATATATCTATTGGACTGTTGAGGCCTTGAATCCTACACTAATTATCAAATCAAAATCATTATTAAATAACTTGATTTCAATTGTTATCATTAAACAAAAATATCACTTAAATTCTACATGTCCATCTTCGCGCTCCATACATACAGTGCTTCTCAAAAGTCCTCTCCCCCCCTCTTATTTTTCGAACGATTATACATAAACAAGTGGAATTTGGAAACTGAATATTAAAGGTTGTAAACTTCCCTACTAGTGATGATAGATGACGAAATCGTCAAAGATGACGTCACAAAGCCATTGTAACCAATAATTTTAAATGGAACACTACGGCAAGCGACACCTCTTTTAAAAGGTATCGAAAAAACATATTCAATGATACTAATTTTGTTTGTGTTTATGGCAGTTTTAATGGCTCATTAGTAAACATTAAAATTTAAATTCCATTCAGTATGATATTAATTACAGATTTAAGAATCAGTATCTACTTGAAGAAATTGCTTGAATTGACCTCCATTTACTTCATGACAGTGAATTATTCTATTTTTAAACATTTCTCGTACTTTTGCAAATGTTTCTGCGGAAACAGCCTCACATTCTGCAACAATACGTTGTTTTATAAAACATCAATATTGTCATGTTCAGTGGCGTTAACCTTCGATTTGAGGTACCCCCACAGAAAAAAATCCAAAGGCCATTCCGTTGAACCTCGTCGTCCAATCCATCTACCACGATACTCCTCATCCAAATACCGTCTAACTGCACCGTAATAGTGTGGAGGAGCACCATCCTGTTGGAATGTTATTTCCAAATTGCCGAATTCATCTGGATTATCTTCCAAAATTTCAGGGATTAACGGTTCTATTGCGTTTTGCAACAGCTCCAGATAAACCTCACCAGTTATATTAGTATTTAAAAAAAGAGGCCCAACGATGTGGTTTCCCAGGATACCTGCCCAAACATTCACCTTCTGGGGAAATTGGGTATGTGTTTCACGAAACAGGTGAGGATTTGCGTCACTCCAATACCTCACATTCTGTGTATTTACATTTCCATTTAGATAGAAAGTACTTTCGTCACTAAAACAAATTGTTTTGACATAGTCTGGCTGTTGGTTAATTTTAGTTTCCATATTTTCACAAAGTTCTAGTCTTCGGTCTGGGTCGTCGTCTGATAGTTGATGAATCATTTTTAATTTGTATGGATGAAATTTTGTTTTTTTTTTCAACACCCTGTGTACTGTACTTCGACTGACTTCACAGGTAGATGCAACGTGAGTTGTTGAAGAAGTAGGATTAACTATTACTTCTGCCAGTATATCAATTTTTTTTTCTCATCAGAAATTTGTGGTCTGCCAGATCGTTTCGCATCTTTAATACTACCCGTTGTTTCAAACTTACGAAGAAGCTTCCTCAAATAAGTCTTCGGAACGGGGCGATCGGGAAACCTCTCATTAAAAATGCGTTCTGCTGCATGAATATTTTATCCAGTTTCACCAAGAATTAGGATCGCTGCTACTTTATCACCTAAAGCACGTACCATTTCGCTTCTTGGAGCACTTGAACGTTCGGCTCACCACAGTTTAACAAATTATTAAAATGTACAAAAATATTAAAAGTACCAAAAGCTGCTAAAACAGTTAAACTTTCGATCAACAATACACAAATTATTAAATCTACAAAAACTTGGACAATTAAAAAAACGTCGAATTAGGGAGACGTTAGCTTATTTGACAACTATCCAGAGGCGGAGCTTGAATTTGGAATTTTAGTATCAACTGATTTAATTCATCACAGCTTTGCGTTTTTTAAAAGCGAGTTGCCAAAACTGCCATAATTATAAACAAAATTAGTATCATTGAATAGGTTTTTTCGATACCTTTCAAAAGAGGTGTCGCTTGCCGTAGGGTTCCATTTGAAATTATGGTCACAATGGCCTTGTGACGTCATCTTTGACGATTTCGTCATCTATCATCACTAGTAGGGAAGTTCGCAACCTTTAATATTCAGTTTCCAAATTTGACTTGTTTATGTATAATTGTTCCAAAAATAAGAAGGGGGGAGCGGACTTTTGAGAAGCACTGTATAGGTTGAGTGTGCACTTGTTCGACTCACCACTGAGTTCGAACCAGAGCTAATTCTGCCTTTTATTTAGTCACATGTTCATTCTGTTCAGCATTCATCTATCTATTAAAGCGATCATTATTATTATAATAACATTGTACTGTTTCTCTCCGAACATTTTGCAACATAGAAGGAGTAATTAACGCTACGCAATCTCTTATACACTGTTCTAAATGGTTTTTGTCTCTTAAGGGCCTGAACATTATTTTTTAAATGTTCGTACAGAAAAAATCTAGAGGTACACGTCCTTATCAGTCAAAAGAAAATAACGACACTCCATTTATTACCATTTTCAAGATGGCCAATGCTAAAACAAACGAAAGTAGCCGATGATCAACTATCCGGATGAAATGTTCTTTCATCTGTGATTTATTTGGAGTTCTAGTAGGCCATGGAGAGTTGTTGTTGTTGATGTAATTGGGTTGGGACGATTTCGGTGAATTGGGGAATAACGTTTGCCTTAAATTTTGTCAATGCGAGATTTGTGGGAAGATTAGGGAAGAGAATTGTTAATGCAGGCTGGTCAAGGATCAACTGAATAGCGCCAAATCCATTTTTCACCAAATTCACTATCCAGCCATTTCCTAACTTCTAGTGTTGAGTGGATTGAAGTGCCATCCTGTTGGAAATACAATTTCATACGCTGAGACAGTAGACGATTATGTAGGAACTCCGACAATTCCGTTTTTAAAAAAATTAAATCACCTCGAGAATTTTGATTTTGTAAAAAAAAATCCCAATGATTTTCGATGGAAATATCCCGCACCAAACATAAACTCTTTTCAGTTGTCCACCACCGACAATTTTGAGAGCTAACATGTCCATTAGAAGTAAATGAAACTTGCACAAATCTAGGTCTATAAGAGATAAGAGTAGAAATTTTCCTTTTAAAAAATTCGCCTAACAGATGTTCTAGCAACGGTTGTTTCAACACCAAGTTTTCTTGAGATTTTCGAATTCTCAGTGAGTACTAATAATACATTTAAAGCATATTCTTCGAAATAGAATATTGTCTTACTGTTTAATTCTTGAAAATAGAATTATCGCAAACTTTTCACTATACACTCATACAAATTTTTAATTTTGACATTTACAAACGTATCATTCGAGCGTAAACAAAATATTGTTTATTTCAAGGCTAATTTAAAACATAGAGAAATGTCGTCCAGGACATTGTTACGTATGGAGCGAGAAGGACATGTAGAAATTAAGTAATATTTTTGTTCAATGATTACATTGAAATTAAGTTATTTAAGAATGATTTTGGTTTTGATTTGCTAATTAGTGTAGGATCCTAGCCCTCAGCAGCATAAGAGATATTTTGTTGATTTGTTTGAAAATATGAACAGGATGTTCATAAAATCGAATGTGGAATCATCTGTGACTGAAAGATAAACTTTAGTCACTAACTTCCATCGTTCATGATAACCTCTTGTGGGGTATTTATGTTGAAAAGAAACATTCTCAATTAAATATTAAATAGAAAAATTTTTCTGTGAATTGAAAAATCCACGATAAAAATGAAGTTATTTTTTGTGAATGTCTAACAGAAAACAACTACTTCTCCGGCTAAAGCCACACTGGACATTGAACTACCTCTGATAGATATTCTGAAAGGACCCTAACTCAAAAGAAAAAATCTGAAATTGAAAATTTGCATTTTTATTCAGATAGTTATTTGATTTACTATTCCACTCTCAATTATGAGGTCATATAGATAGATAAATGAGACAAAGAAGAATGTTTTCTAAAAAAGAGTACTCACCATAAATCATTGACAATATCTTGTTCTTTTTTAATTTTAGTAATATTTGTTCTTACTTATTACCCTTCTAGTTCCTAAAATTAAACATTATTTGTTTCGTTCTGTACTTTATTTTTCAAAATATAATTCACTTGACGGAAACAAAAATGAGAATATTTTTTGAGCAAACAATAAAAGGAGCTAAAGTAGAAAATCTCAAGTTTCCACGTTGTACTCCGAGATACATAATGTGTTCCTTATTTTTCCATAAAACTTCATTACAGTCGACAAAAGTGGTTTATTGTGACTATTAAAATTCAAAAAGTTAATAAAAAATGTATAAGAAATGAACTACTGCAATAGCAAGAGTCATAGTTAAAACCAGTTTTTCAAATTTTGCACTAAAACATTCTATTTTGTTGATTAAACAAGTTTTCAATTATTTTTTTAATTATTCAAGGCCAAAAAAAATTTTTAGAAAAAAAATGCAATTTTCAATTATTTTAGATATATATTTCAAATTCCGCATATGGACTTTAATCAAATCGTAAACAACTTTTACCATTAGCATGTTTTGCTATTTTTTAAAATAACCCAACTTTCTGCCGATTCGTAATGAATTTGTCAAAGTTGCCGCCATATTGGTGGTCACGTGACATATGTCAAAATCAAAGCCAAAAGATCTCTTATATACTATTTTTTTGTAATTCTGATATATGATTTCTTTTCCATATGTTGCAAACATTATGGCCCACGATCTACACACACATATAATCATTTAAAATTGAAATTTCCGGGAAACCATAAACGCGGAATATTGTTCACAGAAACTTTTTTTTATTTCTTGATTTAACGTCCGCCTATTTCTGCGATCAGGCTAAACACTCCCCCAACCGGAAATTTTGCCGAATCCTCTGGTGTTCTAGAGATAGGGATCTTCAACGAGCTCAAGATCCAAGAACTCGGGAACGCCATCTTAACGTCCCCCCCGAAGGACGGCTTATCTATCGTCATATCACGTGCTCATTGATAAGACGCCTGCAGCTGTGAATATGCTATCACACTGAAGTTATTCGAGGCTTTATTAAACGCGATTATTCTCTGGCAGGTGGTCACCCATCAAGTACCTACTAAGCGCCCCCAGCCCTAATCGAATTTTTTGTTCTGAAGTAAATAAAGAATAAACACGTGCAGTTTGTCGGTCTAATTCAGGATTCACCCTGTTTTCATATTCATTATAATCACTTGCGAAAATTTTCAAGAACATATTTTTTTATATTTCTTGAAAACTCATAATCAAATAAGTCATTAAATTATATTCAGTCTGGATGGGTTCCGAGGTCTAAATCCAGCTGAGAATTGATTTTATATTATCAGATTTATTTTGCAATAGTCCAACCAAGTGTCACCTAATTCAACATTTTCAATCCCAAACACAACATGCACTTCACTACAAGGCAAATCAGAAATCATCGATTTCATAATTTCACGGTTGATATTTTCGATATCGACTGAAGACATTAACCTATAACTTATCACAGATTAGGGTGGAGTTACACAAATTATTGTTTTAATGCTGTAACGCACCCTGTTTTTTGACCACCACTAGCCAATGAGGGTGAGAAAGGGCTCATTGTCCTTTGCGCAAGACAACTAAGGCGGAGAAATAGTACAAAGAAAACGCCTTTTGGTGTCATAACAATCCATCATAGCAACGTTATAATGCTCTAATATGTAATGAAACAATTCTTGCATGACATTTCTATTGTCAGTTTTACTTTACGTGCTACATTTGATCGTTCACTGTCTGCGCGATTTTTTCTTTCGGGAAAATGGATTCGCAAAATCCACACTATCATTTTGGCGAGAGCGCGGTGGGAAATACGCTTTTGCCTGTTTCAGCCTTTTCGGCGTACAGTTTGTTGAGGAATTGCAATTATTTTTTAGCTTCACAAGCGCAAGGTTTGTATTGAAATTCCGGTAATGGGTATTAAACCAGGAGACAAAAATAACTGAAACACCAAATATTTTAACTTTTTTGTGATTGAAAATTAAATTTCACAACCACTTCTTGACCCAAGATAATGTATATTGCAAACTTTCTAGGTAATTTGAGATGAAAAGACTGCAAAAATTGGGGAAACTCAGAAAAATAATCATTTCACGGTTTTTCCTGCATTATCTTTCCAAGAAATTCAAAGATAACCAAACAAAAAATTTATGAATAATTAAAATTGATTTCAGACAGACACATCATATCCATGAAATTACACAATATCAAGCGACATGACATTATATAAATATAAATAATTTTCAGCAGATTTGTTCTCTCAGAATATAGGTTGCAATTGCTTTGAATACTTTCTATCTTCCTCTCAAGTGTGAACGAAAAAGGCAACATCATATTTTATAACAATATTAATTGTAGTTTTGAAAAGGGAAACATTCTCAATTAAATATTGAATAGAAAGATTTTTCAGAAAATTGAAGACTCCACGGAAAAAATAATTTTTTTTGTGAATGTCTAACAGAAAACAACTACTTTCCTGGCTACAGCCACGCTGGATATTGGACTACATCTGTTAAATATTTGAGTTAGGGTCCACTAAAAAAAAAACATCTGAAACAAAAAATTTGCATTTTTATTCAGATATTCATTCGATTTTCTATTCCAGTCTTGATTGAGAACTCATATAGATGAATGAGGGCAAGAAGAATGTTTTCCAAAAGAGATAACTCAACAGAAATCATTTTTAACATTGATGCAAGTGAGGTATCGCATTCACTAGGTCTTCGATAAATTTTTGTCGACGAAAATCTATGTCACACTTCTTGATGATCGTGGAAGCGTGAAATAGATTTTCGTCGACTAAAACTTAATGAAGACCTAGTGAATGCGATGCCTCTCTTGCATCAATGTTCAAAATGATTTCTGGTGAGTACTTTTTTTGGAAAACATTCTTCTTTGCCTCATTCATCTATATAATTTCTTAATCAAGACTGGAATAGAAAATCGAATGAATATCTGAATAAAAATGAAAATTATAATTTTCAGATATTTTTTTTGTGTTTTAGGGTCCAATCAGATGTAGTTCAATATTCAGCATGACTTTAGCCGGAGAAGTAGTTGTTTTCTGTTAGATATTCACAAAAAATAACTTCATTTTTATCGTAGATTTTCCAATTCACTGAAAAATCTTTTTATTCAATTGAGAATGTTTCCCTTTTCAACATGAATACCCCATAAGAGGTTATCTTGAGCTATGGAAAATGGTGACTAAAGATTATATTTCAGTCGCAGATTATACCCCATCTGATTTTATAAACATCCTGATCATATTTTCAAATAAATCAATTAATTTTCATCTTTCATGCACTCCTTGAAAATTGAGCACTTTGCAAAATCAGCGCTATTCGAAAATGTATACTTAATTATTTTGAATTATTCTTTAACAATATATATGCGAGGTAATTGCAACTTATATACTCGAAATTTTTGGTATAAATGCAGATGAATAAACAATTTGTTTGATTTCATATCTATGTCACTTGGGATTAACAATTCCATTAATAGTTCTATGTGTACCTCTATGTGTATTGGAAATGAACGAGAACTCAACATTCTGCACAATATTAGACATATCTCCATTGTATTCATTATGAAAATCTCAATTTGTCAATAACTTCTTACTGTGCTGATCTCCGTATGTTTTGCGAATGAAAAACCGTGTAATAAAGATTTTGGCCTAAATATTCACAAATCTCAACGCAAAATTACAACAGCTCGGAAAAGATTTGCAAAATGGGATTTATAACTTGTAAATCTACATTTACAAAAATAAATTCAAAAATATAATTAATTGCTAAATTCTTCTCTCAAAATGTATCTTTCCTCTGGTCTATACGAAGTGAATTTATTTTCTTATGCAGTAATAAGTCTGGGAGCGTAATAAATTAGTATGATAGGTATTATTTGGGAAAATATTTTCGTCTAACAGAACCATGTATACATAAAACCAAATAATATATAATATTCAAAGTTATAATAAATTATGGTGAATATAATAGTTCTCTATAATACTATTATACTCTTAGCATTTATCTCAGTATAGGACATTAATCACTAATATTTTTAGGCATTTACACACCAATAATTCTGAACTCAAAAATTCTTTCGAAATTATTAGAAATGAAGTATTACTGAAAGAGATCAATCTACAGCTTCAAATATCGACTCTCTAACCGTCTCAAACATGGAGGAAGTTCATTATTCCACCAGATCTTTCAAACATTTTCAAGTGTTCGTTATATATGATTCATTTTAATAAAATATTGCTTTCGCATATCCTATTGATTTGAGATATTGCACATATCAATAATATTGGATTCCGCTGGCAGATAACCTCTCTCTTCTCTTGTCAAGCTCAATAGATTCCACCTATCATTTATTTAATATCTAACCCTAATCAGATTTGAATCATATCTTCTTGAGGGGAAACAAACTGTAAGAATCACTGGCGAATGTTCGGGTTACTTACATGCCAAATCAGGAGATCCTCAGGGTTCGGTACTCAGCCCAATTTTGTTTTTATTATACCTAAATGATCTAACATACTTACCACTAACAAGAAAATCCACACTATTTGCAGACGATACCACCATCTTATGGCATGGAAAAAATGTGGAAACTTTAAAAACTGTTGTATCATAGGAACTCAGCGAAGTAAAATTTTGGTGCAATTCAAATCATCTTTGTTTCAATGGGGAGGAAACAAATATAATAACTTTCAAATTTTTATTTGAAAATATGACCTTATGTACACATCAAGCGGAAAACAAATCAAGCACTAAATTCCTGGATATAGACATAAAAGACAAAAATAAAATCATAGTTTAAAAAACTAAAAAACACGCTTATAAATCAATAAGGACTAAAATGTTGAAAATAATAAGAACAAGTCATTGACCAAAAAATGTTCTCATGTAAAAAAGCGTGAGGTCCTTGATATCAGTTATCTTAATATAATTTTGAAAAGTAAGCTTTTTTACATAGGAGAAACATTTTTGATTAATGACTTTATTCCTATTATTTTCAACATTCTAGTCCTTATTGCTTTATAAGAGTGTTTTTTAGTTTTTTAAACTATAATTTTATTTTTAACTTTTCAGTTCATACTGCTACAAAAGACTAAAGAAGGCTACGGGCGAAAAACTCCTCGATTGATTCCTCCACATGAGATTAAAACTATAACTGAATTTTGGCGCATGTGCATTCGCCATATTTTGAAATGTAAATTATGCTGTGAAAAACCAATGCTTTAGCCATATCTTTGAAAAAAAATAATTCTGACGATCAAGGTGAGAATACCAGGTCATAGCTATAAAATGATTGTATTGTCATCGGTTCTTAATACGTGTGCAAAATTTAAAATACTTCGGACATCTGGAAGTGGGTGAAAATAAATTTCAAAGATTCCAATACCTACATTCATACATACATACGTGTATAATAACAATTTTGGGTTTGAAGAGCATATAACGACGCTAAAAAAGCGACAACCATCGGGTTGCCATGCTATTAGAGTTGTCACAAATGAGCTTGGGCTATTGCTAGAAACACATACTTTTCTCTCATTGAATCCTCTACAGGTATGGCATACCCTTCTGGGCTTTTGTAGAAAAAAACTGTTGATTTTTGTGTTTGTTCTACAAAAGAGAGCAATTCATTTTTTATACAAGGCCAAAGCAAGTGAACATGGTAGACCACTGTTTATCCATAAAAAAATTATTACGCTCACATCCACATCTGCCATCATCTTTTCCTGCCAATACCCAGGACGACTCGAACCAAACATTCAATTATATATGAAAGCAAATAAAATTATAATCATTTGTCAGAGCATTTTTAAGCAATTGGAAGTATTAAAGAATTTAGGAAAGAGATAAAATAATTCCTCATTCCAAAAGCGTACTATGACCTGCAGGAATATTGCAACGAAAAATTTTGAAACCATCTCCATGCATGTTGTTATTTAAATTCAAGTTTTTAACTTATATGTTTTATATCTAGATGCTATTTTGTATATTCGTACTAGGGTTGCTTCCGGCTAAATATGATACAAATGTTATAATTGTTTTGTGGCTTATTTTTGTATTTTATATTATTGATATTTATATTTTTTTTTATATTAGTTACTTTTGAATTGGACTTAGTGGTTTTCTCCACTTCATGTTACTCCCTCGCAACACTTTGTCAATAGGAATAATAATCCTCAGACAATAAAGCACAGTTTTGATTGATTGATTCGGAAATAAAATCGCGGTCTATAAGATTTACAATGGGTTAGAAAGGAGCGGAACTCGAGCTAGTGGACTAGCACAACATATAACAGATTTTTCCCAATGGAAAATCAAGTATTTAACTAGACCACTGTAGAATGTATTCCCTTCCTACTGTCACGCCCTGAGACATAGTACAATTTACGTTGCAGCTTTCAGTCTCAATCGCAATCACAATATGCAGAGTCAAACAGTAGGAAGGGGAAACATTTAGTGGTCTATTCAAATACTTGATGATTCATCGCACATATCTGTTATATTTTGTGCCGGTCCACTGGTTCGAGTACCGCTCGTTCTAACCCATTGTAAATCCTATAGTCCGCGATTTTATTCTCGAGTCTGTATATTCAAACGTAAGAATTTCTACAGCTCAGCCAAGTTCGGATATACTAACGTGAAATGAACATATAACTTGAATATAAGTTGATTACATAAAGTTGATATGGCATTCGTTTATGCTTTATGATCAAAAAAGTAATTGTACTTTCACAGCAGAAGCGGGCAAAATGCAAACTATTTCTGCGGAATCCTAAAAAAATTTATGTTTTCCACTCCTATAATAATATTTTTGGGAGATATGAGATCACTCACGGATCTGTCTGTCGGTCTATCCGACGGTCCGTCAACTGTTTAACGTCGAGAGATGAAATTTTGTTTGATAGTGAATCTTGCTAATACTAATTATTCATAGGTTTCATAGTTTTTCAAAAGTTCCCAATAAAATAGTCCTTGAAAACCTCGGAGCGTAAGTTACAATCTCACCGGACCGATTTTTTATTTTGTTTTATTACCGGAAGTTGTGAAAACTTTCCCAATGAAAAATTCAATAATAGGTTTTTTATGAAGAACAAAATGAGTAAAAAAAATATTTGCAACTCATATTCTAGAAAAGAGATTGGAAAAATATATTCTTGAATATTGGCCAGGATATCTGCAACATACTTTAATTTGATATTTTTTGTTCAATTCCATTAGTTTTTACCCATGGAAGTATGAAATATCAGTTATTCGTTTGTGCGTTTTACAATTCAGAATCTGAAGATATATATAAAAACTTCCCAATATGTCAGTAATGTCGTTGGATTGGTAATGAATTAACTGAGAAAATTCTCCAGAAAAAAATATTTCTTCCTTTTTTTGTGTTTTCTATGCCCTGGAAGTAGAAATGATTAATTTTCATCTATTCTGAAAGGGCAAATATACTTCATATTTTTCTTAATTTCTAATATTATTACGAAACTAGGTCTGTTTTTATTATACTCGATTAATTTAATCTCCTTTTATTACACTCCGAAAACAGAACACAATAATGCAGTCTGACAATAAAATACTCAATCACAGTTTACTACTAAAATGTACCGCGAACCGCACTGCACTAAATCAATATTCACCTTGAACTCGCTAATATGAATTACCTAATGACTAATCCGGCCATCCTGACCTGATATCCACGTTCTTGACTTCCAGAATTTTCCAGTACCTTCGTGTCAGTTCGTGTTTCGTGATACCAATCTCTCTATGGTCGCCGGGGATTACAAAGACCTAAAGGTATAACGGTAAACTGATACAGTCCGCTACCAGTAGTCAACGCAGTCTTTTCCTCATCGCCTTCGTGTATACCCACTTGTCGGTATCCGCTCTTCAGGTCCAGCTTTAAAAACCATTGTGAGCCTGCTAATGTGGTCAGTGTGTCGTCGACTCGGGGTATTAAATAGCTGTCCTTCTTCGTGACGTCATTAAGTTCAATCCACACAAAATCTTGTAGATCCATCCTTCTTGAAAACCAGTACCACCGGGGCAGACCATGGACTCGATTTTCTAGACAAGATTTTCTACTATCTGTTGTTTGGCAAAAAGTAATTTTCTTGGTGGTTATCGAATTGGATGGGCTTGACCGGTATCTATCCTGTGCTTGGCCAGGCTGCTTCGTCCGCGGCTTCGTATTCCTTCGGTAACGAATGATTCGTGGTTTTCTCCATGGTTCTCAGTAAGTCATCAGCTGTGCCTCGTTCATTCTGATATCCGCTTCTTTTTCAGTCTACTACCCACCCACCTGGCTCGCATACTCCTGTGATGTCTCCTTCCTGGACTGCTATTCTATCGAAAAACACATAAGCAATTCTAACAGGGACGTCCTGTTTTATCGTAATTGAAGCAAATTGAAGTCATAATTTGCTAGGGGATCCTTCACATGGCTGAACTATTCCAACGCAGCACCCAGGGTCTCTTTGTAGTCGAGCCTCAACGATCTTTCGAGATGAACCAGGTATCCTGACAGTTTTGGCTATCCGAAATTTCACAGAACGCCCCCGTTTCGGATCCCAAGAATGATCTCGTCTTCTATGTCTACACAAAAACTCTTTCCATTATTTGTAGCCTTCCGAAGGTAAATTTGATGTCAGATGTCAGCTTCCCCTTCTTATCAGTGTATTATCTCCAGTGACCGTGCGTAGGACTAAATTGAATGTCACTGGTCTTACATTGTTTGGTTCTAGGATACCGCTGGGTGTTGGTTATTTAGAAACCCCACACTGTAGTTTACTTAGTTAAGATGTTGTTACCAAATTTATGGGTGTGAATAATTTATAGAAACTCACTGGCGATTTTTATCAAGCGGCAGATAAATATCGTCCTCCCAATATATAGATGTTATAAATTTAGAGAGCTGGAATCTTTCAAATTATGTACCTGTAGTTGAGAATACTATGCAAATAATTGAAGCACTTATGAAAACAAACTATATTGAAAAAACATACTTCGTTACAACAAATACAAACCATGACATTCTAATCCATACAAATTGCGTACTTCCATAGTTCTAAATTCATGTTCCAAAATTATAATCAAATCTATATAATAATAGTCTTACAACTGACAGTAGATTGTATCCATTTTCTAAAACCCCTGTATAAAGGAACTAAGATTTCAAGAATCTAACAATTTCAAAATGACTTTGAGATGAACCACAATTTTTCCATACGAAATAATCTGTTCAACCACACTGTATATAATATCAAATATTTTATGAATTTAAAAATAAAAAAAATAAAGACACTATGGTGAATGAACAAGTATCATTCCCAAATCAATTTTTAAAAAGTTCTACAATTTATTAACTTCAAATTAATTAAAATTTAAAATTAAAAAAAAAAAAATATTTTTTGAATGAGCACGTATCAATCACCGAAACTGGATGAGTGATTCCTAAAATTTGGTGATTCTTTACACACAATGGATATAAAAAAAATCAATTTGATTCAATAATAAACTGTATAATAATTCTAGGTATAGATTCGCATTACACCAATACAGCAAAATATTTCGGAATGTATTCCGAGTGATAGAAGTCTAGATTTTATTCATAATATAGATAACTGGAGATTATATAGAGTAGTTCAAGAAGTCAAGACTAATTCAATTTTTGTTTTGAAAATAATAACGAATTGCCATACTCAAATAAGTAAATTAAAATTTCATATAAAACATTTTTACTTTGTATAGAGATTTCGAAGAAAATTCGAAAAAATGCCATTCAGTTTACTAACAGTTGGAAAAGATCTGATATGGCAGATTAACACAAAGCACAAAAATACAGCTCACCATTTTTTCTGCTGTTACAGTTGATGGATGTCACCCACAATATCTTCATCGACAGATTTCTAAACGTTGATTATTTGTTTTTAAATTATTTACTGTTTATTTAGTAATCAGAATCGCGAACTGCTTCTAAATACATTTCAATTATGTATAATGGTAGTTAAGATTTAATTTTAATTTAACTACATACTTCGCGTTGTGTACGTAGACTTTACTTAGTCGAGTCGAGTTAACTGACTGAGTTTGGAAGCTGGTATCAGAGAGGGTTGAATAAGTTTCTGGCTTTTTATAGTGAGTACTTCGCGGCCTCCCGCGTTGAGCGTTAGCCTTTGTGTCCCACATAGCAGCTCTAGTGATAGCAATTTCATGTTGTTGATTTATGAGCGGTTCACGGATGCGTACAAAAAACAAGATTTGTTTTTCTTATGTTGATATTTTTAACTCCCCAATTCATTACTTTGTTCATATATGATAATAATTACTTTTTCATTCAGCTGGAGTGTTAAGTGCATACTGTAATAAATTATCGTTTTTATGCATTAAAATGCGTTTTTTTTCAATTGGTAGCGGGAGCCTTCTACATATTTGGTTTTTTCAATGGCTATAATAAATTTGAGATTTTATGTCTGTATTATCTGAAAAAATTACTTTCACACGCAACCACTTTACGTAAGTGTTGACAGTTCTGATTCCATAAAGAACACTTTTTGTTAGGTCGGATGTCATCTTTCGAAATGTGTATTTCTTTATGTATTTTTTTCGGTATCGTCATCTGCTAACTATTTCCGTCTGTATTTTCGACGCCTCAAAATTGGATTATTCGTTAAAATTATTTTTCATATTTGAATGACGTTTCTTTCCATATAAATCCGTTATGTCTATATATGAATTTTATCGGGACATACCACTGCGGACCTGTGTCTACAGTGGGTCAAATAATTCACATCTTATATTTGGCTGCCTCATTAAATGTTTTATGTTTAGTGTAATCATAAATGTTTTCTCTAAGGAAACAATTACTTCAACTAAATGTAAGCTTTAAAAAATGTTTATTTTTCTCGAGGAACAAAAAGTGTGTAATGGAATTTAATTCAATTATTAATCGGCTTTGTATTGTATTATCTTTGTCCGTTACAAACCAATTTATATGTACAAATTTTTTTAATGGATTCTTTGACTTCATGGCTCTCTGAAAGTGTACTGCATAAAAGCTCTAGTTTTGTTAGATGAAAATTCTCAATAATTCGTATAATAGGAAAAAAAGAAAATTCAATAATTTATCGAAATATTCGTCGGGCCTCCTTTACCAGGTAATTTTCGAAAATAGTAAGAAATTCTGAGAAGTTTAAGCGGGCCAATGTTCCTTGCTGAATAAAATGTCAAAAGAGAATTAATTCCCTCCACAAATACATTAGAAAATTATTGATATCATTTCTGAAGTAGAAAGTTCATGCTTAATACAACTATTGATTTGTTTGAAAATATGAACAGGGTATTCATAAAATCAGATGTGGAATCATCTGCGACTCAAAGATAAACTTTAGTCACTATCTTCCATCGTTCTAACCTCTTGGGGGTATTCATGTTGAAAAGTGAAGTATTCTCAATTTTCAATTGCAAATGATTCCCTTTTCAACATAAATTCAACAACATATCATGGTAAATTATTTGACATCATTTCGGTAGAAATATCAGGATATCTTCGAATTTTAGAATAATACTGAACGCAACAAATATCATTTTGAGTACAAGGCTCGATGACTATTCATCTTCGTTCTTTGTCTTCAAGTAATTACCGGAAATACAAAAATAAATCTTATTTCTTTATGAAGCTGAAGAAAAAGCACACCTTGGAGAAAATGAATTTCGTTAGAAGATACAAAAAAATGTTTCAGGGATTTATATTCAATAAGAAGAACTTAGATAAATTGAAACTTGGTTTCCCCAGTTATTGGATGAACTGAAAGAATGAAAAGTTATAGATATTGAGCCACTATGTTGAAACAACGAAGTAAGCACAATCATTTCATCGTTCCACAATGACATCTCAAAAAACATTGTGAGCTATCCTGTAAAGCAGCGTGTTTCCTTATTTTGTTTTTTTCGGAATGAAATTGGATCTGACGAATTGTGCACGTTATGATTATTTTATCTGACCACATTAATTTATTTCAGAAACTATATCTCCTGGAAATAATACCCAACATGAAACTTTGATTCGATCACGCCTACATAAGATCACGCGAATTCCGAAATACAAATAACTTCTACTCAGAATGTCGTTTGAGGGACTAGAGAGTGAAGGTGGCTTTTTAGCATATTCGACTTATAAATAATATCAGATAAAGAAAAGCCAATTAATTGTGCCTATAAAAGTCAGCCTAATCTGTAACTATATGTTGGTATATATGTAAGAGGCGTATCTAGGAATTCTGCTTGAGGGGGGGGGGGGTAATGACATAAAAAGTTATATACTTCTACTTATAGGTATACACATTAAAATTAAAAAAAATATAAATAATAAAATAAAAAAGTATATACATATACTTATAAGTAGGTACAAAAACAAAGATTTCTTTCATTAAAATAAACCTTATTTGCAAACCTTTTGATTTCTTTCGTTAAAATAAAAATAAAAATCACAAAATGAAATCCGGTATCCTGTGTTTCTTATTTGCAAACCTTTCAATAACATTTAAAGCATCTATTTGCAAATCTCTATGAACATGAAGTAGACCCAATCCAACCAACCGCTCCTGTTGCATCGTTGATCGCAGCCAAGTTTTCAATCGCTTCAACGAAGGAAAACTTCATTCAGCGGATGCCACACTAGCAATGTATTCAAAATATTAAGACACATCTTTATCAAGGGAAATATGTTAGCGTCACAAGATTTAAAAATAATTAACAAAATTTAAAAAATGATAGTATGAAAGAATATAATTTCGTTGGAAAGTAATGTTTTCATTGAATTTTGATAATGTGAGGCTATTGTTATTCAAGTAATTTTTTTGGGTCCGCCAATTTTATTTAAAATCGAATAGTTGTTCACAGTTGCTTCCTGGAACATATTTTACATGTGTACTCAATAAAATCCAGCTAAAATTGTTTAAAAATTGATTATTTTGTTAATTATAAATTTCTAAAGTTAACAAAATATGAGAGATTGAGTAAATATTGTCACCATATTTTCGTTGATATTTCACATTATTATCAGTTTAATGACTGCCAAAGGCATTTTACAACGTTTAAAAATACACAGTTTGTTCATAAAATATGTATAATCAAATGGATAGGTTGAATATTTTTCAAAAATTGTTTTTTTGCATAAGGTTGCCAAAAATTCATTATGATTAAAAAAAATATTTTTTTAATTGTATATATTTTTATTATTTAAATAATATATTAATTTTTTTTTATTAATAATTAGTTATTCTCTACCTATTAAGAATTTTTGTTAACAATTATGTAATTGTTTACTTACTTAACAATTATTTCTAAACAAACTTTGATTGACATTATATTTTTTCTAAGCATAATAAACTCTTAACAACCTAATGCAAAAAACAATTTTTTAAAAATATTGAACTTATCCATTCATTTATAAATATTTCATAAACATATAGCGTATTTTTTTAAACGTTGTAAAATGCCTTTGTCAGACCCAAAACTGATAATAATGTGAAATATCAATTTAAAAAAATTTACAATATTTACTCGATTTCTCATATTTTGTTAACTTTAGAAATTTATAATTAACATAATAATCAACTTTTAAACAATTCTCTAGCGAGATATTATCGAAATGTGTTCCAGGTTAGCAAAAAAATATGGAGTCGTTCTGTGAACAATTCAGTTTTTAATAAAATCGGCGGTTCCAAAGAAACTTTTCAATTAACAATATCCTCACATTATCAGAATCCAATGAAATTTTTTTTTCTGATGAAATGATACTATCATTTTTTTTTCTTTTATTCATATTTAATAGAATAAAAAAATATTTTATGTGCATTGCTCTCTCGAGAGTTGCTTTACTCCTGCATTAACGCACACGCGAAGCCCTATTTTCAACTTTGAATTAAAATTATAAATAATTGAGATAGAATTGTGAGAGTAGGAACTTTTTCATGGAAAATATCCTCCTCTTCAAAAACCTGTTTGTTTATTTTCTCAAATATTTTTTTTTTGTTTGAGAAAAATAGCAAATTCTCGTCGGCGGAAAAAATCAAAAAGTACATCTTTTTCAGAATGACATCCCGAATCGAATAAGCCATCGCTCATGTTTTTAGTAAACTTGGAACGATTTTTTGCAGGAAACTCACTTTTCGACTGGACTTATGAGAACATGCTTAGCGACAATAGCGGCCACGACGTTTTAGATTTGAGTAGAGATGTGGTGGCCATTTCATCAATTTAAACATTCTGTAGTTTCTTGGGGGGTATTACCCCCCATTACCCCCCCTTAAATACGCGCTTGTATATGTATGAGATTGATAAACTCCGTTTGACCGATCACCATGAAAGTTGGCACATCTTAGTGTTGTTTAATGGAGAAAGTTCTTGTGCTATCCATTTTACTTCAACTCGCCAATAGGTGACGCTCCAGCGCATCAACTTCTATACCCTTCAACCGATCGCCATGTAAATTGATATACGCAGATATTGGAACACGTAAAATATTTTCGCGCTATTCGTTTTACTATAACTCGCATAACGGGAGGATGGGATAACGGGAAACGGGTTAATGGGATAACGTGAAACGGGTTTACAGGATAACGGGAAACTAGTTAACGGGATAACAAGAAACGGGATAACGGGATAACGTGATGTCATATTGTAGCAGCTGTAAAGGGCCTTGCAGAAGCGCTTGGGCCGCCATTTGCTGACATCAATCTACTTTGACGCTTGGTGTAAACAAGTCATTTCCGTACGTTCATAATTCTCAAAGGAGACTACAGTGAATTTATCATCTCTACCACCAACGTTCGCCACAGCCTACACACTCTCCGAACTTATCATCAAGTTCAAACATGGCTTGGAATGAGCCTAGACCCTGATGAATTGGGTTGGATGGAAACAAACAACACAGGGTCTAGAACCAATCTCCAACACCATGTTACCCGCAGCACCTAATTTAATTAAACTGCAATAAGTTTCATCAAACGTAAATGCAATGGAAAATGCGGGGCTTTATGTGGTTGTCCAAAAGCTGGAATTAAATGTAGTATTTGCAGTGAACAAACGTGCGGAAATGTGCGACGACACCTAGGCGATATTGATGATGATATCAGAGCTGACGACATCTTTTTAGAAGATGAGACGAAACACTGGATTGTGTGGAGATATTAGATGGAATATTTGAACCAGGCTCATCAACAATAAGAAGAATAAAATGAATAATGTGAATTACTAATGTATTTATATTACATTACAATGTACATTATATAAAGAAATTAAAATAAATATTATCGATTATGTAAATAAATATTCAACTAAAGGTAACAATAACATTCATTATCCCTTAAAAAAAATTAGTACATGTTTTTCCAAATCATTTCTAGCCTTCCTTCGGGCTTCAAACCCCCCAGTCGTTCTTGAACATTCTTCCTCTCAAATTCTCTCTGTAAATCACTCCACAGTTCTCCCGAATTCACTTTGACAATTATCCTTCATCCCTTTATTGTCTTTGCCTATTTTCAACCCTCTCCTGGTCTCAATTTTTTATCTCTGCCAATGACCTTTCATTTTCAACAAATTCCTCCGGAACTCATATCTCTACCTTTCCACTGTTCTTGTTCGGTACCTTTTTTTTTTTTTTTTTGTTTTGAAGGGGGAAACCGCTTGGCACCTGGGCCTTGTGTCTATCACTCAGGTAGTGTCGGGCGCAACTCCGACTAAACCCCCCCCCTCGCCCTCCTATGCTTTGGACCATCTTGTCGACATAGCGTCAAGCATAGGCGGCGTACCATGCAGCTGCTTCTTTCTCTATCTTCGCATGGGTTTTCCACGTCACGTACAGTACATAAATAAATAAAATACTATACTAAAATATCACAAACATAGGTATCACAGACTCAAATATCACAGTTCATCTCCATCATTTATTGGGAATCGGTCCTGCCTTTGCATAGCCCTCTCTTCCCTTTCTTTAGCCTCCATCACCTGTCTTAGAAAATTGTAGCCCGCCTGCCATCTTCTTTCATCAGTGATCATGAGTCCGATCATGTTCTCAGGCACAATTGTTACCCCCAAGGCCATTTCCGCGTTGTGTCGCTCTCGTTCCCATCTCTTGCATCCAAATATTGTGTGATTTGGGTCATCCCATTCACCACAATACAAGCACCAATCGTCCGCGGCTTTTCCTATCTTATAGGTGTATTTTCTGAAAGACCCATGCCCGCTTAGGGCCTGGGTTACATAGTAATTTGTGCCCTTATGGCTACATTCTATCCACGCTCTCAGGTTCGGAATGAGTCTTCTGGTCCATTGAGCAGTAGTAGTATTTTCATCCCATCGCGTTCGCCATTGTTCAATGGTCCTGTTCCTCTCTTCCTTCTTTCCCCTTTCAGTCAGATTGGGAATGGAATCCAGACGTATCCTTTCCTCTATCATGAGGTCTATTGGCGGTATTGCCGTTATGACGCACAGTGCGTCAGCCGACACAGTCCTATAGGCCATGGCCACGCGGAGTAGCATCTTCCGCTGCGTTGATATCAACATGCCCCTGTATGTCTTCACTCTGGTGACATCGCCCCACACGGGAGCCGCGTATAGGAGGACGGACTGCACCACTCCGTACATCACTCTTCTCTTATATAGGCCAGGTCCCCTTGTGTTTGAAAGGACCCTCGTTAGGGCCGTCACCTGCCTATTCGCCTTGTCACAGGTCTCCCTGACGTGTTTATTAAACCTCAGTTTGTCGTCAAGCCAAACCCCGAGATACTTAACGAATCTTTTTGGAATTATCTCCGTGCCAGCCAGCTCGAAGCGAATTCCTTCCCTCTTCCTGCGTCCCCTAATTATGATAGCCTCGGTTTTCTGCGAGGCAATCTCTAACCCATTATCCTCCGTCCAGCGTTTAATTATTGCTAGGCTCTGGTTTGCAGTGCGCGTCAGCTCGTCACTTTTGTCGGCCGTGATTATAAGTGCAAGATCGTCGGCGTACGCGACGGTTGCGCAATTCCTCGGAAGGTCCAGCGTTAGGATGCCATTGTATAACACGTTCCACAAAGTGGGACCGAGTACGGAACCCTGCGGGACACCCTGTGTCAGGTTCATCCTTATTTTCCCAGAGGTCAGCTCTCGACTCGATAAGTAACTCCCGATTGCAATGCGTAAGTAGGGGCTAATTTGAAGCCGGCCCAGTTCGTGCTTTATCAGGTGCCACTTTGCCGTGTTGAAGGCATTTTTTATGTCAATCATGATCACCGCTCCCCATACCTTCCGATCACTGTTCACCCTCTCCAGCACGTGCTTGATGGCTCCTACCGTTGATCTTTTGGCTATGAAGCCGAACTGGGTGCTGGCTATGCCCTCTCTGTTTCCTAACTCCTCTTCCAGCCTGGCCTTCAATAGGTATTCATATATTTTCCCAAGGCAGTCCAGAAGACAGATTGGTCTGTGTTTACCATCTATTCTTGAATCCCCTTTGGGAATCAGGATAGCCTGGCCTTTTTTCCAGCTGCCTGGAAAGACTCCTTCTCTGAGTAATCCATTCATTATCGTGAGTATTGTGTCTGGTATCGCCTCTATGGCGTACTTCACCGTCTCCGGTTAGATCCCGTCGGGCCCCGGGGATCTCCTGCTCTTCAGCTTCCGTGCTGCCTCTTTTAGCTCTTCCCTAGTAAATGGGTGGAGGGGTAGTTCTATGTCAGGCTCCTGGTTTTCGGGGTCAACCTCTGCTGTCCCAGGAAAGAGTTCAAGCAGTATGTTTTCCCTGCGTGCTTCATCCATCTCGTACGGAGACCTGAATCCCTTCAGGTCCCTGATCGCGATCCGATATCCCTGCCCCCATGGGTCCTCCTTCAGTCTGTCGCACAGCAACTTCCACTCCTCCTTTTTTGCCCTAATAATTTCTTTCTTCATCGCCTTCCTCGCTTCCTTGTAGACCCTTTTCAGTTCGTCAACCTGGTCTTGCGGGGCATTTGTCCTGCCGTGCATTCTGGTGAGCTCTCTCCTAGCGTTTGTACAGGATTGCCTGCTCTCCTTGATGGTATCATTCCACCATACGGGTTGCTTTCTGTCCGCCCCTGCGTTGGTCCGCACCGTGCTACTTTCTTGAGCATTCCTAATTACCTCTGTGAGCCCCTGAGTGTCAGTAATGTTATGTTCGAACAGTTGCAGGGTATCCTTGAGGGTCACTTGATCTATACATCTCTGCCGCGGCTGTTCTGTCCTCTTGACCTGGAGATTGGTCTCTACCCGGAAGGTTATATATCTGTGGAGACTACCGGATTCCTCTTGCGAGACCTGCCAGTCATTAACCTTCGTAGAGATCCGGTCGGAAGCTAGGGTAATATCTATGATTGACGATTGGGCCGCTCTTACGAAAGTGGGTTCCCTTCCGCAATTATGTACCATCATATTCGTTGCGTTCAGCCAGTCCTCAATGTACCGTCCCCTCGCGTCCGTGATGTTGCCTGTCCACAAGCTGGATTTTGCATTAAAGTCGCCCAATATGATCACCTCCCTGTTTCCGTCCCGCACATGCTGCGCCAGCTCGTCGATATATTGCTGGAATCGAGTCTGAGTGGAGTTGGGTGAGATGTAGCAATTGTAGATAGCAAAGCCATCAAAGTCTAGGCAAGTGAAGCCGTGTTCCGCTGTATGGCTGGTGACTCCGCACGTTCTGTTTCTGCACCAGGCCGCTGTGTTCTCATCCAAGTCCATAATCCATCTGGTATCTGCCCTAGTGATGGATAGACACGGTTCCTGGATGAGAACCAGGTCCGCGTGTATTTCCATCGCCGTCCTCAGCAGCAGGTGCTGCGCATGTCTCCGTCTATCGACATTCACCTGTAATATCTGGATCATTTTTAAGCCTTGTATGGCCTCCCCCTACCCCTACATCATTACGCCCGGTGAGCGATTCGTCTATCAGCCCAATCAGAACAGAGTGGGATTCATTCAATTCGTCCTGGGTCGGTATCCCATGCAGTGTACTGTCCTTTGTGAATGTAGAGACGTTTGGTTCTCCTGTCGGAACACGCCATCGTCCACCATGGTCCTGCTTTCCCTCCCGCCATGTCTTTTTCCTGACCTGGCCGTCCTCAGTGCCTCTTTAAATGCTGGGCATTTTATTGTGCCCACTCTGTGACCATTTTCCCGGCAGATGGGGCAATGCTCTTCCTTGCTGCAGTTGGCGGCGGAGTGATCTTCTTGCCCGCATCTATAGCAGCTCTTCGTCCTGTCCGGCCCTTCACAAGCCTCCTTTTTATGTGCATAACTCCAGCACCTTGCACACTTGGGCACGTTCACCCGTCTCTCAATTTGGCATCGAACAAGACCTATCCTGACGGTATCATATTTCATCAGTGCCCTTCCATGTTCTCTCGGAGGGTTAACGTAGCCGCTGCGGTTTGATTGCCGAGTGGTCTTATGCGGCTGAGCTTGCAGTCTTGGTTCCATATCCCAATCCTTGATCTGATAGCACCGATGATATCATCCTCAGTAACGTCCCCTGACATGCCCCTGAGATTAATTGATTCAGAGGGATCTTCCCCTAGCCTCCTTGTTTTTAGGGATCCTTCGTCTCCCAGAGCCTTATTTATCGCACCCAGTGCTTCAGGATCTCTATCCAGTGTGAGGAGCAGGTTACCGTCCCTTGTGCTCCTTATTCCCCTAATCGCTTCTACGTAGTCGGTGCTACCGACTGCTGTTTTGAGCTTGCTCAATACGTCACTATATGACACCCTTCCGTCTGCCTGCGTTACTATAACCCGTAGGTGCCCCCTCTCTGGGATTCCCTTAGGTAGGGACGTCGTGTAGATGTCCACCCTTGTTTTTTCCATGGAAGACGCACTCTACCATCTTGCGGAGCATATCGACACTCATACCCTTCACATGATGAATACACACTTGCGTCGCCAGTAGTTTCACTCCTGATTTGTTCCAATAAAGGCCACAGTCCTGGGGGGGTCCCGTTGTGCGCTATCCTGATTACCTTCGTTCTGGTACAGTTGCCGGTTCCTCTGACCCTTGTTGTCTGTTCAATTACCTCGAAATCCCCCCCTATCTTGGCGAGCTCAGGAACTGGGCCCTATACAGTTTCTGGACTGCTGTTATCCATTCCTGGGGCGTCCGGTTCTACCATGACCACCTTCACCACCGAGTCGTCCGTGTTGAGAGGATTTCCCGATGACCCCTGTATTAGTGAAGACCGACTTGTCCCACTGCAGCCTACCTACTTGTTCAAAACCCTCGTAATCGTAAACGTCTCGCAGATCTTCCGGTGAACTGAGCCTCGAAGCTAAGCACGTGCACGTGCAGGTGCAGACGGGTTTCACTGTTTGTTCGTTGCCTGCCTCTGGGGAGCCGCCGATTTCCTCAGCTGTACTAACCTGTTCGTCTGTTCCATAATGTATAAGTGTCTTGCATATCGCTGGTCATGAGCTGGCTTGTCATGCTGCTCAACATGTCCACCAGGTCACCAATGCCGTCTCCCACTTCAGGCTTGTCCCTGGTTCTCATTTTCATTTCCCTGGCAATAGAGTCCACATGCTTGGTGAGCGTTTTAAATTTATCTAGCTGCCATCCCCTTTTCTTCGCCCCTCGTTCCTCACCGATACTATTCCTCTTCCTTTTCCTTTCGGACTCCTCTTCCCACTTCACATCCAGCACAGCTACGTTCTTATGGAGAGATGTTGTTCCAGATTTCTTTCCTACATCCCTGGGCGATCCTGCTGAATTACTCCTAGTCACTTTATCTGTCAGTGCCTTACTGTTTTCCCCGGCTCGTTCATTCACTTTTTGTCCGGTACTCGAACCGATTGAATTCCTTCTATTCTTGTTTCCTTCTGTGAGCGCCCCTTGTATCCTGGTTGGGACCCCAGTCTGTTTTTTGTTTTTTTCATTATTTTTGTTCATGTTGTTCCCACGAGTAGCAAGGGAAATTCAGTCTGCAGAGCCCGGCATGCAGGGGTAAGGCGTCATCCCCGCCGGGTTGCCCGTTCCGGCAGGCATCGCTTGAAGCACACTTGTGCTTCTTGTTCCGTACCTGTCTCATTGTAAAAAAATTATTTTCGTTTAGCTATTTACTGTGCGAAAACTATTGTGGATAGGAAAAAAAGTTCAGGACAAAATTTGTAGACAATTTTGCGGTCTACAACTAAACTAAACTTTAGTCACTATCTTCCATCGTCAAGATAACCTCTTGTGGGGTATTCATGTTGAAAAGGGAAACATTCCCAATTGGATATTGATAAAATATTTTTCTTGAGGTTCGAGAGATTCCGTGAAATGAAACGGAAGACACCGGTAATAAATGCCGATGAAGAAATCTCACCGCCCCCTTCCCCTGTTGATAATCGACCTGTTAATCGACCTAATAATCTGGACAACTAGAGCCCCACCACTTAACTTTTTTATGATTGTACCAGGAACGCTTTGAAAGTGAAAACACTGGTAGTATATACATTTCCCATTTGCCGGACAGTGCATATGAACACTCCTCGTAGTGCTCTTATTTTTATTGCCGTTCCAATTAGGATTAGAATAACTATACTATAATAAGCAGTAGCAGATTGAAGCTTTCGTGACTCATTCTATAAATCTCTATAATAAATTCTGGATTGAGTGTTAATTGCTATTTTATAACGTTGCTTTTTTTCGTTAGCGTCGTCTTCGCAAATTCTGCCAAGCTACTATAACATCCTCCTCGCTTGAAGACATTTTCTTTACTGCAAATCAATTGTGTGCGCGGTCATGCAACATACAACATTTACCTCATGTCTTATGTTGCGTGTTTGATGCATCCTTGGTGGGCGGCCCGCCTCATTTGACAACGTTTCTCTTGATAAAATTTGGCAAGAAATAAATTCATATTATACGTGTCAGTAAACTATGAGTTGAGAAGGGGGCAGCTGGTACTACACGGCCTAGGGCGGCCAATCCGCCACTGTATGTAATATTTCAAATTCGTTAGCAAAATAATATTTTTTAGTTAAAAGGTGATTAACAATGGATGAATTCGTTTTACCACTGGTACATTGTCAATTAGGTGAAAATAATTGAGTAAAATAGTATATGTCGATAACAAAATAGTATATTAAAGTGGATAAAAAGGGCTTTGAAACACGCGCGATAGAGCAAGTGTTTTTAAGACCAGTTATCCACGAATACTTTACGCTGTTTTTTTCATTATTGCACTCTGAAATCATATATACTGGTATTATTACTACAAAAAATAGAAATAAGAACTAATAATGCAAAATGGTTGAATTCGTGATGTGACATCATTATACCTTTCGTTGTCATGGAAATGAGAAAAACAGATATTCATTTGCAATTTGTTATCAAAGATCAATATTTGTTGTGACCAGAGCTCAAAAATGAATTATTCTTATATCGATTTTTTGAATAGTGAGGCAGAATCCCGGGTAATACCGCGAAAATCCAGTGATATATATATATATATATATATATATATATAAAAGAATATGAAAAGTTCATCAAATGGATGGAGGAGCAAGAGGTATCACATATAAATGAACAAGTTGTTAGTAATATTTTATTTGACGTTACAAGATACTCCTGTCAGATCAATAATAAAAAATTTGTCATTTAGACTTCACGTTTCTCGATTTGTTGATGTTGCCATGGTAACTTTAAAAAACGCGCGTTTTTTAAAGTTCGATTTAAACACACTGAGGTGTGCTTTGAATGGGTAAAACGAGGCACCAATAAAAAAAAAATTGTATCAATAAACAAACGTGGACGTATCACTGAATGAAATGATATTGAATTTCTATTTTTTCAGATGTGCATCTGAAACCACTAATCAGCCCAGAGTTCCAACTGAGGTCACCTGCTGATATACAAGACCATGAAAAAACATTTGCAAATTTTCCCAATAAAGCGTTCATGTCGTCATCCTCACCATTTTTTGGATATTCTCCTCATCATCTGCATGTTGTACCTGAACAGCTACGAGATCTAGGTTAGTTTCTTATGAGCTGTCATTGAGTTTCAATCATTTATTTCAGACATTTTTATACTAGCACAATTCATGCCACCAATTTAAATTCACATTATGCCCAAGAAAAAAAAATATAGATATTTTTGCATTTACCAATCATATCTCAAATTTAAATATTCAGAGAGGGAAATGTATAATTATGAGTATAAAGTAGAACTATTGCTTTGGACAATGGTGAAACTGTTGGAGAAGGATAATATTGTCCTCCTCAGAAAGTAAACATATCTTTCCATATCAACTGTTGAAAGTTCAATACTTTTGACTCAATGAAACTGTCCAAAATATTAATCTGTAAAACGTTAGAATGAGCTACAATAAATATTTGGTAGAACGAATATCTATCGAGAAGAACTACTTCCTTCCTAGATCTGATTGGATAATGGTGCGGAGCAGATGCAGATGGTAAATGAGAAACATTAACCAATTCCATTCAGGCTGTCCTCCTGTATACCAGTTTCAGGATATTTTCAATTCATCAGCCCCCTCCCCCTTTGCATCAACACTTTTTTCAATTGATTATTCAAATTATTATTCATTTTAAACTAGCGGTAACAAGAACAAGGAAAGAGAATGCCGATAGGTGTTCGTAGTTTGTCTGGTCCGTTTTCTGTATTAGCCAAGATTTACGGTTTTACAAATAATAACAAAGTTTCATAATAAGTAAAAGGACAATCGATAAAGACTGACGAGAATCATAAGAAAAATATTAAAAAATCTTGTCACAAGGGGTAGTTTTCAGGAGGGGTGGTTAAAAAAACAGATTCGACCCTTTTTTTCGCGCGCGGAATTGCTCTGAAGGCTGACGAGAATCATGGTAAAAATAAAAAAAACTTGTCACATAGGGGTGGTTTTTAAAAATAGTGGTTGGACAAAAAAACAGATTCCAAAAAATTTTTTTTGCAGAATATTGCTTTTAAGGCTGACGAGAATTATGGAAAAATATTCAAATAAACTTGTCACAAAGGGGTGGTTCGAAAAAAAATCAGATTCCCACCTTTTTTCGCGGAATTGCTTCTAAGACTGACGAAAATCATGGTAAAAATAAAAAAATCTTGTCGCAAAGGGGTGATTTTTAGAAGGAGTAGATCGAAAAAAAAATAGATTTGCGCGCGGAATTGCCTCTTAGGCTGACAAGAATCATGGGAAAAATATAAAAAAAACGTGTCACAAAGGGGTGGTATTTAGAAGGTGATTAGATTAGAAGTGATTAAACAATAAAATCAGATTTAAGCCTTCTCTTTGCTGAATTGTTTTCAAAGCTCACGAGAACCATAAGAAAATTTGTCGCAAATGGGTTGGTTTCAAAAGGGCTAACTTTGGTATTAGATCAAAAGTTTTAAATAATGACTTTTTGAATGTGTGACTTTAATCAGCAAAATCAGTACCGAAAATCTTCTTCAAATAATGTTTATAATATAGACAGTCACATTCTAGCAAAAAAGACGATTTTTTTCACATAATAATTAGGTGTTAATTCATTGTAGGTCAAAATATATTCGATGCATTTTTGATACACTCCTACAGAGGCTCACAATTAATTAAATATTTTAAAAAAGTGCAAGTCTGAACAAGCAAATTTTTTATATGTTTTTGTAGAGACTTCAGGCTATCTATAAGATATTTTTTCAGAGCGGGAAGGTGTGGGGCATTTTTTGTAAGTCTAACGAAAGTTGAAAATTTACACACGTTCATTTCAATAACAGCACAAAAAATAACTATTAATAACTGAGTAAATAATTGACCAATTTTCCTTTTGTTTACCCTCTCGCAAAGTTGGGAAAATTTCTCTGAACCTGTTTTTTTTGACGTACTTTTCCCAGGAAATAGCTAAAATTTGTTGAACGAAAGTATTATGGGTAAATTTCAATTGTTCTATTATGATCAAATTAGATCTTTTTCATAAGCGAATCGCAGGAAGGGATATATAGCGTAATTTGACTTGAAAAAAAATATTTTTACATAGGGTATCGCAAAACATCGCGAGGCGACCTCCTAATGCCTTTTCCCCATTTTATCTTTGAAATACAGAATGAAATACATTGTAAATAATAAATAACGAGATACCATACCATACTTAATAGATAATAAATATATATTGATGAACTTGGTCAAACGCGTTAAATTTTAATCAAAAAAACATCTTTGAGTGCAGCTCTGAAATTGATAGTTTGTATATAACTGTAGAAATTGCGTGAAATTATTGCCACAAGCCTAGGTCGGTAAAGTTTTAAGAAAATTGCAGTAAGAAAGGTGCAGTTCTGGCGGTTTCGTTTCAATATTATCTACGGCTTAAGTAAGCTGTACATAATTTTCCAGAAGCCAAATGATGGCTAAGTATATAATAAAATTATTACAAACAAAAAAAAAATATTATCTACGGCTTAAGTAAGCTGCACATAATTTTCCAGAAGCCAAATGATGGCTAAGTATATAATAAAATTATTATATCTCAAGTTGTTGAAGCGGTTAAACTTTTTTTTGGCAGTTTTGACCATTTGTCTTTGTATTATTCAAACTTTCAATGGATTATTAATGAATTAAAACGAAAGATGAGTATAAATAACATAGAAGTATGAATAAATACATTAATTAGAATCTTGTGTTGAATTGTTTTCATTTAATACTTAAGAAATACAGGGTAAGAATAGGATTTTCATTAACATCAATCATCCTCGTCGCTGGTATAATCAATATTAGTCTAATCGACAAGTTGAAATGGTCTAATGAGATACTCTTTGAATATGGTGATAGTATTGATCGGAATCGCCTAGAAAAATGTAAAAGGTGTATTAGACATAATGTAAAGTTATAAACAATTAAAATGAAAAATATTTGTTTTTGCCAATATTTCATAAACTATCGATATTTGAGGAATTTCAAAAAAGATTCTGAAGAGGAGGAAATTTCAATAAAACTCGAACTCTATCTCCATTATTTATAATTTTATTTAACGTTGAAATGTCTGCGACATTTTAGTTGGCAGCGATAAAGCGAGTACGACACATTAATTAACTTATTTAAGGTATTAAATTATTATTTTTTTTTTGAAAAAATTATGGTGTATTCTGAACACTATACATCATTTATTTCCGTTGGAAATTTTACTTAAAGTTAATTTTTCAACAAGTTAAAGGATTGTTAACCAACAAAATTTTCTCGAACTTCTGTCTTAATTGTAAATAAAAAAAAATGTTTAAATAATTGTCGTAAAAATGTTTCGCTTCGTAGAGCCTTTCTTATATACATACTCAACAAGATCACGCCATAAAAGTTGAAAAAATATTCATACTTTGTTTATAATAATTTTTGTACTTGAACAAAAACAAAAAAATCCAAGTAATGTGTTAAAAAAAATGTTTTTTCTTAATAATCATATTTTGTTTTTCTATGTTTACAAGATATAAATTGATTTGCAAAAAAAATTTTTTCCCGCCATTTGTTGATAAATTTTTTATAAACAAATTGATTATTTCAATATTTTTGAAAAAAATTTTTTCACAACTTCATTATATTACAAATATTATGATTTTTGAAAAAAATATTTTCCTTAATAACAATTTTTAATTGTTTATAATCGTTTTTTTTATATTTCTATCGTTTAAATAATTAGTTAGGAGATATTTTTTTTCTAAAAATCATAATTGACAGTCCTCTATGAAGTAACAGAAAAAATAATTGTTTTATCAACAATTCCATTGTTTATTAACATACCAATTTGTTACAAACAAATTTTTAACTTTGTTAGATTTTTTTCCAGAAACTTCTGAAATTCACAAAATCAACCATATATAACAAAGTATAGAAAAAAAAATTCCCAATTTTTTATTGTATTTTGGGAATTGGAATTGGGAAAAATTGGGATTTTTTTTTCTATACTTTGTTATATATGGTTGTTTTTGTAAATTTTGGAAGTTTAGAAAAAAAACAAACAAAGTTAAAAATTTGTTTATAACAAATTGGTAAGTTAATAAACAATGGAATTGTTGATAAAAAAAAAATTTTGTTACCCTATAGAGGACTGTCAATGATGATTTTTAGAAAAAAAATTGTTTCTCAACTAATTATTCAAACAATGGAAATATAAAAAAACGATTACAAACAATTAAAAATTGTTATTAAGAAAAATATTTTTTTCAAAAATCATAATATTTGTAATATAATGAAGTTGTGAAAAAAAATTTTTCAAAAATATTTAAATAATCAATTTGTTTATAAAAAATTTATCAACAAATGGCGGGATTTTTTTTGCAAATCAATGTATATCTTGTATTAATGAAAAAACGATAATATGATGATTAAGAAAAAAAAAATTTAACAACATTACTTGGATTTTTTTGTTTTTGTTCAAGTACAAAAATTATTATAAACAAAGTATTAATATTTTTCTACGAAGCGAAAAATTTTTACGACGATTATTTAAACATTTTTTTTCATTTACAATTAAGACAGAAGTTCGAGAAATTTTTGTTGGTTAACAATCGTTTAACTTGTTGAAAAATTTAAGTTAAATTTCCAACGGGAATAAATTATTTATATTGTTCAGAATACACCATAAATTCAAATTTAAAAAAATATATTTAATACCTTAAATAAATTAATGAATGTGTCGTACTCGCTTTTGACGCCGCGGGCGCAACCTAAAAACGTCGCGCGGAGACCCATTTTCAGCGTTAAATTAAAATTATAAATAATGGAGATAGAGTTTCGGGAGCTGGTAGTTTTTTATTGGAAATTTCAGAATCTTTTTTTGAAATTTCTTAAATATCAATAGTTTATGAAATATTGGCAAAAAACGAAATGCCATTTTTTTTCATCTTTAATTGTTTATAACTTTTGCAATTTTGTATGTGCTAATACACGCTTCTGGCACATTTTTCTAGGCGTTATTCCGGATCCAATGAGCTATCACACATAATTTTAAGAGCAGTATCTCTATTTTAGACCATTTTCAACTTGTCGATTAGACTATATCTGTTTCATCATCTAAAACATAAATTAACATTTTTATAAAAACGAAAGTAATGTATCATCTAATAGTTGAATACTTTACCTTCAGATTCTTCGTTATTTATATTAGTATAACATCTTTAACTGTTGACGGTTATCGTTATCAAATCATTTAAATTCGTATATGGCTCGTTGATCTATCCAGCCACAATCAGTAGGTTCGAAATCCGTCGGAATTGCTAAATGTGCATTTGTCGAGATATCCCGCCCTTTCAAATTGCTGCCGTAGTTATGATTGGCAATGTGGCAAACTTGATGCGTCGAAATTTTAGAATAATATTTTTCATTCATTTATATTTATTATTTTATAATTCTTCAAAAACATCTCGAATTGAGTACTATTGATAGATTGAGTACTATTGATAGATTGAATTCACATATAATACCTTCGTTCGACAAATTTGAGCTACTTCTTGGGAAAAGTACGTCAAAAAACCAGGTTTATATGAATTTTCAGCAGGCTTAGGCCGCTGCAGAGCAAGTCATGCTCTGTGAAAATGATGTTTTGTGTTTTGAGGGGTTGTGAGGGTGAATGTTCTGAGGTGACTCATAGAAGTTTTGTGGTTGATTTGAGTGTAATAGAAAATTGAATAATTTTTTTGCGTGACTTAGCTCGGGATCGAACCCGTATCCTTGTAGTTTAAAGCGAGCGTTCATCCACATGAGCTACTAGGCTTACTTGAGTTCATGAAGTGTTTCAAGTTATCTGAGCGTCAGGCGGCGCTCTGGAAGAATCTTTGACCGCCCGCCCCCGCTTCCCACCGGGGGCTAATTTATGCCTACAGAGCTATACACTTGTCAGCTAGTAAAGAAAGTTTCCATGTAAAAATTTCCCTTGTACCTTATCATTCTTATAATTTACCTATCATTCTTATCATTCTTATAATTTCTAAGCCAGCTCCATTTTACTTAATATAATATGACCCCACTGTTTGAAATGATCTGACTGACTTCTGTTTCTCAAATAAATCAACTGCTTTTCACCTACCTCAACTACTTTTTAACTACCTCTTTCCCGAACATCGCTTTTATAAAGGAATATATCACATTGAAAATGGTCGGGGGTCAGGTTCGGAAAAAAAAATTGCTTTTTGAACCGACGAAAAAAGGAGGAGGTTCTCTAGTCGACGCGTATATTTTTTTATGTATGCATAACTTTTTACAGAGTGGTATGGGTGTGGATAGGGTGTATTTGAATTTGAAAAAAAAGGTCACCCCTATGGGTAGGAAAATAGGGGATTGGTGTTCGTCCACTGAATTTTATTAAGTGCTAACCGATTCAACAATGCATATCTTTGTACGGGGTTTTCTTTGGATGATTCCTTTTTTCTTGATTAGGGTATTCCCCGAAGTAAGTTCCATCTAAATTTAAAATAGGGGATGATTGATTTTTATCCTGTGAACCGATTCTGTTGATACTTGCCATACATATGTAGTTCTGATGACACAACAATATAATGGAGACCTGGAGGTAATCAAGTAGTTAGTAATTAGTAGATTTTAGCCACAAAAAAAACTTTTTAAGAAAAAATAAAACCGACAAAAAAAGAAACTGAAAAGTGAAAAATGAAATAAACCTTTCTAGTCTTGATAACTAAGCTACTAAACTAACGTAACTAATTTTGAGTCAGCGCTTAACAAACAATCAACGAAGAAGAAATCACTTCAAATAATTAATAAAAACTCCGCGCGCCTCGTACCTCGCTGCCATAATTTTACGCTCACTTTCTTTTTTCGTCAGTTTGATTTTTTGTTGAAAAGTTTTTTCATCTACATATTATTTATATCATACGATAGGGTGGGTGCCCCTGTAAGCAGCATTGCTGGATATCAGTTAAATAACTATATTTTCCGATAAATTATGTATACGACTCTGTTGTGCCCGGTGAATCACTGTCGGCTTATCCGTTATCTAATTTATTATTACTTCTCGTGATATTATTAAAAACATTCAATCAGTTAGAAACAAAATTCATGAACTTTATGTATTTTTAGATAACCAAATTTTGTCTAATATAGTTATGCTAACAGAGCACTGGCTGGAATTGGAAGAACCCCTGCACATACCACATACCACACAGCATGGAGGCACACTAATCCCCATACATAGAGATTTCATAAAAAAAATGATTTTATTGAACTTATAAACAAAAATTTTATGTTGGTTGAGGAGTTCGAATTTTCGTGTATATATTGTAACAACCAAAAAATTTTTCTCATTTGTTTGTAGGGTGATGCAACAATAGTTGACCAATCAAGAGCTTTTTTCAAAAAATAAGTAATAGCTACTAAAATATCAACTTTTATATACAAGAAGAACTAAGATTTGGGATTCTCAATATGATGTACAATCTTGAAAAGAACAGTAAGATGTAGTTATGAGATTATATGAATAAAAATAGTCATAAATCACCAGTCTTTGACCAGTAAAAACTAGTACTTGACCAATTTTACCCAGTGGTTGACCACGTGATAAAATCAAATAAAACAAGTTTAGAAGCAAAACGGTAGATTTGTTATTATAAAAAACAAGTTTTGAATTTCAAACAAAATTTTTAAAAACAATGATAATTTTTTAACGCAAACCTTTTTCAAAAATACATATTTTCATATAGTTTTTAATTTTGATATCATTTTTATTTTCCTTTACTTCAGCCTCACTATTGAATTTGTGTTTTTCAGTTTCATTGTTATATTCTTGTGTTTCAATTCTACTCCCATTTTCCTCTTCAACAGTTCCATTTTCAATATTAGTTGCATTTTCTAATTCTTTATCAATGTCTTCTCCTTTGTTTCGTTCTTATTTTATCTATTTTTCCACTTTCTCCAAAAATCATATAATTCTTTTGCTGACTCATCGCCGAACCATTCCCCCATTTCTGCGTTTTTTAATTATTGCCATATTTTTGGTAATTTTTTCTGCAAAATAAAGTGGTTTTACTAAACCTTATTTAAAAATGAAATAACCTGATATAAAGTGAAATTTATGTAAGGACCAGTTGTTGACCATGACAAAAAATCAATAGTTGACCACTACAAAACTGTGGTCAATTACTGGATCCACTTTAAAATAACGATATTTTTTTATAAAAGTAAATCTTTTACTCATACCTATGAAACAGACATATACCTAAAACCATCAATTCCTTCGAAACACCAGTTGTTAACCAAAGTGGTCAATTACTGGAACTTCAAGGAATATTTTGTTCTAGTTACTACTACACATGAATTAAAAAAGTAAAAACACACATTCAAACAATGAATACAATGGAAATACTTAACTATATTCATCTAGCAACAAGTACATCAAATATGTTTTTAATAAAACTATCAACATGAACAGTTGATTTAAGATAACTAAAAGTTGTCTACTTAACATGCTTATTGCCACATCACCTGTTTACTGTCAGTGAGAGACAAAAAATGTATAAACATGACAGTGACCTACTTATCGCGAAATTTATTTTGATTAGTTGTGACATTTACTAGATCATAGTCCCATTCAATGTTTCAAAACATAGGCAACCAATAAAACAATATAGTATCCTCATTTCCGGGCATTAACTGAAAAATGTTCAATTACCGGGTGCTGGTCAACTACCAGTGCAACATCCTTACCGCTCGCCATTATCCAGTGAAAAACTTTTTTTCAGAATGACTGGAAATTTTTCTATCACAGATTCCTTACAATGCGTCTTTGATGCTGAATGGAAATTTCAATATAAATTTCAAAGACAAAGCTTCAATGTCCACAAAATTGCTCAAAAATCTATTAATCAGCTTCAATTTAAAGACGCATGTTGAATTGCTAACACGACACTCAAAATTTTCTAGTTCGATTATTGATTATGTTTGTTCTAACATGGAAAATATCAAATGTGACGTCATAAATGCAGGCCTTTCAGATCATGAAGCAATCTTGTGCCATGTACCTCACATATTTGAAATACCTACAAGTAAGAAACGTATTAGAAGAATATTTGGTAAAAAAAATAATTGCATTTCCCTTGTCTGGAATGAAGCAATGACTTACAATGAGCCTTTGACCAAATTCCTCTCAATGCTTTCTACTGTATTCAACAAGAGTTTTCCGCTTAAGAGAATCAAGAATAAATCTATTGTCTTGATTAACAAAAGGTATCAAAAATATCTGCAATAAATCTACGATCCCTTCATTCGATTAGATAAATTGCCAGTGACAGTGAAACCTTCAACTCCTTTTACAACAAATATAAGTCCATTTATAGAAAAACTTTGAGAGCTACTAAACAACTACACTTTAGGTACAAAATAGAAAATGCAAGACATAAACAAAATGAGAGCTGAGCAATTATAAATGACTTGAGAAGTAAAAACAACTCCACGCCGGTAATTTCAATAATTTATTTTGTACTTGCATTTTATATCATTTCTATGGTGACAATTTATATAATTAATTGTAATTGTTGTTTTGTTTTTGTATATTATATTCACACTTGGTTGTTGCTGACCAGCACGGTAAAAATGTGTAATGCGTAATGTGTACCAAATTTTACTTTATACAAAAATGTATTCAAATTGTTAGGTACCTAATAATAATTATTGTTTTCTTTTAGTTGTAAAGAACTTTGTCAATGAGAATAATGGTTTTTAGACAATAAAGTATTTTTTATTTGATCTGATTTGATATCAAAGCCGCCATGTTACTCGTATTTCAATTAGTCTATCTCATTTATCAATAATGAGTAGGTTGACCTTAAGCTTTCATTATCTTTCTGTGATATCATGTGCCCATGCTTTCGAATGTGTTTACAAACACCATCTAGGAATAACTCATTGTTATGCCTTCCGGATCTCTAGAGACCAACTACAATAATAATGTATCAATAATAGGTTCAGATATTTCCATATTACTCCGCTGAAAATAATTTCATATTACTAAGGTACCAGGGCAGGTATCACACAGTCTTGGGGATAATACATGACTCTAGTGGTCGAGAAACAAAACTCATGTTCATGTATCAAAATCCCACGATATTGAGATGAACATAAAAACTCTCTCATTACTACATAATTGCCTGAGGAAGATAATTGTAGCGAGTCGACAATTATTACTTCGAGTCGCTTTGAAGGGACAATTAAGATAACTGTGAAAAAAATTGGTTGCCATTTTGCGGCTTCATAGAAACAGTCATATGTTTCCTAAAGGGTTAAAACTACAACAATAGCATCCCAATAAAAATATCAAATTTTTCGACAACTTCTTTTAACTTTCATTTGCTGAAATCAAGTTAAAAATTCTCGACAATTTCTAGGATCCAGAAGCCCGACGGACATTTCTTCGTGTCCTTCACTCTATGGCCCATCGAACTTGAGGAGACAAAGAGGAGAAAAGAAGCCAATTCCGGATGAACAAAAAGATGACAAATACTTTGAGAGGAGAAAAAGGAATAATCAGGCGGCTAAGAAATCCAGAGATGCCAGAAAAATGAGAGAGGATCAGGTAAATGATTGAAATACCCAACAGATGTGCTTCGATGGGTGACGTGAGTTATTCACAAACACCTTCAATTACGTATGTAGGTATGCCGCGATTGAAATATTGAAACTATATGAATGAAACTTCCGTATGGTAATCTTAGGCCGGTCCTGATAGGATATCCATCGCGCGAGCGAGCGTCCAGCGATGGTCGGTCGCATCGCGTGTTGATCACCCGATGAAAATGGGTGTCCTAATAGTGAACGCCTATTCGTGCGATCAATCGTCGTCGGTCCGATCAACACACCATCGCGCGACCACCTAAGTGCACAGTTGTTGTTTTCCAAGTTCCTGTTTCCATACTGAAATGTCTTCTAGAAAAGAAGATGCAGCATTCTTGCTAGGAAATGTATATTTTTTATCGACAATTCAACTCATGTATAAAAAATCGCATATGCCACAGTACAATTGTCAGTTTGACAGTGGCAAAAGTTAGCTGCAACTTTTACAGCGACAAATGCACTAGTGGTTTTTTCACTTATTCATTTGTTTATCAATTATCGCGGTGTTGGTTGCCAAAATAAATAAAGTTTGCATTAATATGTTTCTAAATTTCCTATTCATTAAATTGTCCTGCCGAATTACACTCGATGTTTGTATTGATATCGGGTAAATTTGTGTTGTTCAAATTCTAAACTGTTTTCTTTAGCAATTTGACTCGAAAAACTGTCAACCTAAAAACGCTCCACCTTCGGTGTCCGGTTTTAAATAGTTGACAGTTTTTCTCGTCTCATTGCTAGGCAATAGTTTCTCATTAAACAACCCAAATTTACCCGATAAAATAGAAACCTCTCGTGCAATTATAAGTGAAAAAAAGTATCCATCTATTACGAGTAGAGGCTATGAATTATAGTTGTAATGAAGAAGTATCACGTTTTTAGATCATTGCTTAAATTAAAATATGAAACAAAATGAATCAAACAATGGCTTGAATTTTTTTGCAACAATTATATTGAAAAAAAATTATTGATAAAAACCGTCTTTCGAAATAAACACCAAGGAAGACGGAAAACATATTTTTATATTTTATAGAAAACATTATCGCTGAAAATAAAAAGTTTTTGTTTACCTAAATGTTATAATAATTACAGAAGTAAATAATTTGTGATTTGTTTATTTGATGTGGAATCATCTGCGACTGGAAGATAAACTTTAGTCACTAAACAACTACTTGCCACAAAATTTTCATTTTCTCTCCAGATTTTTTCTTTTGAGTTGGGGTACTTTCATTCATATATCTATCAGATGTAGTTCAATGTCCAGCATGGCTTTAGCCGGGGAAGTAGTTGTTTTCTGTTAGATATTACAAATAACTTCATTATTGTCGAAGATTTTTCAATTTTTGGAAAAATATTCCTATTCAATATTCAAGTGAGAATGTTTCCTCATCAACATAAATAATTTGTATATATTATTAAAAAACAATACTAAACGTATGGAAAATATAAAATTAATCAACAAAGCATGTAATTTGTGTTTTATGTTCAAAATGACGAATCATGGGGGTTAATTTATTTGATTTATTCAGCTGTCGGCGATACTGACGCACACTTGATCAGTTTTTGATCTATTTTTGTAACTATCACTACGTTAATCCCATGAAATTGTATTAATTCTTCAAAATCAATAATAACAACTGCCGGATAGCGCGATCAAAAATAAACTAGTTCGTTTTCAAGAGATCGCGCTAACCAATCAGGGCACATCCCCTTTAAGTATAGGTTTGTTCTTAAAGCGACGGAGCGATGTACGCGACGCGATTTCAAAACAAACCAATGCGAGCGTCCTCTTCCATCGCGCGAGCAAATTTGAAGTTGAAATATAAATATGACACCTTGCTTCATTATTTAAGTTTGATTTTTCCATCGTCCGATCCAGCGACCATTACCGACGCCCGCTCGCGCTATGGATGTCCAATCAGGACACGGCCTTAGAGAGTTAGAAAATATTCTCAGCCTATTTTTATCTAAGGTTTTCAATGCTTTGTCAATGATTATCAATATTTAATTCGGAATGAGTATTTTCTCGAGAACTTTCCAACCGATTTAAATGAAACCTTCTTGATCCTAAATGTCTCGAAAGTTTGTCCAGGGATCAATATTTGAAACGAACCGGATGTGTACCTACTTTGAGAATAATTTTCTCTAGATATTATATAAAACTTTGGCAGGACATCCATCCATCCATCCATCCAACAATGAATCATAGCTATAACCTCTCTCGGGATAAACACCATGTTTTTTGAAATATGCATATTTCAAAAAAAAAATTGAACAGTTTCTAAGCTAGATATATGCTTCATATGAGACGGATTCCAAATGACACTGCAGTACTCCAATTTGCTCCTGATCAGTGTGAAATAAATGGTTCTCAAGGAATCAAAGGTCCTTAATTCCGTGCAGTTTCGTATCAAAAAGCCCAAACTTTTCATTGAAGTTGATATCACATTCTGAAAGTGATTGAAAAACGTGAGTTTTTGATCATACAGAACCCCTAGATCCTTTGATTCCGTAACCCGCGTTAAACTTTCACCATCTAATACATAGTTGAATATTACTGGTACGATTTTACGAGTGAATGCCATTATTTTACATTTGTTTGTATTTAAGTACAATTTATTACGAGCACACCAATCAGTCAACGTATTTAAGTCCTCCTGCAATGTGAAACAATCTGCTTCACTTCTCATTTCACGATATATCTTCATGTCATCTGCAAATAGCAGTTTATGAGAAGTGATGCCATCAGCTATGTCATTTATAAATAGTATAAATAATAATGGCCCAAGATTTGACCCTTGTGGGACACCCGAACTCGCTACAAATCAGGAGGATTTTATACCATCACATTCAACATAACTACATCGGTCGGATAAATACGATTTCAGTATCAATTGAATATCGGATGATATGCCAAAGGTTGACAATTTCATTAGCAGTTGTTGATGTGATACTCGATCAAACGCCTTACTCCTTACTGTATTCTCAAGTGCGCGGGAGGAAGCAGACGCGGGGGGGAACAAAACGCAAAAAAAACAACACACATAATTCATGGTGGCGCGGACTCTACCCACATTAACTTTTTTTTATCATAGTGGTGATAGGGCGTGCGTTAATAGGAACTCTAGTAAATATGACGATTTCAATTTTTTTAAATTGGTTCAAAATAGTGCTTCGGTCGTAAGTCAAGGGGGGGAATTGCACCCATTGCCATCTCCCCTGTGTCCGCGCCTGCTGAAACATCTCTTTAAGAAAGGCTATTCGAAATTCGATTTCACATTTCAAAATTTTAATTTGAAGCTAAATTCTGCGAAAATCATTCTGTGTAATATTTTGAATTCATTCCATGGCCCATTTTGTGAGATTTTATTTCAATGTTTCTTATTCATGACTCTATAGATTGGAATAACATCAGCTACAAGCGGATCATTTCCCATTGATTTGAAATTTTCAAATACGGTGTAGAGTTATTTTCTATGTCAATAGGTACAAAATTAACTGAATTAAAAAAGTTTATTTGGCTTTCGGGCAAAGTCACAAATATGTATGTTTGTATGAGTACTGAAACTGCATTTCATCGAGATCGGTTAAAATTTGTTTGAGATTCACCCGGTATTCATAATTACAATATTTGTTCATATCTGTGGTCAATATAATTTAGTAAACAACTCATCAATAATGTTGGTTTTTTTCAGGTAGCGTTGAGAGCTACAATATTGGAACATGAAAACGCGATTTTGAGAGCACAAGTCTTAACGCTTCGGGAAGAAGCTTCGTCTCTGAGACAACTGCTGCTTCAGAAGAAAGCACTGGAAATTGCATCCCACAACCCACAGATTCGTTCCTCATAAGAAACTTACTTTATATTTACCTAATTGTTGTGATATTAGCATTTATATAAGTTGTATATATTTTATTCCAATAAATAACATTTCCCTGATTGTAAATGATGATGAAATGATAAGAATTTCTCGGAATAAAAGGTTCCTGCAAGGAGAAATAGGAGATACATACGCAGTCCATCCGTAGTCATCCCCCACTGTTATTTTTTTTTTCATCGCAAAGTTTATTAAATTGGCCGAGAAAGTTGACTAATTTAAAATTACTTGGTAATCCTCCCACCAAACAATGAAATAGCAAATTCACTGAATATGTATTTTTCAACTCATACTTGGAAACTCACTGCGTAAAAAACAAATTAGATGTTATTCTAATCTATTATTTCTAAAGAACTTTCCAATAATGACTATTGTCTGAACAGCCAAATAAACTTAAACAGAGATTTATATACACTTCATAAAAGGATTATTACATTAAATCAAATTCAAAATTTTCACCACCCTTTCTAATAATTTTTTTTCATTGAACTGGCAACTTCTTTCTCAATTTATTTTTATTAAGGTGGTATTACCTCTTCCTCTCATTGACATTTGACATTTAAAAATCAAACTAATTGTCATTGATACATTGATATATCCACCTGGCCTTTGAATTCCAACATGTGATACGTTAGATTCTAAGCCATTATTATTATATTTTGATCAGCAATGTATTCAGCAATGTATTACTTCCTGCGCCTGACTTGTAAAGGTGGATTCAGTCAACTTTTTCTAAGCCATTGTAATAGGAATAAGAATAGCAATAAGCGTAAGAATAATTATGCACTGTGCCTATTTTATACAACGAATTTAGATTTAGCAATAACTTTAAGAATGACAGGACAAGTGTGACAAGTGACAGTTCACTCAGTTCTGTACTCTAGTAATAATAAAAAACCTTTCTAAAGACAAGCTTTCATTTAAGCCGTGTACATCGCTGACAATGATTTAATTATTTTTTGTTGAATTATTTGGTTTCAAAAAGCTTGCTGCGCGAAGTGTACCAAATAATTTGATTGGGCAGTGGTTGGTTGATGAGTAAGTATTCATAAAAGTAGGTACTAATACTAATTAATTTCATTGGACAATGATTGGTTGGTAAGTAACAATTTGTCGAAGTAATAATTTCATTACAATTCGAGTGACAAGCTTTTTGAAACGAAATAATTCAACAAAAAATAATTAAATCATTGTCAGCGATGACATAAACTCATTTTATCTGATGTCATGTCATAATGACAACGTTATGTCACTCAATTTTGATGACATAAGGAACCTCATTATGGTACTTAGTTCCATAATGAATTCATTATGGTACTAAGTACCATAATGAAATTGTATATGAAAAACATGTAATGGTGAGATCAAAATAGTTTATTCAAAATGCATAACTATGAACAAAACTATTCATTATAAATGGTAAAAGAGCAATTACTACAATTTGCAATATTAATTCCAATGGATTCTAGAGTTTTTACATCAGTAGTTGATATTTTTTTCTTTTGCTCTTTCGAATGTTCGATGTAACCTTCAGCAACAGTATTTCTTCTCCATCCGCCATGGCGTTTCACGGTACACAGATCAGCCCCAAAATCGGCCAAAAATGAAGCAGACGATCGCCGAAAACAATGTCCGGTATGTTCTTCAGAATGAGGTAAATTCAAAAAGTGGCAATAACTTTTGGCATTTTACCAAAGGTCTGAATTCCAACGGGTTGTTTCGTGCATTTCTTATTTTCATAAGTGACAAAAATACGTCTATGGTTTGTGTTGCAAGGTCGTATTTTCACATATTGTCTGACAAGTTCTACCATATTCAATCCTGGGATATTCCCCGATGTTACAAAAAATTCTCGCATTACCTTTGTTTTTGTATTCGGTGAAGTAATTCTAAAAACGGATCCTTCATCACATTTTCAACAAGCATATTCGTCAGTTCCTCTCTTCTGCATGCTCCACTTAGTCCAATTATCATAGCAACTTTTTTAAATAAATATGTATCATCTGATGCTTCCGTTAAAAACTTTGTGACATCTTGTTTAGTAAAAATTTTGGATTTTTTAGCTCTGTAACCTTCTGATCTACGTTTTAGTAATGCAACCAGCTGTAGGTACTTACTAATATCGACGTTTTTTCTTGTTAATAAAATACTTCTCATCATCGAATAATACGACCAGAGAGAAGATGTTTTCTTTCCTAAGATAAGCATTCAAAGTAAGCCAACAATACTTCTTCATGAGTGATATTCTTTATTTTCTTAGTAGAACACCATTCTTCGTACCGATTAAACGCTATTTCATATACACTCCGTGATTTTTCCGGCAAAAGGGAGCCCACGATATTTCGCGTCATTTCTTCCAAATCAGAAGGTAAACTACCAGTTTCAGAATCACTCATTATTATTTAAATCATATTCAATTCTATAATGACAATTGTGTTTGACAGCAGATAAATAAATATTGCCGTTACAACCTGACGTTGTCAAGGAAATGGCAAAGCACAGCTCACTAACCTACTAATATTGAAAACTACACATATACTCAGGTTGTCATTGTGACATGTCAAAAATGCAGTTTTGAATTTTTCGAAAATGTATTAATATAAATGCCATCAGATAAAATTTTGTATGTAATACGAATCATAAACAATCATTATGGCACACGTCGTGTTATCGGACTCGGCTACGCCTCAACCAATAACATTCACGACTTGTACCATAATGATCGTCTTTATGATCCTTATTACATAAATAACTAGTATATGTGTTAGTACACGGCTTAAATAAAAGCTTGTCTTCAAAAAGGTTTTTTAATATTTATTTTATTTTTTTGCATTTTAATTAGTTCGCCTTAATCTGTTCGTTTCTAGTAGAGCATCCCTGTAAGTTTTGAGCTGAAAGAAATCTCCGACCCCAAAAACTACCACACACCGATTTGAATAGAATCTGACCATAATCGCAAAACTCGTCCTCCATCTTGGAGCCGCCATCTTGAAAACCCCCACATACCAATTTTCAATCGAATCGGACCATAATCACAAAACTCGTCCGCCATCTTTGAGCCGCCATCTTGAATTTATGAATTTTGAGAAAACATTCATAATCTCCGACCCCGAAAACCCCCACAAAACAATTTTGAATCAAATCGGACCATAATTACAAATCTCCATCTTGGAGCAGATTTTTTTTTCTCACAAACATTCCATAATGCATTGCTTCCAATTTTGAACATTTGCCAAATTTCAAGTTAATAGGACGACTAGAAGTCGGTCAAAATTCACTTGCTAGATTTGACCATAACGAACGAACAAACGAACTAACAAGTGAAACTAAATGAAAGCTTGTAAAAATAACTTATTTGACAATTTTCAATTTGAAATGTGTTTTGTTTATATTGTGATTATAGAGATGAACGAAAGGGACGACATTGCAAGTATTTCTCAGTAGTTTAATTGTGATTAAAAAATTACATGGAACCATGAAACATGTATTCGTATGTGTCAGTATTTATGACATGCGCATTGTAGACAATATTTTAGCGATAGCCGTAAGATTCTTAAAGTTGGAATATTCAAGGTCGCGTTCTTGAAGTTATCGTTATTGCTAAAATTAAAATAGTTGTCTAAATGAAACCATTTGATCCAACAGCTTCAACTCTTAACGTTATTGCTATTGCTATTGCAAAAAAAACTTGACTAAATCCACCTTAAATACTCAAAATTTAATAATTAAAAAAAAAATATTTACTTAACTTTTTCAAATTTTAATTTATAAACTCTCTCACACTAGTCAACTCGAGTATTTACTTTCAGGAAGCACTGAAGATGACGAAAGTCAAAAGCACTTCGCAAAACTTATGAAAATATACACTTTATATAACAAAAAAATATCATTTAATTCTTTGAATTCAGAAAATACCTACGAACCAGACGCGTGCTGGGGCGATTTGAAGGGCCGGGTAAATTTTCACTCACCGCCCCCTTAAGGGCTTTCGTAGTTTGCATTTTCTTACCGATATTTCTAAGATCTCCACAAATCATATAATTTTAACATATCAGATACCGCGCGTTGTAGTTCATTCTTCCTTTGAGGCTGGCGTTTTTCAAGACTGGAAAACTTCCTTTTTCTCATATTCATATTTCAACTTGAAAACTGCCTTCAACCCCGTAAACGAAAATAAACCGAATAATGGCGAAATTATAGACAAGAACGTAAACAAATGATGCTCCCATCATGAAGGGAGTAATCTGTGATTCCGGATAACGGTATGCTCCGAGTATTCGCTTACAATATTGTAACGGAAATGGGGTTCGTCTCTATTAAAAATACTCGACTAATTATTGTCCGTTCATTTACACTTCACTATTACAACACAAAACTGTTGTACTCTGACAATTTAATAAATCCATTACAGTTAACCACTAAAATATTGTGCATGACAATGTATCTGAATCAATCTTTCCTCGTAACTGTACTATACTCCAATTAATGAGTCAACAGATAAGTTAACTGTCGTTTCCTGAAAAATTGTATGAAAAAGTTGGAAAAATTTGGTGGAAAAATTTGATGGAAAAATTTGATGGAAAAATTCGATGGAAAAAGTGTGGAAAAATTTGATGGGAAAATTTGGTTGAAAAATTCGATGGAAAAATTCGATGGAAAATTCGATGGAAAAATTTGATGGAAAAATTTGATGGAAAAATTAGATGGAAAAATTAGATGGAAAAATTTGATGAAAAAAATTCGATGGGAAAATTCGATGGAAAATTCGATTGAAAAAATTTTATGAAAAAATTAGATGGAAAATTTGATTAAAAAAATTTGATGGAAAAATTTGATGGAAAAATTCGATGGAAAATTCGATGGAAAATTCGATGGAAAATTCAATTGAAAATTCGATTGAAAAATTCTTGGAATTCGCGATTGTTCGGTTGGAAAATCCAGATCAATCAGACGTGAGCACAGGCAGCGGCGTAGTGGAACAAATGCTCGAATTGAACTCCTTGGGTTGGGGATATTGTCAACTAATATCTGATGAATTCTTGGGTTACGTTTGACAACATCGACAATTAACAATTCGTCGAATTTCAGTTCGAATTATCTCTTTAAGGTCTTTCAAACTGGTAGGTCGGTTTATGTATACCTCACTTTTCAATTAACCCCTGACAAAAAATCCATAGGAGTTAAATCTGGGGACCTAGCAGGCCATTCAATGTGACCGCATCGTCAAATCCAACGATTGGGAAAGATTTCATTCAGAAAATCTCTAACCACCAGAGCATAATGTGGACCAAATAGTATAATCTATTTGACCAGGATGATTAATGGAATGGAACTACATCAGTTTGCAACATTTCAAAATACTTTTTACTTCACAGTACCGTCAAAAAATGTGGTCCTACAAAGGTATTCCTAAGAATCCCAGCCCATACAGGATATAAGGTATAAGCTCCCATCGTCCAGTTGTGATTTTCTGTTTGCGTATTCACGGTACCCTTCAGACAAGAAGTTGATTCGTCGGAAAATAAGACATAAAATTCAAAACCGTTATTGTGATTACACACTTCTTGCATATTTTTACAAAACTTCATGCGTCTATTGAAGTCGTCTTCATTAAGTTCATGTATAAGTTTAACTTTATATGGATGTAATTTGACTTTTCGTAGAATTTTCTGCTCACCATCACGACACATTGAATGATGAGGATTTTTTTCATTCCAAGTAATACATTATTTGAGTGTCATCGGTAACGGTAGGTCTGCCACTCTTAAGCTTATTATCAACATTGCCAATTTCATTATATTTAGTAATTTTCAGGTAGGTTTTCATTGCAAAATAAATGATGAAATAAATATTAAGAAATATGAGCACCTGTTTCCTTTATACTCACTATACATTAACTTTAAATGTTACATATGGTATGGTTCAAGTCAGAAAAATATGGGCTTTTAATTTTTTATATAAAAATATACTCTTTCCATTTAAAAAATTTATCGATGACGACATATCTTGTAAGGTAGTGGGGGAAAAAATATGTTTTTGTTGAAAAAAGTAAAAAACTAAAATTAAAATTCGACCTGTCCGAGCTTTACTTCCGAAAATAATTAACTCGTGAGATAATCGAGCGTTTTCACACTTTATGAACGCACTGTATTATTATTTTCATAATTGTATTGTTTTCGAAGGATCTATGAGGTCAGTGGCGTATCACGAATGAACAGCTATCGCTCTCGTGTGTACTGCTAAAATTATTTTCTATGAACCGCTCCATGGAATTTAATTCCTTGTTTTTCCTTTGGATTAATAACATCCCGTATATAGCCAGGGGTGTTACATATGGTGTTGATGGTGTGTTGTCTTTAATTCATAACAACCGGTATCGTTATAGCGTAACACTGGCCGTTAATGGTGGAATTATTTTTTATTTTTCTACCATAGGCCAGTGTCGTAACACCCGTTTGAATAGTCCATTTTCCACTACCAGGGAATCCCTTTATGCCCACATTGCCTTGAAGATGGGATCTCTATCAAAATATATCTACAGGGAGGTCTATCAGTTCCGTCCTTTTTCCAATGTGGAAAGTGCTCAATGTTTGGATCGGTTTCTTAGTCCTGTCACATATGTGCAGTAATCCATTCGTCAGTTAGCATTCTCGTTAGTTTAATATCGACGATTCCTTAATGGCATTCAATACGCTGGCAATGATTACAAGTTACTATGTAGTCGTTCTGGGTGATGTTTGATTTTGAAATGGTACTGGTTTAGCTTTTCTATGCATCTAGCTATTTGTCCTTCTGGGTTTCTCATCTCCAATAGCCACTTCAGGACCGCATAATCGGTCCTAATGGGAAACTCCCTTCCATATAGGTTTTTGTGGAAGTGATCTACTGCCTGACTATAGCTAGTAGTTCCTTCCTGGTGACACAGTAATTTCTTTGGGCTTAGAGATCACCCTGCCGTAGTATTCGATGACTTTTTCATGATCATCTTGCACCTGTCCAATATTGCTCTGTGTCCAGAATGAACAGGCTTTTTTATGTGGATATCCCAAGATTGGGCCTGATTGAACTTGCGGAAAGCTTTATCACTTTCAAATGACTAGTAGAATTTGACCCGAGCTTATGTAGTGGAGCTGCTCCATCAATCTATCGAAGGTCGCCGGGGCATTACAGAGACCAAAAGGCATAACGGTAAACTGATGCAGTAGTAGTCTTTTCCTTATCGTGTTCGTGTATGTCCACTTGCCAGTATCCGCTCTTAAAGTCCAGCGTTGAGAACCATATTGTGAACCTGCCAACGTTGTTAGTGTGTCGTCAATTTGAGGTAATGGGTAGCTGTCCTTTTTCGTGTCGTCATTCAGTTTCCTATTATCTACACAGAATCTTGTAGGTTCATCCTTCTTGGAAACCAGTAATTACCCAGGACGTCGCGAAGTGTTTTAAGGGTTCCACAGACAGCCACACAGCGATTTCGCAAAGCAGCAGTTTTTTGAAAGATTATAATTATTCCAAATGGACCTCTCATGGAAGTTAAATTAATGTATACATTTGTTATTACTATAGTAACCTTCTAAAAGCAATCCTTTTGTATTTGCCAAATTGATCAAATAAAAAATAAATGTAGGTATTGTATTCTCTATGGAATGAATGAAATAAATTCTATTGAATATCCATATTAATCGAAACATTTCCACCCCTACAGTGATATTGTGTATCTTAGCCAGAAGGCCGAAAAGCGATGTTGAAAGTTATTTTATTCGCAGTATTCATCAAGTGTCTCTACGGAAGAACGGGTATTCCGCTGCGGCCGATGCGTTACGGCATCTAACGCCGTGTTAGCAACTATTTCGAATCAACACCTAAGAAGTATTGAACTTACGAAAGCGGAACATCGAGAACACTGAAGAAATGCACGGAAACATATAAAACTCCAGAAAAAGGAATAAACTCCTTGGGTGGTAATAAACAGCGGGGCGGCAATAAACTTCGGGCGGCAATGAACTCCGGGGATGATATAAACTCACTGCACAAAAGTAGTCATCCTACGTGATATACACTGCACGCCTGCAACGATGGAACTACCTTTTTTTCTGGAAAATCATGCAGAATTTCGAGATATAACAGGAAAGGCGGTACCTATTGAAAAAGTAAAAAAATTAAATTAAATTCAAGTGAAAATATCAACTTTGGAGAATAAATAGACGCAGAATGATATCGCAGAGTGCCACTAATTATAAATTATAAAAATGTTGAATATGTTCTTGAAGAAGTCGCCCAATCATAACTCATAAAACTTCCTGTGTAATATATTATTGAAAATTCAATAAATATCACAAACTGAACGTTAATTGAAAATAGCCAATGATATGTGGCATGGTGATAACATTTTGGAAATCATAAGCACTTTTCTAGAACGCATTTATTTGAATTACTTTCGAACTCTGCTGTCGCTGGTACTTATATAGTTACTACGAAATGATGATCTAAAATGAGATATTATATGGAATTTCCTGCAACATACTGCCACTTCGATTGTTGACTGGGCGAGAGTTAATGTGATGGCAGCTTTCCCTCGTATCGGTGTGCCCATTCTCTCAAGTAACGGTTCGTAGGACGAAACTGGATGTAAGTGATCTCACACTGTCTGGTTCTAGGATACCGCTGCGGACCAGGAAAACTGACCCACCACTGTCTATAGTGCATATGACGTCTTTTTGGTTCACCTTTCCCCTGATGGTCGAACTATCGGTAGTTTTTTTATTATGTTGACGTGGAAGGGGGTTTTGTTATCACTAGCCAGCAAACACCCCGATATGCTGGCTAATTTTAGTTTTCCTGGTATCTATCTGGGGACTCTCTAGATGATCCTGTTCTCGCGGATGATTAAGAACGTGGAGGTGCCCTGGTAGGTGATGACGAGCGTGGTGATATCCTCACCTCTCTTTCGAAATGTCCGCACCTACCACATCTGAAGCAGTTTGCTAATGATTGGCTACCAGCGCTGTTATCCAGGGATTTCACTGTTTCTAATATTCTGAGCATTTGTGTTATGCTGTCGCTTAGTTTATCTTCCTGAGGTGGCTCTTCGATCGATACCGCTCTCACTTTCGGCATTGAGGCGTTGAAAGCCGCTTCTACTTCCCAAGGAGCTTTACTGAATTTCTTGAAGTGTTTTAATCTTAGGGTCCTTTATATTATCTCTCAATGCATCGCCAACTTTCCTTTGAAATCTTCCAGGGCATCTGGTAAGGAAAGCTGGATGAGACTTTGTACGTCTGCTCCGAACTCATGCAGGCTCTCACCCGATTTCTGAACTGGTGTTTTCAACTGTGCCCGGTACAGCTATTCCCGATGTTGGTTGCCGTACCTCAATTCCAGAGCCTGCCATGACTTCTTTCCTTTTTTCGTACAGCATCAATTTCTGCCTTTTCCCAGTCTAATTATAAATGAAATTAATGCAGTTGTGTTTTGTACCAGTATATTCAATCAATTTCATCATTCAAAGTTAATCAATAATTTTTTACAATCAAATATTATAAATGACAAAATGGTTCCCAAAAACAATAGCAAATAGGAATGAAGGGGAAACTATTAGTATTTTTTTAATTCAAAAAGTTGGCGGTGGTTTATTCGTTATTACTAACATGCAGAAAAGTGATAGTTAAATTCAATCTGTCAGATGTGTGAAGTTTGTTTATTTGTAACTGTTTAAGAAGGACGTTTTTTTCGATAAAACCGGCAATATTTTGTGCGAAGTTGTACAAAAAATAAGTGATTTGGGGTTTATTGTTTATGTTGGAAAAAAGAAGGAGGCATTTTGAGTGATTTTTGTGCGAGAAAACGGTGCTTGAAATTTAGGTTATAAAAAAGTTGCATCAATGTTACAAATGATTTCTGGTGAGTGGTGCTCCTTCTTGGAAAACCTTTTTTTTTTCATCTCATTCATCTATTTAACTTTCAGATTTTCCTTTTGAGTTAGGTTCCTTCCAAAATATCAGATGTAGATCAATGTCCAGCGTGGCTTCAGCCAGAGCAGTAGTTGTTTTCTGTTAGATATTCACAAGAATAACTTCATTTCTATCGTGGATTTTTCAATTTACTAAAAAATATCTCTATTCAATATTCAGTTGAGAATGTTTCCCTTTTCAACATACAATCAACTTCACTTTTAATGTGATGTTTCAGTAACAATTGAAGATACTATGGTAAAAAAATATTATTACAGCATATAAATGAAGACAGATTAAATTATAGTTGACAGTTCGAAGCAACTAGCGATACAAGTTTGATCTGTGTGCAGTAACGATGCATACGTCCATCAGGGGCTCTATGTGTACGTTTTTGAATGTGATGAAAAAATGGGCGTTTTCAACGTCAAATAATAAATACATCTAACATATTTTTAATTTCTAAGTTTGTTGCTGAGCTTCCTAGGTGGTAATCTTTATGTGCAAATCAAAATATTTTAGAAAAGGATCACATACGTTCCCTATTCAAAATAAGAGACACTCCAACTGGTTGTAGTTTAGGAACTATACTACATGATTTTGAGAAAGAGACAATGTAAACGGGTTTTACTTCCCCTAACGGGTAAATTAGAACTATACTTGTGTACATTTTACAATTTTGCCAAGTTAGTTTGAATTTTCAATCATAATGTCTCGCATAGTTGCCAACTTCAGGAAATTTTATCAGGGTTGTGTAGAGAATCACAAATTGTATATGGTGGATCATTAATTTTTACTCACAAAGTGTTGATATATTCGTATTTAAGTTATATTAATAGGGAATTTTATTTTTAATTCTCGAGTGTTGGTGCCTGTCCCAATCTGATTCGTGTTTTCATGCATTTTCGACTGTCATCTGTCAAGATGCCATTTGAACCTCAACGCAGACGAACGCCGCTTCTTTCTCTTGTTGCTTGACTTCCGTTGTTATCATTTGTTATTGTGTTGCGTATTCTGTTAATCAATCTTTTTATCACATAATATGTACTGCGCTACCAACTGTTCACATTTTCAGATGCAAAATATCTATGAATGACACATTTGATATAAGAAATATATAAGCGATTCATGACCAAACTTTTCGCATGCCTAAACTTTTCGGACACTTTTTACGTGTGTGTGTGTCATTGTTATCCTAACCTTTCTATGAGTTCTGAATTTCAACCATAGTCTTAGTTGGATACAATTATGTGCTTCAACTGTTGTACTAATGAAGCATTATCAGTTTTTTCATTTAATTGCACTGATAATAAGGGTACTAACCCGTATATTTACTAAGTGTCCGAAATTTTCATATTAGAGTGCATTCACTATTGAGACAGCATGTTTGTCCTTCCCCCACTTAATGAACAGATCTTCTCGAAGATGTCCGAAGCGAGGCGTACCAAATAATTTAGTAAAAGCGATACACAAGACGTATCATAAATTTGATATAATTCGTCATAATTTCTTCTTCCTCCACTAAAAAGTATTTAACCCGAACCCCAGGGCATTTTTGTAAACAAAATTGAATAAACTACACTAGATAACTTATTAACCTAACAACCTAACCTTTCAACCGCTGCATGTCATGACACTGGACACTGCTGCACACCATGACAATCTTGTCCACTCATGTTTCCCCACTCTCTACCTACCATTGTGCTGCCTCAATACTGAATTCACTCTAGAGGGGGAAAACACGACTGGACACGATTTGCTGCGACAGCATGGGCTATGGCGAATTCCCGCCAGTGTCATGACATGCAACGGTTGTTAGGTTAATGGGTATCTTCTGTAGTTTATTCAATTTTGTTTAATATTACCTTGCAAAAATGCCCTGTTGTCTGGGGTAAGTACTTTTCAGTAGCGGAAGAAAAAATTATGGCGAATACCATCAAATTCATGATGTTCTGTGTATCGCTTTCACCAAATCATCTGGTACGCCTATGGAAATTCCCGTTATAGCTTCGCTTCAGGTAAGTACCTTCAAAAGAATTGTTCATTAGGAGAGGGAAGGCCAAATGTACTGTCTCAAGTCTCATGCAGAATGCACTCTACCCACTTTCAACATGGCGGATGCGCTTGCGCGTAACGAGTCGATAAAAGGCCTATTGGAGAGGCAGAACTTTTTAGGGTTTTTTAGGTTGGCAACATGTGCGAGGATTGTTTTGTGGTTTTGAGGTTATATTTATTCAGATGTCAGATAGTTTTGAGTTTGAGCGGTTTTTCCGTTTTCCAATTTTTCCATATGAGATTCGTTTGGGGAAGTAGCTATGGCATCAATTTATGAAAAACTGCAAGAATTTGGTCAAAAAAATGACCAAAAGGCACTAGAATCACTCATCAAATGTTTGGACGAAGATGAAGTAATATGAATTATATATAGTCTTATCTATCTTACGATTTTATTATTTTCAGTTGAAAAGTTTAATAAATCAGAAAATAAACTGTGCAAACTTCACAGAAACTTGGAACTATATTCTGAAATCATTCAGCGATTCTTCAGAAAGTCACGATAAAAGACTAATTTCAGTATTATATGTGTTGAAGGAGATAGAAAACAAGGATTTGCCACCATCCCGAATAAATTCTGTAGTGAATCGTCTGAGCCTCGAACTGATCAAGTTCAAGTCCGAGCACCTAGCCAAACTGTGCTGTTTCTGTTTGGAGTGCATTCAATCAAAAAGGACAACCAAAATGGGGTAAAGTTTTTGATGGGAAATTTAAATACATAATATATGCAGTTTAAGGAAAATCCACAAATTTGAAAAAAACCATTTTTTTATGAATAAACAAGCCTACCTAACCCTACAAAAAATAAAAAAATCCGGCAGTTAGTCATCCATTATTTTCACGATGGTAAATATCCAGTAATTAGACTCGTTCGAATTGGGACATGCTGTTTGGTCACTGAAAATACTCACCATTTGTCCTTTTTTTAACAAAAACACCACAGACACACCCTTATTCACGTGTTTTAAGTACTTTTTTGTATGAAAAACTGCCGTCTAAAATATCAACTTTTAAATACATATGATTCTTACTTGTACCCACCAAAAGCATAATATTTTTTATTTTTACGATGTTGATTGCATTAACTCCCAATCTCTAGTCTACAGCCCAAGACACGCCTTCGACGTGATTGTTTTGGAAAAACGAACTTGGTCAATATTTTACGTTAAAGAAGGGAACACAACCTTATCTAACTTGGCTAACATTGCTATCTAAGTTTAATGCAAGGCAACCGCTCAGGAACACTTCGTTTGCGGTGACTTTTCTCGTTTTTTCCGAATTATTATTGAGGCACCATAGTGATAATCATCAGTTGCTAGATGAGAGAACACAATACGTCACAGACATCGACCAATAGACAACACTTACGCCAACTAATTGAAACCTTATCATTGGCTGGTTTTTCTTCCACAGGCACATACATTCAGTCAAAAGAGGACATTTAAAAATAATTTCTTCAAAATGCGTGACCGCCAAGGTTTTATTTTGTATTTCCATGCATTTAGAGAAATGAACTTTTATTCAAAAAATTTTGGTTATAGGCGAATTCTCCCTAAACTGCAGTTTCACCTATAATTCAAATATAATTGTAAAAGGTGAAAAGAACAGTCTTCAATTTGAAGAGCAATCATTGGCACACCAAGTCACTTGAATAGCTCATCCAGAGGCATTCCCAATGTTCCATTGTTGGGAATTTTTTTGAGTTTATTATATTAATATTGTATATACTTCTGTTTCATATATTTTATCCAAACATTATTTATAAAATAGTTTCTTGAATGAATTAATAATGAATCTGTTGTATATATAGAGTAAATAGTAGTTCACAGATATATAAAAGTAGAGGTAAGAAGAATAACGATAAAAACATTCGTGATAAAAAAACAGTACCATGATTGGCAGACTTTTTTTATTCGATTATCAATACATAGAAAAAATTGTAGTGTACAATATATCAACTGAAATGAGGTGAAACGTAAATAGTTGAAATTATCATTTGTGATTGTTTAATTTGAATGATTGACACCAATTACATTTAATAATATATAAACTAATATAATGGGCTTTAGCTTTGATTGCAACAAATTAAACTTGAACGGACAAATTAAAAAAAAATTCCTAGGAATATCCTTAGACGAGAAACTGAAGTTTGATCAGCATGTTGCAGATCTAACAAAAAAATTTGCATTGGGATGTTATGCTCTCAGGGTTGTTACAAATATATTGAGTTCATCTACGGCAAAAATGGTCTATCACTCTCTGATAGAATCTCATTTGACATATGGTATAGCTTTCTGGGGATATTGTAGCCAACAACTTCTCCATTCAGTGTTTGTTCTGCAGAAACGAGCAGTAAGGTACCTACGCAAGGTGGGTGTGCGAGAGTCATGTAAACCTTTGTTTTTAAGTAACGGAATTCTCACTCTGACATGTTTTTTTATATTAGAAACGGTATGTTTGATTCACTTGGCTTTACCCATTCCAAAGGCCACTCTGACAAAATTTTCATTGTTTTTTTAAAGTAAAAAATATATAACCATATACCCACCGAACTGAGAACTTTAAATGATTATAGATTTTTTTTTAAACTGGTGTAAGATGCCCTATTGAAATATTGAAAGCCTACTATAATATTGAGGAATTTTACAATGAAACTCTAATATGACCTTACTATACTACATTAATAAAATGTTGTAGTATGTATCTATATTATACTAATCTGATATGACAATTGTTCACTTATATTTTTAATGTGTACTGTCCTTTTACATTTTTTATAACTTAATTATCTATAAGTACGTTTAGTTATATTCTTATGATATACACTTTTCTTCTAATTTTAGTACTATGCTTTGTCAATAAGAAATTCTGGTTCTCTCTATCCTATGGTGTTTCTATTCAGACCATTTTTAAATTTTTATGAATGTTATTGCCATTGTTATGACTGCAAAATATCCCTCAGTACTGAATTTTCCAATATTATTTGTATATGGGATATTCTACAAAAATTACTTGTTCAAATAATAAAATGGCATCACCAGTATTTATTTTTTTCTGATCGCTGTACAGGATTTAAAATTGTTTTTTTCAAGAATTGTTTCAATCTGTTGGTCACTATATTTCTATTATAATTTTTAATTTTCAGATGGAAAGATTTGTTTCCAGAATTACTGAATGTCTTAGTGGAGAGAGATACTTTCACTTATGAAGAATTAGATTACACAGGACCAGAATATAAAACCACTATCATAAACACTCTGTGCATGTCTACATGGTCTACAAATGTTGTTACAACACTCACAGCTGTATTCATGTGAGATAAAATATTTCTGGCAATGATTCATAATCCGTTATATTTTTTCAGTGATATGCCCCTCAATAAAGAAGAACACTTGAAAATTGTGAATAAGTTGGGAAGTTATTTAGAAAAACTAACTCCACAAGAAATACCAGCTTTCATTTATCAGTTATTGAGACTTTGTAAGCAACAAAATGGCAGATCTATGTTCTTGAGGCTCCAAAATTATTTTGGAGTGCGAATTTACTCTAACTCAAAGATTGATGAAGATAGCCCTGATTCGAATATAATGGATTTGGATGCAATAGGTAGTATAGTGCCAATAGATTATTTTTTTCAAACAGACATCTGAAATTGTGGACATGGAAATATAACCATATTCTTTGTCATGAATAATTATAATTACATTTATTCACATATTGTATTCCATATTTTCGGTTTTATTTCCCACTGGAAGTGAAAAAATCTGAATTATCTGTTCTTAGAAGGGCAAATTACTAAATTTGCCACAATACGTTACTGCGTTTTTGTCAGTAACGTTCCGTTTGAAAGTGATTTGTCTAGAATATCTCAACAAAACTTATATTGGAAATTATAAATAAAAAATATACTTCCTTTGATTGCGTTTCGAGAATTACCTCTCTTCTCTTTCTCAAATCCTAGTTATTGGAAAATTATGACAATTTCAAATCACTCTTAAAATTTTTTGTAATATTTTGACAATTGCTTGTCAAAATCTGTTATGCACTGCAGAGGTTCACAGAATGTTCAATTCAACGTGAACGATTTTGTATGAAATGTCTGTAGTTCCATCTCTTTTTTCAGTATGGACATTCATGTTGGATCCATAGTGAGAGAACACATAGCTTTATTATCATTTCCGTTCAACAAAATACAGCATTCAAGCTTCTTTCAATTTTCTTTTCATGTCATTTTGTTCATTCACGAGAATTTTCGTGTTGTCCGCCATATATAAAAGGAACCACCGTAAAATTTATCAAAGAAATAGAGTTAAATCATCAAATTTATTTCTTAGATTCTTCAATAAAAAAATACCCTGATCATTTTAAAACTACAGTTTTCAGAAAAGAGACACACTAACAGATAGCTCAATTTCAATTCAAGTCACCAAATGACTATCAAACTCTTTATGACAGGTGATTTGATTTCCTCTGTTTATGTTAATATAGGTCCCGCAATTTTTATCATCCAATTTCTTAATTTTTTACAAGCTTTTATTTAGTTTCACTTGTTAGTTAGTTGGTTTGTTCGTTTGTTAGTTTGGGTCAAATCTTGCAAGTGAATTTTGACCGACTTATGGTTGTCCGATTAATTTGAAATTTGGCAGGTGTTCATAATTTCGGTGACAATGCATCATGGAAGTTTTATTAGAGAAAAAAACAAAATGGCGGCTCCAAGACGGCGGACGAGATTTGTAATTATGATCAGATTTTATTCAAAATTGGTATTGGGGGTTTTCGGGGTCGGAAATTATGAATTTTTTCATATTAATTATATGAACTTTTTTTCGCAAAATATGACAATTAATCACCATCTGAAAATAATGACATCATTTAAATATGTTATGACTCTGTAAAGCTATGAAATATCACAGATATTGTCTGATATGTTGACAAGATTCTAGCTTTTGTTGGTAGTTTCATTTGTTGGTGTTTTAGTCTAGTAGTATATACTTATGACTATTCCGATACAATGTATATTGTCAGTTGTGGAAAATAAATGACTTGATCGATTGAATTGAAGAAAATATTGATAACAGTTTTATCAATACATTTTTTATGGGAGGACCATGCCTGGAGTTATTAAAAGTTACTTAGCTGAAAGAAGTCAATGTGTCGATATTCAAGGAACTTTAAGTGAATTCAAAACCATCAAGTATGTTTTTTTTTTCCTTCTTTATTTAACGTCGGCCTATTTCTGCTACCAAGGCTAAACACCGACGCCGGTGAGCACACTCCTCCCAACCGGAAATTTTGCCGAATCCTCTGTTGGTTCAGAGGTAGGGTTCTTTAACGAGCTCAACATCCATGATCTCGGGACCGACATCTTAACGTCCCCTCCGAAGGAGGCACTGTGTTAGGTACTGCCTTTTCAATATTTACCTAAATAACCTGTTTTTCCTTCATATCGAAGGCCAGATTGTAAGCTTTACAGATGATACTGCTGTTTTCTACAACGCAGATAATTGGACCAATTTATTCAACTTTGATAAAACACATTACAAGGCCCTTCAGTATACAAAAAATTAATATCGATAACTTTCCCCCAATTTCGCAAACAACTCCAACAATAACCTTTTCAATACTACCGGCCACTTCAACTAGTTACTTTTGCTTAACTATCCACTGCAACCTGAAATGGGATCATCATATAAGAAAACTAGCAGGGAAACGATGGTAAATATTAACCAGTTGAAGTCTATCTACTACGCCTTGGTGGAATCACAACTCAGGTATGGTTGATAGCATGGGACGGTGCATATAATCATTATCTATCCCTAATTATAATCCTACAAAAATGGATTTTTAAAATCATTTATGGAAAAGACAGAAAATTTTCCACAGTAGAACTCTTTGACCTATCGTGAGTCCTCGATATCAAAGAACTTTACTTAATATATATAATATATAATAAACAAAGAAAAATTCACCAAAAACAAAAACCCTACCAAGAATAAGTACTCCACAAGAAATCAGCCTCTTCCTAAAGTTAACAGAACTCATACCTTAAGAAGTCATGTCTTTCTTGGTTCAAGATTATCAACAAAATCCCCTTAGAAATCCATTAAATAAACTCACCCGCAATGTTAAAAAAAATAAGCATTGGCTGCAAGCGAATACAACCTAACCTAACCTAGGATGTTATTCCCCATGAAATATCTTACCTTCATACTATTTATCACCCTAAAATTATTTTATCACTTCCGTTTAAACATACAATTCAATCTGTTCATCTTAAATGTGGTTTGAATATGATTCGTATATGTGTGTGTGTGTGTGTGTGTGTGTGTGTGTGTGTGCTCTACCTCTTACTCATACCAATATTTTTTATTTTTTACTAATATATACAGAACTTCTCGTGCCTACCTTTTTTTATGCATTTATCATTAGCTGTATGGGGTCGGCTTCAGAATAGCTCCAGGGTAAATCCTGCCTGTCGTAAGAGGCGACTAAAAGGATAACCGTAGGTGGAAGATGGTCTCATCGCCCGGTGAAATACCACCATATCGACTTTGTGTGCTGTGAAATGGATTCCATGTTTCAGTGTTCGGTCGATACTTTCCGGTCTCCCTCTTTCCTTTTCCCCGATTCCTCCTCTATTTTCAGCTAATAGTAATAATGATGAAGTCTCCTAGAGTAAAACACTCCGGAAGTAAAATACCTCTCCATTCGGATTTCCGGGCGAGAGGTACTCGAGGGGACTCAACATTAAAGATTAATTTTTGCAACATCCGTGGACTCAACAAGAACATCAATGACGTCCACCATCACCTACAGACGAAAAAACCGGATATTCTGGCTCTAACAGAAACACAAGTAAACTCGTCCACCAACAAGGTCCATATGCTTTGTCCTGGTTACGAACTCCATTCTCGATTCAGGTTCAAAGGTGCAGTCTGCCTTTACGCTAAGGCTAACCTTTCATGCCAGCGTGAAGAGAGTTTGGAACCGAAAGACTTTGATGTGATGTGGTTTAAGCTATCTGATACCAAAGTGACTAAGTTCCTCTGCTGCCTTTACCTATCACCTAATGAACCTTCATATAACAACTTCTTTGAGTTTTTATCACTCAAACTGGACTACATTCAGGAGAACCATCCAACAGCTGAAACCATAATCATGGGGGACTTTAATGTACATAATGCTGCCTGGCTCAAATTCTCTAACAAAACAGATGATGCAGGTCGTCAAGCTGAGGCCTTCGCCATCACTCATGGTCTAGAACAACTGGTCGAACTACCAACCCGCATCCCTGATGTCAACAACCAGTCTGCCAATACACTAGATCTTTCCTCACCACCAATCCTGACCAGTATAGAATAGAAGTTTGTGCCCCACTTGGAAACTCTGATCACACCCTCATCTCCACAATATGCTCTTTCCATTTACCATCGAGCAGCACAATACCACCCGCTCATGTGGCATTACAATTCGGCCGACTGGGAAGGTCTTCGTGATGTTTTTCTCAGCGTTTCCATGGAAGAGAGTTTGTTTCTTCAGTAGATCCAACACGATGTGCTGAGACAATTTCTGAAATCATCATGTTGGGGATGCAAACTTACATACTGAATACCGAAAGAAGAACATCATCCGATAAGACCTGGTTTAACAGAAACTGCTCTAGAGCTGTGGCTTCCAAACAGGCAGCATACCATCGATGGCCAAAAAATCCGGGACCTGAGACCAGAGCAGCATATGTTGAGGCTAGAGGCATATGCAAAGAGACAATAGAATGTTCAAAAGATGCTCATAATGCCAAAATAAGATCAAAACTTGTTGAATGTCCCAACGGATCCCGTTCATTTTGGTCTTTCGCCAAAGCTGTGGGAAGAAACTTCACTTCCAGCTCTTTTCCTCCCCTAACCAAAGAAGATGGAACACTAGCAACGACTGCCCAGGAAAAAGCCAATATCTTTGCGCATCTATTTGCTGGAAATTCCACTCTGGATTCTTCGGAAAACAACCCCTAACATTACACCTATTGACAGTCACATGCCCGAGATCACCTTTCGCCAACGTACTATCAGAAAGATTTTGCTGGGTCTCAACACCAACAAAGCCTGTGGATCTGACGGAATCCCGCCGATTGTTCTCAAGAAATGTGCCCCCGAACTAACACCTGTTCTTTGCAAGTTGTTCAACCACTCTTACAATTTGGGAGTATTTCCGTCCAATTGGAAAATTGCAAGAGTACAGCCAGTCCCTAAAAAAGGAAAAAAGACCCTACCTAGCAACTACAGACCTATCGCACTGCTATCTATTATTTCAAAGGTCATGGAAAAAGCCATCAACATCGAGCTCATGAAATATCTGGAAGACTCAGGAATTATCAATGATAGGCAATATGGCTTCCGCCATCAGAGATCAACTGGTGACCTGCTCGCATACGTCTCACATATATGGCAGCTATCTATTGAAAAGTATGGAGAAACTTTAGCTGTGGCATTAAGCTTCCATCTTATGGCTTGCCCCCTCAGCTGTGTTCTCTGCTTGCTAGTTTTCTCTCAAACAGGTCTCTCCATGTAGTGGTCGATGGAGTTTCATCTGACACTCTACTCATAAATGCTGGTGTTCCGCAAGGATCCATTCTAGCACCAACACTATTTTTACTTCACATCAACGACCTGTTGAAAGCAACTTCATGTCCTGTACACAGCTTTGCCGATGATAGTACCCTCCATACCGCTTTCTCTTCCAGGGCCCCTATATCAGCCCGTGAAACCAGAAATGAACGAGGAAGAAATGTTAACAATATAAATATGGACTTAGCAACAATTCTCGAATGGGGATCCAATAACTTGGTAGAATTCAATGCAAACAAAACACAAGCATGTCTTTTCTCTAGAAAAGCCGATCTCACTGTGCCTAACATAACTTTGTCAGGAGTAACCATACCACTGAAGTCATCCATATCGATGCTTGGTATTACTATCAGCAATAACCTTTCCTGGGAAAATCACGTGAGGTCCATTGCCATAAGTGCATCCCAAAAACTTGGTTTTTTGTTTCGTGCCAAGAGCTATTTCACCTCCAGTCAGCTGCTTATGATCTATAAGGCACCGATCCGACCTGTCCTGGAATACTGTTCCCATATTTGGAGTGCGCACCTAAACATATCCTGAAGCTATTGGATTCTGTCCAAAAGGGCAATTCGTCTCGTCGGTGATGCCTCCACAAACTCGCTCACTTGTCTGGAACACCGTAGAAAAGTTGGCGATTTGTCTCTATTTTATAGATATTTTCATGGGCGATGCTCTTCTGAAATATCAACAATCGTTCCTCCTTTGGCAGTCTCTTCGAGATTAACCCGTCAAGTTCAGTCTTCACACCCATTCGTGGTCACTTTGGAGACCTGCAGAACATCACTTTCCAAAGACTCATTCATCCAACGAACTGCGAGGCTTTGGAACTCATTGCCTAGGGAGGTGTTTCCCGAGGCATACAACCTCCAGAAATTTAAGAAGAACACCAACTCCTACCTTCTTTCCCTTGGTTCCCACGATGTTCTCTGAACATTACAGGATATCCCTTTTCGTGGGAACCAGAACATATAAAAAAAAAAAAAAAAAAAATCATTTAATGTGTTTTGATAGGATTAGTGTATCTTTCTGTATATACCAATGTCCTTTCTTTCTCATTTTATATATACATTTATATGATAGTTATTTAATTTAAGTTTTATATACACATCTCGTGCATTCTTTTTTATGTATACATACTCTAACTATAACTATAATGTGAGTGAGTCTACCATGATAAAATCAATACACCACTTACAAATAGTTTCCACTACTTCTGTGTTATTCTTTTTAAATGTTTGTTCATTTATATGTAACTAAATGCCATGTCTATTTTTAACCGACAAAACCAAAAAGGAGGAGATTCTCTAGTCGACGCATATATTTTTTTTTATTTTCATTTTTTTATGTATGATCACGCATAACTTTTTACTGAGACGTCCGATTCCGATAATTATTTTTTCAGTGGATATGGTGTACTCCGAAGTTGGTCCCATTTGAATATAAAAGATGAAATTCACCCCTAAGGGTAGCAAAATGAAGGATATTGATCACTCACCCTCTGAATTCTGGTCCGTTATCCCATTTTATCAGGCATAACGTTGTACTGGGTTCTTCGATTTGGATGATTCTGTTTTTATTAGATAGGGTATACTTCATAGTTGATCATATTTGGATTTCGAGAGGAAAAATAGGGGATAATTGATTTTTCACTTGTGAACATTGGCACACATATGTAGTTGACAATGACAGATCGCTACTGTCATTATTTTTGTTCTCCTACATCATTCACAATCATTATATTATATTACAACAAAGTAATGAAATAAACTAACCAGAACAACAGAAATAATTTATATTACAACAAATAGTAAAAGTAGATAATCATATTATTTAACTGGTAATAGTTGGAGTAAAGTGGGTAAGTATTTTGGAAGTAACCACAAAAAAATTAGGTAGTAATTAGCCACAAAAAATTGAAAAATGAAAACTTTTTAACAAAAAATTAAACTGACAAAATACGGAACTGAAAAGTAAAAAATAAAATAAACCTTCTTAGTCTCAATAACTAAGCTCCTAAACTAATGTAAGTAACTAATTTTGAGTCGGCGCCAAACGAACAATCAACGAAGATCATTAAATTACTTCAAAAAAATTATCAGAATGTCACCGCGCAACTCGATGTCATAATTTTATGCCTTACCTAATTCATTTGCTTGTTTGTTTGGCGCCGACTAAAAATTAGTTACTTACATTAGTTTAGGAGCTTAGTTATTGAGACTAAGATGGTTTATTTTATTTTTTACTTTTCAGTTCCGTATTTTGTCGGTTTAATTTTTTGTTAAAAAGTTGTTATCTGAGATTGAATAAACTTATTATTATTATTATTCATTGATATATTTCACTTTATGATCTCAATACTGATGTGAATAATATCTATTCCATTTATTTATTTCTAGAAAGTACAAGTAATCAAGATACAATAGAAGCAGAAAGTACCGTTTTGTATCACATTCACAGTGCAGCATCACTAGGTTACGAATGTATCAAAGACTATCTGATTTCCCTGAAGAATATGCTGAAGGCCCCTGAATTCATCTTACACCCTTTTCAGTTGATGACACTATTTACTATTTCCACTATTCCCCATTATGAGGAGATAGTTTTCGAGATAGTGAGGCCTTGTATCGTGAGGTCATATAACGAGGAACAGAGGAAAACACAATCTTGTTGGTTTCGAGAAATGGTCCCCTCTGGGCCAAAATCTGAAGAAATATTATCAAAAGTCATCCATTTCAGGTAAGATATATATGTGTCGGATTTGTTGAATTTCTGTTTAGCAACTATGTTCATTTTTCTGCAATCCTCCCAAATTTCTGGTGTATTTTGACTCCTTACCAGAAAAAACAAATTCCTGAGGATTTCCATTCATTTGCACGCCATATGCTCCATATAATATTGCAAACATAAAGTATAATTAAAATTTTATATTCAATTATTTGTTGTGTTTATGGTTGTTTCAGTTGGTAAACTTATTAAACACTTCCTGTGAGAAAAATCTGCAATGTATAGAGACACAGTATTTATATCAACCATTATAATGATTGTTTTTTTTTGTCTACTTTAAGAATCCTTTTTGCTTTATTATTTTTTCACTAAATCCTCATTCAAGAACATGTGAAGATCACCAGACTAAAGTTGCTTTAATGTCGTAATGGTCAGGAACACATGAGGATTGCCAGACTCAGTGACAATTTAATGCTGCAATGTCAGCTCTAGAATACACTAATTTGTTGTAGATGACTGGCAGAAACCAGAAATGATGTACTCTTGAGGATTCTTCAAATTTGAAAATTCTGCATCATCTTGCGGCATTTGTTGAATACTTTCTACTTGTTTACAGGCACTCCTTTTTGTAAATTTGTATAAAAATCAGGTGTTTTCAAAGTTTTCTGTGAGAGATGTAGCATACTTTCTGTACAGCTGCAGATAACTTTCATATCCTACTAACAATCACAGTTTTTGTTTTATACTGGAAATCTTGTTCAAAAGCATGTATCCCAAATATTCAATGTCTTCTAAAGTTAATATAATTGATTCCATCTACATGCCCTGTCGATACCAAATATTAGAGCAACCTAAAAGTATTTGGTGTGACTTCGCCTTATCTTTTGTTTATGAACGTTACCCCAATAATCAAGTGCGCCTCATAATATTGAAACTGTCACCACATGTGCTGTTTAGTGTTGGACAATACGGGTAGCGGGGACAAGAAAGGACAAATACCACCCCCGGGGAAGAGGCGAGATATAATAGAATAGACTGGAGAAGACACATCGCAAAGCATCTCTGTTCTCTACACTGAACTTTCTTACTGTTTTTTATTGTTTAAGTTTTCATTATTTTACGTCTGTCTTGGGCAGAAAATAAAGTCGTATTGTTCTCTATGTGAGTGCATCAATCAACGTAACAAATCGACCGAATCGAACGAAGAGTCAAATCAAGACTTTTATTACATGGTCCTTCAGCCGAATGGTTATCGCATCGTTTATGGAATACTGCTGCTCCCGCTGAAACGAAAAGTGGAAAAGCTGTTCATCATTTTTATTCATGTCCATTTCCACATTAGTGTTCTGACTGGGCACAAATATTGAAATTTATATTATCGAATATCGTAAAGATAAAAAACAGTAACTTTCAAAACATACCGAGTAACGTGAAATCTCCAAACTTGACTTTGTTACGAAATATTGAAATATGGCAGAACTATTGAAAAACTTGCGTGCTGAAAGAGCACAAGTTAAGAGCGCCTTAACGAGGTTTAATACATTGGAAAAATCGAATTTAAACGGTTTTCTTCACATAAAGGATTCAATATAAAATTGAACCAGAGAAAGGTAGATCTCAGGTGAAAAACAACTACTTTCCTGGCAAATACCACGCAGAACGTTGAATGATATTCACCTGAAAATCTCTCGCTACATGCTAGACGGGCTTGCCACTCCTACTGAGAAGGAATCTTTTATTTAGAAACCTATCGAGGTGGGAGATTTTCGGAGTGTTTCTTTCTGTCACTAGGTACCGCCAGTTAAAGTTTATCTTTTCCGGCGTACCTATAGGTGTTACAAGATCGATGATGGTTTGTTTACGTTGTGTCTCACTTCAGCCAGAGTTCTTTTGACCTTTGGCTGGTTGACTACTCCGTACTGATGAGGGCCAAGAAGCCTGAAACCGGTATGGATTGTTAGGTGGACACGACATAAATTAAACATAATCGAGCTTATCAGAAAGAAACATTTGCATTCAATGTCCATTGATATTATATGGAAGTATGCATGGATTTTCAGGTGAATATCATTCAACGTTCTGCGTGGTATTTGCCAGGAAAGTAGTTGTTTTTCACCTGAGATCTACCTTTCTCTGGTTCAATTTTATATTGAATCCTTTATGTGAAGAAAACCGTTTAAATTCGATTTTTCTATTCATTCCACTTCACATGGCACTTATCTCTCGTTTAATACATTCATCAATACATTTTCTGATATTAAAATCGTTCAGTTAGAATCGCGATTAGAAGATACCAAACGAATTTTGGAGAATTTCAACAAAATACCAGGTCAAATCGAGATTTTAGATGAAAATGAAACGCAGAATACAGAACGTGAGGATTTTGAAAATTGCTTTTATGATGTTATGGAAATAGCAAGCTTGATTATCGAACGGGTAAATATTGCTAAAAAACAGGCAGCGGAAATTACGAGCATCTCCCAGAATCAAGGGTTAACAAGTAACCCTCCTCAAAACACAACAAATGTTGGATTTCCAACTCTTGAGTTATCAAAATTCTATGGGGAATACGAAAAATGGGGTCAATTTCGGGATATGTTCTTAGCATTAGTGCATAATGATGTTAACATGGATAAGATAAAAAAAATCTATTATCTCATTAGTTGTATAAAGGGGGAGGCTGCGAAAGTAATCGAATGCATCGAGGTTACTGAAACCAATTATAAAAACGCATGGGACCTATTGAAGTCCAGATATGAAAATAAATCATTAAGTATTAAAAATAATGACAGCATTAGTCGAATTGCCAGCCATTGCTAAAGATGTCCGTTCAAATTTACGAAAATTAACTGATTATATTCAAAAACATGTTCGACCATTGAAAACTTTAGGAGAACCGGTTGACAGCTGGGACACGTTATTGATTTCACGAAAATTAGATGTTGCTAGTCAAAAGGGATGGGAAAAAACTCTTATCGTTAAGAAAAAAACATCTCCCAAATTTGATGAGCTAACAACCTTTTTGAATAATAGATGTCAGCTATTGGAAACATTAGGTAATCATGGAAAAACCGAGTCGATCAATAAATTGGAAAAATATCAAAAACCTTGGGCAGAAGGACCTCGGTCGATAGCCTTTTGGATCAAATTGATTCAATAAAGTACATTTATTATTATTATTATTATCAAAAACCTTTTATTAAAATATATTCAAACGACAGAGCATTCGCACACGTAACAACAAATGGAAATCATGGTTCATACAGAGGTTTTTGCTTTTTCTGCAAAGAGGGTCACTATATATATCAATGTGAAAAACTAAAGGCTATTCCAGTGGTGTCCCGCTTAGCAGAAATCAAAAAATTAAAATTGTGTACGAATTCTTTACTTAAAAATCATACAACCGTTGACTGTTTAGCACAGGGATGTAAATTGTGTTCAAAAAAGCATAACACAATGTTACATGTAAATAACGGGTCAGGGGATACACCCTTGGAGGTAAATGAGGTCAGAACGCCATCTGAAGTAGCTTCTACTTCTATGACAGTATCGGTACCACATATATCAGTTGCGACTCATTGTTCAGAACGCGAACAACATATATTATTGTCCACGGCTATGATATCAATCAAGGGTAGAAATGGCACATGGCATAGTTGTCGAATTATACTTGATAGCGGATCACAACCAAATTTCATAACGAGTGCCTTATGTCAAACTTTGGGTTTCACCGGCACTAAAACGAATATACCAATTGTTGGGTTGGAAACTCGCAAACAAAAATTTTCAACAAAATTCGTACTGAAATCAGATCATTACATGAAGAATTTTCCGCTAAATTAACGTTTTTAATTCTGGATAAAATAACCGAAAATCTACCGTCCTTTTCATTTGACAAATGTAAAGTAGGCATTCCTTCTGGTTTAACGCTAGCAGACACAAACTTTAATATTTCGTCAAAGGTGGATGCCTTGATAGGAGCGGAAATATTTTATGATTTGCTTTTGGCCGATCGAATTAGGTTGGGTGATAATTTACCTAATCTACAGCAAACTCTTTTAGGTTGGATTGTTACGGGGCCAATGAGCGCTAAGGTAATCCCTAAGAATAATCTGGTATGTAATTTGTCAACTTTGAACATAGAAAATCAAATTGAAAAATTTTGGAAAATCGAAGAATGCTTGACAACAAATAATTTCTCCTCTGAGGAACAACAGTGCGAAAATCAGTTCGTTGACACATTCAAACGGGAGGAAACAGGTAAATTCGTGGTTACGATACCTTTCCGAAAAAATGTAGGTCATTTTGGGCAATCACTGAATAACGCAATAAACCGACTTTATTCGATAGAACGGAAATTTATGAAAAAACCCCAATTTTGACGATTGTATGTAGACTTCATGTCCGAATACTTGAATCTGGGTCACATGACTAAAATTCGTTTTATTTGCCCCATCACGGCATTATGAACGAAACAAGCAGTACCACAAGGTTACGGGTCGTTTTTGATGGATCGTGCAAAACGAGTACTGGAATATCATTAAATAATAAATTGATGGTAGGTCCAATAATACAGGACGATCTATTTTCTATACTAATTCGATTTAGAAAACATAATTATGTTATTACCGCCGATATAGCCAAGATGTATCGGATGATCAATATCGCAGATAAGCAACGAGACTTTCAGCGTATCGTCTGGCGTACCACTCCAAACGAACCAATTTCTCATTATCGCCTCAATACCGTGACATATGGCACTTCGTCTGCAAGCTATCTTGTCATAAGATTCTTACACCAGGTTGCCATTGAAACTCGAACCCAACACCCAGAAATTAGTGAAGTTATCTTCAGTGATTTTTATGTAGATAACTTGCATACTGGCGCCGCTACTATTGAGGGGGCGCGTGCTTTGAAAGAAAATCTCACTCAAATACTAGAAGGGTACGGTTTTCATCTTCGTAAATGGGTTTCAAATGACATCAACATATTGGAAAAATTCAAATTTGACAACGAAGATAATTATTTTATTACCGATGAGGAGTCGAAGAAAACGCTTGGATTATGGTGGCAGGCAAAATCGGATATATTCAAGTACAATGTAAACTCTATAGAAATGCCCTATCCTGTCACAAAACGATCGATTCTGTCGGCTATTTGTAAAATATTCGATCCTTTAGGGTTAATATCTCCGATCACAATAAGAGGAAAACTTATGCTTCAAAAATTATGGGAACTGAACATTGAATGGGGCGAGACTCCTCTCGCGCATATTATCGAAATGTGGCTCGAATTCAGTAAACAATTGCCATTTGTAAATAATATAACAATTCCTCAACATGCTATAGCATTAAACGTCAAACGTCTCGAACTTCACGGATTCTGCGACGCCTCGCAGTCCGCGTACGGGGCTTGCATTTTTCTAAAGAGTATCGCGAGCGATGGCGAGCTGATAATAAGGTTGCTCTCGGCGAAATCTCGAGTGGCGCCCGTTAATACTCTACAACTACCACGCTTAGAACTATGTGGTGCAGTGCTTTGGTAAACCTCTATAAGAAGGTGGTTGAAGCTCTCAAGCAACGTTTTGATGCAGTTCATTTTTGGACAGACAGTACCATAGTCTTGTGCTGGTTGTCATCGCCTCCTAATACGTGGAAAATATTCGTGGCTAACCGAGTTTCCGAAATTCAAGGTCAAACCGATATTAGTCAGTGGGCACACGTATCATCAGAAGAAAACCCCGCTGACATTGTATCTCGCGGCATCGATCCTAGCAAACTTGAAAGTTGTTCATTATGGTGGCGTGGTCCTAAATGGCTTTCTTATGAGACGCCTCATGTGCCAACTTGGCATTTACATAATAATATAAACGAAATAAATGCACCCGAAAGGCGCAAGGTTAAATTGTCATTTTTGTCTGTAAACGCCGATTTTAACATTTTTAATAAATTTTCATCGCTTTTCCGGTTACAGCGCGTAGTAGCTCTAATTTTTAGATTCTATAAAAATTGCTAAACCGATCTGAAATATCAGAAAACGGGAGATATTTCTAGGGAAGAAATAAACAATGCAACGGTTAGGTTATTACGACTAGCTCAACGGAAAATGTTTCCAGAAGAAATCTTCACATTTGAGAGAAATTTACTTTTATTTATTTTAACATGATTGTCTATCTAACTTTCATTTAGTTTAGCTTTAAGTAGAATAAGTAGGCTAAGTTATTGTCTTTTATGTAATAGGGTTTACCCGTTGATTGAATAAAAAAAATAAAATCGCTACCACGGAATCCGAAGTTGGCATCGCTCAATCCGTTTCTAGATGCAGATCATCTAATAAGGCTTGGGGGTCGCCTCAAAATTTCCAGTTGTGTTATCTCAAAAACATGCTTTAACTGGGCTCATTATTCTAAACGAGCATTATCGACATCTACATGCTGGAACTCAGGCAATTTTAACTTCCTTGCGTCAGCGTTATTGGCCCATTAATGGAAGAATGTCTGTGCGAAGCGTGCTAAGGAAATGTTTAGTTTGTTTCAGAGCGAATGTTTGTTGTTCATCTCTTATGTATGCCTATTTTAGTTGAATCCGCACGCCTATGCGTGATCGGTTGTTCTTCGTCGATATAGCGGCGATGTCACTGCTGTCAAATAAAGAATTGACACTGAATACATACTCTTGTCAATGTAAGAAATTAAACAGAATAAGTTAACACAACGTGGAGTGCTGTCTTATTCAAAACCTCATTTTTGGAAACGAGTTACCACAACTCGTCGATCAAACCAACGCGGACGAACGTCCCAAAAATACATGGTCCTAACGAGCCGCATCGAAATACTAGCCGAGACGAAGCAGTGAAACGAGCCGCCTAGCATCGAGCAAATTCAGCGCCCTACCAGTGTAGTGAGTCACCCTCCTCCTTCCTCTCACATCATCTTATTCCAATCTTTATTGCTTTATTTGGAGAGTTGCGGTGTGTGAACGTTTAAATCTCTTATTTATAAAAATGGCAGATCTAAACTCACTGAAGTTGAAAAGAAGCCAAATTAAAGCTAGAGTCACCCGATTTCAAAGTTTTTTGAACGCTTTCAACGCAGAAACGAATGATATAAATGAATTAAAAACTAGGTTAGAATCACACGAGCCACTGTTAGAGCAATTTGAATCGATTCAAAATGAAATTGAAGCGATAGATAACGTTATTCAGGAGCAAGAACGGGAGATGTTTGAAGATTCGTACTTCAAGACTATTGCTCAAGCGAAAAGCATAATTATATCGGAATTCAATAAATTCGAAGCTCAAATTAAACAGACTCCAAATTCGTCCTCTAGCCAAGGAGGAAACGGTGTTAATGTTGATAGTATTAATGATGATAATAATGCACAAGCACAAGGTCGCGTTAAATTGCCTAAGTCTACCCGATTTTTACGGGCATTATAATCAATGGATGGCTTTCAGGGACACCTTCAACTCATTAATCGATGACAATAAATCGTTATCAGACATACAAAAATTTCATTATTTGCATTCGTGTGTAAAAGGAGAGGCCGCGCAAGTCATACACTCACTCGAGTTACCAATGCGAATTATTTCTATAGCCCGTAAAAAAATTTTTTCCCGTAAAAGTTGAGTCTCATGTATATCTAAGAAAGCTCCTCGACAACTTTAACAAAAATCTACGTGCCCTGAAGGCATTAAAGGAACCTATTGAAAAATGGGATACTCTTCTCATATACATTTTATCATCGAAACTTGATCCCATTAGCAAAAGAGAATGGGAAGAAACAGCCAGTGATTCTCCAAAACTAGCGGAATTAACAGAGTTTCTGACGAAACGCTGTCAATTACTAGAGACGATTGAAAATAAAACCAAGACTCCAAAACCGAGTGTTTCAAATCGCGAAGAAAAAACTCACTCGAACCGCGAAGAAAAATCTCACTCTCACTTATCCATGCAAAGAATATCTTGTTCTTTTTGCAAGCAACCTCATTTCAATTCCCAATGCGATCAATTTAAAAAAATGTCCATTCCTAGTAAATACGCAAAAGTAAAAAAGCTAAAGCTATGTTCTAATTGCTTGAGGCCAAATCACTTCCAACAAAACTGCCGTTCATCCAACTGTCGTTTCAGTAATGGCAAACATCACTCCCTTTTACACTCTCCGCACGCCAATGGCACCGCGCGTTCAACCGACAACAATGTACAGTCGATATCGACCGGTGAATCACGACAGCTAAGCGAAGGCGAGCACGGTGAAACTACGCAAATGCAGCATTCACTGACTACCATGAAAATCAAAGACAGGGGCGCATCTGTACCAGTCTTCAAATCATATTCATCGCAAGTATTACTCGCCACAGCCGTAATAAATGTACGCGACTTTGAAGGAAATTTAGTAGCGTGCAGGGCGATGTTGGATAGCGGATCGCAATCGAACTTCATCACAAATCATCTGGCAAATAAACTCAAATTGAAAACGTTCAGAATTCATATTCCAGTGGCGGGCATCAACAACTCTATCAGCAATATATCGAATAAAATTGAAACCTTCATATATTCAGTCGACAGAAAATACAAATCCAAAGAAACCTTTTTAGTAATCGATAAAATAGCTGAGTATATGCCACAAATATCATTTGACATCTCGACAATAAATTTACCGAAAAATATAATTCTGGCAGATAGCACCTTCAATGAATCGAAGCCAATTGATATTTTGTTAGGGGCTAAGATGTTTTTCGACATATTGTGTGTAGGTCAAATAAAGACAAATGCGAGCAATCCGATCATTCAGAAAACCAAACTAGGTTGGGTAGTCTCAGGACATTTAAATGTGGAAAATTACGATACGCGAATTTCATGCAATATTGCTATAAGTAATGACGAATTATACGAACAGCTACAAGCGTTCTGGAAAATAGAAGAGGTAATAACAAAAAACTACTACACTTTGGAAGAACTCGAATGTGAAGAACATTATGCTAAAACATTCCGGAGAGATGATCAAGGTCGTTTCGAAGTAACCTTACCGGTGAAGGATGAGCTAAATCAATTGGGCGAATCCGAGAAAGCCGCGATCACCCGATTTTCCTCGATTGAAAAACGATTCATACGCGACTCAGAATACAAAAGGGCGTACGTGAATTTCATGAATGAGTACATTCAATTAGGGCATATGACGGCAGTCGATTCAAACAATGATGTTGCCGATACTAAATGTTATTTACCGCACCACGGGGTGTTAAAGGAAAGTAGCACCACTACTAAACTTCGTGTCGTTTATGATGCATCTAATCCAACAAGCTCCGGTTTATCTTTGAATAATGTTTTGAAGGTAGGACCAACGATTCAATCGGAACTATTCTCAATCATTCTTAAATTCAGAAAGCCTAACGTATTTATTGGTGACGTAAAAATGATGTATCGACAAATAAATTTGAATGAAACGCAACGCGATCTTCAAAGGATATTATGGCGTTCTAATCCGAGCGACAATTGAAACACTACCGTCTCAATACTGTGACGTACGGGACGGCATCAGCTAGTTTTTAGCTTGTCGCTCGTTAATGCAATTGGCTATGAATATGAGAATATTTACCCTCATGCAAGCAATGTAATTAAGCAAGATTTTTATGTTGACGACCTAATCACGGGCGCAAATTCGGTGTCTGAAGCGCTCACGCTAAAAAAACAAGTTGTAGAAATATTAGAAAGTGGAAAATTTCCATTGAGAAAGTGGGCATCAAACTGCGAAGAATTATTAGATAACTCTGATGTAAATTCACTACCAAAATATGACATATCGAATGACAAAACTGTCAAAACATTGGGGCTCATGTGGAACGCAAGTAATGATACATTTGCGTATAGTATTGATATAAATTTGAAAACTCCAGTTACGAAACGCACGATCCTTGCGACCATATCAAAAATCTTTGATCCCTTGGGACTGATCGGCCCAATCATCGTCCTAGCAAAACTTATTCTACAGAAGCTCTGGGAGTTACATTCGGAGTGGGACGAATCAATCCCCCTTGACATGCATACCACATGGCTACAGCTCTGCCGTCAACTCCCAAGTATAAATGAGATTCGTATTCCTCGTCAAGTGACCGTTCATCAAATGGTCGAAATTCAGATGCATGGATTCTGTGACTCCTCAGAGCGAGCTTATGGGGTCGCGATTTACATTCGCACTACTGACAGCAACGGTGTCAATTTTTCAAAATTGTTGTGTGCAAAGTCTAAAATCGCCCCATTGAAGAAATTAACTTTACCTAGCTTAGAACTCTCAAGCGCTCTTGTACTCGCGCGCTTAACAAATAAGGTGGAGAAATCTTTAACATGGGCGTGCTAAGAAAATTTTATTGGTGCGATTCAACTATCGTGTTAGCTTGGTTGAAATCGGAACCAAGTAATTGGAAAACCTTTGTAGCCAATCGGACATCCGAAATACGAGATTTAACTGATCCACATGCTTGGAGACACATAGAAGGTAGTAAAAACCCTGCCGATATCATTTCCCGAGGTGAGAACCCTGAAAAATTAATTCAAAACGAGTTATGGTGGTCCGGTCCACCTTTTTTACAAATGGTCGAAGCTGATTGGCCAGAATCACGCGCCGAGCTGACACCCGATACAGCTGAAAGACGTAAACAAGCACAACTGTCTTGTGTGTCTTACAATCCTCAATTCATTCTAGAAAGATTTTCCTCTTTCACCAAAACTCATCGTGTATTTACATACATGTTGAGATATGTGCACAATTGCAATCCTAAAAATAAAATAAAAATTAATGGTAATTTAACTCGCGATGAACTTGACAATTCGCTCATTTTACTACTGAAGCTATGTCAAGCATCAAGTTTCTCTACGGAAATTCTCGCATTGCAAACAAAGAGGGCTTTATCAAAATCGAGTAAATTACTATCATTAAATCCCTTTTTGGACTCGAACGGGTTATTGCGCGTCGGCGGAAGAATAGTATATTCCCATGAGAGACTAGATAAGAAGCATCCTATATTGCTGCCCGACAAAAACGCATTTACTATAAAATTGATTCAATATGAACACATTCGAACACTTCATTCTGGGCCTACATCCACTTTAAATGCTGTGAGGAGCAAATATTGGCCTATTAACGGAAGGAGTGTGGTTCGGGGTATAATACGCAAGTGTGTAACTTGTTGTAAGGCGAGGCCTCCGATTTCAAACCCTCTCATGGGGAACATTCCTGAGGCCAGGTTAGTCCCAAGCCCTTCTCCGTAGTGGGTGTTGACTATGCGGGCCCATTCTTATTAAAGATAGTTTTATACGATCAAGAAAATTTGTAAAATCGTATATTTGTATTTTTGTATGTTTTGTAACTAAAGCGGTGCACATTGAACTGGCTACTAGCTTATCTACTGAAGCGTTCCTTAATTGTCTCAAAAGATTTGTTTCACGTCGTGCCTTATGCACAGATATTTATTCTGACAACGGCAGTAACTTCGTGGGAGCGAATAATGAGTTGAAGGCCATTATCAATGACATTAAAAAATCTACTCAATCCGGAGAAACGAGAGATTATCTTTTAAAAAATTCCATCACGTGGCACTTCATACCCCCGCTAGCTCCCCACCAAGGCGGATTGTGGAAGGCTGCTGTTAAGGCGACAAAATATCATTTAACTCGAATTCTAGGGAATGCACATTTAAATTACGAATGTTTGTACACCGTACTCTGCCAGATTGAGGCAATATTGAACTCCCGTCCTATCACTGTCCAATCTCACGATCCAAACGATTCATCGGCACTCACCCCCGCTCACTTCCTGGTTAGTGACTCCATGATAGCTGTACCTCAACCTGACGTCACCGAGCTGCCAACAAATAGATTGAAGCTGTTTCAGCGACTGCAGCAATTAACCCAACACTTCTGGAAGCGTTGGTCGTTGGAATATATTACTTCTTTGCAACAGCGCAGCAAGTGGAAGGCAGAAACCCCGGAATCAGTCAGAACGAACTCACTTGTACTTTTACGAGAGGAGAATCTACCACCAATGCAATGGCGTTTAGGTCGCATCGCGCCCATCCAGGAAGGGACAATGTGGTGCGAGTAGTTAGTGTTCTGACCAAGAATGGTGTAGTAAAGCCTGTGTAACCAAAGTGAGTGCTCTACCTATTGACTAGACGAAAGCCTCATATATGGACAATTATATGTAACTTTAGACTATTGGAGCTGACCTTTATATTTTTGAGTCAGTAATGTATCTTCTTTGTTGAAAGCCCAAGCTTTCAAGGCGGGCTGTATGTTTGTTGTTCATCTCTTATGTATGCCTATTTTAGTTGAATCCGCACGCCTATGCGTGATCGGTTGTTCTTCGTCGATATAGCGGCGATGTCACTGCAGTCAAATAAAGAATTGACACTGAATACATACTCTTGTCAACGTAAGAAATTAAACAGAATAAGTTAACACAACGTGGAGTGCTGTCTTATTCAAAACCTCATTTTTGGAAACGAGTTACCACAACTCGTCGATCAAACCATCGCGGACGAACGTCCCAAAAATACAGCGAATCCGACCAGCATGACTCGTATTATGGGAGATCTGCCCACAAACAGAATCACTCAGAATCGTCCTTTTTGAATCACGGGCATAGACTTTGCAGGTCCTTTCCATATAAAATATGGAAAACTAAGAAATTGTAAAATTATAAAGGCATACCTATGTATTTTCATTTGTTTTACAACGAAGGCCGTCCATTTAGAGATGGTAGGTGACCTTAGAAGTGCGGCTTTTCTCAATGCTCTGAAAAGATTTGTTTCACGTCGAGGTATCTGCAAAATTATATACTCTGACAATGCAACCCAAGCTCATAATGAGATAAAACGCATTTATGAATCTTTGGATCAATTTATCGCTGAACAAAAAACCTCGAATTTTCTAGTAAAAAATAATATACAATGGAATTTTATTCCTCCTCGTAGTCCTCATCACGATGGGTTGTGGGAAGCCGCTGTTAAAATAGCGAAAGAGCACGTTACTCGGGTAGTAGGAAACTATAACTTAACTTTCGAGGAATTAGCAACTATTTTTGCCCTAGTCGAAGCTATAATGAATTCCCGTCCCCTCACTTCTTTGTCCAGTGACCCAGATGACCTTACTGCCCTAACACCAGGTCACTTCCTCATCGGTGATCTTACGTCCATTCCTCAAACAGACCTCACGGAACTTCCACCGAATCGATTATCGCAATATGAACGTCTCCAACAAATCAGTCAACATTTTTGGAATCGTTGGTCTCACGAGTATTTCAGTCATATTCAACAGCGTTCTAAATGGAGGGACAACTACCTGGACTCTCTCAAGGTTGGATCCATGGTTATTCTAATCGACGACTGTGGTCCTTAACAACATTGGCGCCTAGGAAGGATACAGGAGCTCCATCCAGGCTCAGATGGAGTTACTCGAGTGGTTAGTGTAAAGACAACTATGGGAGTTACCAAACGCGCTGTGCAGAAACTATGTCTTTTGCCAATCGATTGTCATACCGAACGCTAAGTGTAAATCCACCTACTTCTATATATAATTAGAAAACATTGTATTGAAAGACTTGATGCTTTCAAGGGTGGTGGCATGGTGTGACTTCGCCTTATCTTTTGTTTATGAACGTTACCCCAATATTCAAGTGCGCCTCATAATATTGAAACTGTCACCACATGTGCTGTTTAGTGTTGGACGATATGGGTAGCGGGGACAAGAAAGGACAAATACCACTCCCGGGGAAGAGGCGAGATATAATAGAATAGACTGGAGAAGACACATTGCAACGCATCTCCGTTCTGTACACTGAACTTTCTTACTGTTTTTTATTGTTTAAGTTTTCATTATTTTACGTCTGTCTTGTGCAGAAAATAAAGTCGTTTTGTTCTCTACGTGACTGCATCAATCAACGTAACAAATCGACCGAATCGAACAAAGAGTCAAATCAAGACTTTTATTACAGTATTGAAACTCAAACAGCATTTCCTTTTTGGATGAACCTTAATTAAACTCTGTGATCAAAAGTTGGAGAAGGATTCAAATATATCTGAACTCTTTTTAATATTTTTATGTAATCTGACTCAAATCAAAACAAAGAATAATAATATAACGAAATTGGTTTCATTTTGGAACGATTCAACTATAGAATTCCTTAAAGACATCAAAAAGCTGAAAATATAGAAGCTCACTCAACTATTGAACAAAAGTACATAAGGATATAATCAGTTCCCACTTGGGTTTCTATCTCAAAATCACTTTGAAAAATAATAACCAATCTTTATTTATATAGTTAACTTCGAGAAAAATCCTATCACGTTCTGACCTGACATATAAAGCTGATTGGCATGAACGAAAGAACCTCAAATAAAAGGAGCATACAGGGCAAACACAAAATATGAAATCAATGAAAATAGATAAATTTATAAATGAGTTTGAAATTTCAAGATGATTTGAACCATTGTCATTTATGTGTTTCAATTGTTCGCAGGCCCATCTCTTAGGAATATTATGCAATATTGACTTTGAACCAAGATCTTGGAATCATATTTGATTAAAAAAAATCCACCCACACTTGAAACACTTAAAGGATCAGTATGGACTTTTTAGTTAACACTAGGATTTTTTTTGTTCATTGATAAGGACATACTTAGAATAGACTGTGTCCTTAATTCTGTTTCAAGTGGGCAATTACAACTATAGTGTTATTTGTTCAGGACAAAATTAAACCACATTAAAAAACAAACATTTTTAAAATAACCCAATGGTTCTTTTTAAATTATTATCAGGCCAGATTCATTACCCAGCACTCCTCAATCTTAATAATTGCAAGTGAAACAAAGAGGAACAAGGGATGATAAAACTGTTTTCCAAGAGAACTTGCATTCTACTAACTATGGCTTCAATTTTGCAATATTATGGGAACACATCAGAACTAATTTTTTTCACCAACTCCATTAGGGTGTTTGAAGGTTATTTTTTTTTTTTTTTTTTTATGTTCTGGTTCCCACGAAAAGGGATATCCTGTAATGTTCAGAGAACATCGTGGGAACCTAGGGAAAGAAGGTAGGAGTTGGTGTTCTTCTTAAATTTCTGAAGGTTGTATGCCTCGGGGAACACCTCCCTAGGCAATGAGTTCCAAAGCCTCGCTGTTCGTTGGATGAACGAGTCTTTGGAAAGTGATGTTCTGCAGGTTTCCAAAGTGACCACGAAGGGTGGATGACTGAACTTGACGGGTTAATCTCAAGAGACTGCCAAAGCAGGAACGATTGTTGATATTTCAGAAGAGCATCGCCCATGAAAATATCTATAAAATAGAGACAAATCGCCAACTTTTCTACGGTGTTCCAGACAAGTGAGCGAGTTTGTAAGCGAGGCATCACCGACGAGACGAATTGCCCTTTTTTGGACAGAATCCAATAGCCTCAGGATGTGTTTAGGTGCCGCACTCCAAATATGGGAACAGTATTCCAGGACAGGTCGGATCTGTGCCTTATAGATCATAAGCAGCTGACTGGGGGTGAAATAGCTCTTGGCACGAAACAGAAAACCAAGATTTTGGGATGCACTTTTGGCAATGGACCTCACGTGATTTTCCCAGGAAAGGTTATTGCTGATAGTAATCCCAAGCATCGATATGGATGGCTTCAGTGGTATGGTTACTCCTGACAAAGTTATGTTAGGCACAGTGAGATCGGCTTTTCTAGAGAAAAGACATGCTTGTGTTTTGTTTGCATTGAATTCTACCAAGTTATTAGATCCCCATTCGAGAATTGTTGCCAAGTCCATATTTATATTATTAACATTTCTTCCTCGTTCATTTCTGGTTTCACGGGCTGATATAGGGGCCCTGGAAGAGAAAGCGGTATGGAGGGTACTATCATCGGCAAAGCTGTGTACTGGACATGAAGTTGCTTTCAACAGGTCGTTGATGTGAAGTAGAAATAGTGTTGGTGCGAGAATGGATCCTTGCGGAACACCAGGATGAAACTCCATCGACCACTACATGGAGAGACCTGTTTGAGAGAAAACTAGCAAGCAGAGAACACAGCTGAGGGGGCAAGCCATAAGACGGAAGCTTGGCGAGGAGTCCCTGGTGCCAAACTCGATTGAACGCCTTGGAGATATCTAATGCCACAGCTAAAGTTTCTCCATGCTTTTCAATAGATAGCTGCCATATATGTGAGACGTAGCAGCAGGTCACCAGTTGATCTCTGATGGCGGAAGCCATATTGCCTATCGCTGACAATTCCTGAGTCTTCCAGATATTTCATGAGCTCGATGTTGATGGCTTTTTCCATGACCTTTGAAATAATAGATAGCAGTGCGATAGGTCTGTAGTTGCTAGGTAGGGCCTTTTGCCTTTTTAGGGGCTGGCTGTACTCTTGCAATTTTCCAATTGGACGGAAATACCCCCAAATTGTAAGAGTGGTTGAACAACTTGCAAAGAACAGGTGTTAGTTCGGGGCACATTTCTTGAGAACAATCGGCGGGATTCCGTCAGATCCACAGGCTTTGTTGGTGTTGAGACCCAGCAAAATCTTTCTGATAGTACGCTGGCGAAAGGTGATCTCGGCATGTGACTGTCAATAGGTGTAATGTTCGGGGTTGTTTTCCCGATGAATCCAGAGTGGAATTTCCAGCAAATAGGTGCGCAAAGATATTGGCTTTTCCTGGGCAGTCGTTGCTAGTGTTCCATCTTCTTTGGTTAGGGGAGGAAATGAGCTGGAAGTGAAATTTCTTCCCACAGCTTTGGCGAAAGACCAAAATGAACGGGATCCGTTAGGACATTCAGCAAGTTTTGATCTTATTTTGGCTTTGTGGGCATCTTTTGAGCATTCTATTGTCTCTTTACATATGCCTCTAGCCTCGACATATGCTGCTCTGGTCTCAGGGCCCGGATTTTTTAGCCATCGATGGTATGCTGCCTGTTTGGAAGCCACAGCTCTAGAGCAGTTTCTGTTGAACCAGGTCTTATCGGATGATGTTCTTCTTTCGGTATTCGGTATGTAAGTTTGCATCCCCAACATGATGATTTCAGAAATTGTCTCAGCACATCGTGTTGGATCTACTGAAGAGAAACAAACTCTCTTCCATGGAAACGCTGAGAAAAACATACGAAGACCTTCCCAGTCGGCCGAATTGTAATGCCACATGAGACGGGGTGGTATTGTGCAGCTCGATGGTAAATGGAAAGAGCATGTTGTGGAGATGAGGGTGTGGTCAGAGTTTCCAAGTGGGGCACAAACTTCTATTCTATACGGGTCAGGATTGGTGGTGAGGAAAAGATCTAGTGTATTGGCAGACTGGTTGGTAGCTCGACCAGTTGTTCTAGACCATGAGTGATGGCGAAGGCCTCGGCTTGACGACCTGCATCATCTGTTTTGTTAGAGAATTTGAGCCAGGCAGCGTTATGCACATTAAAATCTCCCATGATTATGGTTTCAGCTGTTGGATGGTTCTCCTGAATGTAGTCCAGTTTGAGTGATAAAAACTCAAAGAGGTCGTTATATGAAGGTTCATTAGGTGATAGATAAAGGCAGCAGAGGAACTTAGTCAGTTTGGTATCAGATAGCTTGAACCACATCACATCAAAGTCTTTCGGTTCCAAACTCTCTTCACGCTGGCATGAAAGGTTAGCCTTGGCGTAAAGGCAAACTCCACCTTTGAACCTGAATCGAGAATGGAGTTCGTAACCAGGACAAAGCATATGGACCTTGTTGGTGGACGAGTTTACTTGTGTTTCTGTTAGAGCCAGAATATCCGGTTTTTCCGTCTGTAGGTGATGGTGGACGTCATTGATGTTCTTGTTGAGTCCGCGGATGTTGCAAAAATTTAATTTTAATGTTGAGTCCCCTCCAGTACCTCTCGCCCGGAAATCCGAATGGAGAGGTATTTTACTTCCGAGTGTTTTACTCTAGGAGACTTCATCATTATTACTATTGTTCATCATTATTACTATTACCTGAAAATAAAGAAGGAATTGGGGAAAAGGAAAGAGGGAGACGGAAAGTATCGACCGAACACTGAAACATGGAATGGTCCATTTCACAGCACACAAAGTCGATATGGTGGTATTTCACCGGGCGATGAGACCATCTTCCACCTACGGTTATCCTTTTAGTCGCCTCTTACGACAGGCAGGATTTACCATGGGGCTATTCTAAAGCCGACCCCATACGGATAGATGTTATTAATTATATTTACTCTCTAGACTAATTTTTGTATATATTTAAGCTTTAATGTAATTTGTCTTTTTTTGTCATTTACATGGTTTTCTCATTTATACTATAAAAAAAATTAATGAATATATCTATTGAACTTGTTTAATTTCAGTTTCTATTGACCTTATTGCCTCATTTATACTATAAAAAAATTAATGAATATATCTATTGAACTTGTTTAATTTCAGTTTCTATAGACCTTATTGCGTCATTCTCCTAAACATAACCTAAACCCAAAATTGTTTTCGAATAATTGTTTTGAGATATCTATAAAGTTCTATCTGATAAATTCCGCGACATATCTTGTGTTTCAGCATAGAGGACAGAGATTTGGTTCTATCAGCTCTTGTGAAGTTTGCTTTTGCCCTTCTTGGTATGGGTGCTGGTTTGGGAAGAGATATCATAGCTGAAAAACAATGGAATCTTGGCAGTATGATTTTGCTGAAGATAATCAAGAGAAAAAGACTGATTGCACATACAATCCTTCAAACTTTGAGTAATCACATAGTTACAAGACCAAATGTATCACAATATATTGGTAAGGAACCTATTTTTATGAGATATTTTAAATGTTCTCCATATGTACAGGTAAAACACTTTGATTTGAATGACACCTAGCATGTAAACATAATTGATAGTCTTGCATTTGGTAATGTCTGAAGCAATATTTAAGACTCAGTCGGTATTTATTACACAAATACTCTACAAAGTTCATTACATGGTAGATTTAATTAGACAATAAATGTAATGGCTGCTAATAGCTGAGAGCCTACTTTATATGGTTAGGAAATTGGTTACAAAATAGTCATAAAGTCTTTGTTTAGTGGGCTAAGGAGAGAGAGAGAGAGAAAGAGAGAGAGAGAAATATACTTTATTGTCTAAGAAAAACTTTCTTATTGACAAAGCTTGTTAAAAAAATATAGTTTGTATAATTTAAACAAAAGAGAAAAAATAAACAAGTACAAAAAACACATAATTTGAACAATAATTCACATGTCATGGAATAAACATATAAGATATTACCGGATAAAATAAGCTTTAACATATAAGTGTGTAATTGTTAACAATATAAAAATATTAATCACTGCAAGGTTTCATTGTAATATTCCTCAAGATTGTAGTATGCTTTTGTTTCAAGGGCTTCTTTAACAATGTGTCTGAACTTTTTATATCTTTTTTCCTTTCTGATTTCGTATGGTAAATGGTTATACAACTTTTTACTTTCATAGAATAAAGAATCTTTTGTCAGACTTGTTTTTGGAACAGGAAGAGGTATTTTAGTTTCTGTTACTTGCCTGGTTACGTAATTTGTATATTTTGGAATTTCTACCATATTATGTTTTTCGTAAATCAGACAGACAGTTTCTAGAATGAAAATACAAGTAGCAGTGAGAATTTTTTTCTCTTATAAATAATGGTCTACATGACTCACGCACTCCCACCTTGCATAAGTACCTAACTGCTCGCTTTTGCAAAACAAACACCGAGTGAAAGAGTTGTTGACTGCAGAATCCCCAGAAAGCAACACCATATCTCAAGTGAGATTCTATCAGTGAATGATATACAATTTTTGTTGTGGATGAACTCAGTTCATTCGATACGATTTGGAGTGCATAACATCCTGAAGCCAATTTTTTTGTTAATGCTGAAATAGGCTGGTCAAATTTTAGTTTATTATCGATGGAAATACCTAGGAATTTGGATTGGTTTTTATTTTCAAGAATAAGACCATTCAAGTATAAATAATTATCAATATCACAACTGAACGTGAGTAGGTTCGTTTTTTTTATATTTAAGCACAAGTAATTTGCGTTGCACCATTTTTTTTACAACTTCCAAATCACTAGTCATCGTTTCTTTCATATGTATACTATTTTTTCCATGCCACAGGAGAGTGGTGTCATCCGCAAATATCGTAAAAATTCCTTGAATCGAGAGAGTAGCTAGGCTATTTAAATATATAAGGAAAAAAATCGGACCCAGAACTGATCCTTGTGGAACGCCCCATAAGATATCCTTGGTGTGTGATAGTTTTCCGTTTGAATTTACTAGCTGTTTTCTATCACTTATGTAAGACCTAAACCAGTCATTACACACTCCTCTAAAACCATAGCAGTACATCTTTTGTAACAGAAGTTCATAACTTACACAATCAAAAGCTTTGGAAAAGTCGCAGAATACTGCAGCTAGACCTTCCCCATTGTTAAGATGTGTGTAGACATGTTCAAGAAAAGAAAAAATTGCATCATTTGTTTCTGAAAGCCAAATTGTGAGTTGGTTAATGTTTTATATTTATAAAGGAAAGCTAATAATCTTTTTTTCATCAGTTTTTCTATGATTTTTGAGAGTGTTGAGAGCATGGAAATTGGTCTAAAATTACTAGGATCTTCTGAATTACCACCTTTGAATAGAGGGATTACAAGAGCTGTTTTTAGGCATGAAGAAAATTTTCCAAGTGCAAAGGATTTATTTATCGCCATAGCTAGTGCATTCAAAGCAGAATAGGGAAGGTTATTTAAAATGTTTGAAATTTCGTCAATTCCCGTTGACTTTTTGTTTTTTATTTCTTGCAAGATTTCTTTCAGCTCCAATAAATTTGTATCTTCAATATGAAAGTTGTTAGGTATATTTACATTATTTAGATAATCCATTGGATTTGATGTAGGAACGAGGGATGAGGTTAGTTTTTCAGTAATTGTGCAGTAAAAGTTATTTAAGGTATCGGGATCTATATTGACTTGTTGAGGAAGGGAGTTTGATTTACCTCTCAGATTATTCACTATGGCCCAGTTTTCTTTAGTTATATTTTCAGCTTTGTTTATTCTATTCTTGTAATGAATTTATTTTGCATGTTTAATTACACGTCTGTAAATTTGGCCATACTTGTTGAAATATGCTATTAAAAATTCATCAGAAAAATATTTTCGTATTGAGTGCAGTGATCTCAAGTTGTTAGCAGAAATTTTAATGCCTTGAGTAATCCACGATTTTTTATTTTTTATTTTTATTTTCCGTTTGGGAAAACATTCTTCAAAAACTCTGGTTAATAGTTCTTGAAATGCGCCTATAGAGTCCCTCACATACAAAACCTCTTCCCATGCAATTTGATCGCATTTTTGTTTAAATTTGTCAAAATTTTTGGAGCTGTAAATTCTACCAAATTTGAAGTTATTTTTTGAATTATTACATTTAATAGGAAAGTATAGAATTATAGCTTCATGGTCTGACAGTCCGGCTGGGATAACATTGCAAGTCAAGTTTTTCTCATCCAGGTTTGTGCAGATATAATCTATAGTATAGTAGTGTTGGTCCTTGAACTGACATTTTCAAGTTGTATGATAAAAGCAAGGTGTTAAGTGCCTGAGTAGATGTTGAAGTCTTTTCATCAAAATTTATGTTAAAGTCTCCAGCTACAATCAGCTGTGAGTTGAATGGAAGGCTTGAAAAAAGAGTCTCTAGTCTATTTAAAAAAGTTGTGACATTACACGTAGGTGGTCTGTAAATACAAATCAAATAAACATTATTTTTACTCAAGTTCAAGTTCAAGTTTATTCATCTGAAGACCACAAGTGGTATAAGACATGTCAAGAATTTGGAGTATAGAGACAATACAAAATTACAGAGTAAAAAATTAAATATTACAAGAATGAGTACAAGTGCACACAAAGTACACTACAATTTAAATATTATGATAAAAAAAACAATTTCACATAGAGTACGACAGAATACACTAACATTAAATCACATCTCAAAGAATTCTTCCAAAGTATAGAATGCGCCCTCCATTAGTAATTTTTTCAGTGACTTCTTGAATCTGAAATAGGTAGGTCCATCTCTAATGTTTTGGGGAATTTTATTGAAAATTCGAATTCCAATACTTAGAGGTCCGTTTTGCGCTAGGTTTAAGTTGTTTAGAGGAGTATTCAGCAGATGCTGATTCCTGGTGGAATGACTGTGAATGTCATTACGGCAGAGTAAAGTATTTTTACGTTTGTAAATGTAACAAGCAGTTTCCAATATGTACAGAGAAATCAGCGGTAATACTTGTAGCTTTCTAAAGAGAGGTCTACTAGATTCTGTTTGAGGTTTACGAAACATGGCACGAATGCATTTTTTCTGTGTAATAAAGAGACGTTTGGCAGCAGGTGATTGTCCCCAGACTATGATTCCATTTGCCAGTCTCGATTGAATTTCTGCAAAATAGAAGTCTTTCATTACCGGGGTTGTCAGGACATTATACATACAGCGTATCTGGAATATTTTGGTGTTTATTTTTTATTACTGTAGATATGTGGGTTTCCCAGTCTAGTTTATCATTTATAGTGAGACCTAAGAACTTAACAGTGGTATTACAATTCACGTTAGTGTTGTTTAAGGTCAGGTTGATATTTTTAATTTGTTTTTGTCTTGTATGGAAGATAAGAAATTCAGTTTTTGCTGAGTTTATATACAGCTTATTTTTTGAGAACCATTTGGCAATTTTGTACATCAGATCGATACTACCTTGTTCATTCAAATCATTAGATTCTTTTGATACCAAGATCGACAGATCATCCGCATACAAGATAACTTTAAATTCTGATAGGTAGTTCACAATGTCTGCCAGATACAGGGAGAATAGAATTGGAGCTACTACACTTCCTTGAGGAACTCCTACTTTCACGGGAAGTGTAGTGGAGTAGTGTGAAGAGATAAGACCTCTCTCATTTTGGGATAATGATAGATATTGATTTCTATTTGCAAGAAAAGATCTGAACCAATCATGTGCTCTTCCTCTAATGCCAAGTGCCCAGAGCTTCTCTAGTAGCCGATTGTGTGGTACACAATCGAAGGCTTTACTGTCATGGGTGATCAAGAATTCAAATTCTTTTTCAACTATGAGCTATTCAAATTTATCAATATTTTTTAGTGGCAGTTCCTTGAGTATGTTCTGATTTGCTAGAGTCATGGTTCCCCCATGCAGAGATTGAGTCCTACAATACTTTTATCATAGCTCCCAGGTGTTAGTTAAAAAACCACACACCTGATCGCCAAATGTCATAACTGCTCGTTAGTTTTTGTTAACTTAGCTATGCATTAACCATACTGGGTGTTACCTGTCTATTGACCAATAACGGAACAATTTCCCAGAGCGGCTTGAGATCTTGTTTCTCCCAGTATGTAATGAAGCGAGGGAACTTAATTTGACAGTACAAAGACCAATCTCAAATCGTTTCGAAATAATAATACAATTAGGACTTGTAATAATATATATATGTATTTTCTAAAATTTAAAAACAACTATTGATACACCTGGTATATTTTACTGAGAAAATGTATAGAAAGTCAAAATGAGATTGAATATTCAATAATTTAAAATGAGAAACAATATGTGCTGACAATTAAATTAACTGTTCTTTTTTTTAAACAATTATAATAATTTTTTTTTTAAAATTTTTAAAAAAAGGTTTTTTAATATACATATATACCTTGCCAAATAAACAGTTTGATTTCTTACCGTCCACTGAAGTGATGCACAATATTTAAATTAAGACTTAATTATTCCGTTTTATTTCCGAATTATATTACGCGTACACTTGTTGCAATATGATTATTTAGCTTCTTGATAAATATTAATTCCATTCATTTAGTTATTACTGAGATGATTTCTGATGAGTTACACTTTCACAATGATTCTGCATATGGTTGATTAATTTGCTACTTCAGATAAACTCTACGGAGTCTACGCTTATTTCGCGTAGGAAGATGAGACTTCATCTTCGCTAATTGAAAATAAACTTTACTTTTATTTGCTTCATAATGAAGCTGAACTAGCTTGGTACTGACTGACTAGATCGACGACTGGATTCTGAATGAAGAGAGGAGTTCTATGGAGAATCTTATATATATATAGTGTTGGTATTCAAACGATGCCGCCCGCAAGCAATAAAATATAATTAATGAGTCGGCAAGTTGCCTCGTTTGAGTTGACACGCCGCCATGATATATCACCAAGCCTATTATCGCTTCAAAAAGACCGCGGGTCATTCATCTGTCCCGGCGTACTATTAGTTATGAATGTCTGAAAATAAGGTTGGAATTTCGATTGAGGTGCCGACACAAATGATAGGGGAAGTGTCCGCCTTTGAAATCGAACGAAAATTGATTTATTATATTGGCATTCTTCAGTTTCAGTTTACATATGGCTATATTTAAAATACTTGATAAGGAGTGCTCATAACACACCTCCTTTTCCCCATTTAAAAGGTATTAATTCTAATTGATACCTTTTTCATGACCCTAATATCTTGGGTAGATGAGTGGTATTGGATCTCAACTTGGTTATGGCTCTGACAATTGTTTTAGCATACCATGAGCAAACTAAATAAATTCTTACTGATAATACCTATGATAACATATGACCTTTACCTTATTCAATCATGCACCTAATATTACATACATGGTCAACAATATCCCTACTTATATAATTACTATTCTAACATACTAATTTTAACATGCAAATCTTTATATAATTCTCAATAAAGATCCCTTCAAGTCAATGTCTTCTGAGACGGTGCTGGCTTCGAATTGGAACGCCACCCTGTAGATATGACCTGTCATCACCTGCTGTGATAGAGACTGTCTGTGGTCTGGCGAAATCAGGTTGAAATTCTCCAACGACCTTATGTCTGCTCTTCGACTAGGGATGTGGTAAACAACATCTGTGAACCATATGACTTAGTTCCACTCAGTCTGCAGTGAAGTAAACGGCCTTGTCGTTAGTTTTTCGAGCCACCCTTCGTGTAGAGGACGTGTTTGACGGTAATTATCGACTTCTCTCTATGATGCAAAATGTCACCTGACATTTGATTAAAAGTTCCAGTGAGTGGTAGTTTCTAAGGTTCTTCCGTGTTAAATTGATGGTTCAACCTTCTATTTAATTGGATAATTTGTGCACCCTTGCACACTTGCGATGAGGCTTCCTGGGGGGGGTCCCTCAACTCTGCACTCTGACTATGGGCTTGAATATCCATCCATCCTTGGGTATTGTGAACTTACTTGGATTAAAAGTTCATACTCTCCATTGCGGTACGATGCTCAGTAAATAACTATTTGGTGAGAAGCTGATAATCATTAATTTGAACTCAGATATAGTTCAAAAAACCTATTATATTATCCGTAATTGTTAACGATAATTTTAAAATGTTCTTTATTATCACCGATATTTTTCGCACATTTTTACTTTTAATTAATGTTATTTCACTTAGTCATTATCAAGGTAACACTTTTAATTACATGCTAAAATCTCTTCTCGGTAGAGAATTATAACCGTTTATATTAATACTTCATTAATGTCTATAAAGTCCTTCCGAATTTTCAGGAAATACACACAATTTTCTCTTACTGTCTATGCTTTACTCAAAAGTCCGATTCCCATGTAGAATAACCGACACTAGATAATTTCTGTCTCATTCCGTCACTTGACGATATTTTCAATGGTACGCGGTACGTTATGGTTCAGGTAGAAAGTCCCATCAATATTTATTTCGCGTTAATTTACAGGGAGTTTCAATTTCTTTGACTACACGTTTCGATACGTGCTTGTGTATACTTGGCAAGATTTCATGATTTCCAATTATTTATCTATACTGGCTTACTATACTATTTGATCTCAACTGTGTTTAAAAATATTGACAATATTATTACTTCATAAGTGCATTATTTTGAACTTTTGAAAATTACTTATTTTGACTTTTTGCTTTGGAATAAATCCATGGAAACTCTTTTACTGTACCACGTGTTCTAGTCTGATAACTATGATTTATCTCCGGAATACTTTCTTCTCTGAAGTTCTTTCTTATCCTTTTTCTTTCTCTATTCTATACTATTCTCTCTATGTTCCCTACACTCAGTGGAAAATTTCTACTTATATTTCTGATTTCATGAATTGGCGGAATTCTTCTCTCTTGTATACCACTTTCATTCCTTTTGATATCTTTCAACAAATTATTCTCTTGAAAAAGTTTGATCGCTTTTCCGTGGCATACTACCGTATTGTTAAGAGTTGGATTGCCACCCCTAGGTGGAAATAATCCTTTCCTATATACAGGACGCTCTGGGTTTAACGTTACTCATCCTTTTATTCTCTAAAATAATTTCCTGCCTATTTTCTAGTTGCGGAGATTTTTCTTCTCTCTGATTAACTTTCAGTCGATTCATGTGTTCAATCCTGTTTTCAAATTGTGGGATTTCTGAATTTAAAAACGATGACTTCTTAAAATTCGATTTTTCCTTTTGACTTGGCTACGGTTATGATGATTTTTATATATTTAACTACTTCCTTATTTTCTTCGGTATTTTCTTTCAAATCTCGTACCATAATACGTTTTTTCGATGTTGAAAATTCATTATTGGCTATTTTCTTTAATTCTAAATTTTTTCCGAATTCATGTTACTCCTTGCTTTAACTATGCATATATTCAATAATCTGGGCGGCAAATTCTTGTCCTTGGACGAATAACATTCAGCCTTTTGAATTTCGTCTACTGCGAAAGTACTTTCTTTGGCGACTATCATTCCGAGGTTCTTGGCATTTTCCAACGTCCTGGAGGGTAGAATATCTCTCTTGGGTGATTCATATCTACCTTTTAGACTGTCTTTCAACGATTTCCTATGTGCTACAACGATCTTCTTCCCTAAATTCCTTGATGCGTTAGCTTCTGCAATTCCGATACTTCCTGTATATGGTTTGCTACCTTCTTGAATATTTTCATTCTCAAAAACTTTCATACCTATCCGTATATCTTTTTCCATTTTCCGAACATAATTTCCTTCATTCCCGCTGTGGTACCGCATTGGCAATTTTCCGTTCCATCTCTCTGTTTTTTTAGGCAAGAAATGTTCGTTCTTTGACGAATAAATTTCTACTTTTAGACTGTCACTTTCGAGTGGCGTACTATTCATGATGGTCGTTCTCAGATCATTGATTTCTTCCATTGTTCTGGTTGAAAAAGTGTCATTCTTGAATGAGCTGTCTCTTTCACTACGACTGTCTTTTGAACTTTTCCGGCTGTCTCGCTTGACTATCCTTCCTAGTGTACAGGGCGTTCCGGTTTTTTCCATACCCTTGCTGATTTTCATGGATTTTTCATTTTCCACCTTTGGCAATTTTCTATCATCATCTAGTTTAATGAATGATGTCACTGTCAAATCATCAATCATATTTGGCTTGTTCAATCGATAACCTGTGTTATCTTCCTTCCTAGACGATTTTCCATACTTTTTCCTTGAATCGGCTTCCTCGAAACCTAGTGTCTCAAACACTTTACTATCTTCGGACATTTCCATTTGATTCGAGCCGGCTGGACTCATTTCATGGCGTGAAAATCCATTTTTGATTACTCGGCAATTCGTTTTGGGCGTGCACTCCCTCGATAAATTTAGCTTTTCGTCAAAAGTTAATCCCATCCAATGTTTTATCATTTTGGTCATGTCTTCAAACCTTTTTCCCATTTCGTCCAAACTTTTTAGCCAATTACTATGTTCGTTCTCTTTTTCTATTTTAATTTACATCTTTCGTATATCTTTTTTTTTCTTATTTCCTTCCAACTTTTCCTTTTTCTTCTCAATTACCCCAAATTCGGATATCGGTTTCTATTTGATTGATTGATGAATCTACGTCCTTGTTCGTTCATTCTTCCCTGAGTTAGAAATCTATTTTCCATTGAATAGTTAGAAAACCTTTTTCTTGGTTTCTTTATTTTTCTAAATTTTCTAAATCTGTTTCCTTTAGCATAGTCGGAAAACCATGGTCCTGATTCACTTAATATCTCATTTCGAAAGCTATTTCTATTTGGACATCTATATGAGAGGTGACCAAATTCTTCGCAATGATAACATACACAATTTTTCTTCTTACAATTTGATTCTTCATGACCCTTACGATTGCAATGTGTACACACTATTTTATTCGTATTGAAATGTCTAAAATTCATATTAGTTTGAGCTGTTAGTGTCTCAATTAATTCTTCCTTCTCTGCTAATTGTATGGCTTCTTTTAAACTGACAGGACTGGCAGATAAAACTTTTTTCCTTACAGGATCTAGCAATCCCATACAAAATTGCACAAGCGTATCTTGTTCAAATTTTTGCTTTAATACATCATCAACCCTATTAATTCCTGTAAATTTTCGTAATTTCGCTGCGGATGCTCTCAATCTTATGGAAAAATTTCTAACTGATTCACTATTTTTCTGATAACAATTCAAAAATTCTTTTTTCTTCTCCAGGTAATTTCAATCTGCTAAACTGCTGCAATAATTCCTTTTAAATTCAGGCCAATTTATTGTATTTTTTAATTTTCATCTGTATCTATAAATAATCTGGCGATTCCTGTCAATTTTAATCTAACTATGGAACTTATTTGACTGTCTGTCCATCTTGCTACAGCTGCCAAATACTCAATTTCACGAATAAAATCTTTGATATCTGTAGTACCATTAAAAGAAGGTAAATTATCCACACTGATAATAATGGTAGGTTCATAGTTGATCCTACCAGTCCACGGCACTGTTGTCGGAGTTTCCATGATTTAATAATTTCAATAAAAATCCCCATTGAATAGAAAAAATTCACTTTCCTTTCCGAATACTTTCTGAGATCAGCCTTGTATAAACGATATATATGTTTTTGATTTTCCACTCGTCAAACTCTCTGTATTGATATTACTTTCAAAATGCTTTTCTTATTATTTTTTTCCAATTTTTCAATACTTTTCTGACCTTATTTGTTACCAAAGGTTTATCTTTTGCTGAATATTTCTACAATTTCATTCCTTTTAGCATTCCACAAACAATATTAAAAAAAAAAATTTTTTTTAAATTTAAACAATTTTTTACTATATTTTCATTCTTATTTGCGTCGAGTAAATTTTGAGTTTGACATCTTTCGCGAAAATCAACATATAAACGTTATTTTCCTGTAAATACACCTCGACACCTGACACCAAATATCATAGCTGCTTTTTATAACCATACTGAGTGTTATCTGTCTATTGACCAATAACGGAACAATTTCCCAGAGCGGCTTGAGATCTTGTTTCTCCCAGTATGTAATGAAGCGAGGGAACTTAATTTGACAGTACAAAGACCAATCTCAAATCGTTTCGAAATAATAATACAATTAGGACTTGTAATAATATATATATGTATTTTCTAAAATTTAAAAACAACTATTGATACACCTGGTATATTTTACTGAGAAAATGTATAGAAAGTCAAAATGAGATTGAATATTCAATAATTTAAAATGAGAAACAATATGTGCTGACAATTAAATTAACTGTTCTTCAGTTATTTTAAACAATTGATAATAATTTTACTTTTGTTGAATCAATAATTTCTTCTACTATGAAATCAATAATGGAATATTTTCTTATAACACTATACATAATACCTTGCCAAAAAACAGTTTATTTCTTACCTCCAAAGTGATGCACAATATTTAAATTGAGACTTAATTATTCCGTTTTATTTCCGAATTATATTACGCGTACACTTGTTGCAATATGATTATTTAGCTTCTTGATAAATATTAATTCCATTCATTTAGTTATTACTGAGATGATTTCTGATGAGTTACACTTTCACAATGATTCTGCATATGGTTGATTAATTTGCTACTTCAGATAAACTCTACGCTTATTTCGCTAGGAATTGCTAATTGAAAATAAACTTTACTTTTATTTGCTTCATAATGAAGCTGAACTAGCTTGGTACTGACTGACTAGATCGACGACTGGATTCTGAATGAAGAGAGGAGTTCTATGGAGAATCTTATATATATAGTGTTGGTATTCAAACGATGCCGCCCGCAAGCAATAAAATATAATTAATGAGTCGGCAAGTTGCCTCGTTTGAGTTGACACGCCGCCATGATATATCACCAAGCCTATTATCGCTTCAAAAAGACCGCGGGTCATTCATCTGTCCCGGCGTACTATTAGTTATGAATGTCTGAAAATAAGGTTGGAATTTCGATTGAGGTGCCGACACAAATGATAGGGGAAGTGTCCGCCTTTGAAATCGAACGAAAATTGATTTATTATATTGGCATTCTTCAGTTTCAGTTTACATATGGCTATATTTAAAATACTTGATAAGGAGTGCTCATAACACTTTGACGCTATTACATAATTTGGGCATTCAAAAGGTTCTTCAGATCTTAGCCAATGCTCTGTTAGGAAAACAAAGTTTGGAAAATGTTGTTGCTCAAGAAAAATATAAAGTGCCTTTCCCTTATTACGTACAGATTGGATGTTTAACAATAACAATGATGCTCTTTTGTGAACGCTACAATCTTCAGCTGTACCAGGATTTTTTTATTTGTTTAGTCCTCTGGTGGTATGGTTGTTCGTGGTGTCGCCTGTTCTAAAATAGAGGAAGTCAATCCTTGTGTTCCCAAAAGTTTTTTGGGGCCGTCTTTGTTGTCCTGAAGTATATCTGTTTTTCCAAGGTTTTCCTGTTTTTCTCTTCTTTGACTTAAGTCATTGATTCTCTTCATTATTTCCCCGCTCAAGTAGCGAGCTACAACTGCCTTCAGCCCATAGCCACCTCGTGTGTAATTTGAGCGCCTTATTAGGTTATTGCATTCTAGAAAGTTGATATTGTGAGATTTAAAGATGTGTAGTTTTTTGTGGAAATGTATGTTATTTTCGTATATCCTTTGATTTATGCTGATATCGTATCTGTATGGCTCTGAAATAATAATCATTTGTGTGTGTTGTGTTTCTTCAACATAATTATCTAATATATTATTATTTGTTTTATTAAGCCATAGCACTATGTTATCATTTCTGGAGAAGTATTTTGTATTCGTGATAGCAGTATGAATCAGCTCTTCATCACTCGCTCCCGGTTTCCTGATTGACTGAACCAAGTATTCTCGGATTTGTGCTAGATGATTTATCATTCCCCTTCCATGATATCCTGACAAGAATAAAATCCTATTTTTTTAAGTGTCCGCTTGTAAGGATTCTTCAAAATATAGGTTTTTTTGTTTTTATGTTTTTCCTTTTCCACTAGGTTATGATCAAGGTTTGGTTGTTTAGAGATATCGCCTTTTTTTTCTACTAGCTTCATATTATTATGGTCCTGTTTCAAGCAAGCATAATCGCATTTCAATTTTTTCAAATTTTCAATATAGCCTTCTTTTCATGGGTCATTGTTTCAAATGAAATCAACATGTTCTTATTTATAGCACTGAGGTCTGCTATATCATGTTTATATCTGTTCAAGTCAACTCTCAATTCTTCTATTTCTTCCTGTAATTCAGTATTTTTTTGAATAAGATTTGTGATATCACTTTTTTGTTCTGAGATAATTCCGTTTTGTTCATTAAGTTTAGTAATGTAATTTTGTTCCACACTAGCAACTTCATCTTCAAAGTCCATTGATGTTCTCCTTAGTTTATGAATAAATTTATCTCTTTCTCCATTGTCTTTTTTTAGTTTCGCTATATCTTCCCATAGTTCCTTGGCCAGGTCGCCTTTTTGTCTTTCTGTTATTTCCAACTGTGCTTCCTTTTCCGTTTTTTTTGTAATTTCTCACTATTTCATGGTTGATGCACTTTTCTTTATCAGTACATATAAAACTCACAATAAAATTCAACTTTTTTACCACTTAATTCTTGTAAACATTCGGGAGCAGATATATGATGAACATTCACTTATCAAAAACACTTAACACTTCATCACATCACATCATTTTTGAAATACCATTTGATGCTTTTGTATAGAACAATTGCAAATTTCATGGAACTTGACTAGACAGTGCTCTGTTAACTGATATTGAGCATGAAGTGAGTGAGGAACAAGTAACTGAGTCCACATGGACTCTCAGACAAATATTTGACCTTTTGCGGCTTGCTTTGCAACCAAGCTGGTAGTTGAAACACAATTTCTTTTTATTTCCTGAAAAAAACAAAAGACTTGCCGCAGGAGTCTTAAAAATTCATGTAGACTTTGAAGAAATTAATTTAAATTTTCTGTTCTAGAATGTTTGTACATTCTGGGAAAAACTTTACCCCTGCTCATGATAGAAAACCAAAGCTGTATAGTGGAATTGGTTGACTCTCTTGTTCAAGTGCCAGGAGCAGTAGCAAATCAGTTACTTGATGCACTTATACCATTGACAAAAGTATCACCTACCATCAGAGATCATCTCATTATTCTTTTGAGAAAAGCACTTTATTCCAGGTAAGAATATTTTGGTTGATTATTTTTTATTCTATTTGTATTTTTAATATCTTACTTGTAATTGTTTCGATTATTTTAATAACATTCTATTTTTTTTACTTTTATAGTTTTTTTTTTTTTTATGATTGAACTCCAGATTAATAACATTTACAATATTATCACAATTGACAATGTTATAATTTACAATTCGATGTAGTTCGATTTTGTATAAAAATAATCGATTGAAAATCGATTACCTAACATACTATCACGTAGATATGAAGGATATCTGTAAGTGCATTATTGTCAGAGAAAGAAAAATATATATATATAGATGTATATATATTAGGGTGTTTTTTTTACAACTAGTTTTTTGTTTTTTGCTCCCAACCAAAAATTTTGTTGGGTCCAAAAAAAACTCCCTGAAAATTTGAGTTTTTAATATTAACATTTACTACTTTCCCAGAGCGTGGAAAGTTTTCCCATTTAAAACTTATTATTATTAACTTATATATTTCTTGTCGTGCTTTATATCTCGAGAAATATCAATCTTAGCGATTAATTTTATAGGACTTTTTTGTAGGAAATAAAATTTCCTACAAGTTTGTCATTTAATTTTTTTTTCATAAGTCCAGACATATATGAAGTAAGGTCAATTTTTTTTTTACAAAAATTGGATTTATTGACTTTACAATCTTACAGGTGTAGATTACAGCTACGTTGCAATATGCCCTTTTGTAGAGCATGTAATCCTGAGTAAATCGCGCTTTAGTATGATATGATAGCATGAAATGCTGCTGAGTTATAGATATTTGAAAAAAACAACAAAGTTTACATGTATTTTGAGAGGGAAATCTTTCCACGCTCTGGGAAAGTACTTAATGTTAATATTTATTAAGAGCTCAAATTTTCAGGGAATTTCCAACAAAATTTTCGGTTGGGAGCAAAAAACAAAAAAAATTGTCGTAAAAAAACACCCTAATATATATATATATATATATATATATATGTATATATATATATATAATTAGTCCAGTCATTTAGTATTTTTACTTGGAAAGTTTTCCGGAAGTTTTGAAAATTGGTTAATGTATAGATTTTGATATGCTCTTTCCAAATTTCAACTTTGCCACCTCGTATGTTTGCCGCTCGCGCCGCCATATTGAAAAAATGGCGCCCAAAAGCAGTTTTTTGATAATAACTCCTTTCCGACGCATTTTACAGGAAAAACATATCTATACAAAATAAAAGTAGAGGAAATTTCCTACAATTTTTTTATCGTGGTATCCCCAGTAGGCCTAATCCACATCTGACTCACTATTTAAATATTTAGTTCAATTTCCGTCGCTTCATTCTTGTTGACGGACCAGGTGTTGGGTTTTCATCGTCTTCAATACCGATTGAAATATCGAAGACGGAAGTTTCTTCGGCATCATCGACGATGGGATCATCAGTTTCATCGTGGTCCTCTTCGTTCACGATTTCATCGTTTATTTGCTCGAGAATAGTGTCCGTTTCTTCTTCTTCAATGTCGTGTTGTGACGGAAATTGCGAATTATCGCAAGAACCACCACAGTTCGTGCACACAACGGAGCACTTTAGTCCTGCTTTTCTGCATCCGCAAGCTTTTTGACAACCTTTCTTGCATTTGCAAGAAATAAGTTTCAGTAAGCTTTCCGGAGCAGGGGGATCGAATGTAGTAACAGGAATGAGCCCGTTCTTGTCTTTTTTCCATCCCCATTGTTCTGCATTTTGTTCGTTTCCATACCATTGCTGAATTTGGTGATAAGTTCGAAACGAATGTTGTCGTGCTGCTGCTTCTGTTGGTGGTAGCGACGCAATATTAAATTTTCTCTTATATGCTGATGCTGTGAAGCATGCATATCTATATTTATTTAGAGATGTACTTTTCCGACTTTTCACATCGCTGTAGCTGTATAATGCGATGAGGAAACGTTCTCCAGCTTTAGCAATGACTTCTGGATCAGCATTTGGATTTTTGAATACTTCGATAACCTCGTTTAAATCTGGGTTTTTTTGAAGTACTTTAATAAATTTCATTTTTCCTTGATAAAATAATGCTGATGTGGTATCACAACCACTAAAGGCATGTAAAAATGCAATATGATTTGCGGCTGTTTCATCTTTTATACTGTTTATGGAGTATATTTGTCGTGAAATTTTTCCTTTTCCTGGTTTGAGGATGTATATATTTGGATGCGTTGATAGCGCCGTCAAAAGAACGAGAAGATCTATATCTTCACCGACAACTACAACGAAATCAAATGCCGATGAGAAGTTTATTGCGGTATTAATTATTAACGTATCCGCATCTTCGGTAGCTTGTTTAACCACGAAGTGTTCAGCTTCAAATTTTATCTTCAACATTTCGATGAGGCGGTTCTTGTTTGCATCGTTACCCAGGAATTTACTTTGTGACACAGTTGGCGTCATTGTTTCTTCAAAAAGTATGTCTACTGAAGCAGTTTTTCGTGATCGTCGGGATCGTTCTACATATTTGGTACTACGGGCTGCTACATCTTCTGGATATCCGTCAAATACTATAATGGCATTGGAGGTATAGTGCGATCGGACGTAAGTAATGTATTTATTGCAAATAGATGAAAACGATTCGCCCTGTTGCCAAACGACTCGGTGTAATAAGTATCCTCCATCGATGATGTATATCGTATTTTCAAAATTGATATCGCCAGAATGTTGTTCAAATGCCTGATACATCGTGGATTTAATACATTTGCGCATGCCCTCATCATTGAAAAGGGATAACGGAAATGGAGCAAGTTCGTACGCAAGAAAATGTTCAAGTTCTTCTTCAGAATCTTTAGCGATGCACATTCTTTGGAAAATTAACAAAGGATTAATCGGGACAAACTCGTTTTCTATCCGAATACCTGTATTCATAACACCAAGTGATTTTACTCTGTCATTACGTTTAAATTTTACGGTATAGAAATCACTGCCAATGATTTTAGAAATGCCAGCACTACCAACTTCTTGAGACATATGACAGTTAACTTTTTTGTCTCTGATAATTCCAGTGCTTATTGACATGATTTCCTTCAATTCTGGAAAAGGTGGATGATTGGACAACCAATGCACCAATTTTTTGACGTCATCATTGTCACGTTTAACCCGTGAAGTTCTTATTTCGACATGCTGCTCGGAACTGGAAAAAGCTATACCGCAAAATTTCTCAACTTCGTCACAAATATTGTATAGAAATGCCATTCCTAACGTCCACTTGGATAGCACGCTTTCCTTGACTCCTCGACCATGAGTAAGCCCACCAAGACATTTCATCGTCCTCATTAACGACTGCTCAATTGTCATATCTGACCACGTACCACACCAAAATTTGTCAGAACTTCTAATTGTGAAATACCCTTTCCGACAGCACATCGTCCTCATAAAAATCAAGATTTAGCATATAAGAAATGACCACTGGCATAAAAATAAGGTATCATTTTCTGCACAGTGTCAAGATGTAAAATAGTTCATATTCTTCAGCTGTCATTCTTTGCTTCAAATGAAGCATGTCTTGCAAATATAAATGACAAGATTTAGCATATAAGAAATGACCACTGGCATAAAAATAAGGTATCATTTTCTGCACAGTGTCAAGATGTAAATTCCAGTTGCTCATTCTCTCTGCTGCAATGAATTGTTTTAGAAGTGTAACCATCCGAAAATATTGCACCCATAATTTCGCTGTAGCACCACGTTGTTCAAGTTTAATCAATTCATTCGCAAATTTATCAGCAAGTTCTTTGCAACATTCTTCCTGGTCCGCCTCAAGTACCACTGACCTGTCGAAATTATATAAAATTCTATCTAATTCTGCACTGAGATCAGGTGTCAAATTGATAAATTGTAGGACAATTTTAGCAATAGCAAGATGAGTCAGTATATGCGCTCTTACTGCGCGTGAATACGCATGTCCTACCATAATTTTTCAATTGAATTCAGTGCATAAATAGTGTTAAAGAGCTCTTTTAATCCACTTCCGTTCATTATGTATCCGATAGATCCCATGAACGACATTAACAAATGGAATCCACCTAGTCTTATGACAGTATTATTCAATTTGGAATTCTCATCATATGAAGAAATGATTTCCCGCGCCTTAAAATATAAGGGCTGGTCAAAAGTGATAGAACAAGTATGCTGATGTAATGACTCACATTTTTCACAAGCAAATAACAGAGCAGTTAAAATTGTGTCATAATCACTCGGTGGAGCATTAATAAAGGGTAAGCACCCAATAAATGATTTTTCGAAGAGCAGTTCTGCTGTCGCTTGTTCCATGAATCCACTCCATCCAGGTATGTTAGGCAGGTCAACCGATTTTCCATATAGCCATAATAAATCGGAAACTGATGGTATAATCTCCTTCGCTACCGCACGAATGCTACCAAGATCTTGAATCTTTATTGTTTTCAAGTCCGTATCGTTTTTCTTCATAAATGTTTTAAATTCAATGGCACCAAAAGTACCTACAACTTTTGCAGACGGCATTTGCTTTAATCGTTCAATATTTTGGTCAGGAGCAATCGCACTTTTAGGTGTTATACAATGGATACCACCCATAGCATGAGAAGTGTTGTGCCCATCTAATGTCTGCGTGTTGAAATCGGCGTTATCGAAAACAAACTGTGAAAACGATTGATCATCGATATTCAATGGCGAGCGCATTATAGATGAAACTTCGAACAGCATTGCTTCAGTGTAAGAAGATCAAAATCCGAGAGATGATAAAGTATCTATCAATCGTCGAGATCCATATTTTTGAAATAAAAATACTGCTACTCCAACCTGAACCGATGATATAAAAGATTTTGGCCTTACTGCGGCAATAATAGAATGTGCGAGAGCAATGCTTTTTTTCTTCCATTTGTCAAGTGACGCTCGTTTATTTTTTGAAATTATACCATCCAGAAAAACTCGCAAAGTTTCAGGGATATCTGACTCGACATCTTGAAAAAAATTGTCTGATGGAGGATAATGATTTGTCTCGTATACCTTAGACCGAATATCTTCTGTAACAATTATTGCTGCTGCCTTTACAATACGCTTACGTTCTTCTAATTTGTTGTCACTTTTTTCATTGTACCAGGCATCCGTTAATAACTTAAACCCTGTACTTCGAAAACAAACCACAGGCGCCTTATTGGCAGTGACAGCAATTAAAATATCATCACCATATTTTTTAAGCAGTTGTGCTTTCACTGTTTTTATGTGTGGACGGTAATCACCTTCAATTTTTGTCATTAGTTCGTCCAGAGAAAACTGACACTCTTCGGAATTTTCTTCGAGATATGAATAAATGGATTGCATCGCGGTATCAATCTCGCTTGCATACGGACCTCTTTTTTTTCTTTCTTCGGTCGAGGGCGTTTGATACAATTTCTTCATACACGATTTGTGATATTGTGCATCGGCTGCGACTAAGTCAGTAACCTGCTCCAGGCGTTCAACTATTGCTTGTCCCCAATCATCGTTACAAGCCCGAGCAAGTTCTGAAATACTATTTTTCATCGACAATTTACGCACACTATACACAATATTACGTTCACATAAACGGGTCTGTTTTTGTTTAGATATGAACTCTGCTGTTATCTCAGCAGCACATAAAAAGCAATGATTTTTGAATGAGAACGTTGGACGTGTAGATCGCAGTTGTACTTGAGAAGTTGTACCATCACTTCCCCTACGCAAAGCTGCAGCGATTAACTTCTCATTATTATATCGTTTTCGACACGCATCGTGAACTACTATGGATTTCAATCCCACCAAAAGTTTGTATTTATTGTCTTTTCTTTTTATACTTGACTGACGAAAAGTTTCCAATGCTTTTTCCTTCACTTCAATAACTTCACTTTCTTGCAGTATATCACCACAAATAAAGCAGTTTACTTCATTAGAAGCCATGGCTCTATAAATGCAAACGACACTGTGAAATGATAAACGTATACTGATGACTCAGACTAAATATTTCTATTGAGCTCAGCTGGGTCCAGATGTTTCTTAGAAGGGGAAGAAGGGGCTTGACACAGAAGGGACGCATTCCTTTATACCTGCGGAGACATGACAGACTATAGTTAGCTGGGTTTTCATTCTATGGAACAATATTTAACCTTCGTATAATTTTTATAATTTACAAATCACAATATGAGCAGTTTAAAGTAAATAATACACGTTGGTGTGGATGTATAATGGTTTACTACTATTGATTTTAGGGAAAAAAAGATTATGACATAAATTGTAGGAAATTTCCTCTACTTTTATTTTGTATAGATATGTTTTTCCTGTAAAATGCGCCGGAAAGGAGTTATTATCAAAAAACTGATTTTGGGCGCCATTTTTTCAATATGGCGGTGCGAGCGGCAAACATACGAGGTGGCAAAGTTGAAATTTGGAAAGAGCATATCAAAATCTATAAAATTGCCAATTTTCAAAACTCCCGGAAAACTTTCCAGGTAACCTCTATTTTTTCGACCAAATGATTGTACTATTAGTTATTGAGACTAAGGTTTATTTTATTTTTTACTTTTTAGTTCCGTATTTTGTCGGTTTAATTTTTTGCTAAAAAGTTTTTTTTGTATTGATTTATTATTTATTAGACAGATTTTGCATTGAATTCTCACCCGATTATTTCAAACAGAAATGCACCTTAGGGGTGCATTTTTTTCCAACTTATTCATCATAATATTGGAATAATGTAAACATTTCTCCTATGGAAATGTGTGAAAGAAGATTCTGTTAAACTCAAGGGCTTATTGACAGGAACCGATTGAAAAGATAAAAGTACAACAAAACCATTTGATATACAGAAAAATATTACAAAATGATAAACAAGCGAAGTAGAGAATTTAACTAGTTTACATCATTATTTATTTTAATTCAATTTTGCAATGCACTTCTATCCGCAATGAGTTGATTCAGATTATTATGTACGGTAATTAAGTTGGCATCTGTCATTGCAGTGATATTTTATGAAAAATGATTTGAATCAAGTAGGTACCTACTTGTCATCGAAGATGGACAAAATTTCTGTGTTTTTTTGGACAAAGTAATAAATACAGTTCCTCAGAAAAACTTGTTCCAGAATGCAAAATTTTTCCTTTAGTGAGCTTGCAGATATGCATTTTGTTTATGGTGTGTGTCTTGGAAATTCAAGGGCTTCCTTGAGAATATATCAAGAATTATTCGCATAGGTGACAACCTAGTAAAAGGATATTCAGTTCCTTACATCGAAGGTTGAGTGAAAATGGGAAAAGATAAGAGTTCTGTAATTGGGTTATCGAGAAACATGAACATGATGCTAGATTCATTAACAAAATATTGTTCACGGATAAAACAACATTTACCAGGAAAGGTATTTTCAATCAGCGAAACGCACATGTATATGCAAAAGAGAATCCACATTAAACTATAGAACACCATTTCCAATATTCATTTGAAATAATATTCATTTAAAATAAATCCAAAGAGGATATGAAAAAGTATTCTGAATGATGTCTCATCCACTTAGTTTCAAATACTCATTATACACTTCTTCAAAAAAAAAATTCCTGTTATTTTTAGACGCTAGTTGTATGGTAAAATTAACTTTCATTTGGGGAGTATCTAAGTAAAACGCTAATGATACTTCAAATCTTGAATACTTTAGACACACGAGAAAATAAAAACAAAAAAATACAACGACTTACAAACTTATGTTAGAAATGGGGATATGGGGAAAACAAGCAATACAGGAATCATTCATTTCAACATACGCAGCATAAAAAAACATTTTGATGAACTACTCATCTATTTACAAGAGGCTCTCGACAAATTAGATGTTATCGTTCTGTCTGAAACATGGAACGTGGATTCAGCGAGTGATTTTACTATACCAAATTATACAGTTTAATACAACCGATAGAAAACAAATCAAAGCTTACGAATAGTTTATATAAAAAGTTCTATGGCGACAAGTATTGAAATAATGTCACTAACTGCTGCTCTGCTGGGTTAAAACAGTTCTTAAAGCATCCTTAACTGACCGTATCATACGTTCCCACACTCCTCCCATGTGACTTGCTGCAGGTGGGTTTCTGATCCAATGAATATGTCTTATGGAACAGAATTGCTGAATTTGGTTCGATTCAATTTCTTGCAGAGCTATCCGCATCTCTTTTTCGGCCCCGCACAAGTTTGTTCCATATCTTTTCTCCTTTCTTCTACCGATGGTTACTGTCATTGGACCAAAAGAATCCATCCCTGTCATCACGAAAGCTCTCACTTGTGGTGTTATACGGCAATCTGGCAGAAGACCCAAATTTTGAGATTCGACCCTACCATTTTTCTCCTGCACGTTACACAGGATGTTACACATTGTTTCACAGCTGATCTTGCATTTATAATCCAGAATTTCTCTCTCAAATGATTTATTATTTGTTCTCTGCCCAAATGATGATTGACTCTATGATAGTGACGTATGAGAATGCGAGTAAATTCATGTTTTGAATTAAGAATTATCGGCTGCCTCATGCAGATATCTAAATGTTTTGCTCCATCTAATCGTCTGCTCAGTTTAAGAACATTTTTCTTGTCGTCAAAAAAGAAGTTTAATTTGTAAAGACGGCTAGTTTTCTTCAGTTGTTGTTGATTTTTCAGACTGCTCAACTCTTCGGAAAAACATTTTTTTTGTGCTTGTTCTATGAGTTTCAATTCAGCATTCCTTATTTCTTCTACTGTGAGTTCTTCCGAAGTAATATGACATTTTGATAGGCCAATCTTGTTTCTTAAGACAGAGACAAATCGAATTATCCATGCTGCCGTTCTGATAAGACATAAATAATTCGAAAATCTTGTGAATTCAAAAAGTCTGTCATCTTTGTTGTCCTTTATTACCAACAAAATGTTCGTTTTCTTCTCTACTTTGGTATTTTCTTCTATTTTGACTTTCTCCTGGGGCCAGAATTCTATATCCAATTTTAAAAATTGGGGCCATTGAACCAATTCTGAAAGTTGCCTATATTCCAAAGTCCTCGAGTAGCATCGTCAGCCACATTTAAATTTGTTGGGAGGCAATGCCATTCATCTGGGTTTGACAGCTCCAAAATTTGTCCTATTCTATTGGCAACAAATGTTTTGTAGTTTTTCGGATGAGATTTGATCCAACTCAGAACAATTTTGGAATCGATCAAGAAGTATTTTTTGTTGATGATGAAATTGTGACCATTTTCTATTGTTTTTGCTAGACGGGATCCGAGCAAGGTGCTTGTAGTTCAATCTGTGTACAGTATAGTTTCAATGGAGTAATTCTTGACTTGGCCATCACTATACATGGAATTTTGAATTGTATCTTTCAGTCGAAAATATGATACAGATGCATATCCTTTTTCTCTTTCATCATTGAATTTGGGAATTTTGATATTGCTGATTTTATGGAGAGCTGCAACCCAGGATTTCCACTTTTCGAAAAGCTGTGGAGTCAGTTTATCATCCCAACCTAATTTATTGGACCAAACTTGTTGCATTGATATTCGAGCTTGAATTGTGAATGCTGCTAGGAGACCTAATGGATCATAGACAGACATTACCACTCTGATTACTTGCCTTTTAGTGGGTATGATACCTTTTAAGAGTATGTCTTTTTTTTCAAAAATGATTCAGAAAAACTCAGGTCACTTTTTGGACTCCATATCAAACCCAATGCTCTTTCAAAAGTTGTCCATTCTTCAAAATTCAGATCAACGATATTTTTTTTACCTTAATTCAGTTGGAATATGTTTCCAAACTTGAGAGGAATTGCTGATCCAACTTGTCATTTTGAAGCCTCCCCGGATATGGACGTCGATCACTTCTTTGGCCACATTGATGGCATGTTCTTCACTGTCAAAACCTTCCAAGTAATCATCCATATAGTGGTACTTCTCAATAGCTTGGGCAGCTTCATTTTGTATGAGTCTACGGACTTTTTTCACTAATTCAACGATATGTACATCCCATTTAAGATGTGTATCGATGGTAACACCTAAATACTTGATATTGTCATATTCTGTTATGAGATCAGTAGAGTTCTCAATTTTAAGATTATTGTAATTAGTTATTATAATTTGTTATTGAAAATGCTATGTTTTTGTTTTTTTTGTAATAAGTGAGAGTTTATTAAAATCCAGCCACTCTTTAACATTTTGTACACCTTCTGCGCTTTTACTTTTACACCATCCCAAGAGTCGTCTTCGAAGATCAATACAGTATCATCTGCATGTGAGATTGTAGATTTACTTATATTAAGGCTTAGTAGTGAATTTATGTATGTGATAAAGAGCCCCAATACAGTGCCCTGGGGGATGCCTAGTTGCATATTTAAAGGTTCACTTACTGAGTCTCTAATTTTTACAGTATGTTTTCTATTATTGAGGTAGTTCTTGAAAATTTCTGACACGGTTCCACGGATCCCGTAATTTTCCAATACCTCGAGGAGTCTATTATGTGGGAACGTGTCAAAAGCCTTTGCTAAATCTAAGAAGACTGCAATACATTTTTTATTTCTTTTCAAGCTGTCTTTTATTGAGTTAACAACTTCATACATTGCGTCAGAGGTACTTTTACTTTCCCTACATCCAAATTGATTTTTATGTAATATTTGATGCTTATTTAGATGATCATGGAGTCTAATCTTTAAGCATTTTTCGAAAATTTTGGAAAAATTACTTATTATGCTAATGGGTCTGTAATTAGAGATATCTGTCACATTACCATTTTTATAGATTGGGGTTATTATTGAAGTTTTAAATTTGTCTGGGACTATGCCCGTTTCAAATATTAAGTTGATTATATATAAGAGTGGGGATATAATATACGAATGTATAAGTTTTAATGTTTTAGAAGTAATCCCATCTATTCCTGGAGAAGAGTTATTTTTTAGCGAGTTAATGTGTTGGATTATTTCGTTTTCAGTAGCTGGATAGAGGAACATAGATTCAGAAATAGTTGGGTACCTATTTTTGTAGTCATTAGCAGATCTTTTGATCTGACTAGCCATTTTTAAACCAATTTCATTGAAATATTTGTTGCAATAGTTAGCCATGTCTACATCATTATTAAATCTTACATCATTCCCATCATGAATTTCTATTGTATTATTTTTTTTGCTGCTGTCGGTATTGCTTAATTCCCAGACTACTTTAAATAGTTTTCTGATATCATTTTTATTTTCGTTGACTGATTGTTTGTAATAGTTATTTTTTTCTGCGTGTATTATTTTGTTGAGTTGATTTCGGTATGATTTATATTCATTGAATAGTAATTCATTTTTACTCTTGATCGCTTTAAACTTAATTTTGTCCCTGTGTTTTATAGAATTGATAATGGCCTGTGAAATCAAAGGTTTAATTTTTTTAGAGCTTTTGATAGGTACTTCTTTTTTATTTAAATAGTGATTATATATTTCAATAAATATATCAGAAAATGTTGAATAAGCTATATTTGGGTTATTATATTCATGTATTATACTCCAGTCTTGCAGTTTTATTAGATTTAAAAATTTATTAGCATCCAGAATCTCAATAACTTTAGTTTTTTTATGTTTGGAGCAGATAAATAGTCATAGTGCAATCCTAGATATACAGGATAATGATCCGTAACATCTGCATTGATGGCGAATGACTTATATTTTAGATTGGTATATTGTAGATTTTCTTTCATAAATATATGGTCAATACAAGTTGCTGTTGTAGGTGTTACCCTCATATAAGTGTTAATAAATTATTTGAAGCCCAACGATGACATCAGAGCAAAGTAATTATTCGAAACAAGGTCTTTTTTATCCAGTATAAACTATAACTTTTTATGGAAAGAGATGCCCAGAAACGTGGAACTCAAACAACTAGCAAACATGGCGGCACATGGCATATGCACGTATACATGCACACCGGGCACACGCAGGCGCAGGAATGAAAACAAAGTATCACAATTAAGCTATGTTTAGCAGACAGAAATGATTGAGCTGACCGTTCAGAGATTTTGATTGGTTCTCACGATGTGGGTTTCCCTGCATCTAAAAAAATATCCTGGGAATGGTTCTTCGGGAAAGTGAATCTTCTGACGGCTGCTCCAGAGGGCCATATGTTTGTATTGTAAGCGTCCATACAACGTCACTAGGCAGAGATAACTTAAAATATGTGGTGGTGTTGGTTTTTTTCAGTATTTCACATGCAAATTCGATGTCAGGGGAGGTTTCACTAAGAATGTTCAGCATTTCTTCGCAAGTGACATCTGGGCCGCATCGGTACACATGAAGGTATCCAAGTTTGCGAACAGTGTTCGTATTTTGTCTTGTTCCGATAATAATCGGTTTGTTTCTATTTCCAGATCGCTGTTTATTTATTGACATTTTTTGTTGATGGGAATTCCTTGCTTGGGAAGGTCGAATATCTTGTTTTGTTTTATTTGTGGACTGAGTTGTTACCATTTCGAAATAAGCTTATTGTTGATTTAAATCTACAGCTCAAAAACGGGCAATTAGATACCTTTGCAAAGCCAAATGGAGAGATTCTTGTAAACCTCTTTTTAAAGATAAAAAAATCCTAACTCTTGTCTCAATTTTCATATTGGAGACAGTGTCTGTAATTCATAAAAATAGATTGGAATATGAAATCAACAACATCCCCTACAATACTCGCCAGAACGAAAATAGCCTAAAGCTCCCCATACCCACTTCCAACCTAGTAAAAGATTCTCTGATATATAATGGAGTGAAAATGTATAATAAAATACCAAGTGATATGAAAGAGAGAAATCTCCAGGTTTTTAGATACAAACTAAAAACTTTACTTAGTGATAAGGCCTACTACAGCTTGATTGAATTCTATGATGATACACTTAGTTAATGTTTACAATTGTTCATATTGTTAATTTTGTTCAAACTTTTTAATGTTTTTGTGAAAGTATTTAATTAAGTCTCACCATTTGTTTTTATATTTGTTTTTATCCTGTGACGTGGTTATCAATTTTTGACAGTGACTTATGTTCATTCGCATACTGTGAATTTTTATTTATGTGTTTGTCAACAAGATTTTTTCTTATGTACAATAAACATATATTCTCTCTCTCTCTCTACGTCAGCAGTGTTCGAAGATATCGAAATAAGATTAACGACTTTTTCAACGGATGGCTGAGTATTGTTGATACTGGTGTTATCGTGAAGAAAATTGCATTTTTCTTTCAGTAATAGTATGGGTTCTTCTTGTTCCTGTGTTATTCTAGATGAAACGTCAATTTTTCTCCGTTTGACAACTACTTTGCGCACTTCCTCAACTGAAAATGATAGGTTATTAGTTCGGATCCAATGATTCATTTTTTATTTTGTTTTCCGGTCTGTAAAAAATGTCGTTAGTGTAGCTCAAAAGTTCTAGGTGCAACCGTTGGATTTTTTCGTTTTTTATTTTATTCTTTTGGTTTTATAAAACACGAACAATACACAGAGCGCTGGTCTGTAATTATTTGGAAATGGCGCCTCATCAAATAATGTCTCCATTTTGTTAAGGCACCCAGTATAGTGTATGCTTCTTTTTCCAAAGCTGAATGTTTCCTTTCACTATCATTGATTTATTGTGAAAATAAGGCTACTGGGCGGCCAGATTGTGAAAGAACGGCAGAAATCGAGAAATCGGAAGCATCCATTTGCACCAAAAATTGTTCTTTGTCGTCGATTGTGTTTACTACCGATTTTAATATCTCGATTTTTTCAAAAACGCATTTTGCCATTGATGAATTTTTCATATACTTCCTGTTAGTATAGAAATTGCAGGTCCGATATAAATAAATATTAAACCTACACAGAAGTTATCTTCTTCTTCTTCTTCGCACAAGGTGGGCTGGTTCCGAAAAACCCCGTACACGTAGGCCTCTCTATTTGGGCCCATTGTGCGCCCACTTGTTCTGAGAAAATCAGCTGGGCATGCCGATTTCTTTGACAAAATTCAGCAACTTCCTCAGCTGAATCTCCTTGACGTCCTCTGGGTTCAGAATTATGCTCCCAAGGTTGAGCATGTGCCTGCTCGCAGTTCGTTCCCTCTGGTGCACCAAGGCTGGGCACTCAGTGAGGATGTGCGACGATGTCTCGTCATCTTCCAGGCACCATCTGCATAGGGGATCATCTGTGATCCCGATGAGCTCCATGTGCCTGTTCAGGTGATTATGTCCCGTTAGGAGCCCAGTCACAGTCTTGATGTCCCGTCTGTTAAGTGACGAAGTGGCGAGCGCATTATAGCCGAAACTTCGAACAGCATTGCTTCAGTGTAAGAAGAGCAAAATCCGAGAGATGATAAAGTATCTATCAATCGTCGAGATCCATATTTTTGAAATAAAAATACTGCTACTCCAACCTGAACCGATGATATAAAAGATTTCGGCCTTACTGCGGCAATAATAGAATGTGCGAGAGCAATGCTTTTTTTCTTCCATTTGTCAAGTGACGCTCGTTTATTTTTTGAAATTATACCATCCAGAAAAACTCGCAAAGTTTCAGGGATATCTGACTCGACATCTTGAAAAAAATTGTCTGATGGAGGATAATGATTTGTCTCGTACACCTTAGACCGAATATCTTCTGTAACAATTATTGCTGCTGCCTTTACAATACGCTTACGTTCTTCTAATTTGTTGTCACTTTTTTCATTGTACCAGGCATCCGTTAATAACTTAAACCCTGTACTTCGAAAACAAACCACAGGCGCCTTATTGGCAGTGACAGCAATTAAAATATCATCACCATATTTTTTAAGCAGTTGTGCTTTCGCTGTTTTTATGTGTGGACGGTAATCACCTTCAATTTTTGTCATTAGTTCGTCCAGAGAAAACTGACACTCTTCGGAATTTTCTTCGAGATATGAATAAATGGATTGCATCGCGGTATCAATCTCGCTTGCATACGGACCTCTTTTTTTTCTTTCTTCGGTCGAGGGCGTTTGATACAATTTCTTCATACACGAATTGTGATATTGTGCATCGGCTGCGACTAAGTCAGTAACCTGCTCCAGGCGTTCAACTATTGCTTGTCCCCAATCATCGTTACAAGCCCGAGCAAGTTCTGAAATACTATTTTTCATCGACAATTTACGCACACTATACACAATATTACGTTCACATAAACGCGTCTGTTTTTGTTTAGATAGGAACTCTGCTGTTATCTCAGCAGCACATAAAAAGCAATGATTTTTGAATGAGAACGTTGGACGTGTAGATCGCAGTTGTACTTGAGAAGTTGTACCATCACTTCCCCTACGCAAAGCTGCAGCGATTAACTTCTCATTATTATATCGTTTTCGACACGCATCGTGAACTACTATGGATTTCAATCCCACCAAAAGTTTGTATTTATTGTCTTTTCTTTTTATACTTGACTGACGAAAAGTTTCCAATCCTTTTTCCTTCACTTCAATAACTTCACTTTCTTGCAGTATATCATAACAAATTATCACTAAATGTCAAAAAAACTACATATATTGCATTTTCACTAACGAATTCCAATAGGCCCAACTACAGTACCCTTCAAATTCCCAGTACCAACTTTGAAGTAAAAGAATCGGAAGCCACTAAATATCTTGGAATAACTATAGATAAAAATCTCAAATGGAATCAACATATTACCCATCTAACTAACAGATTACGAAGACTTATATATAAATTCTATGAACTCAGAAAAATTTTAAATAAAAAGCTTCTTTTGATGGTTTATAAAGCACTAGTAGAATCAATCATAAAATATGGTATTTTGGTCTGGGGAGGGCTTTATAGCAATGCATTGAGTCCTCTCAATGTTATACAAAATTATCTATTAAAAATAATCTTTCACAAAGGCAAATTATACCCAACTGAAAATTTATATAAAAACTCCGATACTCCTAATGTCAGGATGATTTATTTTCATAGTAATTGTACCTTTTTATATAAACACCAGGAAATGAAAACTTTTGTCTCTCACATGTACAATACCAGACAAGTTACAAGTAAACAATTATCAGTGCCATTCTATCGCAAAGACTCTAATCAGAGATTTACAAGATGTCTTGCTCCAAAAATATTCAATATTTTGCCACCAGAAATAAGAAACATAGGTAACTATAAACTGTTTTCGGAAAAATGTAAGATCCATATCATAAAAAACTACTCACAATACTCAAGCATTATTTAAGGATAACCTTCTACTTTAATTGACTCTCTACTACTTTATATATTACATATTGTTTCACCAGCCCCACAGCACTATTCTATTGTAATAACACAGGTATTTTGACTTTTAGGTATTTTGACTTTTAGATTAGATAGTAATAATACACTAAACTGCAATATCAACTATTTCAATAATTATTATTTTTAGTATGCACATACAGGTCCTACTAAGACCTAGGTGCTTATATGTATATAAAACCATGATATATTTACTACTTATTTGTATTACCAATGTATCTTTATTTTGTAAATCACTCAATAAATCACTTATCATCACCACAAATAAAGCAGTTTACTTCATTAGAAGCCATGGCTCTATAAATGCAAACGACACTGTGAAATGATAAACGTATACTGATGACTCGGACTAAATATTTCTATTGAGCTCAGCTGGGTCCAGATGTTTCTTAGAAGGGGAAGAAGGGGCTTGACACAGAAGGGACGCATTCCTTTATACCTGCGGAGACATGACAGACTATAGTTAGCTGGGTTTTCATTCTATGGAACAATATTTAACCTTCGTATAATTTTTATAATTTACAAATCACAATATGAGCAGTTTAAAGTAAATAATACACGTTGGTGTGGATGTATAATGGTTTACTACTATTGATTTTAGGGAAAAAAAGATTATGACATAAATTGTAGGAAATTTCCTCTACTTTTATTTTGTATAGATATGTTTTTCCTGTAAAATGCGCCGGAAAGGAGTTATTATCAAAAAACTGATTTTGGGCGCCATTTTTTCAATATGGCGGTGCGAGCGGCAAACATACGAGGTGGCAAAGTTGAAATTTGGAAAGAGCATATCAAAATCTATAAAATTGCCAATTTTCAAAACTCCCGGAAAACTTTCCAGGTAACCTCTATTTTTTCGACCAAATGATTGTACTATTAGTTATTGAGACTAAGGTTTATTTTATTTTTTACTTTTTAGTTCCGTATTTTGTCGGTTTAATTTTTTGCTAAAAAGTTTTTTTTGTATTGATTTATTATTTATTAGACAGATTTTGCATTGAATTCTCACCCGATTATTTCAAACAGAAATGCACCTTAGGGGTGCATTTTTTTCCAACTTATTCATCATAATATTGGAATAATGTAAACATTTCTCCTATGGAAATGTGTGAAAGAAGATTCTGTTGAACTCAAGGGCTTATTGAAAGGAACCGATTGAAAAGATAAAAGTACAACAAAACCATTTGATATACAGAAAAATATTACAAAATGATAAACAAGTGAAGTAGAGAATTTAACTAGTTTACATCATTATTTATTTTAATTCAATTTTGCAATGCACTTCTATCCGCAATGAGTTGATTCAGATTATTATGTACGGTAATTAAGTTGGCATTTGTCATTGCAGTGATATTTTATGAAAAATGATTTGAATCAAGTAGGTACCTACTTGTCATCGAAGATGGACAAAATTTTTGTGTTTTTTTGGACAAAGTAATAAATACAGTTCCTCAGAAAAACTTGTTCCAGAATGCAAAATTTTTCCTTTAGTGAGCTTGCAGATATGCATTTTGTTTATGGTGTGTGTCTTGGAAATTCAAGGGCTTCCTTGAGAATATATCAAGAATTATATTCGCATAGGTGACAACCTAGTAAAAGGATATTCAGTTCCTTACATCGAAGGTTGAGTGAAAATGGGAAAAGATAAGAGTTCTGTAATTGGGTTATCGAGAAACATGAACATGATGCTAGATTCATTAACAAAATATTGTTCACGGATAAAACAACATTTACCAGGAAAGGTATTTTCAATCAGCGAAACGCACATGTATATGCAAAAGAGAATCCACATTAAACTATAGAACACCATTTCCAATATTCATTTGAAATAATATTCATTTAAAATAAATCCAAAGAGGATATGAAAAAGTACTCTGGATGATGTCTCATCCACTTAGTTTCAAATACTCATTATACACTTCTTCAAAAAAAAAATTCCTGTTATTTTTAGACGCTAGTTGTATGGTAAAATTAACTTTCATTTGGGGAGTATCTAAGTAAAACGCTAATGATACTTCAAATCTTGAATACTTTAGACACACGAGAAAATAAAAACAAAAAAATACAACGACTTACAAACTTATGTTAGAAATGGGGATATGGGGAAAACAAGCAATACAGGAATCATTCATTTCAACATACGCAGCATAAAAAAACATTTTGATGAACTACTCATCTATTTACAAGAGGCTCTCGACAAATTAGATGTTATCGTTCTGTCTGAAACATGGAACGTGGATTCAGCGAGTGATTTTACTATACCAAATTATACAGTTTAATACAACCGATAGAAAACAAATCAAAGCTTACGAATAGTTTATATAAAAAGTTCTATGGCGACAAGTATTGAAATAATGTCACTAACTGCTGCTCTGCTGGGTTAAAACAGTTCTTAAAGCATCCTTAACTGACCGTATCATACGTTCCCACACTCCTCCCATGTGACTTGCTGCAGGTGGGTTTCTGATCCAATGAATATGTCTTATGGAACAGAATTGCTGAATTTGGTTCGATTCAATTTCTTGCAGAGCTATCCGCATCTCTTTTTCGGCCCCGCACAAGTTTGTTCCATATCTTTTCTCCTTTCTTCTACCGATGGTTACTGTCATTGGACCAAAAGAATCCATCCCTGTCATCACGAAAGCTCTCACTTGTGGTGTTATACGGCAATCTGGCAGAAGACCCAAATTTTGAGATTCGACCCTACCATTTTTTCTCCTGCACGTTACACAGGATGTTACACATTTTTTCACAGCTGATCTTGCATTTATAATCCAGAATTTCTCTCTCAAATGATTTATTATTTGTTCTCTGCCCAAATGATGATTGACTCTATGATAGTGACGTATGAGAATGCGAGTAAATTCATGTTTTGAATTAAGAATTATCGGCTGCCTCATGTAGATATCTAAATGTTTTGCTCCATCTAATCGTCTGCTCAGTTTAAGAACATTTTTCTTGTCGTCAAAAAAGAAGTTTAATTTGTACAGACGGCTAGTTTTCTTCAGTTGTTGTTGATTTTTCAGACTGCTCAACTCTTCGGGAAAACATTCTTTTTGTGCTTGTTCTATGAGTTTCAATTCAGCATTCCTTATTTCTTCTACTGTGAGTTCTTCCGAAGTAATATGACATTTTGATAGGCCAATCTTGTTTCTTAAGACAGAGACAAATCGAATTATCCATGCTGCCGTTCTGATAAGACATAAATAATTCGAAAATCTTGTGAATTCAAAAAGTCTGTCATCTTTGTTGTCCTTTACTACCAACAAAATGTTCGTTTTCTTCTCTACTTTGGTATTTTCTTCTATTTTGACTTTCTCCTGGGGCCAGAATTCTATATCCAATTTTAAAAATTGGGGCCATTGAACCAATTCTGAAAGTTGCCTATATTCCAAAGTCCTCGAGTAGCATCGTCAGCCACATTTAAATTTGTTGGGAGCCAATGCCATTCATCTGGGTTTGACAGCTCCAAAATTTGTCCTATTCTATTGGCAACAAATGTTTTGTAGTTTTTCGGATGAGATTTGATCCAACTCAGAACAATTTTGGAATCGATCAAGAAGTATTTTTTGTTGATGATGAAATTGTGACCATTTTCTATTGTTTTTGCTAGACGGGATCCGAGCAAGGCTGCTTGTAGTTCAATCTGTGGTACAGTCATAGGTTTCAATGGAGTAATTCTTGACTTGGCCATCACTAATACAATCGGAATTTTGGAATTCGTATCTTTCAGTCGAAAATATGATACAGATGCATATCCTTTTTCTCTTTCATCATTGAATTTGGGAATTTTGATATTGCTGATTTTATGGAGAGCTGCAACCCAGGATTTCCACTTTTCGAAAAGCTGTGGAGTCAGTTTATCATCCCAACCTAATTTATTGGACCAAACTTGTTGCATTGATATTCGAGCTTGAATTGTGAATGCTGCTAGGAGACCTAATGGATCATAGACAGACATTACCACTCTGATTACTTGCCTTTTAGTGGGTATGATACCTTTTAAGAGTATGTCTTTTTTTTCAAAAATGATTCAGAAAAACTCAGGTCACTTTTTGGACTCCATATCAAACCCAATGCTCTTTCAAAAGTTGTCCATTCTTCAAAATTCAGATCAACGATATTTTTTTTACCTTAATTCAGTTGGAATATGTTTCCAAACTTGAGAGGAATTGCTGATCCAACTTGTCATTTTGAAGCCTCCCCGGATATGGACGTCGATCACTTCTTTGGCCACATTGATGGCATGTTCTTCACTGTCAAAACCTTCCAAGTAATCATCCATATAGTGGTACTTCTCAATAGCTTGGGCAGCTTCATTTTGTATGAGTCTACGGACTTTTTTCACTAATTCAACGATATGTACATCCCATTTAAGATGTGTATCGATGGTAACACCTAAATACTTGATATTGTCATATTCTGTTATGAGATCAGTAGAGTTCTCAATTTTAAGATTATTGTAATTAGTTATTATAATTTGTTATTGAAAATGCTATGTGTTTTGTTTTTTTTGTAATAAGTGAGAGTTTATTAAAATCCAGCCACTCTTTAACATTTTGTACACCTTCTGTCGCTTTTACTTTTACACCATCCCAAGAGTCGTCTTCGAAGATCAATACAGTATCATCTGCATGTGAGATTGTAGATTTACTTATATTAAGGCTTAGTAGTGAATTTATGTATGTGATAAAGAGCCCCAATACAGTGCCCTGGGGGATGCCTAGTTGCGTATTTAAAGGTTCACTTACTGAGTCTCTAATTTTTACAGTATGTTTTCTATTATTGAGGTAGTTCTTGAAAAATTCTGACACGGTTCCACGGATCCCGTAATTTTCCAATACCTCGAGGAGTCTATTATGTGGGAACGTGTCAAAAGCCTTTGCTAAATCTAAGAAGACTGCAATACATTTTTTATTTCTTTTCAAGCTGTCTTTATTGAGTTAACAACTTCATACATTGCCAGAGGTACTTTTACTTTCCTAAATCCAAATTGATTTTTATGTAATATTTGATGCTTATTTAGATGATCATGGAGTCTAATCTTTAAGCATTTTTCGAAAATTTTGGGAAAATTACTTATTATGCTAATGGGTCTGTAATTAGAGATATCTGTCACATTACCATTTTTATAGATTGGGGTTATTATTGAAGTTTTAAATTTGTCTGGGACTATGCCCGTTTCAAATATTAAGTTGATTATATATATGAGTGGGGATATAATATACGAATGTATAAGTTTTAATGTTTTAGAAGTAATCCCATCTATTCCTGGAGAAGAGTTATTTTTTAGCGAGTTAATGTGTTGGATTATTTCGTTTTCAGTAGCTGGATAGAGGAACATAGATTCAGAAATAGTTGGGTACCTATTTTTGTAGTCATTAGCAGATCTTTTGATCTGACTAGCCATTTTTAAACCAATTTCATTGAAATATTTGTTGCAATTTGTTGCATGTCTACATCATTATTAAATCTTACATCATTCCCATCATGAATTTCTATTGTATGATTTTTTTGCTGCTGTCGGTATTGCTTAATTCGGAGACTACTTTAAATAGTTTTCTGATATCATTTTTATTTTCGTTGACTGATTGTTTGTAATAGTTATTTTTTGCTGCGTGTATTATTTTGTTGAGTTGATTTCGGTATGATTTATATTCATTGAATAGTAATTCATTTTTACTCTTGATCGCTTTAAACTTAATTTTGTCCCTGTGTTTTATGGAATTGATAATGGCCTTGAAATCAAAGGTTTAATTTTTTTAGAGCTTTTGATAGGTACTTCTTTTTTATTTAAAAAGTGATTATATATTTCAATAAATATATCAGAAAATGTTGAATAAGCTATATTTGGGTTATTATATTCATGTATTATACTCCAGTCTTGCAGTTTTATTAGATTTAAAAATTTATTAGCATCCAGAATCTCAATAACTTTAGTTTTTTTATGTTTGGAGCAATAGTGCAATCCTAGATATACAGGATAGTGATCCGTAACATCTGCATTGATGGCGAATGACTTATATTTTAGATTGGTATATTGTAGATTTTCTTTCATAAAGATATGGTCAATACAAGTTGCTGTTGTAGGTGTTACCCTCGTATAAGTGTTAATATATGATTTGAAGCCCAACGATGACATCAGAGCAAAGTAATTATTCGAAACAAGGTCTTTTTTATCCAGTATAAACTATAACTTTTTATGGAAAGAGATGCCCAGAAACGTGGAACTCAAACAACTAGCAAACATGGCGGCACATGGCATATGCACGTATACATGCACACGGGGCACACGCAGGCGTAGGAATGAAAACAAAGTATCACAATTAAGCTATGTTTAGCAGACAGAAATGATTGAGCTGACCGTTCAGAGATTTTGATTGGTTCTCACGATGTGGGTTTCCCTGCATCTAAAAAAATATCCTGGGAATGGTTCTTCGGGAAAGTGAATCTTCTGACGGCTGCTCCAGAGGGCCATATGTTTGTATTGTAAGCGTCCATACAACGTCACTAGGCAGAGATAACTTAAAATATGTGGTGGTGTTGGTTTTTTTCAGTATTTCACATGCAAATTCGATGTCAGGGGCGGTTTCACTAAGAATGTTCAGCATTTCTTCGCAAGTGACATCTGGGCCGCATCGGTACACATGAAGGTATCCAAGTTTGCGAACAGTGTTCGTATTTTGTCTTGTTCCGATAATAATCGGTTTGTTTCTATTTCCAGATCGCTGTTTATTTATTGACATTTTTTGTTGATGGGAATTCCTTGCTTGGGAAGGTCGAATATCTTGTTTTGTTTTATTTGTGGACTGAGTTGTTACCATTTCGAAATAAGCTTATTGTTGATTTAAATCTACAGCTCTACGTCAGCAGTGTTCGAAGATATCGAAATACGACTAACGACTTTCTCAACGGATGGCTGAGTATTGTTGATACTGGTGTTATCGTGAAGAAAATTGCATTTTTCTTTCAGTAATAGTATGGGTTCTTCTTGTTCCTGTGTTATTCTAGATGAAACGTCAATTTTTCTCCGTTTGACAACTACTTTGCGCACTTCCTCAACTGAAAATGATAGGTTATTAGTTCGGATCCAATGATTCATTTTTTATTTTGTTTTCCGGTCTGTAAAAAATGTCGTTAGTGTAGCTCAAAAGTTCTAGGTGCAACCGTTGGATTTTTTCGTTTTTTATTTTATTCTTTTGGTTTTATAAAACACGAACAATACACAGAGCGCCGGTCTGTAATTATTTGGAAATGGCGCCTCATCAAATAATGTCTCCATTTTGTTAAGGCACCCAGTATAGTGTATGCTTCTTTTTCCAAAGCTGAATGTTTCCTTTCACTATCATTGATTTATTGTGAAAATAAGGCTACTGGGCGGCCAGATTGTGAAAGAACGGCAGAAATCGAGAAATCGGAAGCATCCATTTGCACCAAAAATTGTTCTTTGTCGTCGATTGTGTTTACTACCGATTTTAATATCTCGATTTTTTCAAAAACGCATTTTGCCATTGATGAATTTTTCATATACTTCCTGTTAGTATAGAAATTGCAGGTCCGATATAAATAAATATTAAACCTACACAGAAGTTATCTTCTTCTTCTTCGCACAAGGTGGGCTGGTTCCGAAGAACCCCGTACACGTAGGCCTCTCTATCTGGGCCCATTGTGCGCCCACTTGTTCTGAGAAAATCAGCAGGGCATGCCGATTTCTTTGACAAAATTCAGCAACTTCCTCAGCTGAATCTCCTTGACGTCCTCTGGGTTCAGAATTATGCTCCCAAGGTTGATCTCCCTCTGGTGCACCAAGGCTGGGCACTCAGTGAGGATGTGCGACGATGTCTCGTCATCTTCCAGGCACCATCTGCATAGGGGATCATCTGTGATCCCGATGAGCTCCATGTGCCTGTTCAGGTGATTATGTCCCGTTAGGAGCCCAGTCACAGTCTTGATGTCCCGTCTGTTAAGTGACAGGATCTCCTTAGACATTTTTTTCCTTGGCTCCTTTATGTGGAGCTTTGATTGCCTCATGCCTGGTGCCTCTTGCCATGTTTTAAGGAACTGCTTTTGTAGCAGTTCCTCCATGTTTGAGATTGCCAGGCTGCTGGGTATTCCCAGAATGGGTTCAGGTCCGACTGGGGTCTTTCCCGATCCTATCTTGGCTAATCTGTCTGCATCCTCGTTCCCGGGGACACCTGAGTGTCCCGGGACCCATATGAGGCTGACTTTGCTTGTTTTCGATAAACTTTCTATGGCGTTTCTACACTCGGACACCAGTTTGGATACAATCCTATTTCCGCCTAACGCCATAATAGCAGCTTTGCTGTCCGAGTAGATGGCAGTAGGCCATCGACTTTTATTGTCGAGATTTTCCTGGACACAGGTGAGTATAGCATATACTTCAGCCTGGAACACTGAGGCATATTTGCCTAAAGGAACTGAGATTTCTCTCTTTGTTCCTTCTTCGTAGACCCCTGCGCCAGACAAATCTTGATCCATCTGTGTACCAGGTTGATCCTTGGTTTGGGGGTCTGTCAGGCGCATTGTCTTTCCATTCCTCCCTTGTGGGGATGGTTATATTGGGTCCTTTTCTAAAATCCAGAACAGGCGGGGTGCTGTCTCTTTCCATTAATAGGACTGGACATCCTTCCTTTGCCCTGTTCCAGATAGCTGAGTGTCCATGGTCTGCCTCAGTACCGATCCATTGGCTTGCGCCTTTGAGTCTGTATGCAGCACGCATGGCTTCATGCTCAATGACAAGGTGCAGAGGTGGTAGTCCTAGTAGAACTTCTAGAGCTCTAGTAGGCGTGGTCCTCATGGCACCTGTTATTCCCAGACAAGCCAGTCGTTGTACTTTATCAAGTTCATTTCTGGACTTGCCCTTTGTAGTACCGGTCCACCAAATGATGGATCCATACGTTAGTATCGGGCGAATGATCGCAGTGTATATCCAGTGTAGGGTTTTGGGTGTCAAGCCCCACGTGTTGCCGAAGGCTCTTCTGCATGCCCAGTAGGAGCAGGTAGCCTTCTTGGTTCGATTTTCAATCTGTTCGTTCCAGCTTGGAGTCTATGATGACTCCAAGGTGTTTGGTTGACGCTTTATACGGAAGTGGTCTTCCTGAGAGTAGTATCTCTGGAAGGGTTCCCATTTTGCGTTTCTTGGTGAAGAGTACCAAGTCCGCTTTTTCTGGGTTGACTCTCAGCCCCCCGGCAGAACACCACTGTTCTACTCTGCCAAGAGCTTTCATAATGTTTTCTCCTAGCAGGTTTACCGGTTGGTCTTGAGCCAACATGACTAAGTCATCTGCATACGCTTGTGTATATAGTCCTGACTCATTCAATTCTGTAAGAAGCTCGTTTACTACTAGGCACCATAAAAGGGGTGATAAAACTCCTCCTTGTGGACACCCCCTTGATACCTTGGCAGCTACGGTTCTCCCGTTTAATTCTGCTGTTACCACTCGTTGTGATAGCATAGCTTTGATCCACCTAATAAGGGTGGGATCGATTCCGTGCCGCGCCGCAGCGTGGCAGATAGATTCAAATGACGTATTGTCAAAAGCTCCTTCAATGTCGATGAAGACCCCCATTGCGGACTGTCCACTGGCCAGTACTCTCTCTATCCTATATACAAGGTGGTGGAGGCTGTGTCCGTGGACTTTCCTGCTTAGTAGGCATATTGTTGCTTGTGCAGTGCGTTGCACCGCAGCGATTGTTCTCTGATGTGCCGATCTACCAGCCTTTCGGGTTTTATGGAAAGGATGAGGCTGATGGCGCCTTGGCCTGGGAGTAGTCGGTTTTCCCAGGTTTTGGAATAAATACATCTTACTTGCCTCCATGCCTCTGGTATGTAGCCCGGGCCGATGATAATATCCCATACAGGGGTGCTTAGTCCCTCTTGGAGAAGAGCCGGAAATATGCCATCCTCCCCTGGTGATTTGAAAGGTGAGAAGGATTTTACAGCCCATCTTACCTCATGCGTTACCACTCTTGAGGCGACAGAAGCTATATCTAAAATATAGTCCTTATGAGAAAACCTTATGGTTAAGGAAATATCTAATAAGAAATGCATCAATATCAAATATATACGTCGCAGTCCCGTGGGCAGAACTATAGTAGCACCACACTCTTTTACTCTACAATAATTAATTTCATAGACCTTAAATCTCTCAGGCTGGCGACATCTCCTAGTCGAAATATAGGGGGTACCATTCTGAGAAGATGAAGGTTCAAATGGCAGGTGAGGACATCAAAAACAGGATCTTCCGCAACAAAAGGCTCTAGATTTTCTTTTATCAGTAGATTAATTCCCAGACCACTACAGAACTTGGCTCCTTGTTGGCTTGTCTTCATTTTGTTAAAGTGTCTATTCTGTGTGTGTGTGGTGTCTCTTTCGTCATAAAAGAGATCTGGTAAAATGTAGCGCATTTGGGATCACTTTCCAATTCCTTAGTCCGAAGACGAGAGACAATATTTGCTCATTTTTGAGAACATTGTAAAAAGTTGATATACTGCTATACCACAATGTTTGAAAGGATGTTTTCATTTTTTATATGAAAGGAATGCAAACAAGGAAAATAAAAAAAAATGCGGCAGCCTGATACAGTAGAGGAACTTATGTCGGTACAAGGGTAGGCAAATAAGAATCTAAAATACTTATCAATAATCAGAATCATATGTGAAATGTTACGATTTGTTTTTAATTAGCATTGGATTTGGCCACATATTTATCCAAAAAAGGTTATGACTTTTTGAGGTTAGTCCAATAGAAAATGTCAAGCATACATATGATGAAAGAATCTCAAAATGTCATAATAAATACATCATGCCAGTTTCAACCAATATAAGTTGTTGATTTTATTGAATACTGTAATATTTTGACTTGGTGCGAATTTACACGATCCAATAAAATGGATCAATAAATTGAACAATAAAATTGACCAATATGGGTTATATTTACACCTGACAATTTATTGGTCAATTTTGGCAAAAGTTTTTACTCAGGAATACCAACATACTGACAAGAAATGGTTCAACTTTAGGAAAAGTTCCGAATATTATTAAACAGCTTATTGAATTGACTCTGATCCATTCTTAAATATCGTTGGAAATGATTAGGATCTGCACTCGGGAATTTTTCGTGAACTAATGTCAAGTTTTCTTTCCCTCTTTTCTCAATCCAAGATCTAATCCACCATCTTCTACATCTCTGTCTTTTATATTCTGCAATGCACATTGCTGCAAATGTAATGCAACGTAAATTATGTTTTTTTTTCGCACAATAATTTTTCTCGCTGTTAGGGTAGGGTATGTGAAATCGCGTAAATAATAACATATAACCTGAAAATCTCTGTTCTAGCAGGCATCCAATTCATAGCCGGAAGTTACTGCAAATTGTCACTAAAAATTGATGAAAATTTAGAACCGATTCTGAACTCATCAATTTATTGGTCAAGTTCAAATTGACGACAATTTTCTGTTCACACCTATCAATAAAATTCAAGGTAACAAAATTGACCAATTTATTGGATCGTGTAAATTTGCAGTAACAAATTGTGAAACAAAACACACCTTGATTTCTCTTTGCCATTACTTCCTAATTAGTGGAGAATGTCCTGTTGAAGTTGCTTTTCACCCTGTGTTTATATATTATTTTTGTAGTAGTCCCTGAGTGAATACTAATGACACATATCTTTAATAAATCACAGCAATCCTAGATAAACATGATCACATCATTATTTTCTCATTAATTACTTTTTCAGATCAGTGGATACACGCCAGATGGCAGTAAATGGTTTTTTGAAGTTAATAATGCATTTGAAAATTTCAAATCTGACTTCCTTAAGCCAAGGAAACCAATCATCTGGATCATTTGCTTCAGGGCACTCCCTCTTCACTCAGATCTCTCTGAACAAGTCGACTCAAAATGTGGGAGCAAGTCGTTTTAGCAATGAAGCCCTCTGTTTGGAAGTTTTAAGTATTCTCAAGAGATGTTTCATGCAGCAGATGGAAGTGAGAATTCAACTCTATGAAGGTTGGAACAATATAATGTCCTAATCACGTTTTTATTGAATAGATGTTCAATATTATAAAAATTATCCTCTTCCTTGAACGTTGATGCACGGCATTTTGAAACAATAGTTTCTTACCATCAAATTCAATTTTAATTGCCATGATTACATTTTACTTTTATTTGGATATTGAGAACATATTGGGACAAGTAATCTTGGATTTTATTTTTTATTTTAGATTTCTCTTTTTACCGAAAAATTATTTCTTTCACTCAAAATATTTTTTTTTTCATTTTTAAATGAATTATTCAAAAAATATACAATTTAGCTGTTTCCTAACAATTCACTATTTAAATATTTTTTCAACCTTTTTATCTGAGTATAAATTTATATTATTGACTTTCTTAGGTCTCTATGATGCAGTTTGTATGAATCCAGAACTAGGTATTCCGGTACTAGATGTGATTTGGTTTCATTTTAGTGAATTTTATATAATGGATGAAGAACAATTACCACCACTGAACTTTGACAAAATTGTTATTCTCAAAGAAGCTCAGACAATTTTACAGGTGTATATTTTTTATTTCTTTATGTTTTTTACTGATTTCTCCTCTACAATTTTTCAGGAACCTTTGGGAAAATTAGTATTTGCTATTGGATTGATAGTAACCAAAGTATTGGAATCAGAAGAGGAAAGAGAAAACAATACAGTTGTGAAATTTAGGAATATTCTAGAATCTCTATGTCGAAGAATGTCGAATTGCGAACTCGTTCACTTTGAGCTGGTAATTTCCACATTTTCATGGGCTTATCAGGATTACTTATACTAGTTAACTAGTTTATTGCAGTACACCTTCCCTGTTGTTACAACTATTCAAAAACCTACTATAAACCATTTTCCACCTTAGGAATTCGAAAATTTGCATTGTTTTTTGTTCATCTATATAAAAAAAACCTTTACTAGCCAACAAAGAAAATAGAACAAGTATCTACAGAGTTTTCAAATTTCTCTTTCAAATCATTTTCAAAATAATTTAGAGGAGTTTTTAAAAACTTTTATTTTGAACTTTTCAGGATGATGGAACAGATTTGTTGGATATCCTACCAGAATCACAGAAAAAAATGCTTATCTTGAAAGAATCTATGGCAGTGTATGAAGCCTTGATAGGATACAAGTTGTTTTCTTGGAGTATATCTTCTGAAAATCAAGGAAAACATATCAACAGTTTATATCAAGGATACTCCAGATTGCTTGATTTTTCTAAGGTGAGTTGTGTAGTATTTATATGTATAGTCATGAACACCTAGTTGAATTATTATATACCAACAAAATTTTAAATTGACATCCGTAATTCGGAGCAAACAAAACTTCTGAAACTATAAAAGGGAATAGAAATTGGTTCAAAGAAAGTATTGTAAAGGGGTTTCTCCCCTATTATCAAACTTTGACGCTTTTCACTATTTTCGGTTTTCCTCGGGCGCCACCTTTTGGTTTATAGTGGAAAAGGCCACTTTTGCTCCGGGCAGTCTCAGTGAAGAAAGACACTCCAGGGGTCAATATAGTCGTGACACTGTAACAGGGCCAGCAAGGCAGGCTTTAATTGCCTTTAACTGGGTTTCGGACCTGGGTGGCGACTGCGCACTAGATGTTTAAATTCTACTCAAGATAGTAAATTAAAGAATACTAAAAACAGGATAAACAGGTATATTAAAAATAAAGAAATACAGGAAGGGCGGCTGACGGCGGCCTCAAGTTATCACAACAAATAAACACATGGCAAGCACTATATACAGAGAAAGCGGGGAGGGTGTTTTCAAGCAAGCGGGGTAAACTTAGCAACCAAAGCTCTTGCCGTGGGGTATCGTACGGACTCGTATGCAGAAATTACCAGCGCAGCATTGAAATGCATATGTGCCTCTTGCAATCATGCGCACACCGCATCTGTGGTACTTACAAACATTTCCTGATGTCTTTTACCAACATATTTACCAAACTCCGATCTCACTGCTTCGGCAAGGCCCGGGACGGTCGTGGACTACTTCGGTCTCTGGCTCACACTCTGGATACTAGTCGGACGCGTGACTGCTTCTACTAGGCTCGGCAAGCTACTCCAACTTTGAAATATGTCGAAACGGACCTACAGCCGGCTTCCCCCTCTTTTCCGAATACCTCTCGACCGACTTATATGCGCGCGCCGTTTTGTGGACTCTGTCGATTGCGATACAAATTATACTTTCACAGAATAATTACCCAGCTTGTAAAATCCTTCGTCCTGTGATGTCAGCTCGGTGCGTGCGTCTCTGTCTCGACTCAACTGTACTTGGTGGCTTCTATCGGATGACTGAATGTGTTCCGCTCACTGCTTGTGGAATTTTCCTAAGTGGGAATCCTCGTGATGTGACGTCAGCTCGGTAGCGTGTGCTTTTGGCTCGACTGGACTGCTGGCTGGGGCTTCTATCGGATGACTGAATTCTCTCGTCGGCGTTTGAACATAGCCCAGCTTGTTTGATAAAAATGTTTTCTCGAGAGTCGATAGCCGGCTCAGGTTATACTCGTGCGTGCTATTTTAGCTACGCCTCGCGTTATTTGCGTGATTTCCGGAAGGCGTTCAGTCTGTTTATTAGGATAGATGTAATCCACGGATTTATCACGAACACGAATGGTATTTCAAGACCTATTATTACTGTCAAGAGGATTTTAATTCCTTACAGGGAGCTTTTGGCTGATAAATATAGCGGGAAAATAGTAACTTCGTTACAGTATCAATAATCATGTTCGAGTCATCGAGACATCATCTGAAGATGGCAAATGTGATATTGCCGAAACATCGTGAAATCGAACCTTTATATATATATATATATATATACTAATATTATAAGAGATAAAATTTGTTTGTATGTAACTAAACTTTTTTTTTTAAATTCACCAGCCATCAATCAATTACTTTATTATCGAAAGAAAATTATCCCTGAGTAATATAAGCTATAATTCATTTTGATAAAAATAAGTTTTTGATTTGAAATTGTCTGAATTAAGTCGGAAGAAAAAGCGCTGCTTGGCTACTTTATCAGCATGCGCTAACCAAATGGTTGGTTATACGTGAAAATACCGGCATACAATATAAAAATAAATGTTTCTTTATTTGTCCTATATGGGTTCCTATACCATTCATCTGATTGCGATGAAACTTTGGTGAGTTGTTGTGCTCTCGCCTGCAAAGGTTTCTGAATCATTACAACCATTTTACAATGGGTAGGGCGCAAATCGTTCCAACAAATGAGTATTTCATATAGTTTAGCGGTAGTTGGTGTGTTTTCGGTGTATGAGTGCGCATGCTTGACAGAATTGAATTGAATCAAGTACAAACAGAACATTTCAGTTCATATGTGACATAACAGGTGTAGATTGTGAAATTCCAATCGCTGGTCGACATTAGGTAAAAGATATCACACGCGTTTTCTTTGAATTTGCAAGAGAATTTGTAATAGTCGTCACAAAGCATTATTATCGCTGTCAAATCAATTATGCCGCCCAAACAACAAACAATTGGTCGATTTACTCCTCAAGCACGAAAGAAAAAGGTATCATGAGCATCAAAAACAGACTAGCAACGGGAGGCAAGCCTGGAAACCGTACGCACTGCTCGAACAAACGAGCAAGGCTGTAAATCTCAAGCCTCTTCATCTAAGACACTCAAGCCATGGGAAGCAAGAGTGAAAACCGTTCGAGTGAGTGGAAACCGTTCGAGTACGCAATGCTCGATCCAGTCAAACACTGTATGCTGATTTATGTTATGCATTTGGGAGTAGGTTAAACTTATATGCCGGTTCAGGTACTACTGCTTTATTCGCACTCCCTCTTCCAGGTCAATGACAATCATACAGGTGCCAACTTCTTAAAACTAACATCCCAAGATCTCCCTTTCCATATATAATGTCAGACTCTTTCCAGTTTTACAATTTCCAATTTTTTTTCTTTTCGATTCCTAAAATAAATATTTCAGCTATATTGTAGGCGATCAGGTTTTTTGACAGTTCTTCCTCTACGTGTGCATGGTGGTTCATCAAAATACCTCAAATTTTGATTTGAATAATTATGATCTTCCTTAACTGATTTTTGATCAACTTGTAACCATACAAATACTACGGAGTTCAAAACCTTGTCTGACTCGAGAAAACAAAGATAGTAAATATAGCTGAAATTATAAAATATTTGCAAATATAAGATATCAATTTTCAACACATTTGCATACAATAATTACCAATGTTGAGACTCTCTTGAAGTAAAACAATACCTTACTTAAACCCCATATATTGAAACTCAAATATGTACAAATTATATACAAACATACATGGTGAAAATGAACTGTGCACTCTCAGGGCTGCCGAGAGCTAGTGCGGGCCCCGGGATAGCTATGTTTCGGGCCCTCTTAAATATTGACCGTTTAAAATAATCATGAACCTTGTACTTACCCATATTACTCCTATTTAAAAAAAATTAAAGGCTTGAAGATCTGATCATTAAATGAAAATGCTTTAAAATCAAAATAAACATGTATTATATTAAAAATAAAAACAAGTAAAACGAAGAATTGAAAACCGAACCTAATAACACTCATACATATAAATGAACAAAATAAATAATAAACCTTACGTTTCAAAGGTTCAAGACATAAAAGTAATTCTCAGCATAATGGAGCTTTACGGGCTTTTCGGTGTGAAAAATTATCAATAATTTCGGAAAAATCACAATTTCTGGCAAATTCCGACTGTATTGATGAAATAGCCTAGATCAGATAGCCGCTGTTGAGTCATTGTAAACCTCAAAATATTTTTAATTCTGGATAAATGACTGAAAGATCTTTCTCCTTCTGCAAAGGTAACAGGCAACGTGCAGAACAGTCTCAGTGCAATTACAATGTTTGGTAACAAAGTGTCTAGATTTAATTTGCATATTTTATTTAGCAAATTTAATGGTATAAGTTCCATATCTTCAAAATTTGTAGTATAAATATTTTTAAGATGTCTGATTTCATCTATTCATTGGGGGTTGAGAAGATGTTCCAAAATATATTCTGTGTAGATTGCCGACTTTTTCTCCAATTTCGTTATCAGTTGCGTTTTGAAAAGTCCAAAGTATATCGAATAAATTTGTACTATTTTTTGGGCTTCAAATCTGGTTGATATATTTAAAAGAACAGAATCTACAAGGACATAAAATATATTTATTTTAAAATTCTCCTTAGAACTTAAATCAGTATCTATGGTGCTATAGTACCACTCCCACGATGTGTTCTACGCTGTTCAGTTTGATCAGTACCAGGACTGCTGAGCTGTGTACTGATGAAATTTCTTCGTACCCCTCGTATCTTGGTGAAAAGTTGAAATTGTGCCCCAACCATTTCTTCGGAACTACAACGCTGGCATGGCAAACTACGAAGTCATCACAAGGTCACCGAAAACAGGAATCCTTGAAAATCCCATAAATGATTCTTCCAACAAAATCAAACAGTAAATCTCCAGTGAGCTACTATGCTCCCAAAACCATAATGCAGAACTTGTAAACTACAACATCCATCCCAACATTTCAAATCACGAGGCTGTTCGTGACCCAGTCCATAAAAAAACGAAAATGGACTCTATCCAAAAACCCTATTCAAAGAAAGAAAGAAATTTGAGTCTCTTTCAAATGAATAAATGTCCTTAAACTTACCCCACACGGAGGGACGATCACAATCGTGGAAATATCAAAAACATCCTCGATGTATTTCCGAGGCAAAACCCAAGATTATTAAACTCTTGACAATCAATCAATCAATATATACTTTATTGTATTCATGAAGAAATCATGGTTACAAAGCAATACAATGTAAGGATAAAATTACAATAAAAATCAGTATAAACATATAAGGTAAAAAAAATAAAACATTTTAACCGAGTAGAGACAATTAATTACAAAACATTTAAGTATAATATATTACTAAAATATTGCGTCAATAAATCATGGTCACAAAGGATAAAGTTACAATAAAATTATTATAAACATCTAAGGCAAAAAATTCAAACAAGCAGAGACAATTAATTACAAAAAGATTTAGGTATATATCACTAAATTATTGAGTCAATAAAAAACTCATCCAAACTATAATAGGTTTTTTCCATTAATTTATATTTTAGCTCTTTTCTGAATTTAGTTGGTGGTTCAATTTCTTTTAAGTCATTGGGAAGATGATTGTAGATTTTGCAACCATTGTAAATAAATGAGTCTTTAATGAGACTTGAGGTGGGTAGCAGAAGTTTCACATCTCTGTTTTGTCGAGTATTGTGTGTAGAGGAGTGAGAGCCAAACTTAGTTTTATGTTTTTTATTATTGATGCTGTTTCCAAGATATACAGGGCAATTACTGTTAATATTTTATGGGATTTGAACAACTCTTTGCAAGAATCTCGAGGTTTAGCTTTGCACAAGTATCTTAAGGCTCGTTTCTGTAGGATGAGTACACTGTTCAATAAGTAATTGTTGCAACTTCCCCAAAATGCAATGCCGTAGCGGATATGTGATTCAACGAGGGAGTGATAAACCATCTTTGCAGCTGAGAAATTTAATTCTTGTGAAGTAAGCTTCACTGCATAACACCCAGAAGAGAGTTTTTTTCTCAGTGCGATCACATGATCAACAAATTTTAATTTACTATCTATGTGAAGACCCAAATATTTTATGTTGTTTTTATTTTCAATGATTCCTGATTCTAGGTCTAAGTCATCAAGCTCACATTTAAACGTAAGCAGATTTGTTTTATTGATGTTGAATGCAGTTAGATACCTCAGTTAAATCTTCGTTAACAGCTTTGTTTAATTCGTCAGTCTTTTTGTTGTACCATGTAATAGCAGTGTCATCAGCAAATAATGTGAACCTACCTGAGATATTGATGTTAGTTATATCATTAATATATAGTAAAAATAGAACTGGTCCAAGGACTGAGCCCTGAGGAACCCCAAATTGTATCTGTCCCAATGAAGAATGTACATTAGTCTTGACAATTTGCTCTCTACCGTGTAAATATGATTCTATCCATTTGTAAGACAGACCCCTGAAACCATAGTACTGAATCTTTTGCAGCAATATTCCGTGATCAACGCAGTCAAAGGCTTTTGACAGGTCACAGAACACTGTTGCCACAGCCTCACCATCGTTGATTACAGTATATATATTGAATAAGAGATCGAAGATAGCATCATTTGAGTTTTTATTGGATTGAAATCCAAACTGGGTATCACTTAAAAGTTTATGTTTAGAGAGAAAACTCAATATTCTCATTTTTACCAATTTTTCTATTAATTTCGCTAAAGTTGGAACTAGTGCTATCGGTCGATAATTAGAGATAATCGGCATCTCCTCCCGAAAAAACCTCGAGCGCAATTCCACGAAGTCTCTTTTGACATTCCTGCAATTGGCGATCTTCTACTGGTCGCCATCTATCGACGAGTTTGAACTAACGCAATGGTGAAAGCTCTCAGTTAAAAGGAAATACAACTTTTCAGTAGTTGAAACCACTTTAAAAGGAAAGAAAATAATCAAATCTAATCAAAGTATACTTTATTGTCGAAGATATATATAATCTCATAGACAAAGCCTGGTAGAATAAAAAGTACATGAACTATAATTAAAAAAGAATTACAAAAAGTACAGTCATATAACTAATATAATAATAATGTAGATATAAAATGCTGCTAAGGTTGATAATACTACAGGGATATTAAAATGTTGCAAATTTGCTAAATCACAGAATGCCTGTTACACAACCGATAGCATGTCTTCTCATAACAATTGATCCTCATAATATTCCTGCATGTTGTAGTAGGCCTTCTCAAGGAGCATGAATTTAACTTCCTTCCGAAATGACAGTAAGGATTTAATAGATTTTGCTTGCGAAGGTAAATTATTGTACATTTTTATGCCCTCATAAATAATTGAATTTTTTGTCAGGGATGACTTGGGGATTGGAACCGGAATGTTTCTATTTTGTCTTGTGTTATAACCATGTTCAGGAATAACTGGGTTTCTGTTGGCTTTATGGATAAGACATACAGTCTCCAATATAAATAAGCTTGTCAATGTTAGAATTTTGTGCTTAATAAATAGGGGTTTGCAATGTTCCCTTGACTTAGTATAGCCATGTACCTAATAGCTCTTTTTTGAAGGATAAAGACCGAATTGAAGAGCTGCTGACTAGCAAATCCCCAAAAAGCTATTCCGTACCGTAGATGAGACTCTATTAAAGAAAAATAGGCCGTTTTCACTATCTCCAAGTTAAGTTCTCTTGCCACAGTTCTGATCATATAACAACCAGAGGCAAGTGTTTTTGTTAATGCAATTACATGCTCTTGAAACCTCAATTTATTGTCAATGTATAGTCCCAGGAACTTGCATGATGTTTTATTTCCGATGAGTTGTGTTTCAAGTTACAAGTCCTGAAAGTCAAATTTGAATGTGAGGAGGTTTGTTTTTGAAAGATTGAAACATAACGAGTTAGAGTCACACCATTCTTTCACTAGGCCTAAGTCGTACTATATACATGTGTCAGCAGACAAGCACTTGTAGAAATATACTTCCATATGGCTTTCAAACAAAACAAACGAACTGAAAATGTATCACCTCACATCCAGTGACTGTACTCAGTGAATGAATGAGAATTCTCATTATCATTTTATATGGGACTCTTGTGGGAGTGTACACACCCAACAAGATGAACATTTAACTCTAACATTGGGATTGGTGGCGACATCTTGGCGAAAATAGCAGAAACGCGCTATGTAAATCCAAATGCTACAAACTGAAAATTATTTTGTATTATTGTCGTTTTCTGCTACAATTTGATGCATTTTCTGGTTCTCATAAATTCCCTTTCACTCTCAGATTCTAATCGGTATGTTCTAGGTCTGACTTGACCTGTCACATTGCCCAAAGACCACTTTGAAATAGGACTTTTTTTTAAATTCAACAATATTATAAAACGGAAATTATTGTCACTGACTCATTCTTAGCTTTGGGGTGCCCAAAAGAGGCAAGGGAAGAGGGAAGGAAATTCCAGTGGCGGAACAATAATACAATGCACCAATAATCCCGCAAGCAAGACTATACAGAGACTGACGTCACTGACTATTAATAACATCTCATGGTATAGTTGGTTATTTCTTAAGACTGGTAAACATTTTTTTCCTCTATTATAGTAACTCTCCTGTTTCTCTTGTTTCAATTTCAAATTTTTGTTGTAACCGTTGTGATCTATGTAGTGAGACTTCAAGCGTTCGTTTGCTATAGGTAATAAATCCGAGTTTTCTTGTCATCATAAGCTCTGCAGGAGAATATTTGAGGTTATCTTTTGGAGTATTTCTGTTATTTAATAAAACTTAACTCCATATCATTTTTGTCAGTCCAAGCTTTACCGAGCAATTTTTTCAAAGTTTGTTTCGTCCTTCAACTTGGCCATTTGATTGTAGGTTACGGGGGCTAGTGAAAATATGTGTGAAGTTCCATTCGGAAGCAAATTTTCCAAAGTGTATTGAATTGAACTGTGGTCCTCAATCACTTATTAAATGGATGGAATACCAAATCTGGCGAACAATATTTTCAAGTGTTGTATAACAGTTACAGACTGAGCATTCGAATTCAAGAATATCAACTCAACATTGTTCTACCCATATATAAAATGTCGCACCCAATTTTTTACCATGATTTTCCTGGTATTTCATGACTAATCCAAGGTTCTCTTATATTGTTATTATTATGCTAAACACAGGTTCTATAACTTTTTTTTTAATGATGAATTTTTAATGTCATTTGTTGAATAGGTATCTATGAACATGCTTGTTCTAAATCAAATCAAAATATACTTTATTGCCTGAAGATTAGGATCTTATTGACAAAGACGTGTACAAAAAAACATATGGTATATGTATATATATATATATATATATGTATATATATAAAAACACATGTCACACAAGAATTAATAAATAGTTATGAATAAGTAAAATAAATAAAAATACATTCACATGCGCAAAAAGCAGTTAAAATATAAAGTTTTAGCTACTTATGGTTTTATTGAGGTATTCTTGAACATCATAAAATACCTCTTCTGTGAGAATATGTTTTACAGATTTCCTGGATGAATGGGTGGATTCAATGATTTTAACACTGGCCGGGAGATGGTTGTATAGTTTAGCGGCATTATAAACAATTGAGTTCTTTATCAAATTTGTGAATGGAATGGGTAGCCTTAAGTGGTTACTCTGGCAGGTGGCTCCTAGAACGATGTGGTATGATGTTTTGTTTTTATGTACCAGACATACCGTTTCGAGGATAAAATGAAAATCTTTATTCAAATAGGAAGGAAATCCTAATATACAAATACGTTACATAGTATAATAATAATATACAATTACTTTACATTTTTTTACAAAATATATATACAATCAGCTTACTGAATAATTCAAATTAATCTTATTTCTAATATATTCAAGTAGCATTGATTTGAAAGAATTAAGTGTTGAACATTCTTTTATGTGGTTTGGACGCTTGTTATATATCAAAAGTCCTTGGAATAAAGAATTCATGGTTTCAGCATAATTAGTTCTAATAACATAAAAATCTCTATTGTTCCTAGTATCATGGTTGTGTATTTGATGACAAAATGTTATATATTCCCCAAAGTAAGCGGGGCATAAATTATGCAATATTTTAAAAATAAATGCCATTGAAAAATAGAACAGTTTATCCTTTACAGATAACCAATTCAACACATTCAGCATCAATTGAGTAGGTGTATACCTGTTACATCTAAGCACAATACGCATACCTCTATTCTGAAGTTTTTGGAGAGCAGCAATCTTATTATTACTCATTAAGTCGAGCAGACTAGCACAGTATTCATAATGCGGTTGTATGATTGTTCTATAAACTGTTATTGAAGTTTGAACACTTAAATTTGATGTGACTCTAGACAGGAAGAAAAGCTTTTTACTAATTTTTTTTATGTATAATTAAAATGATTATTTAATGACAAAGTATTATCAATCATGAATCCTAGGTATTTCATCTCTGTCACGACTTCAATTTTCTCATTGAATATTTCTATATTGATCTGGTCTATGTCAATTTGACTATATTTATATTTAGATGTCATTATCATTGCCTTAGTCTTTTGCACATTCAGCTTTAGTTTATTAATATTCAAAAATTCTGATATGTTCTTCAAAGAGTTATTAATCTTTTTAATTGCCGTATTTAGACTTTGGTCACTTGTAACTATTATAGTATCATCTTTTTTTTTTTTTTTATGTTCTGGTTCCCACGAAAAGGGATATCCTGTAATGTTCAGAGAACATCGTGGGAACCAAGGGAAAGAAGGTAGGAGTTGGTGTTCTTCTTAAATTTCTGGAGGTTGTATGCCTCGGGAACACCTCCCTAGGGAATGAGTTCCAAAGCCTCGCTGTTCGTGGATGAACGAGTCTTTGAAAGTGATGTTCTGCAGGTCTCCAAAGTGACCATGCAAGGTGTCATGACTGAACTTGACGGGTTAATCTCAAGAGACTGCCAAAGCAGGAACGATTGTTGATATTTCAGAAGAGCATCGCCTATGAAAATATCTATAAAATAGAGACAAATCGCCAACTTTCTACGGTGTTCCAGACAAGTGAGCGAGTTTGTAGCGAGGCATCACCGATGAGACGAATTGCCCTTTTGGACAGAATCCAATAGCCTCAGGATATGTTTAGGTGCCGCCCAAATATGGGAACAGTATTCCAGAACAGGTCGGATCTGTGCCTTATAGATCATAAGCAGCTGAGTGGGGGTGAAATAGCTCTTGGCACAAACAAAACCAAGTTTTGGGATGCACTTTTGGCAATGGACCTCACGGATTTTCCCAGGAAAGGTTATTGCTGATAGTAATACCAAGCATCGATATGGATGACTTCAGTGGTATGGTTACTCCTGACAAAGTTATGTTAGGCACAGTGAGATCGGCTTTCTAGAGAAAAGACATGCTTGTGTTTTGTTTGCATTGAATTCTACCAAGTTATTAGATCCCCACTCGAGAATTGTTGCTAAGTCCATATTTATATTATTAACATTTCTTCCTCGCTCATTTCTGGTTTCACGGGCTGATATAGGGCCCTGGAAGAGAAAGCGGTATGGAGGGTACTATCATCGGCAAAGCTGTGTACTGAACATGAAGTTGCTTTCAACAGGTCGCTGATGTGAAGTAGAAATAGTGTTGGTGCGAGAATAGATCCTTGCGAACACCAGCATTTATGAGTAGAGTGTCAGATGAAACTCCATCGACCACTACATGGAGAGACCTGTTTGAGAGAAAACTAGCAAGCAGAGAACACAGCTGAGGGGCAAGCCATAAGACGGAAGCTTGGCGAGGAGTCCCTGGTGCCAAACTTGATCGAACGCCTTTGGAGATATCTAATGCCACAGCTAAAGTTTCTCCATACTTTTCAATAGATAGCTGCCATATATGTGAGACGTAGTTTAGCAGGTCACCAGTTGATCTCTGATGGCGGAAGCCATATTGCCTATCGCTGACAATTCCTGAGTCTTCCAGATATTTCATGAGCTCGATGTTGATGGCTTTTTCCATGACCTTTGAAATAATAGATAGCAGTGCGATAGGTCTGTAGTTGCTAGGTAGGGCCTTTTGCCTTTTTAGGACTGGCTGTACTCTTGCAATTTTCCAATTGGACGGAAATACCCCCAATTTGTAAGAGTGGTTGAACAACTTGCAAAGAACAGGTGTTAGTTCGGGGCACATTTCTTGAGAACAATCGGCGGATTCCGTCAGATCCACAGGCTTTGTTGGTGTTGAGACCCAGCAAAATCTTTCTGATAGTAATGCTAGTAAAGGTGATCTCGGCATGTGACTGTCAATAGGTGTAATGTTCGGGGGTTGTTTTCCCGATGAATCCAGAGTGGAATTTCCAGCAAATAGGTGCGCAAAGATATTGGCTTTTTCCTGGGCAGTCGTTGCTAGTGTTCCATCTTCTTTGGTTAGAGGAGGAAATAGCTGGAAGTGAAGTTTCTTCCCACAGCTTTGGCGAAAGACCAAAATGAACGGGATCCGTTAGGACATTCAGCAAGTTTTGATCTTATTAAGTGTAGTATAGAAGGAAAGTTAAAGTACAATACGGCTTTCCAATCCACATTCAAACATGTATTATAAAAATATTTGTAATTTGATTTGCTGAATAACCTCCCAAATTTGAATTTACTTTCATCACTTTCGCAGAAAACCCTGACATTACAATGGACTGCCTCATGGTCAGAAATATTCAATGAGATTACTGAACACATAACATTTTCTTCGTTAAAATTTGTACATATGTAATCGATTTTGCTCTCTGAATGTTGCGTAATCCTGGTAGGTGCATGTGTGTGTTAAATGTTGTTTGTAAGTTCTGTAGTTGTTGGGTAAGGAGAGAGTTAGTATCATCATAGTTGATGTTGAGGTCACCCGCCAAAATAATCATTGCCTTAGGTGGTATTATAGAAAGAAGTGTTTCTAATTTATCAAGAATATAAAACCATCCGAACTAGGACATCTGTATATACATAGTACAAAGAGGTTAGCTGAACCAGCAGAAGCCAACGCAAATTCAAATTGCTTTTCTTCAATATCATCATATTTATGTATATCAGTAAATTGTAAAGCTTTAACAGAATTATTATGCACTAGAATTAGGGTGCCTCCACAGTTGAAGTCTTTTCTACAAAAAACAGAGACCACAGTGTAGTTCGGTACATATATGGGTTGACCTGTTTTTAGCCAATGTTCTGTAATTAAAACAACCATCGGAAAATTTTGGCTTTCAAGAAATATATATAAGTCATCTAGCTTATTCTGAATTGACTGTACATTGAGTTCTATGTCCTATGTACAATGCACAAGTATCTTCAAACAGGTACATATACAAAATTACATATAATTTTTTAGGTAAGAGATCAGTTCTTTTTTTAATAATGCATAACTGTCTAATAATTAGGTACAACATCCTCTATATGAGCCGACATACCAGGCCACAAAAATGACTCAATAGCCCTATTTTTACATTTAACAATACCTGAATGGCAATAATGTATTTTATTTATTATTTCATTTCGTTTAGTTTGTGGAACTATCAATTCATCACCCTTATATAATATTTATTTATTTATACGGATAAACCATTTTTACATAAGTACAATGATAAATATAACTAGGCTAAGTTTCATTAAATATATTATATAGAATTTCCTAAAAATTTTAAATAAATTTCCTTAAATTATTATATATTTTGCATTTCTAATACGGATCTCAATCCATTCTTGAATTGGGTAAGCGTAATATCAAATAGGTCAATAGAACCATGAATATCATTAAAATTCCGAGGTAGTCTTGCTAAGGGGCTATGATAGGTGTAGTTGTTAGGATAAAATTGAATTAAAAACAATTTCCGATCTCGAGTTCTAAAGTGTGTGTTGAACCTCAACTGTGTCAGAATGTAATTACAGTCGATCAGACCATTGACAATTTTGAATAAGAAACAGAAATCAAAAAAAGTTCTACGAATTTCCAGAGACTGGATGATTAATGATTGTTCAATGAATGCGTAGTCAATGTGGAAGTCCACACGGACAATACCCATTTTAAATGCGCACTGTCTCAGAAACTTTTATGTACTGACTCAATCAGTTTAGTATCACATGAATAGCTGAGTGACCACACCACTGATGAGTATTCAAGACTTGGACGGACTAGTGATATGTAGAGCAATTTAAATGTTTCAACTGAGAAATGATGACTATTCCTGAAAATGAATCCCAGGTTTTTCGTTCCGTTATTTCTTAGCTTGTTGTAGTGACTTTTAAAAGACAATTTAGTGTCAAGGAGTATGCCTAAATCCCTTATTTCATTCACTTTGCTTAATGGTTTTGCTCCGAGGTTGTAATAAAAAACAACTGGGGATTTTATTCGAGCAAAAGTCATCGAAAAACATTTTGTAACATTTAACATTAACTTATTCATTGATGCCCATTCACTGAATCTATCCAGGTCGGCCTGGAGGAGTAGACAATCATGAAAACAACTTACATTCATAAACAATTTCACATCATCAGCAAAACTTAGGATGTCCGAATTAACTATTACATCATAAATATCATTCACAAATAAGTTGAAGAGAATAGGGCCGCAATGGGACCCTTGCGGGACCCTTGATGTAACGGATATGGCATTTGATAAATAGTTGTTTATGCGTACACACTAGCTACGGCCAGACAGAAAGCTTTCAGTCCACTTGAGGCAGTTTTTTCCCATCCCAAGTGATAGCATGGTTTACGTGGTCGTCGTAATAAACCATTTGATTCTACTATCTCATTTCTAAATTTATAATCAAATCAAATCAAATTTATTCAATTCAAATAATCAATTACATAATAACCATTTTATGTGCAATTTTACATTCATCAAATTCTCGAGAATCACACCTAAGCATAGAATATGCTTGTACTGTGCCAATTCTCTCAAATTGGATGATTACTTACGACTATAAAAAATAAAAAAAAATATTACGGTGCGGTTTGAGGAATCAAACAAAAATTTATGAGTAGCGGGAGAAGGGGAGCAAAGTTCATATTATAGATTATGTAATATATATATAATATATATTGGAGTGAGAAAGTAAATGCAGTGAACCAAAGGAAAGAGTGAGAGAGGGTAATCCTGAATGAATACTCTTATGGAATTTTTGTGTGATATGATTAATTTGCGTCAGTTTAGTAGTAGTAGGGACTCAAAAGATATTGTTAAACACAGTTGCATTTTCAGCGAGGTATAATTTTAAACTTTTTTTGAATTTGGGAAGTGTGTTTATATTTTTCAGAAGTGCTGGGAGCATATTGTAGAGTTTAGGACCAAAAAGAAAACGAATCTCTGAGTGTGAGTCTTGTGAAACAATGGAAGTTGTATTTTATCGGTGAATCTACTTACTTTGGATTTGCATTGGTCATATTTTTCCATGTTTGAATAAATCCATGTCAGGCTTCGAAAGTATATAAGGATCTGATGTTTAGTAATTTGGCGTCTCTGTATAGTGATTCACTTGTATGCAATCTGTGTTTCTTGAATATTATTTTTAATAAAGTGTTTTGCACTGTTTGCATGCAGGTCATTGAACTATAAAATGTTCCACCCTAAGCTATTATACAATACCGTATCACGACTCTGCCAGAGATGTATAACAAATCATCAAATTCTTCCTATCTAGAATATCCCGTAGATTATAGAAGATGTAAATAAGCTTTCTCAGTCTTTTGACATGACTTATGTGTTGTCCCACCTGAAATGCTGGTCCAGCATAACACCTAAGTATTTGATGGTTGAGGTCTTTTCTATTGTTTCACATGTGCATGGTTGATGTGAGTTGCATCTCGAACTTTTATCTTTAATTTTATTTTTTGTGTTGATCAGTGTTTTGCAGAGAAAATGTCATAAATTTCGTCTTGCTAACATTCAAAGTAAGGGAAAATATAATCAAGCCATGTCTTAATCTTTTGGAGCCCGTCTTCAGCAAGTTTATAGACATTTTCCCATGATTCTCCTGTGTATACATAGCTGTGTCATCAGCATAGCAGATGAGGTGACCACAAAGTCAGTCATTTCCGTGATACTGTTAATGTAAATGAGAAAGAGAACAGGTCCAAGCACAGTTCCTGAGGAACGCCAATAGTAACTTCTTGTGGAGTACTCAACTGTTCATCAATTTTAACTCTTTGTAATCTATTTGTTAAATAATTCTGCAAAATTTCTAGTGTCTTATCTCGCACACCATATGTATATAATTTTTCTAATAGGAGACTATGGGATACGGTGTCATGCTTTGGCCAAATCAAGGAATATGGTTAAACACTTCCTCGATTTGTCCAAGGTCCACAGTTTTTTCAACAAGGTCCATAATAGCATTTTCAGTGCATAATTTATTCAGAAAGCCGTACTGATGTTTAGTTATGACGGAATGTTTATTAAAGAATGATAATAACCTTTTTAATGCATTGTTCGAAAATCTTTGCAATATTGTTAATTACAGAGATTGGCCTGTAGTTGTTCAATTGATTTTTTTACCCGTTTTATAGACTGGTGTAACTACTGATTCTTTCCATTGTCGAGGCACGCCCTGTTTGAAATGATAAATTTATAATATGTACCAATGGTCCTATGATCTGTGTATGCTGATGTTTTATCATTTTAGCAGTTATTCCATCAGGTCCTGGAGCAGTTATTTTTGAGTTTTGCTAATCAAGATAATTACTTCATTCTCATTCGTAGGTTCCAAGTACATAGTAGAATTTATAGATGTGTTTTAAGAAACCGCTCGCAAATCAACTTCTAGAGTTTTTTTTAACATGTCCTGCTCAACATTAATGAAATAGTCGTTAAATAAATTTATTTTCTCATCATTTTGATTATTTTTCACCATTGATTTTATAATTGTTATGTTTTGTACATTATTTCTAGTGCTGCTTTTATTTGAAATATCTTTAATAATTTTCCAAGTTTTTTTACAATCACCGTTTGCTCCAATCAGTTCATTTCTGTAATATTGATTTTTTGTTTGCCTGATTAATCCGGTCAATTTGTTTCTACAATTCTTGTATTTAATTTCTGCTTCAATTTTTTTGGTGTTATTCGATGTTTTCTTAAGATAATCCCGAAACTTTATAGAATCTATGAGCTCAGTGGTAATCCAAGATTTGATATGTTTGTTCTTGTTTTTACCTAATGTTGTTATCTTAGTTGCCCTAGCTAAGCATTGCTTGAATTTATCGATGAAAAGATCATATGCAAGTTGTACTTCTTCACAGTTCAGAATACTCAACCAATCCTCTTGTTGTAAGAATAAATTTAGCTTAGATAATCAGTTCTCTTAGTGATGTCTCTTTTTGTTTATTTTAGCATTACTTTTTTTCCTTTTGTTTATCGATAAAAATACAGGGTAATGATCTGTCATATCGATTAGAATTATTTTTGGTTTTATTAGAATTTTGTTTCTATTAAAATTTTCTTTCCTAATAAATATATGATCAATGATAGTACTTGATTCTTCCGTTATTCTAGTAGGCTCATTAATATATGATATGAAACCGTGTTCAGTTAGGATGTTTAAATATCTTACTGTATTTTGAGTAAGGGTGTCCTTCAGATTAATGTTAATGTCCCCCATGAAAATCTCAATATTATTTTTATTAGAGTTTGCAAAAAACTGTTCTAAATTGTCCAAATATGTTTGCACGTTTATAGATGGGGGTCTGTATAATATATATATATATATATATATATATATATATATAATAACATCTAATTTCAAGTGGGACTCCTCAATACTAGTTGACCATCCATTTTTAATGAAATAGTTTAAGGTTTTTAACCCTTCCACTGCGGGAAGCGAATAAAGTTGAAAATTTAAATGGTGCCCTTAGTGAGGGAGTCAAATATATTTAAATGCATTGCTTGGGGGTTTACTGCGGAAATCAATTATATTCAACTGGTAATATAGACAACTGAATATACAGAGAGTGTTTGGTAGGATGCAGGAACCGAATTAAATACATGAACTAAAAGGGTTTTTCTACACTGCGGGAATCAACTATATTAAAGCGGTGTTGACGGCGTTATCCACTTTAGTTTCTGTTTACGTTTTGTGATTGTGGTGGACAACTCTGTCATGTTTGTATGTTTGTGAAGTTTTGACGTGGTTTTTGAAGTTCGATAGTTTAAATGGCTTCTGGAAGCAAAGGGGGCTAACAGAAGATGAACTATATGATTTGTTGATGAACAGTGATGCAGAGGAGAATATTAATATTGAAGGCGAATATTCTTGTTTTATGATTACGTCTTATGATATGTACAAATAATATAATGTTTTCTGTGTTGGTTTGAATTTTTCTCATAACAATTTAAGAAAGGAAAAGTCTGAAAAATGTTCAAATTTTGTTGTTTTTGAAAGATTTTTTATTTATATGCAAAGAGGTTTTATTTGTGTTTTATTTACTTTTCACAATATGTATGAATAATAAAATACATTTTGTGTTAGTTTGAATTTATTTTATAACAATTTGAGGAGGGAACAATAAATACATTAACTGTATATATTACTTCATACAATTTCAAACATCAATTAAATTGCCAATTCCAAAATATGCGCTTCCCGCAGTCGCAGTGACGGTACTCCTAATAGAAATGGCGGCCGCAGCGAAAGAGTTAACACGTCATCCTTGCTAGTTGCTTCTTGATATTCTTTTAATTTATTCTCTGAAAAATTGATAGACAAATCTACTAGGCAAACTTGTGAATCCATGGGATCCACATCAATACTAAAGTCATCAGTGCAGCTTTTATTTGCTATTCTAGATAGAAAATCGGCGATTAACAAGTCTTTTCCTGGTTTATATACTAAATGTATGTTGAATTTTTTAAGATGTAGGATTATTTTTTTGCAAACGTGCTGGACAGGAGGCTAATGGTTTTTTGTAAATGTAAATTAATGGACGGTGATTAGTTTCCACTGTAAATGATGTACCATAAACATACTGTGCGAGCTCTTTTTCAATCTGAGCCCAATTCAACTGACTTGCGGTAAGTGCTTTCGATGCATATGCACAAGGTAAATTTTGTTGTAGCAACACGGGCCCTAGACCATCTTTCGATGCATCAACTGAAATGGTTGTGTGTTTATTCACATCAAAATATTGTAAAATCGGTTGCTCAACCAACATTTGTTTGAGTTAATTGAATGATCTTATGTGATTTTCGTCCCATGAAAAAATTCTTTTTTCACCAAGTTTCTCAATGATGAATTCAATTTTGTTAAGTTTGGAATAAGACGCCCTATGTAATTAATCATACCCAAAAATCTTTGTACTTCCGTTTGCTCTGGCATGTTTTTTATTGCACTGACTTTTTTTTTCGTCTGGTAAAATACCATTTTCTCTTAATTTATGTCCCATATAATTTATTTCCGATAGGCCAAATTTACATTTATTTTTATTAAAATTAATATTGTTATTTCTTGTAATTTCTAAGACTTTCATAAGCCTTTCATCATGTTCGTCATTTGTGCTTCCCCAAATGAATATATTATCTATGTACAAATCTACCACTTCAATATCAAAAATACTCTTGAAACGCTTGTGAACAACTTCGTCGTCTGAGCTCATTTCGAAGGGAAGTCTCAAGAAACAGTACCTCCCAAAGGTGGGAAAAAAGTGCATATCTTTGCACTTTTCTCTTCTGAAGCTATTTGCCAAAAACCGCTGTTTGCATCAAGTGTGCTGAAGTACTTTGCACTTCCCAACTTTGCGGTTATTTGCTCCAACGTTGGAAGTACAAAGTGCTCCCTTTTTATGGCAGTATTGAGGTGTGAAGGGTCCAAACATAAACGTAATCTATCATCCGCTTTTTTCACTATTACAAGTTAATTGTTCTTCTAGTTCCTTGAGTGAACGTTTCAATTTTAAAAGTAATGGCAGTGACACTTTTCTAGGTGGATTTAAAACTGGTTTGCAATCATCTTTTAAGTCTCTGTGGTATTTTCCGAAAAACAACCTAACCCTTCAAATAAACTCCTATTACCATGCAATCTAAACTTTCGAGTTTGTCTTCAACTTTTTGTATTAAATTTATTTTTTTACAAGCTTCTAAACCTAGCAGAGAATTAATTTTAACAAAAAATCAAGTGTAATCATTTATCGATAAACAATTTGCCATTGCATCCGGTGTAATTTAAAAGAACCTTGTCAATTATTTATGAGCAAGCTGACGTCCCATGTCTGATTATTTTTTCTTTGTTTACAGCATCTATAACCAAAAAGTTTGAAGTTGATTCTTCACCTTCTTCACAATGCACTGAATGTACATTTTTATTTCTACATACACTAGAAAAATGATTTGCCACATCGATAACAACAAGGAACATTCCTACCTTTTTGCTGTTAATACTGATGCTCTTTTGAATTTTTTGCAAAGGATACGTCAGTGCCTGTATTATTTTTTCGAGAATGATGTATCACCTGCAATTCTTTTTTGAGACTGAAAACCTTTTTGTGCAGCTCCCACTGGCACTGAGTTCGAACTAAAACTCATTTGTGTAGAATGTTCGCTTGATTTTTCCACTGAAACGCACATTTTCACTGCACTATCCAGAGTCAAATCATCATCTTGTAACAATTTCTCTCAGTTGGTCAAATTAACAGGTCGACACTTTGTTTTTAAGATCTGTCACAAATTGTTCGATAGATTCACTGGCAACTGTTTGCGAGTAAAAAATTTGAACCGTTCGAAGGAAAGGTTCTTTTTTGGCAGGAAATGGTCTTTGAACTTTTTTAATACACTTGCTAATTTATTTTGCTCAAATGTTTCAAATGTGAAAGTATTATATATAACGAAGCCTTCTTCACCAATATAATGCAATAATTGTGCAATTTGTGTTGCTTTGTCTTTTTTCTTTATTTCCGAGGCCACTTAATAGTTTTCGAAGCGTTGTCGCCACATTCTCCAATTCTCTGCAAGATTGCCGGTCATCGGTGTAAAGAATAATACTTGAGAAGTAAACCTTTATTCTTGTTTGTACATTGGTACCTTTTTATGTCTAGATTTTTATTGACATCTCTGTCAATGACGAACAAACCTTACATTGATATATCAGATTACTTCACATCCTTCCACAAATGAAAAGGTTGAACAGAAACAAATAAAATAAAATACAACTAAAAACAAAATTAGGACAACATGAAAGCAGATTATTCGAATTGAATCATTCTTTATTAATTAATTAATTTTACTGAATTTAGCTCAAAATGTAATCATCAAATTTGACAGGTTTCCTAATCGTTCTAGATACCCTTCCTTCAGATCTTTCGGAGCCCTCAGAACTCTCATCACATGGTTTAGTAAAAGCGGAAGATGAGGTTTCAAATAGTTTTCTGTTTTTTCGTAGTATAGTAGTAGTCATCCTCCACTATATATATATATATATATATATATATATATATATATATATATGATCTTGGACTTTGATGTTCACCAATCACTGTTCCGGGTTCCCATATTCCATCTTTCCTAATAACGATTTTATCACCTTCTTTCACCTCCGAAATTGAATGGAATATTATTGTAATAACTAGCATAGTGATTGGAAATATAAATAGTAAAGTATCATCTGCAACTGGACCAAGAATGGAACCTTATGGAACTCCACGAGTTGTTTCTTGATTTCTGTTTATACCCCAGATAAAATGTTTCCGATACTGTATATTTATTGTGTAGGTATGCAAAACAGCACATGTATTAAAGTAAAGCACTGTCATTTGTCATATCTGCCATTAACTGCCGTTCTTACGGCTAGTACTAAAGATAAACTTGTATAAAATGAATTTGATTTATAATTATTGTTATGCTTCTTATTCCCTCTGCTAAATCGAAGTTGACTTAATCAACCTTAACTGTATTGTTCTGAATAATATTGGTTTTGTGCATTCATACTTTTTGATAAAAAATCTTTTATTCTTATCAAGTAATATAATTGAGACATTGAATCATAGTTTTGATTTAAAATTTAATTCTGATGAATTTAGAGGTGTATGAAGAGTTGTTAATATTCATAAGTTCATTATAATAATCATTAAGATTCGTAGACACTTGATAGTCCATCAAAATATATATAGTCCTCAATAAGCCAGAAAAAAAAATTACCTGCCAAAACTCCTGGAAACCTTATGGAAAAGTGATATATGTGGGAATTGCCTGAATTTTTTATATTGTTTAGATGAAGTCTTCCTGATTAAAAGATACCATTGCGGTAAAGTCCAATAACCAATAGATACTGGATTATCCCGTGTTTAATCCCTACCGGTGACAAATTTTTCAGGTTTATTGTTTTTTGTGTTGAAGTTAGTGGAAAAAAAGATAATTAAGGTTTTCAACTAACTAATAAAAAAACATACATAACCTAAAAGAATGCAACCCAACCCGGAGCCAAACCAAACCTAACCTCAACTGTCTTTTTTTCAACTAACAACAGAAAAAAACAACCTGAAAAATAAAATAAAAAAGTTTTGTCACCGATAGGGATTGAACACGGGATATAATCCAGTATCATTGGCCAATATCTCCGAAACTATTGGTTATTGGACTTTTTAGCACAATGTTAACTTTTGATCTTCTGAACAATATAAAAAATTCTGGCAGTTCCCAAATAGATCACTTTTCCATAAGGTTTAAGCGGGGTTCTTTAGACAAATTTGATCAAATTGAATTTTGAATTGAATTGATTTTAGTTTTTAATTTTTTTTCCAATTTTTAACCACCAATTCGTCATAAAATGGCATTATACATTCGTCATCCACGGGTCTGAAAGATGTTAGATCACACCCTGTATATCCATATATTTTCAGGGGCTTTCAAAACCTAAGAAGACCGGGGCTAAGAAAAAGAAATCTGATAACAAAACAACTCAGCAAACACAACCTGATGCTACAATGAAAAAGGATACTCAAAAAGCAGCAAAAGCTTTTAAATTACCTGATTCGGTATTGAATTTTAAAACGGTTATAAAGGCGCTGAGTCTACTACATGAGTGAGTTCTCTTTGCATATATCATCTTGTTACCCAAAAAAACTTATTTCGTTTTAAGTATATATTTTGGGAAACTTCAAAATCTAATACTGCAACTAACCGTTAAAAAAACTTTCAAGATTCTAGTAAGGTTTTTTTTTTCATGGTATCTAACAGGAAACTAAATATTACTGTTTGTCAGAATGGATATTGAATTGATAAATGAATTATCAAAGGGAATTGCTAAATAAAAAAATCCATAATGATTACTTTCCAGCTTTTTCCAATGCTGTTTTTTTTTTCAGAACCAAAGTCTCCTGGGCTACTTCTGCTGAAACCAACTTTGTTAAGCCTAAAAAGGAGTTTCACCAACACATAATGCAAGCAACTCTCCATTTGGTGCAAAATATCAAACGTCAAAAAGATATTGACACTAATGTAAAAAAGTTGTACTTTGAGCATATCACTGGTATTGCAAAAATCTTGTTCAACAGAATAATTAGAAGACTGAATGAATTCATTGATTTTGATTCGGTGACTGCGATATTGGCTATGGAATGTTTCAATTTTATTTTGATTTTGGTCAACACACAGTACAAAAGCAATATGAAGTCATTTTTGAGTAAGATCGGTGAGTTTTATCTGAATTTCAATCATAAATATTTTATTGTACATTATGAATAGAAAGTCAGATGGGAAATTTATTTTGAAAAGGGAAACATTTTCAATTGACTAGGTATTTTTTTCTGGAAATTGAGAATGTTTCCCTTTTTAACATGAATACCTCCCAAAGGTTACCTTGAACTATGGAAGATAGTGACTAAGTTTTTTCTTTCAGTGACAGATGATTTCACATATGATTTTATGAACACCCTGTTCATATTTCCAAACAAAATAAATTTATTATTACACTCATGTCATACATTTATTATGTTTTGGGCCACAAGTGTTCATGTTATTATTTCCATTTTCAGTAACATTGAATCAGGGCCCGATGTTATATTAACAAGTACCTGAAACAAATAAAAAAACTACTTTGGAAAGCACAAAACATTTTTTTAAGTTGCTGCATATAACTTCAACCACTCACTATACTAAATATTGCTAAGTCTCATAATATTTAAAAATAAACTACCTACATATGTCTGTAATGAGTAAATTTATATATGAATTAGAATATTTTTCAGACACATAATTCATAATTTTAATTTCATTCAGTAAGTATCTAAATATACAGCTAGGTTAAGTAGGTAGTAGGTATTTGTAATACAAAAATTAGCACAAATATAATTTGAACTATTAAGTGGTTGTAGGTAAACGTGACTTGCTGACTCTCAAATGAAGCTTCCGCAAAAGGAAAGTACACATAGAGTCTGATTGTCAAAAATGAAAAATATAAGGATTGCTAAGCGAAAAACTGACTCGCCATCTATATATGACAGACAAGTACTATTATAAAATATTTTCTGGGCCTTTAGTATCATCATTCAGAAAGCTGCATTCCAATAATAATGGCGGATATACCTATCTTGTAAATGAATAACATAAAAATAGTCTATGATTCTTCTTTGGATCCGCAGGATTACTATGCAAAAAGGTGCATTTAAATCGGTTAGATATTTTTCAAGATAGAGGTCGAATATATAAAATCTTCTTTTTTTCAAAGTCGATTGATAATAATCACATACTTCTGACTGACCCTGTGTATAATATGACCCAAAAATAGGCTAAGAACCTTCTGTGGGTCTGTATATATAATGTTTATTATCAAATATTTTCTGGGTCTTTAGGATCACTATACAGAAAGTTGCATTCGAATCAGTTAAATATTAATCGTATTAATCTCTTTGGGTCTGTAGGATGACTAACTATGTGAAAAGTTGCATTGAGGTCCGTTTGTTTTCATTGCATCGAATGCAGGGCCGGATTAAAAGGTGTGGAGCCCTGGGGCAACAAAGGAGTGGAGGCCCTGGGGCAACAAAGGAGTGGAGGCCCCTAATTATTTTTCAAACAATTTTTTTTTTATTTATTGCGGAACAAATCAAATTATTTCGACACGAGCATATGTAGGTATAATAAAATACAAGAAATAAATTAAATTACAGCGTAAACAAAGGGATTCTTGCGAGCTTTTTTCGACGAAAAATCATTGATGATTTCGGTCAAATCTAGCATCCGGAGAAAATCATTCTCAATGCTAAGAAGCGATAACTTTGATAGGCGGCTTTGTCTCATCGTAATTCGCCCATTTTTTACATTTTTCATTTTGGAAAATGAGCGCTTTCCAGTGCAATTTGACATCATCACATTCTCAGTTGTAATATCACAAGAGAGTGAAAATAATTCGACAGATTTTCGAAAACTTGTTGCCAGGCAATAGACAAGAGAGACCAACTGGCTCGAGTGGCTATTGCCAACAAGTTGAGAAAGAAATCTAGATAATTATTTTCTACTATATCGAACTCGTGTGGTATTCTTTAGATTATTTTTTTATGTTACGATCATAAACACATTTCCTTGCAAAATTATATAATGCACTAAACAGGTTTTGATTCATTTCACACTTTTCATGCGAATTGATGACAGACGTCAAATTAAAAATATAGGTTGTCAGACAATAAAAACAAAATACCTCAAATTATTCCCGCGACAATTTTCTAGGTAGAATATTTCCACTATTGATTGGCCAAAACGTATATGAATTATTTGAATTGACGTTTCCATTGGTTTCTAGCAATGTCAAAAAATAATCACTGTAATTTCAATGTTTGAGAATGTAGCTCTGAAATTTTGGTTTTCAAGAATTTGATAGTAGAACATCTTAGATAGATAGATAGTCCTTTTCAGAAGGATTTACATTTGTTGCGGAATGTCATCCTTCTCTTAGACTCACACTTTCAGATTTCGGGGATTTCTCTGTTACAAGCGCGCCACACAGCGGACACTTGTCAACGCCAATAAATAGGAAAAACAGGTATAGACGGGCAAAATGTTTGTAGAATCGGCAGAAAAATAGTCAAAAGAATTTGAACTTTTGTTTTATTATGGAATGCGCACAGGGCTCTTATAAATAATTTGATGCAATCATATTCATAAATTGAAATATTATTTTCTTTTGCTTATGATTATTGAATTTCATTGTGTATCTAGATCGCTTGTGTCATTCGAAGAATACATCGACAGAAAATCCTTCATTTAATAACAAAAAATTTATATTTTTTTTTTAATTCAATTGTTTTTGTTTTTACAGCTAATTTCGATACGATATAATATTTTGTATAATACTATGATGTTTTACTTGGTGATTGTTTCTCGCATATACACATGATTCATCAGATCGAAGATTAATATTAACCATGGATTTTGACAAGAAAATGAAACATGTTTTTGAATGTTTAAAACGAAAAATGAGAGGAAAAAGTGGGAGAACTGCTTATTTGTTGTCAGATTTTTTATATATAATTTTGCATATCCTTCGGTATTTGTTAGGAATTTTTACCTAAAAATTCATATTGTGGAGGCCCCGGGGCTACAGCCCCGTTTGCCCCCCTCTTAATCCGGCTCTGATCGAATGTTATGGATTTTCAAACTCTCTTTTCATGTTTGCAATGTATGGACCACAGAACTCATAGAACTAGAAGGCTAATATAAGTGGAAGAAATTGATAAGATTCATAACAACATGTATAGATGGAACACACGTAATCATGCGCATATCATCAACAACATTGCCAGTTCATGTACTTGTATGAGAATCTAATATAATGACATTATGATGTAATGTATTACATTATATTCCCATTAAAAGAGCCGAAACTCATCAACTATCGATGACTCAGGATCATCAAGTTCTTTTGTTATATGTATTCAGAAGATAATATACAAGATAAGTGTAGCAAATAACAACTGATTTAACCCTAATGAGAATTATGATTTCCTACAAACTCATTTGGCAACGCTGTTAACGTCAGCAACTGTTATTTTGTCTGACGCCATTTTTCTTCAGGGCCGGTTTTGCGTTTGTTGTTCATTTGTGTTCTTGCTTCAGTGTTTTTTAATTCCGTCCTATCCTATTATATACTCTTTGTGTTGTTTTCATTGTGTTATCGTGTAGTATTTAAGAGACCACGCTAGTTTTTAGTATATTCAGAGTATAATTGACCAGTGTTTTCAAGATGTCTCATTGCATGGTGCTTCCTAGAAATCCATTGGGAAAATTCTACAAGGTTCCAATAAAGAAAGACAACAAAGATTTTTGGCATCCTTTTTTTGAAAATGTCTTAGGATACCTGAAAAGTCTCAAACATACTAGAAGAAGAGAGAAAAGCAAGTGTAGATCTAGATTACTTCAAATTATTACATGGAAAAAACAGAGCTGTCTCTTATTCTGGACTAATCAAGCCTTCTGCAGATATTGTGAAGTGTTGTATGTTTACAGAAAGAAAAATTAAGCAAATAATGGGTCTGACGAACAATTTAATGCCGCAAGAAAAAAAGTTTATAGATGTTTTTGTAACTACTATTTCAGGAACTCTTTTCGAAGATAAAAAATTGTTTTCTGAATTAGATAACCATGTGTTTGATATATCTATGTACGAGATGAACCAGAAAATGAAATTGATAAAATTTATTGTAAACATTTACAGTAAAATACGTTACCATAGTGTTGCTAGGTTGCAAACTGAAAATGTAAGGGGGAATTGAAAAGGAATAAGCTATCAAAACTGATACTTTTTTCACATCAATAATATTATACCAATAAATTATGTTTCATTTAAATAATAGTTTTTTATTTTTTTGTATTTATACCGTGTACCAAAAAGTACGCAATAAATGGAAAACTTTGTTATTATTGATTTAACAAAAAAAATATCCCTGATAAAAAAAAGTTGATGGTGACATACCGCCCACTATATTTGTATTGTTCTTGACTTGTCAATCCAATGAAAATTGGTGTATGACCAATAAACATCTATCTATCTATCTATAAAAAATCAACTTTATTAGTATACCTTTGATATTATAAATCTGAGTTGTCCATTGGATGACAATGAAATATTTCCAATGGATTTTATGTATGTGCAGTGGAAATGAAAGATTAAGGCAAACTACTGAAGCAAAAATAAAATAACAAATAAAACCTTTTTAAAGACAATCTTTATTCAAGCTGCTATTGAACGTATAAAATAAGTTTAGTCATGCTGACAATGATTTAATAATTTTTTTTGAATTATTTGGCTTTAAAAAGCTTGTCGCTACGAAGTGTTCATAAATGATTGATTGATAAGTAACAACTTGTCAAAGTGTTAATTTTATTACAATTCAAGCAAAGCTTTTGAAACCAAATAATTCAACAAAAATAATTAAATCATTGTCAGCATGACTTAAACTTATTTTATACATTTTAGTACACGGCTTAAATAAAACTTGCCTTTAAAAGTTTTTTATTAATTATTTTATTTTTTGCTTTTTAGTTAGTTTGCCTTAATCTGTTCATTTCTAGTAGAGCATCGTTATTACAAGGTGTTTTCCCTGTAAGTTTTGAGCTGAAAGAAATCATGATCTCCAACCCCAAAAACTCCCATACATCAATTTTAATAGAATCTGACCATAATCACAAAACTCGTCCTCCATCTTGGGGACGCCATCTTGAATTTATGGATTTAGACAAAAATTTCATAATCTCTGACCTCGACAATCCCCTTATACCAATTTTGAATCGAATCTGGACATTATCACAAAATTCATCCACCATCTTGGAGCCGCAATCTTGAATTCATTATCTCCGACCCCAAAAACCCCCACATACCAATTTTTTATCAAATCGGACCATAATTACAAATATTTTCCGCCATCTTGAAGCCGCCATTTTGTTTTTTCTCTAACTAAAATTCCCTAATGCATTGTCACCGGAATTATGAGCACCTGCCAAATTTCAAACTAATCGGACGACTAGAAGTCTGTCAAAATTCACTTGCAATATTTGACCGAACAAACTAACAAGTTAAACTAAATAAAAGCTTGTAACAAACGGATTCGCTTCACCAACGAAAAACTCAACATTTCTTTTCGATAGCCCATTACAGGTTTCTTGATGGGCACCAACTTTTATCAAGGATAAATTTCATTGTTATATCATGGAAAACGTTTCCATTTGTTGCATAGTTTTTGGGACACGCTATTGTCATAGCATTCACATTCAAATCCCTCAAAATATTTTTAATTTGTGCCAAAATATTTGTTTAGGCACTAAATCCTTGAAAATTGTTTTTTAATTTAACTTCAAAACTGCAAGGGAGACGTCAATTGTGATTGTTATTCTGTCCCCATTCACTTGAAATGCATAAAACCAAATTCTCTTTGAAATGAAATATTATATCTTGTGAAATACTGCATACATTTAGTTCATGTCAAATAAATAACTCAGTGAAGTGAAGTATTCTTTTACAAGTCTTTCTTCCCGAAACCTTACGGAGATTAGTTTCAGAAATTCCTCAAAATTTCAGTTGCACTCCACTATTCAATTCGAGCTCAAGTACCCATCTTTAGAAAGTTCTCACGTAAAAGTCAATATGTTTCAGTTAATAGAGGTCATACATTTCACTGAAACCACCCCTGTCATGACAGCGGTGTTACTGCGCATGCTCATGTGTGTACCATGCAGTACAGTAGGGCTCGTTCCAGCAAAACGGTATTGGCCTTCTAGTTCTATGAGTTCTGTGGTATGGACTTGGATCATGGGGGAAGAGTTTAACGTGCAGCGCCGCAGTGGCGGAATCGAGCGAACTCGTCCGTCTAGTGTCACTTATGTGCATTTACCGCTTTGATAAAACAGGTGTTTACAAAGTTCGATAGTTTAAATTTTTCGGTCGCAAACGTCAAAACGACGTTTGTGTTGTAATTCGGCGGGTAAAAGCTTCGAATCAAATAGAGACCCAGTGTCGAAAGTGCGCGTATAATAAATAAATGAACGACATTGACGATTCGGCCTCAAATAACCTCAAATGCAGAAAGTTCTTGAAACAGCTTTGTTACAATCAATCTATGAAAGGAAAAAAGGTCAATTGACATTTCTAAGTTTTTTAATAAATATTTCTGTTATATTTTCCCATTGATAAAAACAATAATTTGTTTTTCATAATAATAATTATAGTAATCTGATGAAGCCTAAATGAAACAAATGAAAAAAATGTTTTTTAAGTAAAATTCTGACAGTAAACGAACAAATTAAAAAAAAATTGAAAATATATGTAGAAAAGAAAACAGTATTTTTAGTATATTTATTTTTCTTTCTTTCATATTCATATTTTTTTAATAAATTTTTTATTTGTGCAATGTACTGCAACATCATTTATTTATTTATTTATTAACGGACAAGCCAATTATACCATTACAAAAAGATTGTACAAAGTATACATTTTACAGATGACTAAGATTATGTTAAAACTAAAAATTAAAACTATTATAATTTTGTTACCACTTTTCTAAAGGATGGTAAAGATGAACCGAACAGCTCAAGCTTGTTGTCAGTGTTTGCTGACTTCAGTATTCTGTTGAGGGATTCGTTTTGACCATAATTTGTTCTACAAAAAGGGATCTTGAAAATGTCACTATTTCTACTTCTAGCATTTACAGAAAGTGGGGTAAGCTCAACAATTTCAGGACAATCAATACTGCCATTGATAATTTTATGGAGGAATACCAGATCGATTTCAAGTCTTCTATGTGTTAAAGTATTAAAATTTAGGGTTTTTTGAATTTGTGAATAATTGTATTCATCTCTATTCATTCCTAAGTTGTAGCCACAGTATCTTAAAAATTTATTTTGAGTACTCTCCAAGAGTTCCATGTCGACTCTATAGCATGGTGACCAAATGATAGAATTGTATTCAAGAATAGATCTGACTTGGGCACAATAGATAATCTTGAGAGCATTGACAGATAGTTCTCTTGCAGAACGCAGAGAAAAGCCCAGCATTTTTTTTGCACGAGATGAGATTTCTGTTATGTGACTCTTGAAATTCATCTTTGTGTCGAATATAACCCCCAAATCTTTAATCTTGTTGGTCTTTGATAAGTTTGTGTCGTTAATCTGATAAGCATAATTAATTGCCTCTTTATTTCGTGAAAAACTAATTTTTTGACATTTACTCAAGTTCAGTTTTAGTAAGTTAATATTACACCACCTGGAAAGGTTATTTAGGTCAAACTGTAATCTCTCAGCATCAGATATGGATTGAACTGTTCTGAACATCTTTAAATCATCAGCAAATAATAGGAAGGAACAGTTGGTGATAACATTTGGAAGATCATTAACAAAGATATTAAACAGTAGTGGTCCCATGTGAGACCCCTGAGGTACCTCTGAAGGAACTTCAATTGGATCTGATACTGAACTACCATATTTGACATATTGGACTCTATCGCTAAGATAGGATTTGATCCATTCTAAAATATTTCCTTCTACTCCCAAGAACTCAAGTTTAGCAAGTAGTAAACTGTGGTTGACTCTATCAAAGGCTTTCGAAAAATCTGTGTATACGGAGTCAACCTGCAGTTTATTCTCGAGAGCATTAATGATGTAATTTTGGTAAAGCAATAAATTGGTGGTAGTAGATCTACCTCTGCAGAATCCATGTTGTTCATTGATTATAATATTTTTGAAGTCCCACGAAAGTTTTTTGGAAATCAAGCAATCAAACATTTTTGGTAATTCTGATTGATTACAAATACCTCTGTAGTTGTCAACGTTGTCCCGTGAACCACTCTTGTGGATGGGTTTTATGAAACTGTGTTTCCAAAAGCTAGGGAACGTACCTTTTTGAGGGGATTAAATATGTAAGTTTTTATCAAATGTTAACAATTGTTAGTGAAAGTATTTATTCACTTCTAATTCGACAGAGTACTGATTTGTTGTTGCCATACGGACAAATTCGCCCGATTCCGCCACTGCGGCGCCACTTACAAAGGTGCTCCAAGTCTATACACCCGTCATTTACGGAGGCGCAACAAGTTCGTTTGCACCCTGTATATGGCCAATATTGTCCTAGGTTGAGAATTGGCTGATGCTCGAGTTGCATCATTTTTGTTACCCACATTTAATCTTTTCCAGTAACTTCTGAAAACATTGTATGGTCCCCCGAAAATGAATTTGAACTCATAGTAGACCTGATGTTCAAACAGGAACATCATTTCTTTGGGAATTCATTTTGGAAAAATTCAATAAAAAAAAACAACAACTTTTCTCATCATTCTGAGAAATGTGGTATGTATTTTTTCCAGAAATTAGTGATCTAGCCTATTTTATGGTTTCTTTACCAAGGTGCCTCTTTCAGAAATGCAGGACAGTCGTGAACCAGGATATTACACAAACTAACGTGTAATATCTCGTATTATGGGAATGCTGTAGCCTGTATTCTTCAAAATAGTGCCTATTTAGAAAAATAATTTGATACATTCAAATATATAAGGCTGGGACGGTAAGGGACTGAAGTAGCTTGAAGTGCTTTCTGCATGAATTCACGTACCTTCATGATACGGATTGCTCTTTTTACCTCGTTTTTATTGACTCGCTTTCTTGTCTGTGTGTTCGGGAGAAATTTTCCAATTGATTTTGAACTAACTTCCCTATGAGCTAGATACTTCAAACTTTGAACATACCCAAGAACTGGATGACAATGCAATATTAACTCGCTTTCTTGTCAGTCTGTTCGGTACAAATTTTGCCATTGATTCTGAACTAACTTCCCGGATGAGCTAGAGATTTGAAACTTTGAACATAGCTCAAAACTGGATGACAACACAATATTAACTCGCTTTTCTGTCTGTCTTCTGCTCTGACCATCCATTTCAAACTAATTTCTGGATGAGTTAGAGACTTGAAGCTTTGAACATAGCTCAGAACTGGATGACAACACAATATTAACTCGCTTTTCTGTCTGTCTTCTGGTCTGACTGTTCGGTACAAATTTTGCAATTGATTTTGAACTAACTTCCCGATGAGCCCAAGTAGCACAGAGTCATAAAATTAACATAATGACTTCTTATAACGTCTTAAAGACCACGTATTTGTAATGTTTTAGAGCCAAAAAGTTAATGTGCGTTTTATAACCTTTAGGCGTCGCTATGACGTCGTGTAGTAGATATAAGGAGAGTACAATAAAGAATTCTCAAGATGAAGTTGTAATGTGGTTTGTATGTAAATAAATTGTATGTGTCGTTAAGTAGAACTTAAGAGCAGTTGCTGTGACGTTATTATGACTATGAACATATGTGGTTCTAATGAATAGATTTTTGAAACGTTTCCACGACTACATATTGTACCCATGTAATGTAGTTTTATCAACTGATGAACTCTGGTCGTAATGACTACATTATGTATCTATGGTTAGATTATTTTTGTTGGTAATGTTATTTTTCTTGGTTAGGTATATTGTGTTTGTATGTGGAATATTCAGATACATATGAATAATTAAAATGCCAAAACCAAAATCCAATATGCCCTACAAGAAAACGGAGCATATAGAATTTTTTTTAAAAAATATAAAGAGGAAGGGGTGCCTACCCCAAAATTAACTCAGTCTATCGGGACACTGCAAAAAAATGAAGTTCATCCAGTCCCAGATGAAAATGTACCTGGAACAAGTTCAGAACCAACCTCAGAGAGTATCACTGTGGAAAGTGCTTTTGAAGGAGACGGTATGGATGAGGGTGATGAACACTTTGAAAAATGTTTCGTTTTCAAATAAAAATTGAGGAACTGGGCATTAGTTCACAAAATTCCGCATACTGCATTGAATGATCTGATGAATATTATAAAACCTTCAATACAAATTGGAAATTTGCCTAAAGATTCTAGGACATTACTGGAGAGATAAATACAAAATATTTAAATATAACTGTTCAACATAACCTCTATTGTATATGTCAATGTATATCTTCTTCTGTTTTGATTTTTGATAGCGTTACGACGTTATTACAACAAAACTTGCTACTTGTGGTCACAGCGACTACATTACATTTTTTTTATGTAAGATATTACGACGTCTTTGAGACACTCGTAAACTATTCTATGATAGTACATACCGGAGTAATTACAACTTTTCGACACTAGAAGGACGGCATCCATGTTTTTCGATTGATTGATAACATCATTCTGGTAGCCATATTGGAACAAAAATATTTAAAATAAAAAATATGGGACCCTGGGTGTTATATCAATTTAAAAATCATTGGAGATGTGCTAATCAAGTATCTTTCGTAATATGGTCTACATTACTATAATATAAAAATATATTATTAAAATTTCACTAAGTTTCGAACAATTCAATCATTTTTATCTCGATAACTATCACGGCCATTTGTTGTTAGGATGATCGGTGTATGACATTACCACAGAGAATCATGAACATGTAAAGGAAGACTGAATTATGTATTATATTATTATTATATAAAATCTTTTGATATGGTATACATATTGTAATACTATATTAGAAAGATTTATGACCTTCATGCATAATGATATAACGACTACACTAAGACCACAGAAAGACGTAATAATAATATTCAATCCAACCCTTATGCGACTGCCTTATATAAGTCTATATCGGCAAGTCATTACCACTACTTTATAACGTCGATGTGACGTCGCAAGAGTGTGCCTTTTTGTCGTATTGGCATACATAGCGACGTCTCAGCATATTACAAGACATAAGTCATGGACTTTTGCGAAAGGTCTTGTAGATGTCTGTACAACCGAATTATGACCTCTGTGTGCTACTTGGGAGCTAGAGACTTGAAACTTTGAACAAGTCTGTCTGTATGTTTTAAATGTTACAAGTATTTTCATAGCTATTAAAAATTCACAATCTCAAATTTTCAGGACAATCTGTATGGGGTAAGGAATCTGTATGAGGTTATAAATCTCTATAGGGCAAGGATAAATTATTTTATACTTTTTAGTTAGTTTTTTTATTTAAATTTTAAATACTGTCTTCACTTCGCTACATCCTCCATAGAAAAATACTACATGAGAGTAGAAGTTTGAGTAGTAAAAACATTTTACTATATGTGTTTAGCTAATATTCGTATGTTGTAGCACGTCTGACTCAACTTTGAACATAGGTTGTCATGATAATTGAACTTTAGCGTTTCATCCAAGATGATATCTAACGATTTAACGTGGTTAGAGAATACAATTCGTTGTTGATTGAGAAGCATTTAAAACATGTCATGAGGGCTCAGCAATTCATACGGATTTTTTTCCATTAGATTGTAGAGATTTTATATTATTCCCAGCTTTTTGCTCCTTCTGGTTGGTAATTTTTTTGTGACCTGTGATAATTATTTGTCTAGAAGTTATTCATTTATTTTTAAATCTGCTAAAAATATAATTTTTTTGCCTCTTGGCAGTTTGTTGTATTTATTTTATGTGTCTTTCAAAACATTCAAAATGGGAAAAATTCAGGGACAGCATTTATTAAACTAAAATTTAATTTTTGCAGGCCAACAAGTCGGTGTTTTGGATTTTCGCTCAAACACTTTTTTCATAGCCTTCCACGATCCATTGAATTTAATTTTCATTACCATGATTACATATTCATATCAAGTGAGATATTTCATAGTTTGAGAATGATAAAAAAGAAATATTTAATACATTGTCCAACTTCCCAGGCCTCCTGAATCACGACTAGGTATTTCATTAAACAAGAAAGTCATTATGGTATTTCATAAGTGACGCCAAAGAAACAAACCTTTTTTTTTTCTACATTAAACTGGAAATCTGCTTATTGTATGAGCTTAATCAATCAGGACAGTCGCTTATACATATCTTTCCATTTCTGCAGTGTTCCTAATATATAACCTGTACTGAAATGAATAAATGGTTTGAATTCGATAAAATATCATATGGAACCAAGTTACATAACTTGAAATATGAGTATTGAGCATGACCTGTGTGAGGTATTTTACTAAGTGTAATAGGATATTGGACCACTCTGTGCTAATTTCTACATTTGATATTGGGATTCACTACAAATCTTATTCAATGAAAAAAATGATCATAGTGCCCCTTTGGTTTTACAGGTTTTTATTTGAAACTTGCATTATATATTTGAAATTTGCATTGATATACTTAATTTTTTTTTAGTAGAAAATATTTGAATTTATACTGAATAGGCGAGATTACAAACTCACAAATTTGCTTCATATGTGCTTGAAGTTGAAATATAGTGATAAAATATTATATATGCATAGTTTTTCCTAGAAGATATTGGGTAATTTTCGAATAAACCCTGCTCTAATACCCTCAAATTCAGTGGGCCATTCAAGCATCCCACTATAAAAGGTAAGGTCCCCGTGATCTTAACTCGTACAAGTTTTCATTAACTTCTGAGGGTTGGTCAAACAACTAAGAAAGCGGTTAAAAACAATTTTTACAATTTACAAAAGCACAGCGTTATTATCGCTTCTTTTGACTTCATTTTCCTGAGTTTCCAGTGTCACTATTTTGCGGAACTTCTGAGGAAACGTTATTCTCTTTCATCCTATGAATAAATCAGAACTTATGTCAGCATGTGTTATATTGAAATGAAGACTTCGTATTTGATAGCTGTCCTTGATTTAGTTATTCTTGAATAATATGTATGTATACCGAGTGCTATGTCATTATTTTTTCGGCCTGCTCTTATTGTAAAGAAATATTATGAATAACGCTTGGCAACGATGTAATTCCTGGCACTCTCCGCGATCGGCGAGTTGCCTGGTCACTATTTTGCGGAACTTCTGAGGAATGAAACAGAACTTGTGTCAGCATGTGTTATATTGAAATGAAGACTCCTCATTGGAAAGCTGCTCTTGTTTTAGTTATTCTTGAATGATATGTATGTATATCAAGTGCTATGTCATTATTTTTTCGGTCTGCCTACATTGTAAAGAAATGTTATGAATAACGATTGGCAACTCTGTAATTATCTTAGATCTGAACTTGTTACGTCACATCCTGGCGAGGTTTTCGCAGTGTTCAAACAGGAGCATTTCTTTGGGATTTTTTTTTTAAACCTATTTGGAAAAAATAAAATAAAAAAAAATCCAACTACTTTTCTCATTGTTCTGGACATTGTGGTATTTTTTCCAGAAATTAGTGATCTCGCCTATTATTGGTTGGCCCTTTAAACTCAAAATCTTTGAAACAGTTAATACTTGACTATCTTCTAAGAGAATTGAAGTTTGCCATATTAGATTTTCATGTCGCTCATACATATACAAAGTATAGGAGACAACAAACAAGGCATGTCCATTTCTCACTCGTATGAAATAAGGATCATTGCATGCCTGATATGCAATATAAAGTTACGATAGTGAAATATTATTTTCTATGAATTTGCCAAATGATCATGAAGATTCCAAGATATAAATTACATTGCATTATCAAAGATCTCCAAGTAATCCTAAGCCAAAGAGCAATATTTTTGAAGAAGGATGAACTTATCAATAAAAATGAAAAGTTAATTTCGAATTGTCCAAATTTCCTCTAATTATCTCTTTATATTTCATTCAATTCACTTATTTTCTCACAACTTTACAGTATCAGAAGATAATGATGGCACGTTAGTCTCTCAATTAAATGACTTGATGAAAGTATATCAAGAATTATTTGAAATGGATAAGGATGAAGCAAGTGATGATCAAGAAACCAAAAAGATTTCGCTCATTGTCATAAACACATTGATGACACTCTCTGGATTTTTACCAAGTGCAAGCAACTCCTTATCGGTCCAGGTGAAAATGTCAAGTATTGATTGTACCGCTTGACTAATTTGTAATTTTTTTTTCAGATGGCAGAATGGTTGAAAAACTTCGCTTACAATAATACCATAACAACTAAAGTGTCAAGTACTTTTGCAAATTTGTTTTTTGAGACTCATATAAAATGCAAAGTTAGTCTCAATATGCTAGAAATTATTTCACTTAGCATTGGAGACACAATGGGTGTTTTAACAGAGGTATTTTTCAATATTCCTGAATATTGATTGTGAGATATCGCATGATTCTGGCTTTTAGAATATATTCTCCATTTTTAGTAATCTTTTCTGTTTTATGTTTTTGAGGGCTGATAAAGTAATGGCATATATGTACCTAAACTGGGCTGTTATAAGACTCTGTAGGTAAATATGACTTTCAGTGCCTATCTCTGTGACAGATCATAAATTGCTGTCAGCTGTTACACCTGCAGCATTTATCTGCAAAGCTTCATTAGATTAATCAATTTGAAGCAAGTAGACAGCCCCGTTTAGTGACAATTCATTTGAAAAATTGTTATTTTTTATGTAATTTCGAACTGCTAATTGTGCATAATATCATTCAACATCAAGTACATTCACAAACACAAATGATTTTCAGTACTTCCATTCAAAAAGTTTTGGTGCCAGCATTACTAGAGTACTTTTCTAAAGATTATTTTTTGACATTCCTAGAAACCGATAGAAACTTTTAATTCAACTCATTCATGTTAAGTTTTGGCCAATCAGAACATTATTATAGTGAGAATTTTCTACCTATAAAATTGCCGCGGGGATTCTTTGAGGAATTTTGCTTTTATTGTCTGACAACGTATATTTTAAATTTGACATCTGTCATCAATTCACATGAAAAGTGAATAAAAAACTGTTTAGTACATCTTATCATTTTGCAAGGTATTTGTGTTTATGATTGTAACATAAAAAAATAATCTATAGAATACCACACGAGAGTTCGATAAAGTAGAAAATTGTGATATTACAACTGAAAATTATACTACTACCAAAGTCCAATTATGTAACTCAATAATACTTATTTCTCTCAGAGGTGATCATGACATGGTTAAGTTGGTGTCAAGCATAGAGTGTACTCCCCTATCAACCAATATTTTCTTTAACCTCTCCTATACCTGGAAGCACCTGTTGGGATATATCAACAGGCATGGATGACATAACCTCATCGCCTTCCTCTATTCATAATATGTTATCTCCCCAATCTCGTTTCTGCTGTTGTTCCTCTAGGTTAGGTTCTTCTCAAGTTGGGCGATATCCGTCACTTTCACCGCCACCTTCTCAGATCTATTGTGGATCGATCCTAATTAAATTATAGCTCACCTTCCAGCCCCGCACTCCCGACGAAGTCAATGATTACACTCGGTTTCATCTTTTCCATGTCTTTTGGCTCCAGCTGCCCATGATTGTTATGGTGGAATCTTAATTGTTCCAGACTGCACAAGATGTGCTCCGCTGTTTCTTCTTTGTCTTGGCAGAAGCGACCTTCTGCTCTCTTAGCAAGTCCGATTTTATGAAGATGATTTCATTCTGAGGGTAGTCCTGTTATGATCCTCAGGTTTTTCCTATTCAGTTCTAATAGGGCAGCTGTTCTTCTTTTCGAAGGGTTTGGTATAAATACCTTCAAGTGGCCTTGCCCCACTGTTTCATACACGCGTTTTTTCCGCTCGGTTTAGTCTGAAAACACTTCTTTGGCTATGCTCTCTGATATTCCGAAGAAGTGCTCTGGCCCTATGAACCCCTTCATAATGCTTCCTTTTGCCAGAAGGTCGGCTTTCTCATTTCATTTAAAGCTTTTGTGTCCAGGGACCCACAGCAGAGTTATTCTATTGTCCCTGTCACCCAGTTCTATACTAATCTGGATTATATACAACTTGCCAGGGCTTTCAGTGCTGCTTGCCTGTCTGACATGATTTTGATCAATCGATTTTTACTGTTTCTGTTCAGTATTTCTTGTGGGCAGAGTTCGATTGCATGGACGTCTGCCTGAAATATTGTGGGTTATTGTCCCAGGTTTACACCAAGGTTGAATTTTGGCTGTACTCCGGCCCCAACTCCATCTTCTGTACCTATCCTCTATTATTGTTTCTTTGCTGTCATATTTTTTTAATGAATCCTTATATCTTGTAGTTTTTATCATTCGATATTCTCGAGGGTTGATTTTTTCGCTAACTCTATCTCTAGAAGAATTCTCTAGATTCAATCCATCTGAAGGACATTATTTGGTAATATTAATTTTTCTCATTGTAAGAAATGCTTTAGATAGATTACTAATATTTTCAGAATGTTTTCATAGTGGTTTTGTGCATTTGTTGTGAATTTTTGTTTCAATATTTATTTGAAATGGATGTATCACAACATTCTTATTTTCTGCTGAGGCATTACCAGTGTTACTTTGATTTCAAAAGATTTTGGATGAATATTCTTGAATTTTTTGTTCTCTCTAAAATCCTTATGTATGAACTCCCATGGCCAACATTGTACAATTAACCTAAGAGGGGTTAACCCTGTATAGTAACATATGTTTTGGTATGATAAAGTTGATATTTCTGTAAAATGTATCATAAAAAAATATCAGCTTTTGAGCCATTAGTTTTTGGAAGTAACCCCAATGAAATGATAATTTTTTTAATTAATGAAATTTCCTGTTGAAACCTTCAAATATTTGATCATGTCTCAACTCATTGTTCCACTGAATTGCTATATTTTTTTTTCATCAAAATATTCCATTTAACAGATTGGTCTAACTTTAGGACAAAAATGAATTTTGTATGCTTTTTTAATTATTATTATGCATTGTGAATGTTTGTTTTTTGTCTTACATGTATATCTGCAAAATGAAGAATTTATCTACAAATTTTCTTTACCTTCTCTCACCTACATATTGTTTTCTGAAAAAAACACTGTAACCTGTTGTAAATAATCAAATGTAGTGAAATGTTCATCTGCTGTCTATAAATATTGTATTGATAAACTTCGAATTGTTTTCAAGGCGGAGCATAATCCTGAAACCTTCAAGATCATCAATGAGGCAACTGTCCACAACTTCCTTCTATCTTTGTGTAGTATTGTGAAATCTGTTCTTGAAGATGTCGAAGCACTTATAGCCCGTTTGAGGTCCGAATGTTACATGTTGACATACCCAGGTGTAGAAAACTCTGATAGAAGTAAGTAATTTTTATATTTCAGCCATATGATTTTTTATCAGGAATTTTTCAGAGAAGGAAAATTTGAAAACCAGGGAACGGGGTGTTTCTTGTCAATTATGCTTTATTGTAACCATTCTGACAAATTTGGTCAATGTTGTGGTACCCACTGGAAATATGACAGAAGCAATCTTCAAAAATATAATGCATCTCTTCAGTACTCTCAGTTCATTGACCAAATATTTCATTTTGAGAAGTTCCAAGGTCAATTTAGCATTTCAAGGAGCCAGGTTTGTTTATTTTTTATCTATTGACAGGTAGGAATATATAATATAATTTAAAAATCAGTAAGTGAAATATAAGTTAAATATTCTGAATTCCTTGAATATTTTGAAAAATAATTCGTTTCTTGAATAGTATGTACTAACTACTTTTTTGAATAGATCTTTTTAAATATTTTTCCATTATATCATTATTTTAAGAATAGAATAGAATATTTATTCAGCCAATAGATCATTACAATGATATAGGTCATGACAAATATATAAATAAAATTCATTCAATAATTCCAAATAAGTTTCTCCTGTCAGGTTACCGTTGAGAAATACTGGTCCAATCAAACGGTCCCCAATAATACCGGCCCAGACATTGAGTTTTTGGGGAGTTTGAGTATGGACTTCGTGGAAAACATGTGGATTAGCATCTGACCAATAACGACAATTATGACGATTCACAGTCGAATTCAAAAAGAATGTAGACTCATCAGAAAAGCAGATGTTGAAAAGGAAATTGTCATCAGCATCTATTCTCGTAGTCATTATTTCACAAAATTCCTGTCGCCTATCAAAATCATCTTCATTCAATTGGTGTACCAAATGTATTTTGTAGGGGTGGAATTTATGATGTTTCAGGATTCGGCGGATACTGGTTCTACTGATATTGGTAACACTAGCCAATTTCCTTGTGCTCAATGTTGGGTCTGCATGAACTTGTCCTAAAAGTGCAAATTCAACAGCTTCATTTCTCAACGGAAATTCACGTTCTGGGTCTCGTTTCTTGTTGGCTACTGATCCAGTTTGACGAAATTTTTGCACTAATTCTAGAACGTATTTTCTAGCAACAAGTTTATCTGGATGCGTTTCATTGAACAAATTAGCTGTACGGTTACCACACTCATCATTCTTAAAAAAAATTGTTATTATTTCAACTCTTTCCGCGATTGTAAATTATCTCATACATGTTTTTGTTGTACTCGCATTTGAGTCGAATTCAAGAAAACGTCTTTTTATCGATTCTTAAGAACCTTAAATTTTTTTCGATCCAGTAAATGAGAATGAAATACAAATTTGAAACGGAATTGCATGTTATTTGTTGGTAAACAGTTAAATCATTTAATTCCTTTGACAATGATAATTATCTTTAAACAGTTGCATTGTTAGATGTTATTTTTATTGATTGAGTGAATAAAAAGTTATTTCCCAACTTCAAGTTCCTATATCTCGACAACGAATTGATAGAATTAATTTATTTTTGTTGTTTGATATTAAGAAGAAAAATACCTTTCAAATGAGGTATCAGTTGCCATATGTTGCCATTTAAAAATTAAGGGTGGTGGTCACAGCTCCGAGGGATGAAATGTATTTCGGTTGAATTTCATCACAAACGATGTCCCCCTCGAAAATGTAGTTGACGTGTCCAAGCGTTTTTATATAATTCGGTTCTGCCGCTGTTTCGTTTTTAATGGCCCACTCTGTATAAAATAGTGTAGATATCAAATAGTATTGAAACACTCACACAAATATGTTTACTAGGTTCAAAAAATTTACTTATTATTCTATGTTATAATTAAATAAATTAATAAATCTTTATTAGTTCCTTTGATCATGCAAATGATATAGAATAGATCAAAATAATTTGATAACATATCAAAACAAATAACACAGAGCATGGTACAAATATTAACGGGCCTTAAAAATCTTATAGTACTTCTAGTCCTTACTTCAAGATTGCAGTTTAAGCATTAATCCACAGAGAAGATTGCTTTTTTCAAGAGTAGGTGTTTTATGTAGTTTTTGGAAGGTTTTATTGGTGATGTTCTCATATTGGTTGGTGATTTGTTGAACAGTTTGATTCCCTTATATTTTAGACTCATTTCAGTTTTTGATAGTTTATGTGCTGGAACTTCCAGTGTCACTGAGTTTCTTGTATCATAGTTATCAACATTCAGACTTTTAAATGTTGTGATGTTTCCTTTTACATACATTAGTACTTGAAGGTAACGTAAGGATCTCCTGCGCTTAATAAATATGCCTTTAAAACTTGTTCTTTTTTAAATCTTTTCCGTCAATAATTTTGCTTAGCTGGTAAAACTATAGCATAGGGATGAAGCTTTTTTAGATAAAATATTGATGTGACTAGGGCACTTATAGTTTTCAGCAATTTGAAAGCCTAGGAATTTTATATTCGTAACCTGCTTCATCATTCCAGAAGATTGCTTGATTAGGAGAGTAGAACCTGAACTTGTATGGCTAAATTTTATAAATGCTGATGTATTTTAATTACAAATTAGGTTGTTATTTGTAAACCAGTTTTGTGCCTTTGGTATTGTTTTGCTTGCATTCTCTGTCAAAGATGTCAGATTACTCGCGCTTATCAAAAATAAAGTGTCATCTACATACATAATTGCATTTTGCATTGAGACGTCGTTAACGTAGATTATGTAGAGTAGTGGCCTTAAGATTGAGCCTCGAGGAACTCCTACATTACTTACTAATTGTTTGGATTTAGTTTCATTTATAGATACGTAATGAGTTCTTTGGTTTAAGTAGTTCTTAAACCAGTAATATGCTACACCCCTGAAGCTGTATCATTCTAATTTATTCAATAGAATATTGTGATCTACTTGGTCAAATGCTTTGCTCAAGTCTAAGAAAATCTCTAGTGATTTTTTACCTACAATAGATCTACGAATTTTATGATGGCATTTGTGGTTGAGCGCCCCTTTCTTAATCCAAATTGATTATTATTGAATAGTTTATGTTTGACTAAATATGACGTTATGTTTTCCAATATATATTTTTCAATTACTTTTACAAATGGGCTCATATGTGATATGGGTCTATAATTTTCAACCTTTTCCTTATTACCTGTTTTGTAAATTGGTTGTATTTTAGAAATTTTCAAGTTTGTAGGGAATAAGCCCTCTTCCATTGAGCTGTTAATTATGAATGATAAGGTGTAGCGATTGAATGAGCGACACATTTTATTGTATTTGTGGAGATTTCGTCATCACCTACTGCATACGAATTTTTTGGGCTCTTGATGATTTAATGATATCCACGTTTGTGCAATGTATGAAACTGAATAAGTGATGATGCAGATCAGGAAGTTTGTGCTCCTGTGAAGTTGTCTGTCTTGAGTTGTTAGTTAATGTTCTAGGTTTGTGTTGAGTTATCTGCTATGATGGTAAAAATATTGAAAAATACCTATACTCTGCTGATTTTGCATTCTACAATGTAAACAATACTATTGGGTGCTGGTGGTGTATTCGCTGTTGGTCGATTGGGCCTTAAAATCTTCAGCGAATATCTTACTGGTCTGTATTCAGTAGCATATGTCTTGTAGCTTTGATGGGCAACTCTCAAAAAATTTGTTTTTTTTCTGTGGCGTCCCATTGAGTATTTTTTCCATAATCGTATTCCACAGAAAAAATATTACCTCAAAATCACTTCTAGAAAATTCAAATTTCAAACAGTATTGCAGTGTCCATTTTCTATTATTTTATTCTTAGAACATTCCAGGATAATTCGACTAGTACCATGCACTACCTATTAAATTCTTAAAACCGCCAATTTTCCGATTAAATTATTTAGATCTATTACTGTAATGAGGATCATGATTCATTTGGTCTTTGGTTGTATATATTCAAATTGGTCTTGTTAGTACTAAATTCATTACTATTAGTTTATTGTTGTATGATAAATATGATTTGTTCGAATAAAAATAGTTTTAAACAGGATAAACCCAATTACAAGACAGTATAACCTCATGGTGTCATTGTAAATATGGAGATTAGTACATACTTCATTAACTTCTTTACACATTACATAAAATTGAGATTTTACTAGAATATTGGTTTTGGGTTTTGGTAGGTAGAAACACAGTTGGCACTGAGAGCTAATATAAGGAATATGGAAGTTCAATTATATTCAATAGTTCAGTGGGAGTAGTGGAGCTGTGTGAATGTGGAAAAATCAATAGTTTGTTTTTATTTTGTATTTCATGCAACATTTATTTATTACAGCTCAGGTAAAACAGGATAAATCCATAAAAAGTAGATATTCACAATGTTTGAAAGATTAAAATCTATAAATATATAACAATAAAGGTAAAAATATAAATAAATGTAAAATATGTTTTTTCATTTTTTGAACATTATGAATGTCTACTCTTTATGGATGTCTCCTGATTTATCGACGAGTAAGCACTGTAGGTAGAAAGCGCTCAGTAATGAATTATATATTGCATGAAATACAAAATAAAAACAAGCCATTTCTAATAGTTCAGCACAATCAGTTAAGTTATGAATGTGTTTACAAAGAAATAAGTAAGCATTGAAGGTTCTGCGACTTTCGAGGGATGGGAATGACTATCTATTCAACAATAGGTTATGATAACTTGCGAGTGATAGACATCATTCATCTTGAGTGAGAAATGTAAAACCTTCGTACTAACTCCGTCTGATCAATAGTTTGTTATCAATACATCATAAATGTAGATTGTTTATGTCATTCTGTAATATTTGACAATCATCAATTGATTCAATCTCCCTAACAATTTTCAAGTCATCTGAAAATAGCAATTTGCTTGAAACATTGTTTCCTATATTGCTAATGAATATTGAGAAGGTTGCTTCCTTGTGGAGCACCACTAGAAGCGAAGAACTGATGAGAATTATGTCCTCTAAATTCAACAAGATTCTGCAATTTTGCAGATATGATTCAAAAAGGTTGATTAGTTGCAAATCGAAGCTAGACAAGTTGAGTTTGTTTGAAAGGATATGTGTGACTGGTCAAATGTCAGTGTAAATAGTGTGTTTTTGGGAATGGTTGTCGAGTGTATTGTTCACTGACTGAATGAAACACATAAAATTGGAAACATGAAACCATGATAATTTGAGATTTTTTTTTCATTTGAAAGAATGAACCAAGAGACCATAGAGGCTTTTGCAAAGTTGGGAAAAAGTGTAGTTTGTCGATAGTTTGCAATGTTGTTGGATGCCTCTGATTTGAAGATAGGTCATATTTTGGTGATTTTCCCCTTATCTAGAAAACACCCAGATTCGAAAGTTGAATTGAAAAAGTGATTTGGCTAGTATTTTAGCACAGTCTTCAACAAGAAAACTTGAAATTGCATCGTTCCCAGACATATGTTTAGATTTAAGTTTTTTCAAGGAACTGAATACCTCTAGATAGTAGGATAGTTGGTTGATGGCTTGAAATGATTATTTGAAGGTTCAGTGATAGTGGTATAGACAGATAGGTATAGAAAGATAGATTTCACAAACTTTTGATAACAAATTGATGACGTTCTGACCTGACATAAATGACTTATCTATTTGCCACAGATTGTTTGTATAATATTGTATATTAAAAAAAAGCTGACTGATGAGTTATGTGTGTCAAAGGAAAATAAACTGTTTTCAACTAGGGTCTAATCAACACAAACAAACAAATAACATATAAATAACATACAAACAAACAAATAACAAATAAAGGATGCATTTGGAGCAAAGAAAAATTATCAATTCATTATCGTAGTTTTTTCCACGAGTAGTCGGACAATTTGAGAAAAACAACACTCTCAATCTACAATTTTATTACCAACGTTTCGGCGAGGAATCTCGCCTTCTTCAGGGCTACAAATAATATAAAGGACCTAATTAAAAAAATTACACAATAAAAAAAAACAATTATTGTTGATGTATAAATACAGAGACACTACGTATATTTAAAAGAAGATATCAGACTAAATCGATCATCGGAAGCAACAATGACTCTAATGTCACAGTAGTTCCAAGAAGAGGATATTTACATGTATCTCGCATTGGACATGAAGTAACTGCCGATGACATTTTGAAATTACTTAAGAAATCTGCACCCGAAATCGACATCACCTGTGAGGAATGGCACAGAAATGATCAAGTTTCTACATACAAAGTATCCTTCCCTCTAGATAAGCTGAAAGTCGCCTATGACCCTTCTATTTGGCCGAAAGGTGCTGAAGTTCGCAGATTCCAGTTCAGGGAAAATTTTCTGAAGAACGCCAGGTCGAGCCAAACAACGTAGTTTCCAAATTTAACAATAACAATGCACCAGTTGACGAAAATTACAAATGTTCACTTCCTCAATGTAAAGGTGGGGCGAGTATATTTAGTATATTTCATATTAATGCTCAATGTTTAGCTAACAAGGTTGAAATGTTTGATGTATTTCTAGAGGGGCAAAACTTTGATATTTGTTGCATAAGTGAACACTGGCTGAATCTGTGCTGCTTCCTTTTCAAGAAGCAATATGATCCACGGAGGAACCGCAATATTTGCGAAAATTGATATTACTTTTAAAGTACTGTAACGTAAATAAACTTAACTTGGTTCTACTAATTTATTTCACACTTAATCTACAACTTAATTTATATTACTACTTCACTGTATAGCTCGATCGTATGGGCTCGTTCAGCTTGTTCACTCCCTCTTGAGGGCGGTCTATTTATCTCCGATACAGCATTCTCGATGTTTCGAATTCTTCCAGTTGGCGACGGCATGTTCCAATTGTTTCCAATATTGACCGTTGCATTACGCGGAAGAGGGACTGGATGGTTCTCGAATATCTCCGGGGATGATCTCATCGCTGTCGATGGCGACGCGGGAGGCGACAGGTCCGGCCTAGGTTCGTTACATTGCCCCCTTCTTAAAGACATTTCGTCCCGAAATTTCATCCTTGGAGTGTGACGATATCTGCATGACTCCCCATATCTGCACCGTGAAGTTCGATGGAAGTAACACTCCACGGTCTTCATGATCGGTCGTGGAATAGGGTTACAGCAAACCAAAATCTTGACGCCGCTGGATCTGAATATCGCCTCCAGCATACTTCTTATGACTCTCCAGTCCAACCCATCAATACCACAGGATAATTTTGGAATTGCTAGATCCACCAGATTCTGGTCCACCATAGTATCTCTTAGTTTGGTGAGACTCTTCCAGACATCTTCATAAGACGGTTTATCTTGGGAATGCCTCTTGGTGACTAGGTAGTAGATGTTTCTCTGGCCTTTCTTCAACTGTAGCACCCCACCAACTTCTGGATTCTGCTCCCGCAGTGTTTGGAGTTGACCAAATTTCTTGAGAACACTACGGCGATGCCCCCGGACATTCGAAGATCTTCTGCCACAAGTGCGCTAGTCGTAGTCAGCAGGCACCTCGAAAAGGTCTCGTGACTCCTCTCTAGTAACCCCATGTAGAACTTTCTGCCCGTTTGAATACAAGGACATAAACTTCTCAAACGTCATATCATCCTCCGGTGGCTTGAGGGTGCGAACTTGGTCATGGTTTCCAGCGTAAGGGGCCAACCTGTTGAAATGGACGACCCTTGGTTTCCCTCGGGGTGGTGGGTGATAGTCCACGACGACGTTTGGGGTTGTACAGCCAAACCAGGTCATCAACCTTAAATCCTCCAGCGTCGGCCTTGATGTCATAGGTCTTCTTCATTTTATCGCTGGCACTCTGGATGTTCAACCGGACTCGTTCGTGGATGTCGTCCATTCTCTGCCGAAGTTTGCTGACGTAGTCCTCTCCCGCAGTGTCTTGTCCTGGCGGTATCCCAAACTTCAGGTCACAAGGCAGTCGCAGTTCTCGGCCCATTATAATACTAGCAGGAGTTTGACCGGTTGACTCGTGTACTGCGGATCGATAGGCCATCAGGAACAAATGAAGATACTGGTCCCAGTCTCTTTGATGGTCAGAGACAACCTTGGACAAGTGGCGGTTGATCGTCCTGTTCATCCGTTCCACCATTCCATCGGACTGCGGATGTAGGGCCGTGGTTCTTGTCTTGCGGATGTTCAGCAGTAGACATATTTCTTGGAAAAGGTTGGATTCGAAATTTCTGCCTTGATCCGAGTGCAGCTCCATTGGAATACCGAATCGACATATCCACTCTTTCACCAAGACGTCGGCGACGGTGATGGCTTCCTGGTTGGGCAGGGCATAGGCTTCCGCCCACTTACTGAAGTAGTCCATTGCCACAAGGATGTATTTATTCCCGTGGTCGGATACGGGAAACGGGCCGGCGATGTCAATGGCGATTCTCTCGAACGGGCTGCCTACGTTGTACTGACGCATCGGGGCCTTGGGTCGTATTCGAGGTCCATTGCTAGCAGCGCATACAGCGCACTTCCTGCACCAGTCCTGGACGTCAGCTTGACAATTGGCCCAGTAAAACCGTTGCCTCACTTTCTGCAGGGTCTTCGTCACTCCCAGATGTCCTCCGGCGACTCCATCATGGATTTCCGCAGCACTTCCTCTCTTCTGTTCCTGGGAACAATTATTTGGCGTCTGTCTTCCCCACCAATATCGGCCTCCAGCACACGTTTCAGGATCCCATTGTCCAGAATAAGAGAGTTCCATTGTGCCCAATAGGACTTAACAGCCGGCGAGTAACCTGCGACTTCCTGCCATGATGGTCTTCGATTGCCCTTCTTCCAGCTGACGACTAAGCCAAGGTCGGGGTCTCTCTCTTGGTCTTTCTGGATCTTGCTGTCATTCCAGTTGTCATCCATTGCCGCGGTTCTACAAAGTGTTGCTTCTTTCTCTTCTGCTCGTCGGCAATGTGAGCAATCATCTGGACATGGTCTTCGCGACAAGGCATCTGCATTCTTATGGCTAGTTCCGGCTCGATGTTCGATCTCGAAATCGAATTCTTGGAGTCTCTCGATCCAACGTGCTACTTGACCCTCAGGATTTTTGAACTGTAAGAGCCATTTGAGAGCTGCATGGTCAGTTCTCAACAGGAATCTTCTTCCATACATGTACTTGTAGAAGTGTTCCACTCCCTTTACAACAGCTAACAGCTCTCGCCTGGTGACACAGTAATTGCGCTCTGGTTTGCTAAGCGTCTTGCTGAAATAACCAATGACCTTCTCCTGTCCCTCCTGGATCTGAGATAGGACAGCTCCAAGTCCCACGTTGCTGGCGTCCGTATCCAAAATGAATTTCCCTTTGGGTAGGGGATAGCTCAGTATAGGTGCGTTGATCAAAGCTCCTTTCAGCTTCCTGAATGAATCTTGACATTCTTCGGACTACTGGAACTTTGTTTGGCCTTCCGTGAGCCTGGTCAGTGGTTTAGCGATATTGGCGAATCCCAGCACATATCGGCGATAGTATGTGCATAAACCAAGGAAACTTCGAAGTTGGTGAATGTCTTTTGGGATGGGCCAATCCTTAACAGCTTTGATCTTCTGGTCATCCACTGCTACTCCTTCCCAGAGACAACGTGGCCGAGGTATCGTACTTCTTTTGGAACAGATGGCATTTCTTAGGGCTCAGCTTCAATCCGGAGTTCCTCAGTCGCAGGAATACTTCCTCCAAGTTTTCACGTGGTCCTCGAACGATCTGCCGACCACAATTATGTCGTCGAGATACACTAGACACGTGTTCCATGAGAGTCCCTTCAGCACTGTCTCCATCAATCTTTCGAATGTGGCGGGAGCATTACAGAGCCGAATGGCATAACGGTGAACTGCCACAATCCTGAGCCGATGGTAAAAGCAGTCTTTTCTCGATCTTCCTGAGCGAGTTCTACTTGCCAGTATCCACTCTTCAGATCAAGGGTCGAGAAAATCGTGGAACCAGCCAACGTGTCTAGGGTGTCATCTATTCTCGGGAGAGGGTAACTGTCCTTCTTGTGACATTATTAAGTTGGCGATAGTCTACACAAAAGCGTGTCGATCCATCCTTTTTCTTCACCAGTACGACTGGAGAGGACCAGGGACTGTCAGACGGTTCGATAACTCCTTCTTTTCCCATCTCGCTGACTATTTTGTCAGCCTCTGCCTTCTTGGCAAGAGGAAGTCTTCTTGCTGATTGCCGGATCGGTCGGGCACCCCCAGTATCAATCTTGTGCTGGACCACATTAGTTCGACCCCCTTTTCCTTGTCCGGTATCGAAGATGTCTTGGTACTTTTGACTAAATCTCTTAGTTTGGGCTGTTGAGCTGGTTTTATGTCTTTGGAAGAGATGGCAACTAATTTCTCTAGTTCTGTGGGCAAGTTGTTGGGTTGGCTAATCGTACCTCGTACGCCCGGATCACGGATGAAACTGACGAGCAGTGCCCCAAAATTGTTCCTTTCTTCAAGGTCACTGGGAAATAATTGACATTCATGACCCTTACCGGCACAAATTTGTCAGCACGCAACAAGGTCTTCCCTAGTGCAATCCCTCGTCCAATTTTCTCATCATGAAGTTTGGGCTCGAACATCACCCGTCTCCACTGCTCGCACTCCCGTCCAGGCGAGCCTCCAGAATGGTTTCAGCCCTCTCAGGTACGCTTACATCTTCAGCCACGGATCAACTCTTCACTTCTCCCATGAAGTACCAGCTCTTCTCCGTTGACACGTGGACGCCGTCTTTGAAATCAATTCAAACCCTCTGGAATTCATGATGTCCATTCCGATGATTGCATCGTCTTCGATGTCCGCTACAAGTGCCTGATGTTTCACTTTAGTGTTGCCCAAAATTATTTCAATCGGTAGCTCGCCATATACAGTAGCTGGCTCCCCTGTTGCTGTGCGTAGCTTCAAGTTGTCGGTTCAATCCGTTCCGGTGTTCTGGCAAAGGAAGGCCCGAGAATTGTCCTACTCGCACCTGTATCTAGCAGCATGGTGCAAGGCTCGTTATTGATGAGACCGTCTACGAAGACACCCTTGTTCTGTCGTTGAAGCATAGCGACATATGCGTTGTTAACCGGGGCTTGCCGGACACATGCCGACGATTGCCCTTCTCATCGACCTTTCTTAGTTTTCCTGCATCGAGTCGATGAATGTTGGACATTTGCTACGCACATGTCCAATTTTGCGACAATTCCGGCATCTTATATGTCTTTTCTCAGGCAACACTTCCTCCATCACTTTGCTTATGGCAGCTTCCAAGTTAGCAGGCTCCTGGGAGTCGTCCTCAATCGTTTGAACTTTACTTTGGCTTTTGAAGCATTGTTTTGCTGCCTCAAATTCACAAGCTCGCGCCAGTGCGTCTGACGAGATGTGTTGGACGAGCTAATATCAACGCTTGTCTGGTTTCTTGGTCACGGAGTCCATCCAAGAATGCCTGAACCGCTAATCGCTCCATTACATTTTCCGGTATGGCTGGATATGCGAGACGAACCAAGCGTGCAATGTCAGTTTCGAATTCTTGTAAGGATTCGCCCGATTTTTGCAGCGATTTTTCAGCTGGGAGTGGTATACGTGTTCCAAATGGGCGTGGCCATATCGTAATTCTAGATGTTTAATCAGCTGATCATAGTCCTCCTGTTCTTGGGCGGTAAGAGTTTGTAGAATATTCGTCGCTTCTCCACGTAATGCAAGTGTTAGTGCTACAGCTCTTTCCCCTGCATTCCATCCATTTGCTTTGGCCGCTGCTTCAAACTGTCGGCGGTAATTTTCCCATGGAGTTTTTCCGTCAAATTGAGGCGGCTTCATGGAAAGCTTCCTATTTCAGAAATGACCTTGACATCTTTTATACCCTCTTGAACTTTATCCAAGTTCAAACTCAAGTCCAGCATTGCATTTTCGTTAACCATCTCTGTGGAGGGCGCACTATTAATTCGTTTTTCCAGCTTACTGATCGTTTCCTTCATTTTATCTACCTCCGTGTTCATTTGCTCCCTAATTTTATCTATCTCTGTCTCAACGGTTCCCATTCTTTCTTCTAGAAAATTAGCCACACCACACAATTCTTTTTTAGGCCTTCTGTGTTTTCCAGGAACTTCTCTTCCAGGCTTCTTGCATTTTCTCAAGCTTCTCTTCCAGATTTCTAGAAAGCTTCTCTTCCAGATTTATAGAATTTTCTTGAAGCTTCTCTTCCAGATTTCTAGAATTTTCTTCAAGCTTCTCTTCCACATTTCTAGCATTCTCTTCCAAAGTCCTCGAATTTTGTTGCAGCTCTTCTTTCAAGGATTCTATTATCGGACTCAAATCACCTCGGAACTTCGAATAAAAATGTTTCGGGTCCTCACCTTCTTGTATAAGTCCTTCTGCAAGTCTTTCCTGGAGTACTTGCTTTTTACCTGTTGTTTCCAGTTCCCTTTCCTCCAATTCCTGTTTCAATTCCGCTACCTTCAAATCCGCAAGGCGCACTTTTCTTGAACACATTTTGTCTTTGACGAGGTATCAGTCTGTTTCACACGAAAAGTTTATCAGTTTGTTAAAAATTCACTTCGCGAATTCTTTTCCACGGGCCACCAGTCTATTGTCTGTTTCACGCGAAGAGTGTATCAGTTTATATTCCCACGCACAATTGTCCACTTCGCGAAAACCGGGCCACTGTCTATTTTGGGCGTACAAAAAGGTCTATCAATTTATTTTTCTGACTATCCACTCCACGATCACTTGTTTATTTTCAAAATCTCACTTCCGACACCAATTGTAACGTAAATAAACTTAACTTGGTTTAACTAATTTATTTAACACTTAATCTACAACTTAATTTATATTACTACGCCATTGAATAGCTCGATCGTATGGGCTCGTTCAGTTGTTCACTCCCTCTTGAGGGCGGTCTATTTATCTCCGATACAGCATTCTCGATGTTTCGAATTCTTCCAGTTGGCGACGGCATGTTCCAATTGTTTCCAATATTGACCGTTGCATTACGCGGAAGAGGGACTGGATGGTTCTCGAATATCTCCGGGGATGATCTCATCGCTGTCGATGGCGACGCGGGAGGCGACAGGTCCGGCCTAGGTTCGTTACAGTACTAAATGTTAATAAATTCAATATAGAACAGTCATGCGAGTTCTGTGCAATCGAGTTACCGAAGATGAAACTTACTATTTTGACTTTGTATAGGTCCGGCAAGGGTAATATTGGTGTATTTTTCGAAAACTTAGAGAGTGTTCTAAATGATATTATTTCAGCTGAAACAAGAATAATAATAGTAGGCGATTTTAATATACATTTCAAGGTTAACTCCAAAGAGTTGAATGATCTGAATTGTATTCTAATGTCTTTTGGTTTGTCAGCTACCATAAGTGATTACACAAGAATCACAGCTACATCATCTACTTGTCTGGACAATATAATAACAAATATTAGTGAATCCTTGTTTGAAAGTGGAGTTATAGAACCTTGTCTTTCCGACCACCGCGGCCAGTTTATAAGTATTCAGGAGAAAGAAGTTGTAAATTCAAACTTTTTCTACAAGAGGTCTTTCAGTAAAAAATCCATTTCAAATATAAAAAATGCTCTAGCTTCTGTTGATTGGACAATTTTTGAATCCAGTGGAAATGTTGAGTACTTGGCAAATTTTTTGGTAAAAACCTACAATGATGCGGTAAAGAAATACTGCCCATTAAGGAAATATTCTACAAATAAAAAAATCATTCCAGTTAAGTGGTTTGATGAAAGTCTTAAATCTATGAGAGATTCGTTATCAGCTCTGAAACTTAAAGCTGATGTAACTAAAAAAACAACTGACGTTGATAATTACATTCAATTCAAAACGATATACAACTGTCCGTTGAAGAAAGCAAAAAAGGCAGCTTATGATCGATATATTATTTCAGCCGTAAACAAATCGAAAGCATGCTGGCAGATAATAAACTTTGAAAGAAATAATTTTCACCGTGTCAATTCGGTTCCCGATCTTACTTCTGATGATTTTTTTGTCAATATTGCTGTTGATATAATAAATTACTTACCACTTGTATCGTCCAGTGAACTTTTAAATTTCAAGAATTTTCCAGCCCCTTATGGGTCGTTTTATTTGTCGCCGGTAACACCTCAAGAAGTATCGGATGCCATAAAATCTCTGAAGAAATCTAAAAGTCTTGATATACATGAACTCAACTCTCAAATTATAACAGATACTAGCGACATTATTTTAGTTCCACTTACTAATCTAATAAACTCCATCTTCATATCAGGAATATTTCCTGATGGCTTTAAATTTTCCAAAATAACACCGTTGTTTAAAAAAGGTGATAGAAATAATATCAACAATTACCGTCCTATTTCCATCATCTCAGTCTTTGCGAAATTAATAGAAAAAAGCTTGAATAAACGATTGAGGTGCTATTTTGAGTCAAATAATTTCTTTAGCAACACTCAATATGGTTTTCGACCCAATCGCTCTACTGCTCTCGCTGTCTTGAATGTCGTGAATGATATAATATCTACCTTGGAGGATGGAATGCAAGCTGCTATCACCCTGTGTGACCATTCCAAGGCATTTGATTGCGTATCACATGATATATTACTTGATAAATTACATTATTATGGCATTAGGGGAGTACCACTCAATCTGATACAATCCTATCTGAAAAACCGCTTTCAAGCTGTAAGTATTGGAAATTCCTTATCTGATTTCAAACATAATGAGCATGGTGTCCCTCAAGGGTCTATATTAGGACCGTTGTTATTCATAATATACACAAACGACTTAAGTAACTATATGGTTCCAGTGAAAACTGTTTCATTTGCAGATGATACGACATTCCTTTATTCTGGAAAACTGAGATCGGAGCTGTACAGAACTCATGAAGAATTAGCTAATAGATCTGGAAATTGGTTCGCAGCCAATAAACTCAAACTGAACAACGATAAATCGCAATCTCTTTATCTTTCGTCCACGAATGCCACAGAATCTCATTCTGCAAATTTACTAGGAGTAACTCTGGATAGTGATCTATCATGGAAACCTCATATTACCAAATTGAAAAGTAAACTCAGCAGTGCTCTGTTTGTCCTAAGACAACTTCAAACTGTAACCAATTTTAATGCACTCAGAACAACATATTTTTCGTTATTTCATTCGCACATCAGTTACGCTACTATTCTTTGGGGTGGTTCGCCTGATTCTCTCTCAATTTTTCGTTTACAGAAAAAAGCTGTCAGGATCTTATCCAGTGTAAGCTATCTGGAACACTGCCAACCTTTGTTTATTGAGCACAGAATAATGCCCTTGCCGTGTTTGTATATTTTTCAAGTTCTGATAGAGATTCACAAAAACTCCTCGATGATCACTAAGCAATCTGATATACACAGCTATGGTACTAGACAAGCAGATAACCTGAGACCAAACAGGTTCCGCCTAACCAAATCCAAGAGAAATTCACTGAATTATTATCTCTACAATATACTACCACCAGAATTGAAATCATTAAGTTTAAACTTATTCAAAATAAGGATAAAAAATTTATTTTTGACACATTGCTTTTATTCCACAGAGAAATACATTGGACATTTTTTAATCTTTTAATTTCCATTTTAATTACTTTCTATGTTTTTTTTTTTTATCTATTTACCACACTTTTTACAATAATTTACAATATTTTTACACTATATGTGATGTATTAGTATTATTTTAATAATGTGTTATATTTTATATTTTAACAATATTTTATATTTTAACAATTTTCTGCTCTACAGTATTGTCGTTTTTTCATGACGTGCTACAAACATGTATATTGTAATGTAGTTAAATAAATATACTCTACTCTACTCTACTCTACACTCTACTCTAGGAGACCGATACATAAATATATGGTGGTAAGATAGGTACAGTCAACAGAAGTTTGGATAAAAACAAAAAACGGAGGAGTTTATTTCCCAAAACACATCATATATTTTTTTTTATTGTTTTTATTTAAATATGTAAAGTTACTTCAACAATTACCATACACTGATGAGTTTACTTACCCCAAAGATAAAGTGAGTGATGTAGTCAAAAAATTTAAAGGAAGATTTTTTTCTGGAAATCTCCAAAATTGTTCTTCATTCGTTGAAATATGGGTATTGTCGATATTCGAAAACATTTGACCATGGCACAATGTATTATACCTCAGAGCGTCTGTGTTCTGAACGTTATTAATTCCATGTAGGATGATTGATGGTATGGCCGAAGTTCTTTATCTCGAGTATCAGGTGATATGTTTTTTGTTTCTTTGTGTAAAGCCGGATTCACGTTACCTTAAGCTAGATTTGTGCGCAGTGAGGATATTCTTGTAAATACCGTTTGAATTGTTACAATATGTTTTTAAATTCACGCAATTGTTATTGTTGTTAATGTTCCAGGAACAAACGTTTTGTTAAAAAAAATTAATGACATGGATCAATCAGTGACATCAAAATAATGATTTACCTAGTTTTCCGAAAAATCTTAGGCTAAAAATGTACAAAGAAAAGTTTTTTCATATTGGTAATGAAGATGTGTTTGCTGCGGATGCTTTATGGCTATTTCTATTGAATAAAACTGGAGATTGCCATGAGGAAATAAATGGTGAATCAACTAGGTTCCAGAAATTCTGCCAAAGCTGGAATAAAATTGTGTCGTTTTAAATAATGCCTCTTATCAATATGCCATTTACAAAATTTCAAATAAAGCACGGGCTAACTTAAACAAAATATCAATTACGACAATGCCTTACTCAAAGTTGAACTTCTGGCTATTGTTAAAGAAAATGAAAGTATATAGTCGATGAGATGGCAAAAGAACAGAATAAAAGATATGTTTATCACTGTTGTGCAAATATAAAAAAGTATCTAGCAGATATTAATACTAGATTCAAAGGAGCAGATGTTAATATCAGTCAATTGTTATAACCCCTAGTGATAATCGCAGCACTTCCAGTTCATCCCAATCAGATTAAATAGATTGTCACTTTTTCACCCTGTCTACTAAATTTCTTGGCATTATATAGATAAATTAAAACTAAATGAGCATGTCACAAAATTGTGCATGAAATTGTCGTCTGGATTCTATGCCATTATAGTCCAAGAGGGGACTGCAGAAAACCTGGCCAATCGAGTAACAGAATGAAATGTTTTTAAAATGTTAGTGGTGCATAAGTTTTTTATGGACTTTTTTCGGAAAAAGCAACCATACCAATGTAGCAACAGATTGGTAATAGTTTCAAAACCAATTAACTTCCAGGTGGTAAAGAGGTCTAAGGTGCTGGTTCACGAAAGGGAGCGTAGGTGGGCGTGGGTTCAAACCCCAGCTAGGGCAGCTTTTTTTTATTTTTTCTTTCTAAATTGAAAAATGATTTGTTTGGGGCGAATATTCATCCCAAAACAAATCATTTCTCATGTCTGAGAGCTGGCTGCAGAAAACCTGGCAGATCGAGTTTTGTGATTATAGTTCGATTCTATTCAAAATTAGTATGTGGGGGCTTGACATCATAATATCTTTGTCAGAAACCATGAATTCAAAATGGCGGCTCCAATATGGCGATGAGTTTTGTGGATATAGCCCTATTCCAATAGAAATGGGTATGTGGAGGTTTTTGGGGTCAAAGATTATGATTTTTTGGTCAGAACTTACGAATTCAAGATGGTGGCTCTAAGATAGCGACGACTTTTGTTATTATAGTCCGATTCTATTCAAAATTGGTGTGTGGGGGCTTTGTAGTCGAACATCATGATTTCTTAGTCGAAATTCATGAATTCAAGATGGTGGCTCCAAGAAGACGACGTGTTTTGTTATCATGGTCGGATTCTATTAAAAATTGGTATGTGGATTTTTTTGGGTCTTAGATTATAAATTTTTGTCAGAATTCAATAGAATGACTTATTTTATAAATGACTAAAAATAATTAAATAAAAATGATAGAGAAAAAAATTAAGACAAGATTTCATACAAATGCATCAAAAAGGAAAAATAATTTCATTACTTTTGATCTAGGTTATTCTGTGAGTAACAGATTCAAAATATTGCCACGTAAGAATACCCATTTTATATTCGCGGCAAGCTTTTGTATCTATTACTCATAGAATAACCTAGGTTAGAAATATTTTTTTGTATAAAAGCTTGTCTTTTTTTCAATCATTTTCATTGAATACTGACAAAAGTTGATAATCTACGATCCCAAAAAAACTCACATCAATTTTGAATGGAATCGGGCCATAATAACAACACATCGCCTTCCTGAAGCCGCCATCTTGAATTCATAACTTTCGACTGAGGAATCATGATGTCCGACTCCAAAAGCTCCCACACACCAATTTTGAATGGAATCGGGCTAAAATCATAAAAGTCGTCGCCATATTGGAGCCGCCATCTTGAATTCATGAATTCTGGCAAAGAAATCATATGTCCGATCCCAAATATCCCCACACTAATTTTGAATAGACGAACAATAATCACAAAACTCGTCCGCCATATTGGAACCGCTATTAATTTTTTTTGGAAAAAATTCCATAATGCATTGTTGCCGGAATTACGAACACCTGCCAAATTTCACGTTATTCGGACAACTAGAAGTAGGTTAAAATTCACTTACAAGATTTGAACTAATGTGAAATTAAATAAATGCTTGTGAAAAGATTTCATTCTGTTACTCGATCGGCCAGGTTTTATGCAACCAGCTCTCGGACATGAGAAATAATTTGTTTTGGGACGAATATTCGCCCCAAACAAATCATTTTTCAATTTCGTAAGAAAAAAGAAAAAACCTGCTTGAGCTGGGGTTTGAACCCACGCTCACCTACGCTCCCTTTCGTGAACCAGCACCTTAGACCTCTTTACCACCTGGAAGTTAATTGGTTTTGAAACGATTACCAATCTGTTGCTACATTGGTATGGTTGTTTTTTCCGAAAAAAGGCCATAAAAAACTCATGCACCACTTTTGCCCAGGCAGTCAATGATTTTTCTTATGTTTGCTGTGAGTACTAACATTTTAAATACATTTCATTCTGTTATTCGGTTGGCCAGGTTTTCGGCAGCCCACTCTTAGCCTATTAGAGTTATCTCACAGGCAGTGGATTTTACTGCTGTAAAATCGAACTATTATGCAGTACTGTAAAATTCATTTATCCTGGCGAAGAGGTTACATGCGCAGTGACAGTGGCGGGTAGTATCTTAGTTTGCATTGTACTTCGGTGTTAAAATGACATGCACGCCCATGGCCATAACAGAGCACCAATTGAATGAACCGGAGCGGTTGACAGCTTGCACCGACTTTCGCCAGGATAAATGAATTCAACAGTAATATAATCCTATCTGTGACGAAATAAAAATCTACAGAGGATGTAGTAAACAAATTATGAATATAGGGCAAGTTGTACAAAAAAGAGCTATGGGGCTCTTTGCAGAATAAAATTCCATGATTTCTTGTGAGGAGCCATTCAAAAATCAGAGGATTCTCCATAAATAACCTTGTCAAGTAGGTACTCTATCATGTAACAGGATGAAAATAGGTAATTGCTTACTAGTACATTTATGAAAACTTTTTAACAAAAAATTAAACCGACGAAATACGGAACTGAAAAGTAAAAAATCAAATAAACCTTCTTAGTCTCAATAACTAAGCTCCTAAACTAATGTAAGTAACTAATTTTGAGTCGGCGCCAAACAAACAAGCAAATGAATTAGGTAAGGCATAAAATAATGGCATCGAGTTGCGCGGTGACATTCTGATATTTTTTTTTTTAAGTAATTTAATGATTTTCGTTGATTGTTTGTTTAGCGCCGACTCAAAATTAGTTACTTACATTAGTTTAGGTGCTTAGTTATTGAGACTAAGAAGGTTTATTTTATTTTTTTACTTTTCAGTTCCGTATTTCGTCGGTTTAATTTTTTGTTTAAAAGTTTTTATTTTTCAATTTTTTGTGGCTGAAATCTACGAATTACTACCTACTTGTTTTTTTATTACTTCCAAAATACTTACCCACCTTACTTCAACTATTACCAGTTAAATAATATGATTATCTACTTTTACTATTTGTTGTAATTAAATTATTTTTGTTGTTCTGGTTAGTTTTTTCATTACTTTGTATATCATCCTCCATAAAATAATGATTGTGACGGATGTAGAACAAAAATAATGACAGTAGTGATCTGCCATTGTCAACTACATATGTGTGTGCCAATGTTCACAAGTGAAAAATCAATTATCCCCTATTTTTCTACCCGTAAGGATGGATAATTTCATTCGAAATCCAAATATGAGGTATACCCTATCTATTAAAAAAAGAATAATCCAAATCGAAGAACCCAGTACAAAGTTATGCCTGATAGAATCGGTTAACGGACCGGAATTCAGAGGGTGAGTGATCAATATCCTTATTTTGCTACCCTTAGGGGTGGATTTCATCTTTCAAATTCAAATGGGACCAACATCAAAGTACACCCTATCCACTGAAAAAAGGATTATCGGAATCGGACGTCTCAGTAAAAAGTTATGCGTGATCATACATAAAAAAAAATAAAAAAAAAATATACGCGTCGACTAGAGAACCTCCTCCTTTTTGGTTTCGTCGGTTAAAAAAAAATTCAGGAAGATAATTCAGAAAAAATGTCAAGGAATTATTATGTGATCATCCCTCCTACAGTATGAATTAATTTTACAGTAGTAATAATGAACAGTGATATTTCTGCAATATCAATAATGCATATGACGTAAACTTTGGCAGATACAAAATATCTAAAGCTTATATGATCATTTCTTCATGACTGAAATGGTGTGTGGTTACTTAGTTATCCAAAAATAACTATAAATGAAAACTGGTCAGTTTTACTATTATCGGTGCTAGTGAATCAAATGTAGGGGCATCTGAAACAACTAAGCTGGAAACACCATATTCAGAGTTATTTTGGTGATTGTTGAAAGCGAAATAACGTAGTTAATTTTCAATAAAATGTTTTGTTATACAGTTTCAACATATTCCAAAAAAGTTGAATTGGTAATCTTCCAATGTTAAAACAAACAAGATATTGGTTACCCGAATTGGAAATTTTCAACAATTCTGAGAATGTCTCAAAATAGTGAATGTTGCTTAGGTTTTCAATGGTCACCAGAGTTCTTTGTTTCTTGAGAATTTGGTCTGACCGCTACCATAGTCATCTTCAGGGTTTCTTACTACAACTATTTTTCAATGATTTTCACTACATTAGGTTTACAAACCACAACTGTTTCCCTATAGTATAACTTATTCAGAGATATTGTAGTTTGTTTTGTATGAGGGTCGATATAGCTCTTCAGCCTCTCCGTACTTCAACCTATAAGGTCTTTGGTACATTACTCTTCATCTATTCAAGACCAGGAATTCGGAGACTCCTTGCGAAGTGTATCAGTTTCCTGGGAGCTAACTTCCTGATGTCTGAGGGAGTTAATGAAACCCCTTCGAGGAAATTAAACCTTTTGCAAAACAGCACTCGGCAGTCGCAAAGCAGATGTTCTGCAGTTTCAGCGAAGTTCTCGCAGTAACCGCACTGTCTGATCTATCCATTTTTTTTTGAGGTGATACCTCAAAGGACAATGTCCGGTTAGCAGTCCTGTTACCAGTTTCAAGTCTTCCTTGTCCAACTCGAGAAGCTGTTTAGCTTTCTTTGGCGATGGGCTCAGAAGACTTTTCGCTTGTCTTTGCCCTGGAACCTTATTTCAGTGGGTTTTGATTTGATCAGCTTCCCAGCATCGAAACTCTTCCTTAATGTGGGCTTTGGAAAGACCACAGAAGGGTTCTGGGCTAGCAAATTGAGTGTTTGCCCCTTCCTTGGCAAGGGTGTCTGCTTCCATATGGCCTTTGATTCCCTTGTGATCTGGCACCCAAATCTTTGTCTTGGGAATTGTATAGCAAACCGAAATTAAGTGAAAATTATTTAATGAAGTGCATTTTGTTTATTTGAATAAGGATTTTCATCTAGTATTGGTTACCTCAATTGGAAAAATAACTAAATAACTATTTTTGTTGGTGGAGGCAAGTTACGTGGTATGAACAAGGCAGATTTAAAAAAAATTATAATATTATTCACTCACCTATGTCAATTATAGCTGAAACATTGGTTCAACATTTTTAGAAGTTTAGCAGGATATTTCTTTCAATCATTACTTGCAGTTTTCTGAACAAGGTTATTCAGAATAAATCCCCTTTACTGAATGTTATGGTTGGTTAGGTGCTTTTTATATGGTATATTGTTGAATTATTCTTTTTTTTTTCAGTAGAAAATAATATTGTGTGAAAATATTGAATGAATGTGGTTTTTTGTGGAGGAACAACGTTTCTTGACATGTTTTTTGGGTAACCTTCCACAGTCTGAAAATGAAAATATAATCAGGAAAATCTATACAAGTGTAGAAAGGGCAAACTGATTAGTTCACCCCGATAAGTTATCGTGTTCACCAAATTATATTTCCTAAAGAAAAATGATTCAATTTGTCAATAACTTGCCGTTTTTTTAATTTGCCTATCAAAAAAAATTTTAAAAACTTCTCTTTATAGTTTTTGCTTGACGTTTCGGGGACTATATCTGCCCCCGTTCTCAAAATCTTCTAATTCTTCTTTAATTGTTTTATAATTGTATGATATGTAATTGGTCGATTATTCAGATAGATGGACAGTGCAAGTGAAAGGTTGTTATACATTTTATTCAAATTTATGACGTCAATTATATTGATTATGGTATCAGTATTTTTTTAATATGCATAATTTCCAGAAATTTGTTTTTGTTATCAAATTTCATGGCTAAATTTTTTTCTTGAAATCATAGTTTGTGGCCTTATGGTTATTAAGGGCTGTTGTGTAGTTTTGGTTTATTCACGAAATTTAACTTGGTTTTCTAGATATTGAGATGTTTTGCCGATATAAACTTTGTTGAATGCAATTTGATCAATTATCCTCCAAAATCTGGGAACATTTTTTATTAATAGTTTCTCAGAAAATTTAATTTTTCATAAAAGTTGGTGCATTCAATTAGACTAAATACGCGCATAGCCGTTATTTTATCAGTGGCGTGCGGCTAAGCGGGAATCTGGCGATATTCTAAATTCACTATAAAGTGACATTACTATGGAAAATATCGAAAAATGTTATTGAAAAAAGTTGTAATATATATATATATATATATATATATATATATATCATAAACTGTGCATATATATATAAATATATAATACAAAAATGGAAATTTACTTTACCAGATGATATCATAATAACATAGCAGAAGTAAGTAGTACAATAAAGTGTAAAATTCGGAAGCCTCTAACATGAATATTTCCAAATTGTAACTGAAAAGATACTTTATTGATAGGAATTTTCATATTTTGGAGGAGTTTTTAAAATAAAATAATGTATCGGTTTTGAATTTATTTTGTCGAGTACGTCTGTAAGTTATTGTTTATGCTCGTTTTTATTTTTATGGTGAAATTTTCTTTGTTACAGTTCACTGTATAATATTTTTAATACTTATGCTTTAAACAAATAATCAAATCATATTATTCATTAATCTTTCAAATGTAAATTTAAAGGAAAATACTAACTTCATGCTAATAGCTGCTGCATTCATGTCCCTATCCCACTTATGCATTTAATTAGGCTTTAATACAAATGGGCACCAGTGCTTACATCATATTTCGCTCTAAGCAATCCACTGTGGCTGGATAAAAATTCAGAGAAATCGTCAATCCTGTCATCATAAATTATGGCTGGTCCAAGTTCACCAAGAAACCAGTTTGGGATTTTGATACAATTTTGTTTATCAAACTCTTAAAATAATGGAATTCAAAATTTTCAAAACCCGCAATAGGGAATTTGAAAGAACCGTCTAAAAAGTATCCGTACTTACATAATCATACCAACTCATTTTGAGTGTACATCTACCTATATCCTGTAATGAGTAAAAATAGTTATTTATTGTATATAATGTATATTGTATGCTAATGAAACAAACACAAAAACTTTTTTCTACGGCTATAATACAAAACTGCATTTTCAAAACTGTTTTTGATTAAACAATGAAGTACATTGTATGTTTTCAATTTCATTTCCTTATCTGATAACACAATGAAGTCATTGTGTTATTGTTGGTCATTAAATCACGCCTCCCATGGAAAGCAAGGAGAACTCAAGACATCTGTCAATTCAGTTTCATCAAAACTTGTCAAAGTTTAAAGGTATGATGAGCAGTGAAATTGATGTACTACCTCCTCCAGACATAATTGCAGCCGCAAATTAGGCATGTATAAACTTGATTCCGGAAGTATCGAAAGAGAAATATGGAAAAGCTTACAAATCCTTCACATATTGGCAAAAGGGAAAGGTCACCGTGTCAACTTCAGAAAATGTATTACTTGCATACTTTGATCAATTGAAGTTCAAGTTTCTGTTGTAAATTAATTTCGCTATTTTATGTTAAAGCCGTAGAAAAAGTATAGTGTATAACTCACATGGAATGTTCATTTCCCACTCGTATGATTTGCAGCACTTGCCTACGGCTCATGCTGCAAACATCATACTCGTGGGAAATGAGTATCATTCCGTGCTTGTTAAACAATATACTATTTTCTACGGCTATAATACAAAACTGCATTTTTAAAACTGTTTTTGATTAAACAATGAAGTACATTGCATGTTTCCAATTTCATTTCCTTATCTGATAACACAATGAAGTCATTGTGTTATTGTTGGTCATTAAATCACGTCTCCCATGGATAGCAAGGAGAACTTAAGACATCTGTCAATTCAGTTTCATCAAAACTTGTCAAAGTTTAAAGATATGATGAGCAGTGAAATTGACGAACTACTTCCTCCAGACATAATTGCAGCCGCAAATTAGGCATGTATAAACTTGATTCCGGAAGTATCGAAAGAGAAATATGGAAAAGCCCACAAATCCTTCACATATTGGCAAAAGGGAAAGGTCACCGCCAACTTCAGAAAATGTATTACTTGCATACTTTGATCAATTGAAGTTCAAGTTTCTGTTGTAAATTAATTTCGCTATTTTATGTTAAAGCCGTAGAAAAAGTATAGTGTATAACTCACACGGAATGTTCATTTCCCACTCGTATGATTTGCAGCACTCGCCTACGGCTCATGCTGCAAACATCATACTCGTGGGAAATGAGTATCATTCCGTGCTTGTTAAACAATATACTATTTCTAAATTGAGGGCGTATTTGATGTTTATGACAGTTGCTGAAAATGTATAATATATGTTGCTTGAGGAGGTTATGACATGGTTTCTAAGACAAATGGTTTGTTTATTATATAATTTGTAATTCCAAGAACAACTTTTGTTATGTGTTTATTGAGTTGACTTAATAATTTCTTCCATTGTAGATAAGATAGGAAAAATTGTTCTTGGAAATGCACATGTGGAAAATAAATAATTAGAATTCTTGTTTCCCTTTTATTGCTCAAAGGTTTTATTGACCCCATAAGACGTTTATAAACAGAAGCATTATCACTTCATAACATGCCAGCTGTGGATAAAAATATTTTTGTGATATTTTCAGGTTTGAACATGTGGTGAAATTATCTGGTAAACAACTGGCTCCAGCAATTTACAAATTTATACTCCACATGGAAGAAAGTGAAAGAGAAGCAACACAAGCCACACAGGAAAAAAAGAAATCGGTAGACTCCAATACTTTGAAGAGCAAAGTACTCAAAGAAACGAGACTGATACCGAAAGTAATATATGAAATAGAACAGTTCAGCAAATCTGTCATTCAGCTGTCCAATAAAACAAAAGTGGACTTGAATAAATATGTTGGGCAGGGTATTGTCAGAGACTTCAGAATAATGGAGCTGAAGAAAGTTCTGGGAGGAACTGCAGAAAATGCCACACAATCAACTCAAGCAGATAGATCAACTGTAACCGAAGAGGAATCAGATGAGGAGGTTGAAGAAGAGGACGATAGTGGACCTCCTTCAAAGAAATCAAGATTGTGAGAATACATATTATTTTTAGGTATTCTTATAAAAAAAATGTTGATAGGAGTTCAATTACTTATTACAGAGTATCCTTTTTATTTTCTCCTGTGATCAGGCGATTGTTGGGAATTATTTATTACTTAGAACTATTTTTCGTTGTTACGATTGAATTCAGTTTTCGAATTTGATTGTCACTTCAGAATGTGAGGGCGAATATAAACCCTATTTATTACAGAAAATGACTAAAATAAAGTTGTAAATAATAAATATTGAAATGTTACTTTTTCATGACTTTTATACTGGTACCTTTTCCACCATTTTCAGAATCTAGAGGTTTGAAGCCATTTCTATAAATTTTGAATGTCACAAAAGTATATACATAGTGTTTCAAATCTATGATGAATTAGTATTTTTCAAGTATTTGATTTGGATATCAATTTTATAAAAGTGATGACACAATACATCTAAGGTGGATTTCAAACTAACGTTGATGAATATTGACAATTTGAGTTGGCACTTTGAGTTTTTATTTTATTTACATTTTCCAAACAAGATTCTTTTGGGTTTTTTAAAACTTTATGAGGAGGGAAACTTCTATCTTTGAAATTCAAAAACACTTAGTACACGAATATGAAATTTACACAATATAGCTGGGAATGGAAACTTTTAACAAAGGATGATTTATTGTTTATAAATTAACAGCTTGAAATTGCATTAAAAAAATTCTAAGGCAAAATTATATAAAAATATAATCGTAGGTCAATATCTAAAATATCTAATTTTAGTGTTCCATTTAAAAGAAAATGTAAAAAATTTGTGAAATCGAAAACAGTATACAGGGTCCTGCAACAGTGGGCCAGGCTTCCATAATGCTTATAGCACACAAGTTCGTTTGAGTATATACTCAAACTGTTTATGATAGCCTATCCCAACCTTCCTGAATTTCCTCAATTTTGGGTTAAGAGAGATAGATAGAGAGAGAAATATACTTTATTGTCTAAGAACCAGGATTTCTTATTGACAAAGCATAGTGTTAAAATTAGAAGAAAAGTCTATATCATAAGTATATAACTAAATGTACATATACAGAATGAAGTTATAAAAAATGTAAAAGGACCATAAACAGTACACATTAAAAACAGAAGTGAACAATTGTCATAGCAGATCAGTATAGTACAAAATTTTATTAATGTAGTATAGTAAGGTCATATCAGAGTTTCAATGTAAAATTTCTATTATGGTTGATTTTTTTCAATAGGGCATCTTTTACCAGTTTCCTAAATTATTTATAATAATTTATAGTCCTCAGTTCAGTGGGTATATGGTTACATATTTTTTTTAAATACAAAAACAGTGAACGTTTTGTCAGAGTGGACTTTGGAATGGGTAAAGCCATTTCCCTCTTTGTTTGTTGAGTCATATGATTTGTTTGTACCGTAGTCTCCGTCATATATTTTTTGTGAATCAAACATACCGTTTCTAATATAAATAAACATGTCAGAGTGAGAATTCCCTTTCTTTAAAACAAAGATTTGCATGACTCTCGCACACCCACCTAGGTACCTTACTGCTCGTTTCTGCAGAACAAACACTGAATGGAAAAGTTGTTGGCTACAATATGCCCAGAAAGTTATACCATTTCTCAAATGAGATTCTATTAGAGAGTGATAGACCATTTTTGCTGTAGATGAACTCAATTTATTTGTAAAACCCTGAGAGCATAACATCCCAGCTGCAACATGTTGATCAATCTTCAGTTTCTCGTCTAAGGATATTCCTAGGAATTTTGTATTTCTTTTTTGTTTACTAATATTTGTCCGTTCAAGTTTAAATTGTTGCAATCAAAGCTAAAGCCCTTTATATTAGTTTTCTTGTGATTAAAGCACAAATAATTTGCTTTGCACCATTGTTGAACCGATTCCAAGTCTTTAGTGATATCTCTCATGTCGTAATTTTTCCCGTGTCAGAGTAAGGTAGTAACATCAGCAAAAATGGTGAAGTTTTTTTTTTAATGGGAAAATCGGCCAGGCCATTTAAATATAAAAGGAAGAGAATTGGACCTAGGACAGATCCCTGCGGGACTCCCCACGATCTTAGGCAGGCTCCTATTTGATTTCACTATCTGTTTCCTATCATTTATACAGGGTGTCCCAAAACTCAACGTCATCCTTTGGAGGGCTGATAGTCCATGACTAACCAGAATATCACAATATGACCTTGGTAAAATATTAATAGTTTTGGAGATATTGGCACTTTTATGAATTTCGTGAAAATTGAAACCTTTGATCAGTATTTCGAGTGTCTCAGGTACAAAACTTCATAGTTTAAGATTCTAATTTTTGTTATGCAACCTGTAATAACCCTTCTATTGATTACAATCCAAAATAAAAATATTGGTGCAATACCTTTGAAGAAAAAAAACATGTTTGCCCGATTCACGATTTAATTTATTTTATTAGCTTACTTAGGCTCTTAAATTCATACTGTAAACAAAATCACCACGGGAGCCTGGCAAGTTATTTTAAAAAATTGCTCATTTGGTGTAGTTTTTGACATGATACAACATTTACTATCTTCCACTTGAGGAAAAAAGATATTCCTAGTTTACTGCAATACTAGCTCAATTTGAAATTATTTCAATAATTAGGAATTTGAATGAAAATTGAAGTGACAGGTATTTATTGGCAACTAAACAAAAGACAAAAAAAAATAAAGAATGTGTTAAAATTGTCTGCCACCAAGACGAATGCAAGCGTGGCATCTTTTTAAAAAACATATTTTTATTCGTCTTGTACTTCCGTCGGCACTTATTTGGAAAGCTGCTTCATTAATACGACGTCTCAAGTCATGTTCATCATTTACTGGGTTTGCCTAGACCTTCTCCTGTATGCAACCCCAGTAGAAAAAATCTAGCGGGTTTAAATCAGGAGACCGGGGCGGCCACAAAATGGGACGGACCAAGACGGCCGATCCATCTCTGTGGATAAGTTTGATCCAAATAGTTACTCACTGGTCGTGCGTAATGAGCTGGAACCACATTGCCCTGCGTATTGCCAAAGGTACATCTTCTAAAAGAGTAAGCAGTTCGTTTTCAAAAAAATCGCGATAAATTTCCCTGTCAGGTCAGGTAATTCAAAAGGGCCAATTATTGTACCTTTCCAGATGCCGGTCCATAGATTTACTTTGAAGCGATATTGTGACTTTTGTTCTCGCATTGCATGTGGGTTTTCAAGAGCATACGTATGAAGATTGTGCATGTTCATGAAGCCATCTTTTGAGAATGTGCTTTCATCTGTCCATAAAATGTTATCTATGAACTCTGGGTCTTCTATATGTTTCTGCAGCATTCTTTGGCAAAACTGGACACGTTTTGCAAAGTCACGAGGAAGCAACTTTTGCACATGTTGCACGTGATATGGGTGGTACTGATACCTTCGTTTAATTCTGTTTACAGTGGATTTAGGTATCCCTGTACGGCTTTCAATTGCTCGCGCCGAAGTAGTCGGATCATTTTTAATCTCTTGTAAGACTGCGTCATCGTAATCCGTACGTGGTCTTCCAGTCCCAGCGCGAATGTGAGGCATTCTGCCTTCCGCATACGCTTGATGAATATTTATGAACACACGATGGTCAGGGTGTCTCAAAGCACACGGGTATCTTTCGCGATAGAGATTAGCTGCAGCAGCACCATTGCCTCTGCATTCCCCATAAATCTAATCCATGTTAGCGGAATAATAAGTAGTAATTCACCTTCAATGCGTAACACAAACAAGAGTCCAGAAGAAGGCCAGGCCAGTCTAATGCAATCAATACAAATCACTACACACACACGAGTCCAACAAACAAAAACCGTTATAATGTGTACTAGAACAATATGAACTACGATACACAGCAAACGAGGTAGCATGATATACTGCCAAATAAATGTCACTGCAACTCATGTCACATGATTTTACCATCTGTCATCGTGCAACGGTAGGTTTATACTATGCAAAACATCAATGCACATCGAATAGAGTCGCTGCAAGCCACTCAGACTCATTATTGAAAGAATTTCAAAATAGGCTCCTAGTGAAAGATAACAAATGTTATACCATATCAAAAACTACCCTGCATATGCAATTTTCTAACATAATGTGCCAGGTTAGCGTAGTCATATTGTACACAGTATGAAGAGTCTAAGTGAGCTAATAAAATGAATTAACTCGTGAATCAGACAAATACTTCTTTTTTTTCTCCACAGGTATGGTAGCAATCATTTTATTTTGGACTGTAATCAATAGGAGGGTTATTCAGGGTTGCATAACAAAAATTAGAATCTTAAACTATGAAGTTTTGTACCTGCGGCACTCGAAATATAAGATTTAAACCAATCATGACATACCCCTCTCAAACCACAGTGCAGTTTTTCTAGTAGTATTCTATGATTTGCACAATCGAAGGCTTTAGAGAAGTCGCAGAATACTGCTTCACAATTGTTCAGGTTGGTGTATACATGAACGAGAAAATGGCATCATTCGTACTTTTTTTGTTCTGAAATCCAAATTGGAAATCAGTCAATATATTATTATACTTCAAAAATGTTAATACCCTTTTTTAAGAGTTTTCAAATAATTTTAGATAGTGTTGAAGCAGGGAAATTGGTCTTAAATTGCCAGGATCTTCAGAATCGCCACCTTTATATATTGGAATTACTATTGCTGTTTTGAGGCATGGTGAGAATTTTCCAAGAGCAAAAGATTTGTTAATACATTCAACTAGCACATTTAAAGCTGAATCAGGAAGATTGATTATTATTTTTGTGGAAATTTCATCAATTCCTGTTGAATTTTTGTTTTTTATGTCATAAAATTTCTTTCAATTCAAGTAAATTGGTGTCATCTAAATGAAAATTATTTGGGATATTGACCGTTCTTAAATATTACATGGGTTGAGACTGGGGAACAATAGTATATGTTAGTTTATGAGCTATTGTACTGTATTCATTAAGAGTGTTGGGATTGCTTTTGATAGTGAGTTTGCTTTACCTCTTAAGCTATTTACTATAGCACTATTCTCTTTGCTTTTATTTTCGGCTTTCTTTTATTTTATCTTTGTAATGAATTTCTTTGGCATTTTTGATAACATGTCTGTAAATTCTGCGATAATTATTAAAGTATTTCATAAAAAAGGTATCAGTGTATTTTTTTCTTAGTGTATGTAATGATCTCAGGTTGTTTGCAGATATGTTCTTATGCCTGCTTGAGTTATCCAAGGTTTTTTCTTTTTTATTTCAATTCTCTGGAAAAACGATTTTCAAAGATTCCAACTAAAAGTTTTTGGAATTTACAAACTGAATCTGTCACATATAATGCATTCTTCCAAAGACCTTCATCATACTTCTGTTTGAATTTGTTTTTTTTTGCTATATATTCTGCCCATTTTAAAGTTTTTATTAAACGTATTACAATTCAAAGGGAAATTTAATATAATAGCTTCATGGTCTGACAGACCCATAGAGAAACTAAAAATAAAGAGAGTTGTCAAACCTGCAGTAAAAGTTGGCACCACGTTTAGATAGTGGCGACATATCTCGTAACTGGCCGAACTAAGTACAGTTGGTAAAACCGATTGAGATAAGGCGGGTTTTTCAAATGTGTTACTTTTATATGATTGATATGGTATATATTTTATGAGTGATCTATTTGCCATTCTTGTATTCCATATGAATGGTTGTATCATATAAAATACTGGAATGGCAAATCGATCACTTATAAAATATATACAGTAATCGATTCGTAGAATCTGTTAGTTCGTTCGTGGTTAACATAAAGTTCCAAAGTAAATCTTTATTTCATGATATCAAACAAAATTAAACATCTTATAAAACAAGAATAATAAGTTGAACACTATAAAAACACATTTTATTGTATCTAGGACAATGTACAACTACAGACAAAACAATAATAAAACTCCGAAAAACAACAAAATTAAAAATATTCTTCAGTCGCTTATCATCAAATCAACCAAAATAAAAACATTACATTTACAACAAACCTTCAATAATTTTGTTAATTTATTAGCACAAAGGAGACCATGTACTTCGTACTTCCTCAAATGGTGATAGGAAATGAAAACTGATGGATGGAAATAAGTACCAGTTTGTGAAAAAATTTCTGCAACTGATGGATGGAAATAACTATCAGTTTGTGAAAAACAGCTTATATTTTACCTTGTGAAAGAATATTTCGAGGAATTTCAGCGTCAACTCGAATAAAATTCCATTTTCGACGTTGGGTTCATAATTCAAGTCCATGGTATAATTTCTATAATTAATTTTTCGATGACAATTAACAGTAGAATTATTCTGAAATTATTACGTGGTTTGTCATTTTCTGACAAATGTCGAAATTGGAAAATTATCATGTCGCCAGTCGTCTGTTGATTGCGGGCAGCGCCTCCATGCGCGACTGGCCGTACCAAAAACTTGGTGGTCAAGATCGCCAATGTTTCAAACAGTCTCTTTATTTTTAATTTGTCTATGGACAGACCTGCTGGGATGATATCACAAGTTTTTCGTCATAATTTATATTGAATGTTGAATTTCTGAATGAGGTACATTATAGATTACAATAACCCTTTTCATCAAATTACAACCTGGGCAATGCTAATATTTTATCAGATTTTTTTCTGCAGTGCAATGCATCATCAGTTTGTATAGACACTTTAAAGAACTAGTGTGGTATATATATATATATATATATATATATATATATATATATACAGTGTGACCCATTTAAAATGGAACCACCCCTGTAGAATACGCATTTTTCAGTCAATCTCAAAAAGATTTTTTTTGTAATATTTAGCATCAAAAACTGTATCTTTACACAAATTTTAATTTCATTTCTAAGGCACTCTATGGTTTTTTTCTTTGTCAAAAACGGCAAAAGTTTATTAGGCATTTTTTCCAAAATTGACTACACCACTGGATTTGTAGTCGTTATAAATGAAAACCATCAGAATTTCATTAAAAATTATTGGTTAACAACGAAGTTACAACAACTTTCATTTTGGAAACAAAGTATTTGATTATAATTTTTATTTAGATTGCAGTCATATTTGAAATCTGGCAACACTGCCGATACAAAGTAGAGCACAAGTGAATTTGTACAGCGAAAATTCGAAGTCAATAGCTAATTACGTTCAACAGTTATAACTACTGAAAGTATGGTAATGTGAGCGATTTGTGGTGTACTAAATCACAGCCTACTATTGATTTAGTACAATACCTATGCCCAATGTATTAGTTCAGCTTTCCTCAAATTATTGATACCTTCTCTAAAAGCTTGTTTTAGTTGAGTTTTGCAGAATAAAAAAGGAAAATGTTTTTGTCCTGCTTTCTGTTTTATTATTGAATAAATAATTTTGAGACTTTAAAACTTGATTCGGTTCATTTCGTTTTTATCGGCTATTGAAAACTGCATAACTTAAAAATGAATTTTTAATTTTCTGTTATTTTCGAATACACTTATAACCTAAACTTAAATAAATGATTTTAAGGGAATATAATTCACAAATCGCTCACATTACCATACTTTCAGGAGTTATAACTGTAGAACGGAATGAGCTATTGACTTCGGATTTTCGATGTACAAATTCACTGGTGTTCTACTTTGTATCGGCAGTGTTGCCAGATTTTAAATATGTCTATAATCTAAATGAAAATTAATATCAAATACTTTGTTTCCAAAATTAAAGTTGTTGTAACTTCGTTGTTAACCAATATTTTTTCATGAAATTTTCATGGTTTTCATTTATAACGACTACGAATCCAGTGGTGTAGTCAAATTTCAAAACAAAAATTGCCTAATAAACTTTTGCCGTTTTGAAAAGAAAAAAAACCATAGAGTGCCTTGGAAATGAAACTAAAGTTATGAAAATTTGTGTCAAGATACAGTTTTTAATGCTTAATTTTCAAAAAAAAAAAATTTTTGAGAATAACTGAAAAATGCGTATTTTACAGGGGTGGTTCCATTTTAAATGGGTCACACTGTATATATATATATATACATATATATATATATATATACTCTACAGAAACCTAAGGAATTGTTGCAGGACCCTGTCCCTATATACTAGAAACTCAAAATAATTTTTTAGATTTTTTTTTTATTTTTTATTTACATGCAATAATAGTAAAGAGTAGCTATTGTTGAGAAAACTCTCACAACACTTCATATCGTTTGCAGTGCAATAACATTGTTAGTTTAGGTGAACTATTCATGCATCAATGATCTATTGCATGTGCCCCATGTTTTTTTATTTAAAAGTTACAACTATTTCACAATCACAATTTTTCAGGGCAATCTGTATGGGTTATAAATCTGTATGGGGCTAGAAAAAAATATTTTTAACTTTTTCGTCCGTTTTGGAAAGGTGGTAAATTAAAATTTATTTTTATTATCTGTGTTTTAGTCTTCTGTGTGTGAAATTTTGCAATAGGTTTTAAACATCTTGATGAGATTATGATAGAGACATGTGGCAAATTTCAGATTTATTTCAATTAGTTTAAAATCGATTGCTTCTTACTATTATCATTATTACAGACAAACATAAAGACAAGAAAGTTAATATTGCATTGTTCACCAGTTCTGAGCTATGTTTAAAGTATAAAATATCTAGCTCCTCGGGAAATTAGTTTAAAATGATTGCTCCCATATTATTATTACAGAAAAATGAACGAAGACAAGAAAGCTAGTTAATATTGATTGTCATCCAGTTCTGAGTATGTTTAAGTTTCAAGTCTCTAGTCATCGGGAATTAGTTTAAAATCGATTGCTCCTTAACTATTATTATTACAGACTACAAATAAACAGACAGACAAGAAAGCGAGTTTATATTGCATTGTCATCCAGTTCTGAGATATGTTGAAAGTTTCAAGTCTCTAGATCATCGGAAAAATAGTTTAAAATCAATTGTTTCTTAATATTATCATTACAGACAAACAGTTTATTTTTACTATAATTTAGTTGTTATATTTGGTGAATATTTGGAAGCCCTGCATCGTATCGATCGGTCTAGTCATCTATTATTGTGAGTTTAAATTATTTGAGGCAAATGTATTCGCATGTTTTGTGTGTTGTATGATACTAACCTCACATTTTGTGCTCTGTTAAAAAAAAGCACAAACAGGCAGACAAGAAAGAGTTAATATTGTATTGTCATCCAGTTCTGAGCCATTTCCGAAGTTTCAAGTCTATAGCTCATCGGGAAGTTAGTTTTAAATCGATTGCAAGATTTGTACTGGACAGACACTTGAGAGAGCTAATAAAAACGTGGTAATATAAAGATAACTACTAGATAAACAGCGATGTACTAAGTCCCGACAATGGACATCAAAGGGTCACCCTAGGGATGTCCCATAATTAAAGTAGGAAATCCCAGGGACATCCGTGGGATATATGAGGTACATCCCCTGGACGTCCTCGAATGTCCTTTACTTTCATTAATTTAATTTGAAAAATTTCATGGAAAATATGGAAACAAAATGAAAGCCAAAGATTCTTGAAACAAAACGGGTTTAATTCAAAAATTAATATGCTATATTGTGTTAAAATATGATAAATAAAAAAACGCCAAACAAAAACTCATCATCATGTTGCATTTGTTGCAGGCCATGCATTATCTTGTTCTCTGTGGCTTCTCTCCTTGGACCATTAATAATCTGTAAATGGTTGATTTCTCTATTAATGCATCGTTGTGGTATAGGCAACTAAACATACACGAATTCGAATATTATTCAAATTCCAAATCATATTACCTTTGCGTTTTCAAATTTATGTATTTTCAAATCCAAATATTGTAAGTTTCCTCCTAGTTGAAGGAAATGGATAGTGAAAATTTCACGTTGACCCCAGCAACGAGGTCGATGGAATTTTTTTGTAATCAACTAGTATATTAAAATGGCGATTATTGATCTTGAAATTAACTCGCTCGCTCCGCTCTCGCGTTAAAATATCTCGATCATTAATCGCACCATTAATACACTAGTTGATTAAATAACTATTACCAATTTCAAAACGAGAACAGTTTTATTGATGCCACATTTTGAAACATGGAGCAGGAATAATAGTGGTGTCATATGTATCTAGTTTCCTTTTGTATTTTATTTTTTGTACACTGTCTGCACTTTGAGAAAAAACTAAGATGTTTGTGATTTTCTGGTACTGGAATTATTTCAGGATAATGTTGGGTATTGGGTGCTTGTATCAATCTCACTCCTTTGGATCTTTCTTTACTAGATTTCTTCCATCTTCGATGTCTTCTATTTCTATTAAGGATTTTGTGAAATCCTCCCTGAACTGAATGAATGACATTTTTTTCCTGACTAAAGAAAGTAAGCGTTCCACACCGCATCATCAAGTAAATGGATTATTACCTTTTTATACCAGTTTATAGTTTTCCGCGGGCATCTATAATTAATATAAGATTCCCATATCCCATAGTTTTTCAAAAACTTCAATTGGTGATAGATTTTGAATCACAGCTATTTTTATATTTCCGTCTGACTATTATCAAAATTCGGAATATTGGATGATTTTCTTGTAAGTTATTATTCACGTTCTCTCAATTCAAAATGTCCTGCGATTCGCCACCCGTTTAAGTTACAGGAAATATAACTCTTCATCATTATCTTCTTCACTCGAAGTTTCACTCAGAGGTAACTCATCAGGCGCATAATCAGAATCACCACTAAATTCCCTATTGTCATCGATATTTTAAATAGCAACCCTCGTATTGGATAGTCATTTGAAAGAAGATATTTCTCTGCATACAATACGATGAATTTTATGGCATGGTACATGGGGAAATTGCCAAGAAGGAATCAATTGAAAGTGAAAAGCACTTACTACTACTTATGATATGACCCTGGTAGATACAGGCCAAGAGCTGGCTACGGAAAACCTGGCCGGTCGAGTGAAATAATGTTTCCAAAATGTTAGTACTCACACAAACATAAGAAAAATCATATAGTGCCTGGTAAATTTTGAGCACAAGTTTTGTATGTCCTTTTTTCGGAAAATTTTTAGTACAGCAACCATCATTATTATGCACTTCATTTACTTGCATCACTATCAAGTCAGATTGGCGCCAGTTTTAAGCTCTGTTTCTCAAAAGGGAGCGTGGGTTCGAACCCCACACATGACGGTTTTTTTAATATTTGTGCACAAATTTTGCCCAGGCACTAAATGATTTTTCTCATGTTTGCTGTAAGTACTAACATTTTAGAAACATGATTTTACCCGATCGGCCAGGTTTTCTGCAGCCAGCTCTTAGCTTGTATCTACCAGGGTCATATCATAAGTAGTGCGTGCTTTTAACATTCAATTGATTCCTTCTCGGCAATTTCCCCATGTACCATGCCATAAAATTCAACTTATTGTATGCAGAAAAATATCTTCTTTCAAATGACACTATCAAATACAAGAGTTGCTATTTAAAAAAAATCGATATCGTCATAAATGCCACAATCATGATTCACCCAAAAGAGTTATATGTCAAAACGTGTATGTTCAAATATTTAAATTGACACTGTATATAGAATTTGAACATCACCAAGAATCGATTTAGTGGTAGAAACATCAACAACTCTGAAAACTGTCATTTAAAAACACAAATCTTCATGATAATATAGACACATAAAATTACAAAATTCAGTGAAATCTCCATGTAAACTACCCCTACTGGAATTTCAAAACAAAACATATTTTATTTGTTTGAAAATATGAACAGGGTGTTCATAAAATCAGATGTGGACTGAACTATAAACTTTATCTGCTATCTTTCATCGTTCAAGATAACCTAGCTTTCGGGAGGTATTCACTTTCAAAAGGGAAACATTTTCGAACAAAAAAAATTGCCTTTAGACAATGTTTCAAAACACATTGATATGAATTATGAGTACGATTGGCATATCGATATATTTTTTGTTTGAAGTTTGTAGACGATGTGGTAACTTGATTACTATCGTTTCGGACGTCCATCGTCTTAATGTATTTAAAAGGTTTTCACGATGTTTCGAATGCTTGTATCTGCAATCGTCACGTCCATCGTCTTAATGTATTTAAAAGGTTTTCACGACGTTTCGAATGCTTGTATCTGCAATCGTCTTCAGGTGAATACCTGAAGACGATTAATGTATTTAAAAGGTTTTAATGTCTTAATGTATTTAACAGGTTCAGGTGAATACCTGAAGACGATTGCAGATACAAGCATTCGAAACGTCGTGAAAACCTTTTAAATATATTAAGACGATGGACGTCCGAAACGATAGTAATCACGATATATTTTTCATTTCATTTGTGAATTCTATCAATTTCTATGAAAATCCCATATAAGATCTTTGTACGATTACAATACTCTAGAATATGGAAGGACAAAAGTAATAAAAATGATTGAAAAAAAGTTTAAGACAAGCTTTTATACAAATGCACTAAAAAGGAAAAAAATTCTTTAATTGTTTGATCTAGGTTATTCTGTGAGCAGATTCAAAATCTTGCCTATTTTGTATTCGCGGCAAGCTTTGGAATCTGGTACTCACAAAATAACCTAGGTCAAACAATTAAAGAAATTATTTTTCCTTTTTAGTGCATTTGTATAAGAGCTTGTCTTATTTTTTTCAATCATTTTTCTCAATTATTTCTAGTCAGTTATGAAATCCGTCATCTTATTAAATTCTGACAAAAATTGATAATCTCCGATCCCAAAAAACCCACATACCAATTTTGAATGGAATCGGGCCATAACAAAACACGTCATCTTGGAGCCGCCATCTTGACAAAAAATCATGATCTCCGATCCCAAAAACTCCCACGTACCAATTCTTATTGGAATCAGGCTATAACCACAAAACTCGTCGCCATATTGGAGCAGCCATCTTGGATGGATATGAAATTCGTGATCTCTGTCCCCAAAAACCCCCACATACCAATTTTCAATAGAATCTAACCATAATCACAGAACTCGTCCGCCATATTGGAGCCGCCATTTTGTTTTTTTCTCTAAAAAAATTCCATAATACATTGGAATTATGAACACCTGCCAAATTTCACGTTAATCGGACCACTAGAAGTGGGTCAAAATTCACTTGCAAGAACTTGAACTAAACATACATACATATGTATATACTTACATACAAATGTAAAGTTAAATAAAAGCTTGTAATAAATAAGGGGACCAAACAATACTGGCACACTCAGTTATTAATTGCACATAAGCAATAGTTCTAATAGGGCTTCCTACCTAATTATGAAACCATTTGATTTGAGTGTTGAGACTTTCTACATGATATTTTAGAGAAATTTAAATATTTGTCAAAATAACACCTAAGTAGTTGATTATACTACAATGCTCCAGTTTATCATTGCCAAGTGTAGAGCCTTTGCTGACTTTCGACTATTATGGAATATATACTCCCTAACAAATGAAAACTTCTATGAAATATTCAAGTGTTTAATGATACTATAAGGTGATAATTCCAAAGTGTTTTATCGAGGGTAATATCATAAGTGCTAGCGGTTTTATCGCTCAACAATTTTTGAGAAAGCATTTTGCCCAGAAATTTTATTGAGTGCGATTTGCGGTCTTATTATCTGATTAAACCACGAAAGCGCAGCATGAGTGGTTTAATCTTCGATAATAAGGCCGCAAATTGCACGAGTTAGATTTCCCAAAGGCAAAATGCTTGAGGGAAAATTAAAAAAAAATTGCGATAAAATCCTCTAGCATGAATGATATTTGATGAGAATATTTCCCGAATCACATTTGAAACTGGATAAAATTACCAGAATTCATGTTATATTTGAATTTTCAACGGGGAAAATTACAACAATTCTTCTCGTCCAAAATTAAAGGAATCATGTCTGTTTTTAAATGATTCGTTTCTCAGATTCATTCATTTACAATGATCATTAACTGAACTCGCCCAAAAACCTAAAATATATATACATTTTTCACCATCAAATATGTTCGAAACTGAAACCAGAAACCGATTAAAAAAACTCTTTGAAATGGATTGGAACCCGAGCCCTCCGGGTGAGAGACTGACGCGCTAACTACTACATATGAGAATTGTTGTTGTTATGAAAATAACGGTTTTCAATTATTCATTACCTTACTTGAAAATCGAGTCCTTTAACATGCTGAAAAAGGTATATTTCAATTAAAATATCAAATCACTGTAATAGTGAGTTGAGAATCCCTTATTTAATCAATTTTGCATTTCCTGTTTCTCTAAATAGGAATTGAATGCATTGACATATAATTTTGACAGGACCTTAGTGTCGTTTTATCGCAAAACAATATCGAATAGACAGTGGTTTTATCAGTATAAAACAGGGACAAGACATTTTATCACTATAAAACTGATCTGATTGGTACTCTGTTTGAAATTTCGGCCATTTGATTGTCTCAAAAATAATGAGGGAAATAGTCAAAAAATACTGCAAATAAACACTATCCCATTATACACACAGTGCAAAATTATTAGCATAGTTGCAGAGCATCTAGATGTCCCTATAATTCTTCAATTTAGCTCTACAGTACTTATCAAGGAGATGAAAATGTATACAAACATGATTCTAGAAAGTTGAAAGATATTAATGAAATTACCAAACTTTGGGATCAATTTGATGAAGAAAAATGAACATCCTCCTTGTACTTAAAACTTCAAGTAAATCTGAATGTTTTTGTATGTAAACTGGAACAATCGAAATGATATCTAGATTTTCTGAGTTGTTTCTACAATTTGACCTCAATTTGATGTTCTATATTGATCATCTGCGACATGAAGAAAGTACAAAGTTGGTGTGACTCTAACCTTCTTGCCCTTAACGTAACAAAAACCAATATACTATACTTTAAGTGCGACCTGGGTAACATCGAACTAGATAATGGCCGTAACCACACCAAGTTCCTAGGGGTATTCATTGACAATAATCTGAAATTTGAAGAGCATGCCATGAATTTAAACAAAAAACTGGCATCCGGTTGTTTCGGTTCGGTGTAAGAATGGTTTCGCATGAACTCGGGTCCTCAGCAGCCAAAACAGTATACCATGCATTAATTGAATCCCATCTAAGATACGGCACCTGTTTTTGGGGAGTATGCAATAATAATATAATGCAAAGCATCTTGATTTTACAAAAAAGAGCAATTAGATATATGTCTAAAGCAAAGGCACGTGACCCATGCTAACGACTTTTTGACTTACATAAGTTACACACTGTTGTTGCCATATTCATAGCGGAGAGTTTGTCTGATTAAAAAACATCTAAATAAATTTGATACGACTAACCGCAAGCAAAACAGTATTAACCTACCCAGACCAAACTCAACTTTAGTGAAGGACTCTATTATGTACAATGGTTTCAAGATGTTCAATCATTTACCTGAGTTTCTAAGAGAAATTAACACTGTAGATAATTTTAAAAACGCTGTTTACTTCTCGCTGTGTAGCCGTACTTATTACATCTTGGAAGAATTTTATGCTGACACCTTTTAAATTAATTTAATCGATCAATTAAGTAATTAACTGATTAATCTTTTTTACTGCCAAGGATTATCATCTTAATTCTCTTGTACAATAATGTGCTAGAACCTTTTATTTTACCTGTTTCCTTGTTTCATATATGTTAATTGACTAATTGTAGCTTTTAGTTTTTCATTACATCAAGTCTTTGTCCACAATAAAGTATTGATTGATTGAATGGTTGTAATTTTCTTAATATCGATTCATTATTTGCTAAAATAATGCAATTAGACACAAAAATGTATGTAATTTTTTGGTGTATTGAAATCTTCCCAACCCGCAAATAGCCATGTACTCTTGGGACTGGGCGTTTTTATTTGCCATAACGTTAACATTGAAGTGTGTAGTCACAAAGCACCCACCCAGTTACTAAATTTTGCTGGGTGTCATTGACCTGATACCTCGAGGTCCAAAGGTATGTTGAAATGAGGCATCAGTTAAATGCCATGCGGGCTTAACGTGTTAAGCAATTTGTCTTTTGGCAATGTCAAAAAATTGGTTTTATTTTGCCTATTCTACTGTTTTCATGGAAACCAAACATGACTGAACATAATAATACAGTTTTCAATTGAAAAAAATTGAGATTTCCACAATCTTATTTTTTAATCAATCAATCAGTATTCTTGGAAAGTTAATAAGAGAGAACTTGTGATTCAGCAGAATTTGGCAATCCCAGGGGTTATCACAAAAACGTTATAATTTTTTTCTGTGGCATATAAACTTTTTTGTTAGAAAACTCTTAGAAATGGGGATTGTTGGATAAAGTGACTCCAAAATTTGATGAATACTCTAAAACAAGAATATCCATGTTAATGGAAGTTGTAAATATCTTAATTGAATTTGCCATACCCAAAAAATCAATTGTTTGAGCACAATTCACTGAAGACGATTGCAGATACAAGCAATCGAGACAATGGACGACAGAAACGAGAGTAATCAAGTTACCACATCCTCTACAACCTTCAAACGTCCATTTGTTTGTTGTTATTTATGGTGTTTAACTCTTTGTATGCATAGATATTGTTTTATTGGAGATTGAGTTCCCCCCATTGATCCTATTCAACCACAATAAACTCCAATTTCACGCAGCCTCCTATCATCGGATATAATGTGGAATGACTATACAAATCTGATTATAAAAGATTTATTTTCACAAAAATATAAATGAATATTTTCTTGCAAACTTAAGAACTAACAATTATAGGTAATATTAGAGTGAGTCTTCTTCTATCTACTTGAACAACCCGTAACCGTGCTATGTACAGAAAATTTCAACAATATAGTGTAAAACATCAAAAATCAATAACGGAATCCTGATATGAGGTATGACTATTGTAGTGAGTGAAAAATATGAGGTTAAAATGAATGAGGTAAGTATTGGTTGTTCAAATTCTACCCATCATGAAGATATTATGCAACAAAGTCCAGAGGTCTATTGAATCCACCCTTCCTATTCATATACTGTCTATATTTTCTTTTAAGGATAACATGTACTTCACCTACATCATTACCATCCACTTTTTTACCTTTAGTAGTGTCAAAATTACAAAAGCCCATCAACTTCATCATTTCTTGTTCATCTACACTTTTACCCTCGAGATCGGCTGCTGTTACCAAAGGTCTGTCTGGAAGGAGGTTTTTACGTTTCCTTTCCGGGGATCTGGATCGAGAGTATCTTCTATGATCGTCCCTTTCAGAGGAATGGCGTCTTCTTTCCCTGTCTCGCGACCTATCTCTCGATCTTCTTCTCCTATGTCTCTCCTTATCTCTTTCGCGGTCCCTGTCTCTATCCCTTTCTTTATTATCCTTCTCCCTATCCCGTCTCCTATTGCCAAAAGGAGATCTCGATCTACTTCGCCTTCCCATGAACACCTCTGAAAAAATAATGAATCACATATACACAAGCCTATAAAAAATACCTGAAAAAGTTAAAAAAACTATTTTTTTACCTGAATTTCAGTGATTTTTTTAAAAATTAATTTTGACAACTGTCACACGGACCAGGAAAAATGTCGGAAAACGTCGATTTTAGTTACTTCTTTTTTACATGAAGGCGCTGGTGTTTGTAATCAAAAAAGAAAATGGACTTTTAAGTCAATTAGCATAAGACCTATAATCGTCTAATTTCCGTTTTCTCTTGTGATCAGCGCGCAAGGAACACTCTTTGTACAATCGCAAACCAGGGTTGCCAATTTGCCATTAATTACTAGCATTTGCCAGGAATGAAAAACTTTGCCAGTAATGGCACGATAGCAGAAATGTGCCAGGATGTCAAAGATTTGTTAATTTATATCCTCTCGAAGAAGTTTTAGACAAATTATAAGGTTATAAATCGACATTTTATTTTCTTGGCATTTTTTTTTACCCAAGTTGAAAAATATATCTAGGTATACCTGCCACAAATCTCAAGAACCGAGAAAGAACGCAAATTTTGACTCCAAGTTGACGATTTTTACTTTTTGAAGATGAACCATGAACTATTAACATTCTGGAACCAAAATATGCGTAAACATATGAGCAAAAATCATGACTGAATGTTCTTTAACGATTTCCGTTTTTAAACCAAATGGTAGAACTTGAGAAAAACGTAGATGGTTTTAGTGCAAAGAGTTGTATTTGGTACCTATTTCTGATTATTTTAAGTTTGGTATTGATGATATTATTTATTTTTTTTCGTTCTTTCGTTTCTAATTTTTATACACAACTGGTAGTATTAATGCTTCTGTTTATACAAACTTATTATGAGGATAATAAAACAGCAGTAACCATACCACTGAAGTCATCCATATCGATGCTTGGTATTACTATCAGCAATAACCTTTCCTGGGAAAATCACGTGAGGTCCATTGCCAAAAGTGCATCCCAAAAACTTGGTTTTTTGTTTCGTGCCAAGAGCTATTTCACCCCCACTCAGCTGCTTATGATCTATGAGGCACAGATCCGACCTGTCCTGGAATACTGTTCCCATATTTGGAGCGCGGCACCTAAACATATCCTGAGGCTATTGGATTCTGTCCAAAAAAGGGCAATTCGTCTCGTCGGTGATGCCTCGCTTACAAACTCGCTCACTTGTCTGGAACACCGTAGAAAAGTTGGCGATTTGTCTCTATTTTATAGATAGTTTCATGGGCGATGCTCTTCTGAAATATCAACAATCGTTCCTGCTTTGGCAGTCTCTTCGAGACTAACCCGTCAAGTTCAGTCATCACACCCCTTCGTGGTCACTTTGGAGACCTGCAGAACATCACTTTCCAAAGACTCGTTCATCCAACGAACAGCGAGGCTTTGGAACTCATTGCCTAGGGAGGTGTTCCCCGAGGCATACAACCTCCAGAAATTTAAGAAGAACACCAACTCCTACCTTCTTTCCCTTGGTTCCCACGATGTTCTCTGAACATTACAGGATATCCCTTTTCGTGGGAACCAGAACATAAAAAAAAAGTAGTGTGTTTTATGACTCATAAGACACTGTCTCAAGGAGTCGGTAAACAATCTCAACCCACATGATAAACAAACGATTTGTCATTGAAACCTTAACCTTCTTAAACAACACATTTTATAAATTCTCAGCAATAGGACACACGCAGGTGCCTCTTTTCAGAAATATTTTGATTTGCACATAAAGATTACCACCTAGAAAAATCAGTAACAAACTTGGAAATCGAAAAAATGTTTAATGTTATTCATAATTGAAAACGCTAATGTTTTCCGTCACATTTAAAAACGTACTCCTAGCTCATTTATGTCTTTCCTTGTTGTGAAAACAATTGAAGGAACTGGATGAACTCCATTTTTTTGCAGTGTCCCGATAGACTGATTAATTATTTCAGATGTTAATTTTGGGGTAGGCACTCATCCTTCCTGTTTATATTTTTCTATGCGCTCCAGTTCTCTTGTAAGGCAGATTGGATTTTTGTTTTGGCATTTTAATCATTCATACGGAACTGAATATTCTACATAGATAACACAATATACCTATCCAACAAAAATAACATAACCAACAAAAATAATCTAACCATAGATACATAATTTAATCATTACGACCAAAGTTGATCAGTTGATAAAACTACATTACATGAGTACAATATGTAGTCGTAGAAACGTTTCAAAAATCTATTCATCAGAACCACATATGTTAATTGTCATAATAACCTCACAGCAACTGCTCTTAAGTTCCACTTAACGACAAATACAATTTATTTACATACAAACCACAGTACAACTTCATCTCAAGAATTCTTTATTGTACTCTCGTTATATCTACTACACGACGTCATAGCAACGCCTGAAGGTTATAAAACGCACATTAACTTTTTGGTTTTAAAACAAACAAATACGTGGTCTTTAAGACGGTATAAGAAGTCATTATGTTAATTTTATGACTCTGTGCTACTTGGCTCCTCTGATGGCGGTATGCATCGTTACTTATTACCATAGTATTTTCAATTGTTACTGAAACATCACATTAAAAATGAGGTTGAATTTATGTTAAAGATGGATTTCTAAACTCAACTAAACTAAAATTACGAATTAACAATTAGAAATTAACAACTATAAGAATCAAGGAGGCGTTTATAAACATTATTATCTTAAAATTTGGAATTCGCTTTTTAGTGTTTCATACTGACATATCATTAAATGTTTTTGGTTATGTTAGAATTCAGAGTTGAAAACAGAAAATTGGGAAAAGCCTACTGTCTCGGTTAAACCCGCTTGCTTCGTACAACTCAAGCTTTCTATTTTCGCGATCTTTAATTTGATAATGTCAATGTCAGAAAATAATATGCCTTGTGCGCATGTGTTGAATTCATAATTGTTAATTCTTAGTTGAAAAGATGGATTGGATGGAATCTTAGTTCTTAATTATAATTTAAATGACAGATGAAAGTTTACAAACCCCAGATGGGATTTTCCTGTATTCATCTTTCTCAATTCTCAGTTGTTAATTCAATTCTTAGTTTAGTTGAGTTTATAAACCCAGCATAAGAACTATTATTGTCTATCGATACTCCTGAAACAACCACAATTGGCGTTAGTGTTTGGGGAAAGAACGTCAAGAGATGGTTAAATCGAGTTTGAATTGGGGAACACCTTGAAATTTGAAAATGTTTTGACAAAATTTTGGAAATTTAAGAAATTATTTTCACAAAATGTAATTTTTGACTGATGCAAAAACAAAATAAACTGACAATTGTCACTTTAAAGTGACAATTCCTACTTCAAATTGACAATTGTCAGTTCAAAATGGCAATTCCAGATGTTTTTGAAAGAGACAATTGTCACTTCAAAGTGACAATTGTCAGTTAAAAGTGACAATTTTCAGTTCAAAGTGACAATTATAGTCCCAGTATAGTCAACACTCGATATTATCAGTCCACTCATTTATTTCCGTCATGCCTACATTGTATATTTCATGAAAAAAAGGGTTTGTGGTTATGGTACAATCGTCCTATCGAAATTACCAATACCTGGTGTTATGCCAAATCTATGAACCACTTACCTTGCATTTGTCCTAACATCTAATCTGTCCATCATCCCATAGGATTGTATTTGTTTAACTATCTTTCATGAATTTATAATTTGCTCTCATGACAAATGTCATCAGGCCTTCCATTCTAAATCTGAATAGTTCGTTAGTTTGCCGTTAGAATTTATAGTGACATTACCACAGAGTATTATGAAAATGGAAAGGAAGACTGAATTATATATTACGATAATATCATATGAAATGTTTTAATAAGGTAAACACATTGTAATACTATATTAGAAAGTGTATGACCTTCATGCATGATATAATGACTACAATAAGACCACAGAACGACGTAATAATGATATTAAATCCAACCCTTTTGCGACTGGCTTATATAAGTCTATATTAGCAAGTCATTACCACTACTTTATAACGTCGATGTGACGTCATAAAAGTGTGCCTTTTTTTGTCGTGTTGGCATACATACCGACGTCGCATATTACAAGACATAAGTCACGGACTTTTGCGAAATGTCTTGTAGACGTCTGTATAACCAAATTATGACCTCTGTGTGCTACTTGGGTTGTCATTTTTTGAGTAATGAAGAAGAAGAGAAACAAGAATTCTAGGTATTCATTGACCACCTTCCAATATTTCTTGTAGAAAGTACTATACCACTTTCTTCCATTGTAGATAAGAAAAACTTATCGGAATTACAAATGTAGTCAATAATAGTTATTTGTGCAGCCAGTTGGTAAAAATAGTGTTTCCCAACGTGTTTCACACAATATTTTTTCTAATTTTGAATATAATGTGATAATTTTTAATTCAAGTTAAAAATATTTAAAAAAAATATATAGTTTAAAAAACGCTTTTAAAGCACTAAAAAGAAAAATAATTTTAAAATTCAATGACTTTTTGGTCACGTATCTTTGAGAAACAATACTTTTAATAGGCTTTTTCATTTAGATGACAAATGACTAACTTTGTTTACCTGTCGACCCAACGCCATTGACGGCGTTTTTTAAAGGAAATAAAATATTTCCGAGTTTTCCTATGGATAGTTGACTTGAATTTACATGGAGAAGAAAACTCACCATTAGAAAATATTCGTGTACATTATTTTATCTACGATTGAAAGGTTTTTGGCGGTATAAAATAGGTAATAAGTACTTAACCTACAAAGAAAGTTACGAACGCCAATGTATGCAGGTGCATTTGTTGACTGTTGACATAATGTGAAAATACCGCTAATTTTGAACTTAGCCAATCTCAAATTGTTATTTCAAAACTAACCAATGGCTATTCACTTTCCCAATAGCCAATCAGACTTTGGGTCTCAAAACGAGCGCATGCGCCTTAAAACATCATCTAAATGAAAAGGCCTATTGATTACGACAAAGCACCCCACGCGTTTTGGCATAGTCGTTGAATATTAAAATTATTTTTCACTTTTTAGTGCGTTAAACGGTGTTTTTTTAAATATAACTTGCTTTTTACTTTTTAGTCTTATAATAATTCTAACATACCAATTAAAATTTAAAAAAGTTTGTGGGTATTCGAACCGACGCTTCCTGTCAAGAAGACCGCTTGGCCAATGTAAGGATGTTTACAAGTTGGCTAAAATGTCAGCTGGGGTCAATATCACCAATTGTTCAAATTGTGTTATTAATATTTATATAATTAGTTTTTACCATAGCTATTATGTATTAAATTTCAATAATATTAAATCTTCATAATATGTACAAAGAATATAATAACAATAAATACTTCACGTAGTTTAGCCTTAAAATTATAACAAATTTTATTCCTGTATTTTTTGAAAATAATGGGTAAATTTACTTTTTCTAATTTTGACATTTAAAGTGACACTTTTCAAAACTCGTTGACGTTATCAAATGTTTTACTTTTCATCACCAGTTGCAAAAAGTAAAATTTTTTGCAACTGGTGATGAAATAGTATATTACATTACTAGTGCGGAAAGTGAAATTTTTCACACGAGTGGAAAATATTGTCACCCACACAATCACAGGAGTGTGAAAAATCAATTTCGCGCGAGTAATATACGCTATTTTTCCTACGACCACCTATTTTATTAAACAATATGTAAATATTAGATCGTGTATATTGAGTTGCCTGACTAATCTTACGTTTTATATGTGACAGTCTATGTTTGAATATTATTTCTATAAAAAGTGCACATGAATTTATAATTACTTTTATAGTGAAATAAAGAAATAACGATAATTAACGTTTATTTGAAAAAATTACAATAAGTAAGTACTTATTAGATACAACTGGGGAACAAATTGAATTATTTGGAACCATAAAAATTAAAAGTAAATTGGTTATTGTTACAATTTGTAAATTGTAACGGTGTTTGCGAAAGATTCGTTTCAATATTTTCTCGGATGCTGCTTGTAATTATTGTGCTCATCGAAGAAGTTGAGGGTTTTGAATTTATGTTTTCTAATATGGCTGATTGAGCATCAGTGTCTTCCGAAGTTCTACGCACAGCGCTGACAATTTTAGTGGCGGTGTTCATTCTGTTGGTGTGAGAATTAATAATTACACCTGTAAATCTTACAGGATTCACGGGTTTGACAGCTTATTGACAGCCGTGCGGAAAGTTACTTTCCGCACTGGTGCGGAAAGTACTTTCCGCACGCGTGAGAATAAAGGTCACTTTACATGGGAGTAGAGAGTGCGATATGTGTTACTTTCCTATGTGGTCGTAGAAAAAGTAAATTTTACCACCAGTTGCAAAAAATACAGGAATAAAAAATGTTATAATTTTAAGGCTAAACTACTTGAAGTACTTCTTCACTGCACTAAAAAGTTAAAAATAATTTTAATATTCAACGACTATGCCAAAAAGCGTGGGGTGCTTTGTCGAAATCAATTAAAATAACCCATGATCCCAGAGCCGGCAAACCTACGTCATTTTAGCAAACTGAAATTTTTAGTATGAGTAGTGTGATATGTAGTTGAGAACGTATCGCGTACTTGTTAGCTTGAAAGCGGGGCCCTTTTACAGGTAGCAGGTACAAAAGTATATAAAAAACATTCTTACTTACGTTAAAGTATGGTAATGCGTTTGAAAATTGAAGTCGTCCAGTTGGCCGAGCGGTCTGAGGCGCTAGACTAAGCTCTGGATCTCAAAAGTTAGCGTGGGTTCAAATCCCCACGCCTGACGATTTTTTTTATTTTCCACTTTGAAATTGAGAAATGGTTTGTTTTTTTATTTGAATATTCATCGTCGTTGAATATTAAAATTATTTTTTAATTTTTAGTGCGTTAAAAGCGTGTTTTTCAGTTTTTTTAATTATACATTTTTTATATTACTAATTTGAATTAAAAAGGATCACATTATATCAAAATTAGAAAAAATATTGTGTATATCGCTTTCTTTTGCCGAACTGGCTTCGCTCGTTCCGCAGAAATTCGCTCATTACGAAAAATAGTGCTTTTCCCTACTGGTTGCACAAATAGCTATTTCATCACCAGTTGCGAAAAATTTTACATTTCGCAACTGGTGATGAAAAGTAAGGCATTTGATAACGTCAAGGAGTTTTGAAAAGTGTCACTTTAAATGTCAAAATTAGAAAAAGAATCTTATCTCACATATCATAACCTTCTCGAAAATGATAACTTCCGTGTTTTACATGGCTAATAAGACACTCATACAACAAATAAATATCAAATAAAATATGTTAGTGTGGCTCCATTCGATTTTTAGGATTTTTTTATAGTTTTGAGAAAAATTGCGAGGAATTGCCAGTAATGGAATCATTTTTAGCCAAGAGCTATTGGCAACACTGTGCGTTTGTGCAATCTGCGCAACTTAGAAGCCAGTTCCCAGTTCGAGTGTTCGTGTTTCTTGTTCCGTGTAGTGTCTAGAGGTTTTGGTTGGTGTTGTGTGCAGAAGAAAATCTGCCGTTGGAACGCGAACTGAGTAATTTAGTGAACGATAACAAAGTAGTGTTACTGGTTTTTGTACAAAATTAGAATAGAATACAAACGTTTGTTAGCACTCTACTGATAAACTTGATTGTGATATTTTATACCTACATGGGGCGTATGCCTTGGAAGCTGTAGTGACTGCTCTACCCTTTAAAACTGCTTGCCGAGTAATCGGCAGTTATCCGGTAATTCATTTCAACTCGGTGAACCTTGTTTTGGATTAGTATCGAAACGGTAAGTACTAGCTGCTATTATATAATTAATTTTAATCAATTTCGAGTGCTTAGTGATACTTATTGACGATTTTGCCTGGGGTGTGTCTTATTACCTGCATATTTTCAATATTTTAGTTTTCCTTATAAATGAAGGCTTATTATATATCTTTGTGTATGGTTTTTTAGTACAGGTTTTATGCTTTTCTATCTAGTAGGTGGGTACCGGCAGTTAACACGAAATTACGAGTAAAAATGACGATCTTGATAAGGTCAATGGGATGACAGGTTCTAAAAAACGGTATCAGTAAGAACATTGAGGTTGAAGGATCAAGTGCGATGACCTGTCTCCGTTGATTATTGAATGATTTTTTTAGTTTGGCTCCAATATTGTAATTGGTAATTGCTCAACATCTGATAATGTTACCTAGCAATCTATATGGTAGCTTATGTGGACCGGGAAATGGAACATTATTATACATTTAAAACAATTTCTGTGTTTATCATGGAGTCTCAATGCATATTAGCGTAGCCCCGCCTGCAAATAGTGCATAATAAGCTGCTAGCTAACCTAACCAACACTGCTCACTGCTTATAAAACCAAACGGGTATTATGTATAGAAGATGATCTCATCGTCATCTCCAATGAAAGTTGTTGGGTACAGTTGCACAAAGGTGTATGGCACTGAATTTGTTTATTATGAAATTTTGTTGTGTAACGAAACCGGAGAGCGGAATGAATGGGCAGAAATCAGTTTTCTGAAATTTACTGATTTTGATTCTACTAGTTCAGTGTGAATAACGGTCGAAGTGGTTGCTGTGACAGACGTGTATCCTGTACCTTCATCAGTTGTTTACGGGGTCCTATATTTCCACAAAATTCTTATACCTATTTGCCGAGGTACAGAAATGAGTTTTAGAATAATTGAAATATTCATTTTCTTTATCACAATTCATAAAACTATTATTTTGAACGAAAGAACTGAATTCATCGATCAGCCTTTCCAGTGGCGCACATAAAGGGGTTCAGAAATTTTATCATGCTTCCATTGTGAAGATTGTCAAAATTCAATAATATTCATATTCCCCAGAAATTCTACACTAAAGAGATTTTTCAGTTCTGTTAGGAATTGCGACCGATTTCAACTAGTCACTGTTTGATCACTAATTTACCCAAATTATTGGGTCGGTATGGGACTGATTTTACGTTCTTCTCTTATAATGAAAAACCGATGTCGCGGCCAGTCGGAAAGGTAGATTTCAGAATTTATTTAGCTGGTTCTAGCGAAAAAAAATGTTCAACACGTACCTACATCCTAACTTCTCCTCGCATCACCAACAAGCATAAAACCTAACCTCAATCTGAGTCAGTGTGAGAGGTTAGGATGTACGTGTTCAAGAAGGAGGATTTTTTCGATAGAAACGGCTGTGTTTTGTACGAAATTGTACCGAAAATGAGTGATTTAGGTTTCGTAGTTTATGCTGGTTAAAAGGAGGCATTTTGAGTGATTTTTGCGCTGGAAAGATACGTGTTCTAGAAAAAAAGGGCTCTAATTTGGAATCGGTATGGGACCGCCGCGTTTTTCTTCCGGATTCGTGTTCAGGTGGCAAAAACACGTAACGTATTTTTGAAGAGCAGGAGAGGTTTTACCGGATATTTACCAAAAATGGAACATTTTCATTGGAAACAAAAACATCATTTCTAGTTCTGTATAAACCTTAAACTTTTCAACCAAAAGTTGCAGAAGGATTCAAATCTCCCTAAATGCTTCCAAATATTTCTATGTGGTGATAATAATAATAATAGCCTTTATTCCAGAATATACAAAGATATCAATATCTGGAAAGGGCGGAGTTCAGAGTACGTTCCCCTGTTCCCTTTCTGGAAGCCTTTTCTGGTCTTCCAGTCAACTCTGACTCAAATCAAAAGAAAGAAGTATAACCATCACGCAAGGATATAGACATCACTTACTTGGTTTCAATCTTAATAAAAATATTAACTGTATATAATATTTGCATCCGAGAAATGTTGAAATACAATAATGTTCTGTTTGTCGGCGGAAGGAAAACTCAAATACTTAGAATATGATTGACAAGGACGAATTAACCTCAAATGAAAGGAGCATACAGGGTAAACAAACTGTATTAATTCTCATGAATGGTAATTTACAGCGATTTTTTATTTGCATGTAAGTACATCTTAGAGAAAAACTCTTTGGGTGAAAGTTATGGAGCTCATGGTGCTCTATTAGGGTTGAAATCAATTGATGAATGATAATTATTGGTTGGTTGGTTGGTTGGTTGGTTGGAAGCTGACGAGCCAGAGACAGGGTTGGCACTTAGCTTCCCTTGACACTGCGACCAGCTGGGGTCTATTGTATCACTCTGTCGTCAGTGGTTCCTCATTCAAACACGTTTGTGCCTTTAATTAGGTTTACAAGCCTGTTGATAAGGTTCTTCGGATTCATGCCTGTTTCCGGGCTGATCTCTCCAAAGGTTCTGTGTCGCCTACTACTTAGGGCTTCATAGTCGAAGATTGAAAGACAAGAGTTAGACCCGATGCCTCCTCTTGTCTCTTGATGACAAGCCATTCTTCAGTATCTATCCCCATGTCCTGGGTTTGATGAGCTGAAGAATCTTTTTGGTTTCCATTTTACCAAATGGCTTTGGAATCCACTCTGTTTCCGGGAGTTTCTCAGTAGGTGTTCGACCATCTGCTGATCCCTCCTCGGTTGGGTTCACGGTTTCTGGTGCCAAGTGTGATTCAACTGGAATCTCCTCGACTTGTTGGGTCTTCTTCAACTGGAAGTTCCCCAGGGTTGTTTTTCTGTGTGGTTTCCATTTTGTTCCCACGAGTGTAGGGGAAAGGGTCGTCCACACCTGCGGTGCCCCCTGCGCAGGTGTAAGGCAGATTACTCTGGGAGGTCGCCATGTATCCCAGAGGCTCCGTTTGTGATACCTGACTGGCTCAGGTATCATCCATCCTCGCACGGGTGCTTGGCTTAGATTAAGCCATGTTGTGGTGGCATTTGGTTTGAGATTGACTTAGAGATCCGCAGGTTTTGACCATTTCTGGTCATTCCCACTGGATTTTCCTTGTCAACCCCGTTATCCAGCGATACCACTTGGAGGTAGCCACCTAAGTTTCCACAACCCATCTTCATCTCTCGTAGGAGGTGAACATGTGTTGACGCAAACTACTCGCCATGATAATGATTTAAATCACATGATTTTTTCAATTGAAATCATGAATAAAATCAAAATTTCTGATAAGTTATAATTAAGAGAAAAAACTTCAAGTTTTAATTAAGGGTTTATTATATCAAAAAAATTATACCACTGAATCTAAGTACTACTTCCAACTGATTCATTGTCCTTTTCGATTTCTGTATTTGTTTCACTACACTTTTGCCAGTGAAATTTCATCCGTGCGACAAGGCCTTGATTTCATGACTAAATTTTTTGCATATAGCTCTATTCCCAGATTTTCCTTTAGTTTTATTAGATTTTTCTATAAAATGTATCCAGATAGGTCTTTTTTCCTTCCACTTCTATGAAGAGTTGACATTGTTACACTATTTGCAGATTTTTGGGTAACCTTTGGAAATTTAAAGCAGAAATCACGCGTTGCCCTGCTTATTGGAGTGCCAATTATCAAATAATCCGAGTTAGGGCGGACGCATCTTTATATAAACAGTGGAGGGTTTCCTAACATCTGGTAGGAATTTGCAGGACTTCATTAACATTTGAAGAAGGTGGGAATAAATCAAAAACGTGTTGAAAATGGCAACTTGATTTTTTTAAAAAATATCGTGATTTTTTATGTTTAAAAAAAACATATTTCTCAACCCTCAAAAGATATTGTTTGCTGATATTGGCAACAAAAAGGAACTATTCAGAATTTTTTCAATGTTTCAACAGCCGCCATTTTGAAACTACTTGATGATTTGGTCCATTTTCGAACTTAGCCGAGGTATTGATGAAAAGTATTTTTGTGTCGAATTTCGTTCCATTCGGTTGAAAAATGTGGCCTCCATTATTTTACCAACGTTATATCTACCTAAAAACGACCCCCATAAACCAAGCAGAACCATTTGCGAATTTTGAATTTCCAATTATGCCATAATTTCGCTAATTTATCGATAATTTATCGCAAATTTATTACCACAATTATAAATTTGCGGCTCATCGTTTTTTTGAAAAAATCCATGGTTTTGCTAGGTTTATATGAAGCTGGCAGAACTTCTAATTTTGGAAAATACTAATCTATCTAATTTTGGAAAATACTAATACTACCATAATTTGTCGCTAATTAATTACTACTTCGAAAAATTTGTCGCTCATCTTTTTTTGTTAAAAAACAGTATTTTCTAAATTTGATTGTCTACTAAAGGCTATCAAACGTATAATGTATACCTATTAGTATCATAACAAGCAAATAGGCATGATACAGTAAATTTACCTGATCTGATTTGTTGCTGATGTATCACATATACAGGGTATTTTCCGAAATTGAAGCGATAAATGAAATATGGACGGTTGTGTGAGACTTAACGACACAAAATAATATAGAATATTTTTATTGGAGAAATCTAAAATTTTCATAAATCTCCACATATAAACCTCTCGACCGCCCCAACCACCACTCGTCTGGCACATGTTCCAAGGTTACCAACGAGATTAATTAGTATAGGTAATTGGAGGTCACACATTATTCTTATTATTAAATACCGAATTCACCACAATTTTAGCTCTGGTACCTACATTGAAATAATGTCATGGGTCGTATGTAATAAGGCTAATATTTGTATATTTGAAGTAGATTCATCTGCTATAACTCCATCTTAGAACCTGTAACAAGACCTGTGGCAAAACCCGATGTAAAAAAATAAGAGGATTAAGTGAATACTCAACAATATGCATCCATAGAGCAAATGGTTATCATACATTATTTATTATCGCATATTATCACTAACTTTTTATAATGCTTCATTATGTAATGAAAGGACCCTATTTTGATTACGTGTCTTCTGTTTTAATTTTAAGCCAAATATGATAACTGATTTTATGAACATCCTGTTCATATTTTCAAACAAATCAACTAGTGTTTATGAAATGAAAATAAACTGGCAACACTGCGGGAATATAATTTGTTAACACAATGCTATCGGACAGAGAAGCGCTGCGGACTGAATTATCAAACAGTGCATTAGTAAAACATTTATGAAAATTTTAGATTTCTCCAATAAAAATATTCTTTAATTTTTTGTGTGTTGTTAAGTCTCACACAACCGCTCATATTTCATTTATCGCTCCAATTTCGGAAATACCCTGAATATGCGATACATTATCGACAAATCAGGTAAATTTACTGTATCATTCCTATTTGCTTGTTATGGAACTAATAGGTATAAACTATACGTTTGATAGCCTTTAGTAGATATTGATTTTTTTTATAAAATACTGAGCGACAAAGTCGTAATTAATTAGCGATAATTAGCGTAGTTAATTAGCGATAATTAGCGTAGTATTAGTATTTTCCAAAAGTAGATAGGTACGACGTGGTTCTGCCAGCTTCATATAAACTTAGCAGAACCATGGATTTTTTTTTAAACGATGAGTGATAAATTTATAATTGTGGTAATAATCTAGCGAATAATTAGCTACAAATTATGGCATAATTGAACATTCAAAATTTGCAAATGGTTCTGCTAGGTTTATGGGAGTCTAAAAACGACCCCATTTGAAAAAGTAAGTTGATCACTAGCAATATTGATTTTGAGTGGACACAATTTTGAGAAAAAATTGTTTTTCTGATCAAATCAATCAATCAAATAATCTTCGTTTCCTATTTCTTTCACATGTTAATTTTTCTAGAAAAAGTCGAAATGTTCCCTATGTCCTTGTAAAATAAAGATCAAATACATGGATATGATAATATTTTTGTGACAATTTAAAAGAAATGAAAATTATACGTTAGAAACTAAATATGATATGATATGAATCATCGATGAAGGATAAAATGTTATTATAATTGTTTTTATTTCAAAAACAAGAAGACAGGAAGATTTACCTTTGAAGCTCTGAAAGCATTACATAGCACGATAGTTTGATTGCATATTAGTGGTAGGGAACATGTATATAAGTAAACTATTAAAATTATAGTTTGAAAAAAATAAAAAAACTTGATTCTGGACTAAAAAGATAAAAATAATAAGAATGAAGTCATTAACCAAAAAATGCGTGGGGTGCTTGATATCAGTTGTCTTAAATTTTAAATCACTAACTATTTGTAAAGGTAGAGTATTATGAAAAGTAGAGAGAGAGAGAGAGAGCACTCCACGCTTTTTTTGCATTAAAGTTAATTTTGTGGCCAAATTTTAATTTTTAACTTTTTAGGAAAAACTATTCGATTGAATCCATCCATATGGGATTCCAGTTTTCACTAACTTTTGGTGAAAGTGCCGAGACCAGCGCACTCACCAAAATCATTGTAATGTAAATTAAGCGTTTTTTTGGGCTGATGATCTTGGTGAGAATACCAGGTCGTTATTGTATTGTCAATACGTATGCAAAATCTGGAAGTGGGCGAAAATTGAATTGAAAGATTCCATTACATTTATACATACATACAGGTCAAGTTAATAAGCGTCTTGAAAAACATTGAAATCAGCGGTGGATCCCGTAAACACCAAATTTACCCTGTAATATAAGTATAGAACGAAGTTAACCCATAGTCTGAACAATAGTATTTTGGATAATAAGGGAGGAAATTAGGTCATTTCCTTCCGAATACGAATTTAATTTGAATTTATTTCGATAGGATATTTATGAGGTGTGCGAATTTTTCAGGAAAAAATGCAAAAGTATCTTTTGGTAGATATACAGGAGAGTTTGAAGAATAGGACGCCACTGTTATGTTCCACCTTTTTCGGAAATGAGGAAATGAATCACAACGTAATATTGCTATAATTTCCCACTTTTAGTTCAAGCGGCGGTGAAAAATAGTTTATTGCAGATGAAAGTAAATTATCTCTAAATGTTCATGGTGAAAATATTGAATAGGTATGGAAGTGATAATTAGGTTATATTCGCAGAAATACCACTTACCTATTCAAAAAACGTGTAGGTCAGTGGCATTCCATTCCTCGAACTTTTCCTTTTCGTTCGTTTTTTTTCTTTTAAAATACTCATTTTCCAGAAAAATTACATGAAATTGTTTGTTGTTAAGAATATATATATCTGAAAAAAAGAACTCATCCATTTTTTTTCTGAAAAACGCTTATTTTAGGAGTTATTCGCAAAAAGTGGCGTATTTTCTAGACACAACGGCCGGCCTGCACTAGGCAACCCAGTGGTCATCTTTATACTATGCTTACTCCCTCAATAAACATTTTTGGTGTATAGTGCTGATTAAATTTATTTTGCACCGTTTCATAATTCAGAGGCAGAAATCTATAGCCTCGCCTAATTACTATTGGTGCACACGGTGTTTATTGGCCGACGTCGACGTGATTTCATTCACTGTACACCTCATTCCATTTTATTCCTTGAACTCTAATAAATATATTTAAATTTTATTTTTGGAACATTTGAATAACTGAAACACGGAATAAGGCGGTTCAAATTTAGAAACGTAAAAGGTGTGTCATCTCGTCTATGAATAATTTTACGGTTGAATTTTCAGTAACATTCATTCTGCAGGTTGGGTTATCTATTTTGCTATATATATATACAGGGTGTTAGTGAATAAGTGCGACAAACTTCAGGGGGTGATTCTGCATGAAAAAATAATGACAGTTTGCTATATAACTTTTGTCCGCAAATGCTTCGTTTTCCGAGATACGGGGTGTTAAAGTTTTTCTTAAAAACTGACTATTTATTTATTGCTCTGAAACCGGTCGAGATATGCAAATGAAAATTGGTGAGTTATAAGGGGTAGTTATTGCGCATTTTTTGACATGCAATTAGGAATTTTATGTTCATCATTGGCGCGCATACGGGTAATGATCTAAATTTTTTTAAAGAAAAAATGGTACGCCACTGAGATATTTCAAATTAAAAATTGTTATTGAATTGCCCTTTTTTCGTATGGGGCGCCGTTTTTATGCAAAAAAATAAAACATTTTAACGCGTATTTAAATTACATTATCTAGTAGCGATGCTAGTAGGCTACTGTCAACATTCTGTTGAATACGAATATTTCAACAAAATGTCAAATTAGCGTTTCTTCATTTTTAAGCTTTCAGTTTGGTATAACATTAATGATAATAAGTAATTAATTTTTCTTTTATCGAAAAGAATGGAAAATTATACAAATGCGGAATTGTCAGACATGCATTTTGTCTATGGTCGAAGTAACGGAAATGGTCGGCAAGCTCGACGATTGTATGCTGAGTTGTATCCAGGACGTAGGGTACCTCATCACACAATATTTGCTCGTCTTCACCAACGTTTGCGCGAAAATGGTACATTTAAGAAACAAACGGCTGACTGCGGGCGCCCTCTTTGAAGTACGAACTGTGCAACTAGAAGGAGCAGTTCTCGAGTTGATTGCCGAGTCACAAGTACTCGAAAAATTGCCAACATACTGAATGTAAGCAACTTCACTGTATTTAAAATTCTTAAAGAACAGCAATTGTATCCGTTTCATATTCAACGTGTGCAAGCTCTACTACCTAGAGACTTTTTTCCGCGCATAGTTATTTGCCATTGGATTCTTCATCAAATCGCTCCTAATTTTTTAAATGGCGTTTTGTTTACTGTCGAGGCTAATTTTGGACGACGTGTATACGAAATTTCCGTAACAATGACCTCTGGGCTGAGGAAAATCCACATGGAATCTTTGAAGCTCATTTTCAGCATCAGTTTTTAGTAAATGTATGGCTTGGGGTACTTGATCATTTAATCGGTCCATATTTCCTCCCAAAACGACTAACAGGCAACTCTTACCTCAATTTCCTACAGGAAGAGTTACCTGTTCTTCTTGAAGAAATTCCTCTATAGCTGAGACAACACTTCTGGTTCATGCATGATGGTGTACCAGTCCATTTTAGCATTATTGTACGTAATCATTTAGATACAGTATATCCAAATCGTTGGATAGGTAGGGGAGGTACGGAACATTGTCCTGCTCGATCTCCGGATTTAAATCCTCTAGATTTTTGCATTTGTTTTCTTAAGTCATTAGTTTATTCCACTCCCGTCGGAAATGTTGAAGACCTGAGGAATCGAATTATAGCCGGCTGTGAGACAATAAGAAATACACCAGGAATATTTGCGCGAATACGACAATCAATGAGGCGAAGAGTTGAATCTTGTATCACGTCTGAAGGAGGTCATTTCTAACATTTGTTGTAGCTTTGCGCCTATTTATTTATGAGTGTTATTTTCTGTTATTGTTCTGGTTTAACGTTATTGTATTAGATAGTTTTTGATAATGTATTAAAGAAATGAAAAATGCGCGTTAAGATATTTTATTGTTTTGCATAAAAACGGCGCCCCATACGGAAAAAAGCTGGAGCGATTTTTGTCACAAATTGAACGAGGAATTCAAAAATGATTTTAATTTGGAATATCTCGGTGGCGAACCATTTTTTTCTTAAAAAAAATTGATATTATTACCCGTATGCGCGCCAATGATGAGCATAAAATTCTTAATTGCATGTCAAAAATTGCGCAATAACTACCTCTTGAAACTCACCAAATTTCATTTGCATATTTCGAGCAGTTTCTGAGCAATAAATAAATAGTCAGTTTTTAAGAAAGACTTTATCGGAAAACGAAGCATTGGCCGACAAAAGTTATGTAGCAAACTGTCATTATTTTTTCATGCAAAATCACCCCCAGAAGTTTGTCGCACTTATCCACTAACACCTTGTATATATATATATATATATATATATATATATATATATATATATATATATATATATATATATATATATATATATATATATATATATATATATATATATATTTTTTATTGGTGCCCCTTTTTACCCATTTAAAGCATGCCTCAGCGTGTTTAAATCGAACTTTAAAAAACGCGCGTTTTTTAAAGGTTACCATGACAACATCAACAAATCGAGAAACGTGAAGTCTAAATGACATATTTTTGATTATTGATCTGACAGGAGTACCTTGTAACGTCAAATAACATATTACTCACAATTCGTTCATTTATATGTGCTCGTCCATCCATTTGATGAACTTTTCATATTCTTTTTTATATATATCACTGGATTTTCGCGGTATTAACCGCGATTCTGCCTCACTATTCAAAAAATCGATATTAGAATAATTCATTTTTGAGCTCTGGTGACAACAAATATTGATCTTTGGTAACAAATTGCAAATGAATGTTTTTCTCAATTCCATGACAACGAAAGGTATACTGATGTCACATCACGAATTCAACCTTCTTGCATTATTAGTTCTTATTTCTATTTTTGTAGTAATAATACCAGTATATATGATTTCAAAGTGCACCAATAAAAAAAAATAACGTAAAGTATTCGTGGATAACTGGTCTTAAAAACACTTGCTCTATTTCGAGCACTCCGGCTGCGCCGTCGTGCTCGAAAAATCGCGCGTGTTTTAAAGCCCTTTTTATCCACTTATACTTTAATATACTAATATATATATATATATATATATATATGATTAAAAAAATTGGTATGAACAAAATGAATGTTATTAAATCCCATCTTATCTTCAACAAACATTCCCTTATCTTGTGTAAATATTGAAAGACGAAGATAGAGCAAGTACCGATTTTCTTTTTGATGTGAATTCAATATTGCAGTCAAGGTTGATACTGAGAGGACTTAGTCTAGGCTAAGGGTTCATTGTTTTATACCTTTGCCACAGGTCTAAGAGGCTCATTATAAATGCTAATCCCATTATGTAATAATGGCCTATTGTTCGGGGTGTGTTATTTGATAAGAAAAGGTCGAAGGACTCCAGGTACAGATTTAAAAATACGTAAATAACCTCGTGTGCGAATTAAATTTTTTTAACGTAATTTGATAATTATGACTGATTTGATGGATTTTTAACCTCTTTTTATTAGGTTTGGATTATGTTATTAACTAATTTTTCTTAAAATAATTAGGACATGCCCAAGTTTCCATGCCGATTTGTGGTTTTAAAATTAAGTTAGCAGTTTGGATTTGAGTAGGAAACACTTCTATTATAGCTTTTTTATAAAGTTTTCTTGAAAGAATATTATCCATAAGGTTTGGACTATTACCGTTATTAATAGCAATTTGTTTAATTAGGTATATGTAATTTTTTATTGAAATTTTCTTCTGAAAACGGAATATTAATTAATCTATGTATTAAATTCAACTTTTGCTACTCGCCTCTTGTCTGAAAAACATTGTTTTGTTAACGATTTCGAAATATTATATACAGAAAAGAAAGGTTATAAACTCGACCTTCTAGAAAGCTCAAAAATTATTAAATGCAAAAAGTCGCATTATTTTCTTAGCGACCAGATCAAATTAAATAATTCTCCTTTGTTCATCAGTAAGGAGGAATAATGTTTCGCCAACTTTAAATTCATCTGTGGTACTGTGGTAGCTTTGATTCAGTCAGAAATGAAGAGTATTCCAAATGAAAGCTGGGAAAATTGTGTAGCTCATGTACAAAAAGTAGAAAAATCATATTCAAATATAGATCAAGTTGCAAATTTTTGTGAACTTGGATGACGATAGTGACTTAGATTAACATTTATTAATTATTTTAATGACATTACATTTTTTCGTATTGTATTTTTGTACCTCTTAAACTCAATTTAATAAATTTAATTTATTTGTCCACCATTTTTTACATCAAAACATAATTATGTCAAAAGGCCCAAATTTATGATGTTGAGTTTTTATATTCTAGAAGCAAGTATTTTTCGTAGGTATATGCATATTATTTTACTAGGTAGGTATATGCATATTAATTTACTATAAAGTACCACTTTCCACACTCGTTAGTAAATATAATATTTTATACCAGCGAAATAATTTGTTAAACCGAGCCGTCAATAAAACATATCATCTTGTGAAAATTTCATTATATCGAGTACGTCTCTGCTTGTGGGCGGTTCCCCGTTGAGCTTTATCGGCAATGAATGATAAGTCTCTTAGACGTATTGCAGAACTGTACCACCAAATTTTTCTAGTATAAGTATAGATCAAAGTTATTTCGGTAATCAAAGAATATAAAAAAGCCGGCTGTTTATTCTACTAATGCGTCTCTGTATTATTACTCTTAATCTGCAATCGGTCAACGTGAACTTTATTCTAAATGAAATGTGCGTCGGCCATTAAAAACTTCATATACTTACTGTTGATCAAATTTTCGAAATTAAATTGCAGTTTGGACTTCCGTCGGCTTGTTTCTATAAACGAAGTTATAAACATTGATTTACAACCAGCGGCAGATACCATACATAGCTAGGCACTCAGCCACGCCTATTACCCTTCCTATTGGTGCAAACACAGTTTTTATTGGCCGACGATCAAGTCCACATTGACCGATTGCAGGTTGAGAAGCAGAAAAAACAGCTGGCTTTGTTACTCTTTCATTACCGAAATTCTGAACGTGTACAAAAAACTTTGATCTATACTATTTCATTTTTTCATTTTCGGATTCCAGGCACCTTTTCAAATCCAATGTCAAAGGTGAACTAAGTAGTAAAAAATTTATAATGCATTCGCTATCAGAAAGGTATGGCAGAGAGGGGGTAAAACTCTCGAACTTATTAAGAAATTTTCAATCAGTAAATAAATTGAATTTCTTCTGTGGGAACGGTTTTAGTTATCTCACTTTTGGCGTAAACGACACTACCAGTTAGATCGAAACGGTACATCAAGCTATAAAATGCTTTTCTGTTGGGTTGTCCCCTTTCAGGATATATCTCTCTTGATGAATTCTAGTTACCAATAAACATTTTTATCGCTAGCCCCGAGTACATATAACATGTCAGTCATTTCTTGATTCCAACAATTCTTGATGAAATTTTGTCATTATTAGTGCATAGGCATAGCACTATCTTACGAATTTGAACGTTTCTGCTCCCAAACCGTAATCGTAGTGCATTTTGAATATCATAGAAAAATTCGAAATTACTCGAAATCAGTTGATTTCAGGAATAGGAAAACCTTATACAGGTTGATCAAATATAACACGTAGAACCCTGAAATACAATAATATACAGGGCATTCCATCTGTAAACGCGAATATTTGGTTCACCCTGTGTACATGAAGCAACTTGTATGCTTCAAAACATCTTAAAATATGTGCCTTGAATTCCCTCATGACCTTCCCAAAGGGATTTACCGGTGTGAAAACAGCGGCCAAAGATAGCAGACCAAATCTACGGAAATACCCGCCAAAACCAGTGGCGTACCAACCGATTAATTATTATGAAATCTAATAGAAAAATATCTCGGCAAGATGTTTCTTAATTTCGTGAAAAAAATTGCCGTCTCCCCTTGGGATTCAGGGGTAGAATTTCCTCCCTTAATTTTCAAAAAATAATTTTTCCTAAAAAACGTTGTTTTAGCACAAACAGATTTTGGCAAGGTTTCTTATTGCAATCCCATCATTTCGTGAAAAATGGCGGAATTCCCTTGGGATCCAGGGGTAGAATTTCCTACCCTTAATTTTCAAAAATTAATTTTTCATAGAAAACTATATTCTAGCAGAAACATATTTTGGCAAGATGTTTCTTATTGCAATACCAGCATTTCGTGAAAAAATGGCCGACGTCCCTTGGAATCCAGGGGAAGAATTTCCTACCCTTAATTTTCAAAAATTAATTTTTCCTAGAAAACTATATTCTAGCAGAAACAGATTTTCGCAAGATGTTCCTTATTGCAATCCCGTAATTTCGTGAAGAAATGGTCGACTTCCCTTGGGATCCAGGGGTAGAATTTCCTACTTTTAATTTTCAAATTATTTTTTCCTATAAAACTTTGTTCTAGTCCCCTCATACTAATTTTGAATCGAATCGGACCATAATCACAAAACTCGTCCGCCATTTAAATTTATGAATTTTGACAAAACATACATGATCTGCGTCCCCGAAAACCTCTACATGCCAATTTTAAATGCCCAGTTAATTACATTCAATTTCAAATGTGTACTCGTCAAAATATTTGTATGTTAGAACACCATTTTTCTGTGAGAAATTAATTTTTGAAAATTAAGGGTAGCAAATTCTACCCCTAGGTCCCAAGGAAGTCGGCCATTTTTTTCACTAAATTATGTGATGGCAATAAGAAACATCTTGTGAAAATATGTTCATGCTAGAGTCAAGTTTTCTATGAGAAATTAATTTTGGAAAATTTCCAAGGGAAGTCGGTCATTTTTTCACGAAATGATGGGATTATAACAAGAAACATCTTGTTAAAATATATTTGTGCTAGAACCAAGTTTTTATAAGAAATTTTTTTTGGGTAAAAATTCCCCCCCCAATGCAATAAGAAACATTTTGCCAAAATATGTTTATGCTAGAACCAAGGTTCTAGGAAAAATTTATTTTTGAAAATTATGTCTCTTTTTCGATTATAAAAGTTGAATTCCTCCCATTTCCAAAGAAATCATCAATAAATATATTCAAATCAATATATTTTCAGAGATATTTCTATTAGATTTTATAATAATGGGTTATATACGTTAACGACTTAATCGGTTGGCACGCCACTGGTTTTGGCGTTCGGGTATTTCCGGAGATTTGGTCTGCTATCTTTGACCGCTGTTTTCACACCGGTAAGGGAATTTATTTATATTTGCTTTTAGATACACTTTACTCATTTCGTGACAATGAGCAATCATAGAATTTGTTCAGAAAACCTTAAAATAGAATGAATGAAAATACAATTATAAATGGAAGGTTGAAAGTAAATTCGTCATTGTATGATGTAATATGTAAATTGTCTGCTTAACATGTATTATCATGAGTACTTTTTTGCGTTGGGCTGTCAAATGAGAATGAAAAGGATTGGTATGGAATTATTTTTTTCGAAATTCATACCATTGAGTAATTGGTTTTACAACAATCTAAAAAAACTAAGGAACGAAAAACAACTGGAATTTTGTTTTGGGTAGAAATAAGATTTTAATTTGGACTGAAACGTTCTGGTCGTTCACAAAATACCGATAGATAACATGCGTCGAAGCAATTACAAAAAAAACCATGTGGACTATCTGCTGTAGATAAAAGCTTTTCAAGATAAACCCTTTCTCTCATCATTTATTGTTTGGAGCTTCATCTTTCCAGGTACTTGGCCCTCATGGAAAGCGCCTCCAAGAATTGGAAGTACCTGTAACAGTAATAATCGTTAAAAACACTGATAAGAAAAATATGGCGACCAGCAACAGACTGAAACTTTTATCTGAAGAAAGCTTGACTAGACAACCGGAAGAGGTATTCGATATAATCTGCAAATTAGGCGAAGGGTCCTACGGGAGTGTTTACAAAGCCCTTCATAAGGAATCCGACAATGTCGTGGCCATCAAGCAGGTTCCGCTCGATACGGATTTGCACGAAATCATAAAGGAAATATCGATCATGCAGCAGTGCGACAGCCCTTACGTCGTAAAGTATTACGGCAGCTACTTCAAAAACACAGACCTGTGGATCATCATGGAATATTGCGGCGCCGGTTCTGTTTCCGACATCATAAGACTGAGAAAGAAGACTTTGAGCGAGTGCGAGATCGCTACCATCCTTTCCGACGCACTGAAAGGTTTGGAGTATCTCCATTCCAACAGGAAGATTCATCGGGACATAAAGGCGGGGAACATTCTCTTGAATACTGACGGTCATGCGAAATTGGCTGACTTCGGTGTAGCGGGACAACTTACCGAAACTATTTCCAAGAGAAACACCGTCATTGGTTCCCCCTTTTGGATGGCGCCGGAGATCATATTGGAGATCGGTTACGATTGTGTCGCAGATATTTGGAGTATAGGAATCACTGCTTTGGAGATGGCCGAAGGGAAGCCGCCTTATGCTGATATCCACCCAATGAGAGCTGTGTTCATGATCCCAACCAAGCCGCCCCCTTCATTCCGCGACCCCGACCGATGGAGCGCGGAATTCATTGATTTTGTCAGTGTTTGTTTGGTAAAGAATCCTTGCGACAGGGCTTCCGCCACTGATTTGATCCAGCATGTCTTTCTGCAAAAGTCCAAAGGGCCGATGGCGCTCAGCCAGATGATTGCTGAGGCTTGCGAAATCAGAAAGAATCAGAAATACAATAGAATGCCGTTGGTTGCTATAATTCCTGAGCAGAATGAATCTGAAGCTACTTTGGTTCCGAATAAAACTCCCAGCCAAACGGGGACCATGATAACTCTCCAGTCGGATTTGGGTACCATGGTTGTGATCAATAGTGACGATGAGGACGGTGGGACTATGAAATCACCGGAGACGAAGAAATATAAACCGCTTTTCTTGGAACATTTCGATCAAGCTCAGAGCGAAGCTGAAGCTCAGAAAAACAATGATTTGCCTCAGCTGGATGAAGCGGCTTTTTCTTCTTCGGGAGGTGCTGCCTCCAGACTTTCTCATGAAGTTTCTGAACCTCTGGATGCCAAGTTGGAAAGGATTCGGCCGGTAGATTGCAACTTCAGCTTCCTCAAAGATCAAACATATGACGAGCTGAAAGAGAGATTCGAACTACTCGACACTGCCATGGAAAAAGAGATTGAAGAGCTGCAGAGACACTATGCCTTGAAGGCCCAGCCATTGGAAAATGCCATACATAATAAGAGGGAAAGAAATAGAAACTTTTAACTACGCGACTTTTTTTTAGACTACAGTGCTTTCGTGTTTTTAGTATTAAGGATAGGGATTCGAATAGGTTACTTGATTCTAAATAAAACGCAAAATTGAAACACAAATTTTTTGTAATTAAAAATCGAAAACGGAAAATAAAGTGATGTTTTGCAAACGGATTGTTAATTTAAGGAAATTCTGAAAATTCAAGAAAGTTTTTGGCTAGTTTTCAACGTTTGGTCAAAGAGTAGAATTAAGGGAAGTATTTCACCCTACGTGTTCTCAAAAGTCAGTCAAGGATTCTCAGCGTTGAAATTGAAATATATTTCTACTCGTGAACTAACCAACGGATTTTGTAAAACTTTCTGCTTAACAATGTCATCAAAGCTTCCTATTTGTTAATTTTTATTGGCTTACTGCGTAATTACAAAGTAACAAAAACAAATTAAAAAGTTAGAAATTTATTTTTTTGCAGGTTTGGTTGGGATGTGGATCAATAAATTCGCAGAAAAACTATTGTTTTTATTGCCAACGTTTCGAATTACATTTAATTCATCATCAGTGCTCTGTAACAGAGCACTGATAATTAATTAAATGTAATTCGAAACGTTGGCAATCTTTCAGTCCCAGATGATTCCAAATCTGATTTTATGAACATCCTGTTCATATTTTCAAACAAATCAACGTATTTTTTTATTTGTAACAAAAACCTCAAACTAACGGTACTCCTACCAACCCCTACTCAACCCCCATTTGAACTCCTTTAGGGATGAATTTTCAAAAACCCCGAAATACGTATTTCTTTGTTTGAAAAGAAAAGGCCAAATACCAATTTCCATGACTCTAATTCCAAAACTAACGGCACTTCCAACTTTCACCCCCCTTCTCACCCCCTCTTCACTCCTTTAGGAATAGAATATCGAAAAAATATCTTAGTGGTTACCATGTAATTATATATGTATAGATAATAGTGGAGTAATATTAGATTTTAGCTTCAGAAAGTTAGGGGACTGCGGTAACTTTTTACTATACATTAGTGATGATGTTAGGAACAACATATAAAAAGTCTTAGTTTTTTATTTAACAAATAAGTTGCAAAATTACATTGTTTATTGAATATCTTTTTAATTTTTTTTTTTTTTTTAAACTGATATTGCCATTCGAAAACATGGAAGATTTTGTATGGCACTTAATTTGTTATAACTTTCAAACTATTGATCAAATTAAGCTAACAAAAATTTCAAGTTTTAAAATAAAAAAAAAATAGAATAGGAATATACATATATGAAGTTACGTCAAAGTATAATTTTCTATAAAATCAATTAAAAAATATGCCATTCTTTGAATTTTAAAGATAAACATAAAAAAAATTCACAGTTCACTCCCAAAATGATATCTGAGAAGGTTTGGAAATGCAAGAAAATCTTAAAATTTCATTTAAAAAATAAGTGGCAAAATTATGAATAATTTAAAAAAATGACAAATTTGAATTCTTAGGCCATGCTTCATAAACCAAAAACTCTACTTTAAAATATAATATTGAAATTTTTCAATAGCACTCTTTGAGGCTTGTAATCTATACTTTAAGAAGGTCTGATTGGTTTTATAAAAAAACGAATTAATAATAAAATTTCACCAAAAACCAAAATATAAAAAATTTTGCTCCAAAATCCGTAAAATTTGTTGTCAAATAAACTTTGATAATATTTATACAAAAAAAAGCTTTCATAACCAACATATATTTATATAACGACCTCAAACAAAGTATACGCAGCGTAAAATATTTTTTTTCTTTGTTAATATAAGTGTAAATTGTATCAAATACGAAAATATTACGTTTTTTTAATAAATTGACGCAATGTCCATTTTCTTAAATGAGTTCCTGCTTAAAATTATTGTTTAAAATAAAAGTTTATCTTTCGATGTACTTTATATTGGATCGAAAATATCATATTTGAATGTTAGAGAGAGATAGAACACGATAGAACAGTTGATCGGTAAGTTTTGTGCTCACCTGACGCTCTACGTATACTAGTGGAGTAATATTAAATTTTTGCTTCACAAAGTTGGGGGATGGTGGTAAATTTTTACTATACATTAGTGATGATGTTGGATACAACCGTAAAGTGTGTGCTTAATTTATTATTTAACAAATAAGTTGCCAAATTACATTGAATATTGAAAACAATTTATAAATAATGGTGCCACAGACAAAAATGGAAAATTTTACCACAATGAAATTTTCCTTTAAAGTAAAAACTGTAAACTGCAGAATTTATCTGAAAGAAGAAAAATGTAGCTAAGTACGTATATAAAATTACGTCAAAGTAGAATTATGTCTAAAATCAATTGAAGATCTGCCATTTTTTTTATTTTCAATTTTTATAGATCACTTTTAAAATGACAATACAGCTCAAAATATAACGAAACTTGTTAAGTGGAGGCCACATTTGTCAACCGAATGAAACAAAATTTGGCGCAAAAATACTTCTCATCGATACCTCGGCTAATTTCGAAAATGGTCCAGTTGTTTCAAAATGGCGGCTGTTGAAAGATTTAAAAAATGCAATATTTCATTTCCATACCCAATATCATTTGATAGAGCTTACTTAGCTCCACAACTTTTTCTCGAAATTTTTTTCTCAGAGATGTACACGAAAATAAAAAATAGCTGTAAATTATCATTCATGAAATCTACCTTTACGACTGGCCACGCCATCGGTTTTTAATATAATATTCTTGTTCAGCGACCTCAAGTTATTTCAAATTTGCCTAAAAGAATCGTTTTTCATTGTTTAAACAATTGATAAACAATCAGCGCACAAATATAAGTTTATAACTTTTTCTGTAAGTCATTTCTAAGTAATATCAGAAGGTTTTAGGAAAATCCATGGAGTACCCCAGGATTCCGAAATAATGCTTAATTTTAAGCTATTTTTACTCCACTATAATAAAGGAACGAATTCAGATTTAATTTTGAAGTCTGGAAAGATTAACGAACATTATGTTTTAAATTCTATTCATTTTTAATTATTCAAAATGTAGTAAAATAAAGTAGAACATTCCATGACTTGTACAATGGAAATATTGAATATTTAGTCTTTATTATTATTCAGAACAGGTACACAACAGGTAATGGTGATGGAAATATAATCTGCCGGTGCACACGCCCTTGTCGTTATGGAATGGACAGACACACCTCGAACAATTTCCTTTTTTGTCCTTCGCATCCAACACGACAAAAATGTTCATTTTATTGCTTATTTCCTACCGAATTATTCGCGCTTTCTTTCTCCGATGAATTTCCTAAACAGTCTTCACCGTTATGATAAAGGACAAGGAACACAACAATTGCAATAATATTAATTAGAATTCTTAATTCAAAAACAGTAATCATGGGAAGCGTGTTATTCCAACGTATTCGAGTAATCTGGGGAAAACTATGTAGTTGTCGAAAAAAATATTATGGGCTGCGAGGACTCCCATTGTTTGTTTTTGTATGAGCATTGAGATATTTCACAGGTATTAAGAATTTAATTACGGATTTACAAATATCACTTTTTGACCCATTTTTTGGAGTTACGAAATTTGTCGAATTCAATATGCAGCATTATTAAAAAAATCAGAATCAAGTTTTGAAGGAATTTGTTTTTCTACGCAGTTCTTTATGATTATTTTCTTTTTTTTTTGCAATGTATAAATCATCAGATATTTCTGTACATTAATTGTGAAGAATAATAAAAACTCAGTTTCTCAGTGTCATAAATTTAATATTTTTGTAAAAACTTAAACTCTTGAACCTACGATAAAAATAATATCATTTTCGGTTGGGAATGTTGGCATATTTTCTCATTTTAACATTTCACTAGTGGCGCAAAAACTTGCTACTTCAGTGGCAGCGCCGGTCTAACAGACCGAGTAGGGAGGGGGAATAATATTCTTAAAAAAACTGAAATAAATTTCAATAAAAGGTTTATTCAAGACAATTTTTTGAAATTAAATATACATTCGTTCAAATTTACACGTAGAAACTTTTGTTTTGTGTTAACGGCATTCATTTATAATTTATCAGAACTATAAACAAACTTAGAAGCTCAAACAATGAGTCGAAAAAAAAATGGATGTTATATCGCTTAGATTTTCATTGCATGTTTGGCATATAGCAGGTACATGAAGTTTTCGCATTTGCAGGAAGAAAATCTTGTTTTCCGATTCTTTATCATTCCACAAAAATAGTATCTTCCATTTTTAGTTTTTTCGTTCGTTTTCATCAAAGAAAGTTTCACAAATCTCTCCTAATATAGATTTCAAATTACTTTTTATACTATTTCAATGCTCAGGGATACGAGCACTTCCATGAAAATGAGTTTATGGCTACATCTCTGAGAAAATGTCCTACCAAAATATGTTTATTGGTATTATTCGCATGATTGGTGATCTATCAATTGGGAATTTATACCTGAAAATATTACAGAAGGCCATCTACGAGTATTTCTGGAGCAGCCATAGCTTGCACATCATTTATCCATTACATCCTCTCCTTTCGTCCTATTATGGAATTGGAGCATGGGGGAGGAGTTTAACGTGCAGCGTCGCAGTGGCCGAATCGGGCGAACTCGTCCGTATAGTGTCACTTATCTGCATTTACCGCTTCGATAAAACAAGTGTTTACAAAGTTCGATAATTTAAATTTTTTGGTCGCAAACGTCAAATCGACGTTTGTGTTTTAATGCGGGGGGGGGGGTAAAGCTTCGAATCTAAGAGAGACCCAGTGTCGAAAGTGCGCGTATAATGAATGAATGACAATTAACGATACACGTGTTTACAGTCGCCACGAGCGCAAGTCCAGGTTTTTGTTACAATCAATCTACGAAACGAAAAAAAGGTCAATTGACAATTTTTTTAATAAATATTTCTGATAAATTTTCACATTGATATAAGTAAACTAAAAAAGCATAAATGAAAAAAAATTATTCATGTGTAATACACTTTCAAAATTATTTTTTAGTAAAATTCTTACAGTAAACGAACAATATGAAAAAAAAAAAGGAAAATGTACCTATGTAGAAAAGAAAACAATATTTTCAATATATTTATTTTTATTTCTTTCATATTTATTCATATTTCTTTCAATTTTTTTTATTCGTGTAATTTATTGCAACATTAGACATGTAAGTTTTTATTAAATGTTTTCAATTGTTTGTGAAAGTATTTATTCGCCTCTAATTCGCCAGAGTACTGATTTGTTGTCGCTGCTACTTGGTTAATCACTTTCGTATGTATGCTGGAATAATCTTTTTTATTACTTTCCGCACCTGACACACGAACGCACTAATGGGTAAAACCCAGTTGCAAGCACTTGCTCCATCACGAATATAAGACTCTTTTCAACTTGTCAATAAATTACATGTAAACACTACGATGACAGGCGAATCACATGTTCGCAGTTCGCGTGTTCAGCCCTTTAATGCAGCCTTTGCAGATTCGTCTCAATCTGTTTTTTATTAATTACTAGCGCAATTTCCAAAACCGGGGCTCTATTTAATTCGCCGTTTATACACGCCGGATCACAACGCAACCGTTTGTAACAAAAAAAATTAAACTGTCGAACTTTAAAAAGACTCTATTTATCAGAGGGGCAAATGCGGATAAATTGCACTATACGGACGAATTCGCTCGATTCCGCCACTGCGGCGCCACTTGAAAAAGTGCTCCAAGTCAATTATCAGTCGATGAATAAGTTTTGTGAATTCCAAAGGTAGTACTTTCCAAGAAGCCATAGCGACGTAATCTATATTTTGTAAGATTGTGCCTGCTTCCCAAAATATGTTCCAAGAGTCTAAGGACAACACCCCACTAAAATTGAAATATTTTTTTTCGGTAGATTTTTACGAAGATATACCTACAAATTACTCGTATAAAACATTCTTGCATCACATAAAGCCATTGGGTCTAGAAGGTATGTACTGACGAAAGCTGCACCTTCCTCTAAAAGCTGGAAGCATTTACTCCACCGTTACAAATTCAGACATATGGAAACCATTCTTGCAGTTTGATGTGAAGGCATCGAAGAAATTACGAATATAAGCTAATTTATCTTGGGCTCTTCGCACGTAATCAGAACCTCTGTAAGGCTGTCAAACGGAATATGTATTTCTATTCCCGATCCATCCGTTTTCCACAAATCTTCAGTATTTAGACGATTTGTATGCCATATACGTAAGGCCTATCGAGCACGTATTCCAACTGAATTCGTCAAATTAGCGTTTCTTTTGCATGTATAATTTTTTTAAATAATTGTAAATGTATCAATTCATCATTTATAAAATACTCCCATATTGGGTCAGTTGAATCCTGGTCACACGCACTCGCTACGTGTAGTCGTTTTATTGTTTCGCTGCTAAGTTTGACCTCTTTGTACAATTTTCAGAAATTTACACAAACGAGTAACTTTATCTTTGGAGTTGCATGAATATTTGGTGGAATTGTAATTTGGTATATCTTCCGCATCAGAAATGTCTTGTTCTATATCACAGCACTCCAAATGTTGCTCTTTGTGATCCGAATTATTATTAGATTGATCAGGTTCAACATCTTCTACCTCTTGCAACATTCGCAAAAGCCGGTCTTGCTCTTCGTAAGAGTACATGATATATCCTAATAAAAACAACAATTAATATTGAAAAATGATACAAAAATGAACTCGAGATCGAAAATCCCGAAATGAAACTGGCCTCGCTTAGTGGTGGCGTAGGACTCTTGAGACCGAAAATAGACATAACAGACAACGCGTTTACCGAATAACAGTGAAATTAATACTGACTTCCGGTCGCCCAAAAAAACTATTAAATACGAGGAGCGACACCTAGCAGCACCCCCTCCATTCGTAACCATGGCGGTATATTAGTAATTCGGTCTCCTAGACAAGCTCGCCACCACTGGTTGAAAGGTTCTGAATGTAGCGTTTCTCCTATTATTATCAGTTCTGACTGGATTGAAAACATAATGGACTTTGGCGATTACATTAAAAGTATAAACCGTTATTTCTAATTATCATTGAATTTACTGTACCAATCCTAAATATTGAATTAATCAATATTCGTTTTATTGCATACTCTGGTGACCAATATATAGGCGATAGTCACTGTAAATTAAATGTAAAAAAGTATATAAACACAATAGAATCTTTAAAATATTGTCAATAAATCTGAGGTGGCATTTGAAAATAGTGAATTGTCCTTAGACTGTTGCTATTTTATATCCTCAAATGTTGATTTTTTCCTAAATTGTAACCGACGAAAAAAGTTATGAAAGTATTTTTTTTAACCGACTAAAAAGTTACGAAAAAAGGAGGGGGTTCTCTAGTCGACGCGTATATTTTTTTTATGTATGACCACGCATAACTTTTTACTGAGACGTCGGATTCCGATAATTATTTTTTGAGTGTATAGGATGTACTTCGAAGTTGGTCCCATTTGAATTTAATAGATGAAATCCACCCCTAAGGGTAGCCAAATGAAGGATATTGATCACTCGCCCTCTGAATTCTGTTCCGTTAACTGATTCTATCAGGCACAACTTTGTACTGAGTTCTTCGATTTGGATGATTCTTTTTTTATTAGTTAGGGTATACCTCATAGTTGATCATATTTGGATTTCGAATGGAATTATCCACCCTTACGTGTAGAAAAATTGGGGATAATTGATTTTTCACTTGTGAACATTGGCACACATATGGTAGTTGACAATGACAGATCGCTATTGTCATTATTTTTGTTCTACATCCGTCACAATAATTATATTCTATGAGAGGATGGAATGATATACACGGGTGTGAAGTTATCCACAACCACAAAATACACTGAGAAAAATGTAACTCGGATCTGTTTCTCGTTAAAATGACAATGGAGGGCTTATTTCAGTAAACGATCAAATTCTGTAGGTTGATAAATGTAAGAAATTATATTTAGAATGCGTTGTCCCCGGGGACGGGGGTGTAATCGGGGTGGAAATGTTGAAAAAATTAAATATATATGCAAACGGCACTGTAGAATATTTTAGTTTTCAAAATCAAATTCAGGAAATATATACCACCTGATATATGAAATCATTTGTCGCCCCGTCGGAGGGTGAGTTTTGGGGGTGAGAATATTGAAAAAAAATAAATATTCAGTTTAAACGACAGTGTAGACTCTTCTAGTATGCAGACTCAAATTCCAAAATACATACCACCTGATATACGAAATCATTTGTCGCCCCGTTGGAGGGTGAGTTTTGGGGGTGAGAATATTTAAAAATAATCAATATTTAGTTTAAACGACGCTGTAGAGTTTTCTAGTATGCAAAATCAAATTCAGGAGGTCGAAATACATACCACCTGATATATGAAATCATATGTCGCCCCGTCGGAGGGTGAGTTCACCCCCAACGGGGCGACAAATGATTTCATATATCATCTGTTAGGAATTTCAACCCTCTGAATTCGATTCTGCATATTAGAGAACTCTACACCGCCGATTAAACTGAATATTGATTTTTTTCAATATTTCCACCCCCAAAACTTACCCTCCGACGGGGCGACAAATGATTTCAGATATCAGGTGGTATGTATTTCGACCTCCTGAATTTGATTTTGCATACTAGAAAACTCTACACCGTCGTTTAAACTGAATATTGATATTTTTCAACATTTCCACCCCCAAAACTCCCGACGGCGACAAATGATTTCATATATCAGGTGCCATGTATTTCAATATCCCGTATTTGATTCTGCAAACTAAAATACTCTACAGTGCCGTTTGCATGTATATTTAATTTTTTCAACATTTCCACCCCGATTACACCCCCCGTCCCCGGGGACAACGCATTCTAAATATAATTTCTTACATTTATCAACCTACAGAATTTGATCGTTTACTGAAATAAGCCCTCCATTGTCATTTTAACGAGAAACAGATCCGAGTTACATTTTTCTCAGTGTATTTTGTGGTTGTGGATAACTTCACACCCGTATGATATACAAAGTAATGAAATAAACTAACCAGAACAACAAAAATAATTCGTATTACAACATATAGTGAAAGTAGATAATCATATTATTTAACTGGTAATAGTTCAAGTAAGGTGGGTAAGTAAGTATTTTGGAAGTAATCAAAAAACAAGTAGGTAGTAATTAGTAGATTTCAGCCACAAAAAACTTAAAAATGAAAACTTTTTAACAAAAAATTGAACCGACGAAATACGGAACTGAAAAGTAAAAAATAAAATAAACCTTCTTAGTCTCAGTAACTAAGCTCCTTAACTAATGTAAGTAACTAATTTTGAGTCGGCGCCAAACAAACAATCAACGAAGATCATTAAATTACTCCAAAAAAATTATCAGAATGTCACCGCGCAACTCGATGCCATCATTTTACGCCTTATCTAATTCATTTGCTTGTTTGTTTGGCGCCGACTAAAAATTAGTTACTTAACATTAGTTTAGGAGCTTGGTTATTGAGACTAAGAAGGGTTATTTTATTTTTTACTTTTCAGTTCCGTATTTCGTCGGTTTAATTTTTTGTTATGATGATTCTTTTTTTAATGCATAGGGCATACCTCGAAGTTGGTCCCATTTCAATTTGGTAAATCCACCCCTAAGGGTAGGAAAAAAGGGGATTGTTTGTTCACCCACTGAATTTTTATTATGTTAACCGAGTCTACCATGCATAACATTGTACTGGGTTATCCGATTTGTATAATTCTTCTTTTATTGAATAGAGTATACCTCAGAAATGATTTCTTGATCTAAGAATATAAAAAGGGAAAAGGAATTTTCCTAACATTTTCAAATAATGTTTACCCATTCTATGAACGGTTTTGGTCTTAACCATGCCCATCTTTTTGCCATACTCCATATTACTACTGCCACACATTGGAAATGGTAATTTTATATCTAATCTACCAAAAATGTAAATTATATAGTGCGAGTAAAACAATACCAGATTGTTTTTATTTTGAGCAGAATATATCTATATCCCGTTCTTTTTTTTTAATCTAATAATTATGTCATGTGAAAAAAAATTATTTAGACAATGCTAAATTGATAGTCCATAAAAATACTTTCGTTACTACTTTTTTACTTTATTTCCTGAATTCTCGTTTTCTTGAGGAGTGAAATTACAGCTGCAGATATGATATGAACTATATTATCTTTAGTAGGGGTTTTAATTTTTTCCTCAACCAAAATATTCTCATTGGCAGATACAGTTTCAAAAATCTCCTTCGGATCATTGTCAATTAAGCTTTAAATTTATCACAAATGGATCAAGTGTCGGTACGTGGGTAGTTAACAGAAATATTGTGATATTCATTTAATTTCCTTGCTGTATTACATTTTTTCTCGAAGATTTCAAAGAAATCGATGTTTATTCGAAGACCGCCTGCTGGTTGTTGACCTTAACCCTTGTTCCGTATAAGAGGGTGGAACCTGCATATATGTTCATTTATATGCGTGTTCACATTGTCAAATTGTACACGTAATTATTTTCCACAGGTTCGATTGCCTAGAATATAAATGCGTATAAGAATACGTTATACCTGCCCGTTTGTCAATAAATCTTGTTTATGTTAGTTTGGGAAACGAATTTTTCAGTTGAGTCTAGCGAGATTCAACATCACGAAACTAAACATCGACGGTCATCCTAAATTACATTTTTGTGATGTACAACTTTCCGTGTTAGCAATGGGGTTGGCAACAAATGAAACGCCCTAAATATAAACATTTTCGTATAGAGCGGGTCAACCTTTCTGTTCAATTAGATTAAGAAAAAGATAAGTTACAGGTATTATAAACATTACATTCCTTTTATTTCCTTAAATGGAGTACTTGTGATATTTTTCATCGGGTATTCTAGCTCTAACCTCATTTTTAATTCGACAGTAATTTTTTCTTTGTTGTATCATCTTCATTTCATTACTAATATTTATTAGTAGAAATAGAGGGAGGATTCATAATCAATCAAGTACTATGACTATTCCATTGTTACTTTTGTGTGTGAGGATTATGCATCAAGCTTGTCAGGGGTAAATATTTTGAAAGAACGGTTCGTAGTCAATAGGGGTGTGGTGTGTGGTGAAAATATATAATGTAAGTGCATTTTTGAATAGAGTGGTTATAATATAAATTAGATTTGGGGTCTGGAAGCTTGTGCATTATTCACCCCATGAAAAAGAAAAATATGCATGTGATACTCAATTGACTTCGGATTATTTTATATTGACATACATGAATTACAGGTTCTTTGGTATGCTATTTTGTTGAAAATTATTCAGAGGATAAGGATTTACATTTAAGTAAAACGGGGGTTTGCACATTAATTCTTAAGTCATGCATCCGAAAGCCTACCACATATAGGTCTTTCTTTCCTTGAAACCAATTTTCGAAGGTGTATATATTTTTATTGTTGCTGACTTTTATCTTATTTATGATTGAAACTAAAAGTAACCATGAAACTCTCTTATTATTTCAAGAAACGCTCGAAACTGTTTAAAAAATGTCAAGGATGAACGGTAAGCTTATAAATAACCTTCAAATTATCTACCCCTAATTGTGGCAACATTGTAAGACTCTTCAAAAATACTTTTCAGGAATACCACAATAAAACAAGTTCATGATTAGTATACGATTTATTAAAAAATACCGTCTAGAATATATCAATTCTGATTTAAAATTTACAAAAATGCGAAGTGTGTTTTCAAGGGACATTTTTATAATACAGTAGATAATAGACAAATCAATGAATGAATAATTTGAATGGCGAAATCTATGATAAAATTTTGGACAGGATGATGATAGGAACATTATTTGTGTCTAAACAGTGTTCTATAAGACGGAGCCTTCTAACTGTATCAGTTGTACCAGTGGATTGGTAAAAAGCGCTTTCGGGAACAGCCTCCACTGTCACCTTTTTTTTTTTTCGCGTGGTATTTGGTTTGTTGGTTGACTTGACGAGCGAGAGAACTGTCATTCGGGATTCCCTTGACATTGAGACCTGCGGGGGTCTATTGTTTTGCCGTCATCTGCGATTCCCCTAGTTGTATAGATCTGTATCTTGTACAAGGTACAGCAGTCTGTTCACTAGTTTTTAAGGATCCATGCCTGTTTCTGTGTTGATTTGTCCGAACGTTCTTCTGCATTTTTGTTTTCGAAGGTGTTTCCTTCTCCTCCCACATAGTCTGCATTCCACCGGTTCACTATGTATTCCCATAATGTGCAGGAGTTTTCTAGGTCGCGGCCTTCGTTCTTTTTAGGTTTAGGAAGTCAGCAGTCAGCGTTTGACTTGGTGTCCCACCATCCATGGCTGTGCTGTGACTTTGTCCTTCGAATTGGTGTTTTTATTTGGTCCACTGTTTTTCAGGTTTCCACATTGGGTTTTACTGATTCCAAGTACTGGTTCTGGAACAGTGAATTGTGATTGAGGTTTTCCTAGTGTAGTGTAGTGTTTTGCCAGTACACAAAGACTTTGAAAGCATTCCCAAACTTCTTGACTTGCTCTGAACATAGTCAAGAGCTTTAATTGCGCTTTTACTGTCAGATAAAATACAGATGTTTTCTTATATACCCGCTATCAATATTCATCTGTATACATATCCTTATGACATGGCTCTCAGCTTGTTGCTTGTTGTGCACTCACTGAGTGCAACTGTCCCTCCTTTTCTGTTCAATTATCTGTTTTTGAGCCATTTGTGAACCAGTCTATGTACCAGCTGGTAGTGTTTCTATTCCCGAGTCTCATCCATTCCCTTGAGCTGTTTGAATGGTTTTTCGTTTGAGTTTGAGATCATGTAGTTGCCTGTTGGTTTGAGTCTGTACGCACTCATCCTCGCTCCATGACTAGGTCAATCGTATATCAAATTTTGGTTTCAGTAAGCTCTATAATCTAGTGCAACAACAAAACATTGAGGGTACCAAATTTTCTGTACCTGAAAAAGTAAAAATTATCACTTCTATAATATTCTGGGCAATTATTTCAGTGATGAAGCATCTAAAAATATTTTTCTTTATACTTCGGTCGAAAGTACGTATTTTCTCAATCGATTTTAAAGTAGAAAGCCTTGCATTTATGCATCGGTAACATTGACAGACCACGCCCTCCGTAAATCGGGAGCAAATATTTTTCATGTACACCGAGATAGATGGGATGGCAAATATTTAAGCTTTGTAAGTATCCGAAAGAGAGAATTGCATGCTCAATGAGTATTTTTTTTTTATTTTCTATGCTTGACAAGTGTTGATAAAAAAATATTCAGTTGTTTATTTTTAGATTTGCCTATATTTTGTGGGGTAACTTGAAGTGTTCAGTCCATTATACGCAATCTACGTCATTTGATAAATTTAGATTAGCCATGAAAGCAACCACAAATTTGATTTCATACTAGGAAAAATAAGCAAAACATTCTTGATTATACCGGCGTGAAGTTAGCAGCTAATTTACAGCAGCCAAAATTCCCATGACGTCTGGCAGCTATTTTTTGGCAGCCAAATTTCTCACGATCCTTTTTAGAAAGGAACAGCTCTCTACTGCCATTCGAAGAAGGGGACTGTTGTTTATTTTCATATAGATTGGAATAGGAATTTAATTGTTAGTTGTGTTATAAATTACTGAAAATAATCCAAGTATTTACCCTAAACTTTTTTCACAATTGCATATCACCGTAAAAAATGTAACTATTATTTTTATACAGAGGGGTATATTTTCATGGCTTATGAGATTGCAGAAAACTGTTATTTCTTACTTGCCGTCGGAGGGGTTAAAATCATCCCCTGATGAATTTAATTTAAAAAAAATCCCTATCGTTACAAAATGTTGTGTAACTATGATTTTTATATAAAGAGATAGTATTTGCATGGGTCATGAGATTGCAGGAAACTATTATTCCTTACTTGCCGTTGGAGGGGTTGAAATCATCCCCTGATGACTTTAATTTTTTAAAAAATCCATACCATCGTTAGAAAATCTCGTGTAACTATGATTTTTACATAGAGAGGTAGTATTTGCATGGCTTACGAGATACCAGAAAACTATTGTTCCTTACTTGCCGTTGGAGGTGAATACTTGGATTATTTTCAGTAATTTATAATACAACGAAAAACAATTAACTTCCCATTCCAATCTATATGAAAATAAACAACCTTCTTCGAATGGCAGTAGAGAGCTGTTCCATTCTAAAGAGGATCGTGAGAAACTTGACTGCCAAAAAATAGCTGCCAGATGTCATGGGAATTTAGGCTACTGTAAATTAGCTGCTAACTTCACGCCGGTCTTGACTATTGGCTAGGAAATAATAAAAATCATATCGAGCATTTAGTGCACAGAAAATTTTCAATTTAACTAATTAATAGAATCACATTATTTTTTGAAATTAATTGATATGGGATCAATGCGTAGTGGAAGACTATTTTGAACCAATTTGAAGTTTAGCTTCCCTGAAAAGTTGGCAGTTGTCTTTTTGTGTGCATGTTTTCCGAAATATATTCTGTTTTATAACAAATTAAACTATCAATTATGGAATACTGCACAATTCTAGGTGTTACAACTACGAACAATTAGTTTACTTGGAATAAAATAAAAACAAGAAAATTTGACTTTTTCCACAATTGGTGATAATTATAGTCCGTAAAATAAAGTCGTGGAATAATAAACCCTCATTTAGTATGCAAAATCCAAGATAATGGGTTTTTCCTAGCAGTTCGTACTTATACATACGATGGAATCGATGCATCTGAGCGGTTTATTACTCCATGCCTTTATTTTATGGGCTATAGTGTAGTATTATTTCAATTAAACTCCATAAATGAATGCAACCAATGAAGTCCAACAGCAGTGCTTAAATTCAATTCAGAATAAATCCAAAACGTCTACGGTCTATAAATATAGTCAAATTTGAAAAATCCGTTTTCTGTGAGTATCAGGACGTAGAGTTATATTTTTTTCTTCAATCGTTTTTTTTTAATTTCCTTTTGGGGAAATATTGAACAGAAAAAGATATTTTCGATTTGTGTTCATTTTTACTTTTACACGAATATCTACGTCTCCAAAATACATAATCAATTAGATTTCAGCTGGAAAATACTCGAGCAGATCTGAAATTCCCTGAAAAAAGTTTTTTTCTGTACCTTTTTCAGAAAGTGAAATATTTAACTCCTTTTCTCCCCTATAAAGGAATTTCTGAAAACATTCCTGAATCATTTAATTTTTTCGGCATATTTTACTAGATATTAGTAGTGATCATTTTCGTGTGGACTTTAAGTCAGTGTCGAATATGAAATGATTATATTACAGCGACAATGCTATAACGGATCTGTCATCCAATTGTGTATTTGACTTTTAGTTGGCAAATTGGGTACAATCTTCTTTCGAATTAACAATTGGATGATGGATCCGTAATTGCATTTTAACTGTAAATAATGATTTCAATTTTGGCACGGATTTGAAGCTACATAATGTTCTCATGGTGTCATTGTATGAATGATCCATCAAAATATGTAGTAAAATATGCCAAACGAAGTAGAAATATTCAGGAATTTAGACTTCAAATTGTTCTTACAGAGGGGAGAAACACAAATATATAATATTTGTGTATGTGATAGAGGTACATAAAAGCTTTTTTAGGGAATTATAGATATCGAATATTTTTTCATCTGTGACATGAAATTTACATTTCATTATACAATTTCGGAGATAGGTGTACTTATATATTTGTTTGGAAGAAAAAAATATTTTACGAAAGATAATACAAAAATTATTACTGTACAAAAAATCTGCCATTGAATTTTTGTCTTTGATTATATTTTTTTGACCGTTTTGTTTTTTCTGACTTGCATGTAGCACAACTCTTGTACTCCATTCAATGCATTTATTTCCGGAGTTTCATCGAGAATAGTTATTTAATCAACTAGTGTATTAATGGTGGCGATTAATGTTCGAGATCATTAATCGTCATTTTAATATACGAGTTGATTACAAAAAAATTCCGTCGACCTCGTTCCTGGGGTCAACGTGAAATTTTCGATATCAATTTCCTTCAACTAGGAGGAAACTTACAATTTTGGATTTAAAATACATAAATTCAAAGGTAATATGATTTGACATTTGAATAATATTCGAATTCGTGTATGTTCAGTTGCCTTTTGCACAATTATACATTAATGGACCAAATCGACCATTTACAGGTTATTAATGGTCGATTTCGGTGTATGTTTGGTTCCATATATCACAATTTTGCATTAACAGAGAAATTGAAGGTTAATAGGGGTCATTAACGATCGATTTCGTGTAGATTAAACTATATTTATTATATTCATTACCAGCTATTTTTGAAAAAATCGACCTTTCTTAGTTTTTATTCTATTCCAAGTAATCCAATAGTTCGATTGAAATACACCTAGAAATCATTAAATAGTTCAGTTTTTGTTTGGTTCCGATCCATCACTATATCCAAAGATATTCGAGGATGAAGGTCGATATGCTAAAAAAAAAAAAAATTATTAAAGCCTAATCTTCAATTTGGTTAAATAGTTTTCCATTATTCACTGATCCCATAACTATTGATTTTAGCCAATTAGTCTCTTTTGAGCGGCCAATTTCTTTTTGGTATTTTTCTTCAAATTATTGAATCTGGTTCTAATAGTCTGGCTATTGCGGAGACCGCCGCAAATGGTATTGAATCCATTGCTTATGTCTTCAATTTTTGTGAATCATTGGCAGCATCTATTTTTTCAGACTCCGCAATAGATTGGTATTTTTTTGCGAAAGAAATAAAAAAAATCTTTACTTTCGTTGAAATTATCAGTCCTTTTTTATCTTTATATTTAGAACATTTTTAATATATCCTCATATTTTAGACATTTTATAATATAGCTCTGAATAAATTACCTTTTTTTGGTGGTATTGATGCCTCTTGATACTTCTCTAATTTTGATATAACAAGTATACCTAGTAGAGGGAGGAGGGTCTATGTGTTTTCCATTCATGACCTTATTCCAGTTCCCTTTTGATATTAGCAATACAATAAAAGCGTGTTCAGTGTTTTTATTTAAAAAAGCAGAGGATTCTTTATTTAAGATGTATGTAGGTATGATCGCGATTTTCTCGAAAACTATCCAACCAATTTGAATGCAATTTTTAGCATAGTGAACCTACAGAAATAATAATTAATGTCCTGCCGTTTACCTATAACCTTAAATTACAAAACTCACCTACTACATGCGTGTTGCCTCGAAAGTATCACTTCCTCTCCATTCCAATTAGGTAGGTGAAGTATTTTTCACGATAAATGGTTCTGACTTGATGACTGCAGTAAAACTACCTGTTTCGATCCCATTGTGTAGACAAGAGCTTGGCAATAAACAAGCAAAGTATAAAGGGTCGGACTTTAGATAATAATCCAGGGTGTTTATGGTCGAATTTGCAATACACAATGGGATCGACACAGGTTGTTATACTGCTGTCATTAAGTCGGAACTTTTTACCGTGAAAAATACTATACGTGAATATTATTTCTGAACATATTCAGCTTCTTTGGATGTGTGGTATATATGGAGTTGGAGCACCTTTGTATGTGGAGACGCAGTGGCGGAATCGTGCGAATTAATCCACATAGTGAAATTTATCTGCATTTGCCCTTTTATAAATATAGTGTTTTTGAAGTTCAACAGTCTAAATGGTTTTAAATGAAAATTTACCTTTTTCTTTTAAATATATAAATGGAAAATGCACCAAACAACCCGTTGGGATAAACAAATTAGGCAGTATTCCAAAAGATATTTCAAAATTTATTAAACTAGAAAATCCTAATCGCTACATAGGACACTGTTTTCGCAGATCTTCGGCAACTATTTCAGTCGATGCTGGCGGGGATCTATTGGATTTGAAGAGACATGGTGGCTGGCAATCGTCTTCAGTAGCAGGTTATGTTGACAATTCCTTAAAAAACAAAGAACTCTCCTCATCGAGAATATCCTCCGCTATTTTACATAATAGCAATACAACCTCAACAAATGAAAATATTACAATGTCATATGATTCGACACATCGAAATACTTCTATATATTTAATAATTGTACAGTAACCATAAATAATTATAATGTTCCTAATGTTAATTAAACCAACGTAGTAGTAAATAGAACGAATTATATCCTATATGATCATCAAAGTTGTGAAACATATATCCTCTATAATTTTGTAAAATCGTTCGAAATAAAATTATTAAAAAATCTAAAGATGCATTAATATAGAGGGTATCCCATTTGAATAAATGAAGTACCCTGTCATAAATAGTTGTTAGATATCTCTGTATACAACAATAAACGACAACTGAAATAAAAAATCGACGTGTTTAAGCCTAATTTACAATACCTAATAATAATGCGTGTTGTAAAGCAATATGCTCTTTACAACACTTGATACCTAATATACTATTACCTGATAGAAAATGATGCTGGGACCCTCCTTTTATAATAGCAATGAGGATGTAAACTCCAGATCTATGCCCATAATATATAAAAATATTTTGATATGTTAGGTTTCTCGTTAGTTTCCCGTAGGCATTGGAGAATAATTCATTGACATATTTCCATGTGAAATACGGTCTAAAAGGCAATTACTTTATTCCAATCCATAAAATAGATATATCTACTTTGTGCAATATACCATAAAGTCTGTACTGTTCGCGATATGAGTTCCGTTGGCATCTTTATGTAACCGTTCAAGTTTACTTGTTTGGTCATATAAGCTTTGATTGGAAGTCTGCAAATCCACTACCTACACGTAATCTAAAATTATCTCTGCACCGTCGAAGAATATCTTGCGGTGACCCCTCGTTCCGTCAAGGTTGTCTCGTGTAGGTAGGAACCCTTTTCATTCTAAAGAGATATTAACGCCTGAGCAAACCAGAGTTTTTATATACTCATTCCGAGATCACTTTGCTGAAACTAGTCACTGGATACATTCAATGATGGCCACACACAAATACAAAAGCTTATAATATATTTGCACAGCCTCCTAATACACTACCGTATAAACGGCAATTGAATATGAATATCAAGAACTAGTTTTACTTGCCAGCGCGTATAGAGGAAAGTATTTTATCGAGAGTAATATCATAAGTGGGTCTTAGCGCTCAAATTTTTTGGAAATTTTCGAGAAAGCATTTTACCTGGAAATTTCACTGAGTGCGATTTGCCGTCTTATTATCTGATTTAACCACAAAAGCAAAGCTTGAATAGTTTAATTTTTGATAATAAGGCCGCAAATTGCACGAGTTACATTTCCTAGATGCAAATTTAAAAAAAAATGCCATACAATCCTCTAGCAGGAATGATATTTATTAAGAATATTTCCCGAATAACATTGAAAACTGGATATAATTACCAGAATTCATGTTATACTTGAATTTTCAACGTGGAAAGTTATCGAAGGAATCGTGTCAGATTAATTAACGTTTGATTTCCAAATGCTTCGTTTTACAGATTCATTCATTCACAATGATCATTCACTGCTCTTGAACACACTAAAAAATCTAAAAAATATATAATTTTTTCACTATAAAATAAAATATGTGATAGACTGACACACTAACCAATACACCAACCACAACCTTTTTTATAATTCTCTGAGTATATTGCAATTGAATCATTCGCCGCCTTTACTTGAAAACCCGAAGCTCTTTTAACGGGCTGAAAAAAGTATATTTCAATGCCAATATAAAATCGCTGTATGTAGTGAGCTCAAAATCCTTTATTTAATCAATTTCCTTATAGGAATTAAATGACAGGACCTTAGTGTGGTTTTATCGCAAAACAATCGCGAATCAAATCAAAAGAAACATAGCAGTTGATTTACAACTCATCCAAGATTGGCTGAACTCCTCCCTCAATATAGACAAGTCGTCGTATATGTTCACTTCCAAAATACCAATGAATGAAGCTATTACAATTCAATTAGGCAACAATCCCATATAAAAAGGGAACAAAATACCTGGGTCTTCACATTGATGAGGTCCTCTCTCATGGAAAGACCAGATAACATTTATTAAGAACAACATTTCCCCCTTTATAGGGATATTGTATAAAATCGCTCGATTGATTTCACTGAGAATTGGAAAGCAATTATACTATTCACATATTTCTAGTCACCTTCAATACCTTATCTCGGTCTAAGGAACAGCCCGGGAATCTATTATGAAAACCCTACAGAACAATGCTATTAAGAATGTCCATCTTCTACCACGCAGAAATCCCACCATTCAGTTATACTTTCCCCGAGGGTACCTCTCACTGAGTAATATTTATAAATAAATAATTGCGTTATATATACACTATATCAAGACTCATGAAAAACATTCCGTCACCCTCTTGATTCTAGACAAAAACATAATATTTATTTACCAGTGGTGTCTTCCAAATATGGTTTGGAATCTCTTTATCACTAAGGCTTGAAAGTGTATAATAACATCTCCATTACTAAAAGGAACGCCTAAATGTCAGCATACTTGTTCAAACATAAGTTGAAACACTACCTACTATCACTTGATTGAAATGTATTTGTTACGGGACAACAAGCTATCCAAAATATTGTTCGCTCTCCATGCCCCTTTTCCGTATACAATTGTTCTAATATTTATTCTATTAATTTTTCTTTTGTTTCTAAAAGATTTCTGTAAAGAACTCCTGTAAGATTGCCTCTGATGAAAATCGGTCCAACAACGCGATTGCCCAAAATCCCCGCCCAAACATTCACCTTTTTAGGAAACTGGGTATGTCCCTCTCCAAAAATTTGCGGATTAGTATCGCTCTCGTATCGTACATTCTGTTTGTTGACTTTTCCATTAAGAAAAAACGTGCATTCGTCTGCGAAACATACACGTTTTAGGAAGCCCCGTTCTCCTTCAATTGTTCTTGTTAACCACTCACAAAATTCAACCCTCCGGTCTGGATCATCCTCCGTGAGAGCATGCAGGATTTTCATATTACAGGGATGAAACTTTTTTTTTTAGGACTCTTTGGACACTTTTTGAATTTACTCCACAGGATTCATCAACTGCAGACGTCGACTGAGTCGGATTGATTACCATTTCAGCAACAATTTCTACCTTTTTTGGAACGAAGTTCCTTATCGCGCGTTGCGAAAGGGGGCTAGACGGAATAAATTAAGACCAAAAGTTGTAACGAGACTTTTTGCTGTGCGGCGTGCGCGTGTTTCTCTGTCTGTCTCTCTCTCTCTCATAGAAAGCAAGCCAGTTATTTTCGTTTCGTCTTTCTATTTCGCATTGAACAGTGTGGTGTCGCGACGATTATTTTTGTTGAGTGTATACAGGTTTTTTGTACATAATAAATAATAAAAAATAATAACAATAATGAATCCTGACAGTGTTTCTGCACAAGTTCCGGATATTGCTGATGGAGTTAGGTAAGTAGAGATTTTATACAGACAATAATAAATGCTTATGTATTTTTAGCAAGTACGCATTATAACCTCTCTTTACTATTGTGCTAACCAAGTCATACGCGTTATAATATCTCCATTATTGTGTGTTTAGCAAGTGTACGCGTCATAACTTTAATAAATTAAAAGCAAATTATATTTTAATATTACAATATCAATGCGTATGTACTAAAATTGAGCCTACTGATTAAGTTTATATTACATTATATTTGTTAATAATAAAAAAAATATTATTATAACTTAAAAAAAAAATATTACAATTCCTTCACTAATTAATCGAAAGGAACTTCGTTCCATCCGGGTGTCCCTTGACACCTCTCAACTTTTTTCTTCTGAAAGAGGCGGTCTTCCTGATCTTGGAGCATCTTTCAACGTACCAGTTGCTTGGAGCTTATTTAAAAGTTTGCGCAAATATGACCTCGAAATAGGATTCTCGGTAAATCTATCATTAAACATACGGACTGCTAGATGATAATTTCTTCCAGCTTTTCCAAATATCAAAACTGCTTCAAATTTGTCGTCTAAACTACGAGCCATGATCACACTATTCATAAAAGGATTTAGGCGCTCAACGGACCATTTGACAGTTAGCAGTTCAGTTTGACAGTAAACAAGATGTTACTGCGACAACGATTTTTTGCAATGCAAACTTTATTGAAAGCAACATTAGTGTTTTTGGTTGGGTTTGAAATGACCAAAACGTCACTTTTCAATCGTTAATATTTCAAAAACAATTGAATTTATGAGTAAAGTGTATTAGAGAAAACTGTTGAGAATTATGAGCAGATTTCGAAAATGGAATAATGTGCGGGGTGTTCTATTTAAAAAAATTATCCAAGATGGCGCTCAGCCGCCATTTTAAAACTTTTAGCTGTGATTTTTTCATGAAAAAGTAGGTTTTTATCTCCTATTTAACCCCTCCAAATTTCGTTGCGATATACCTGGTGGTTCAAAAATTAGTAGGGGGGGAACGGACTTTATGATGAGATTTATTACCGCAGTAGTAATTACCTACCTTATTATGTAATTTTATCTGGTACTTATTGACTAATTCAAAATATACAATACCTTCTCTTGTGAATCATTTCACATTTTCAACGTCAAAATTCTGAAAATGACAATTCATTTTTTAATGTCCAAACATGACTTGTTAAGTTCAAATTTGAATTGTGATTTTGTATCTTACCACAACTCGGTCTACTTTTTTGTCGTGGTAATATTCCCCACTACCAACTCTTCAATAATCATACTCATACCTAACTTGTAAAATATAAAACTATTAAAAAGGGAAACATTCTCAATTGAATATTGATAGAAAGATTTTTCTGTGAATTGAAAAATCCACGATTAAAATGAAATTTTGACGATGGAAGATAGTGACTAAAGTTTATCTTTCAGTCGCAGATGATTCCACATCTGATTTTATGAACATCCTGTTTATATTTTCAACAAATCAATAAAACTATTAGTTGATTAAACTACCATTTTCCAACTATATGAGTATGATATAGCAAAATCATGTTTCCACTACCATATCCGAACAATATTGAATTGAGTCAAAAACGAATCTGAAACTGGTAACGATTGGAATATTGGGCACGAAAAAGTAAAAAGTGCAGTTTTCAACGGGGTCAGCCCTAGCATAAATCATTTCTGTCTGGATCGGGCTTGGTTACTTTCAATGCTCATTACTCGAAGCTAGATACCATCATTATTCTCGCCCTTCTCGCCCCATTCCAGTAATGGATACGTCGATTATAATAATTCGTTCGCCACATCTATATAATGGAATTTAGGGTACTCCGAATATAAGTGCGATGTGGACGAATTTACTCTTGTCCGATTTGACAATCGAGCCTATCCGAAAAAGCACCAATCACTGAATCAGACTGCCTGGCGGATACAAATCAATATGATTAATTGATAGAAACACGTTCACTTTCGTTCATTTCAAAGTTCAAAGCAGGTTTTTCGAGACGACAGTAAAGGCCCCACAGACGATGAGATCGGTATCGCTATATGTCGCGATACAAGTGGCGATACAAGTATATGAGATTTGTATCAACGTCTTCACACACGGTGAGACGGAATCGTAAAACATCAAGCATGTAGTATCGCCATTTCTCGACAGTAATTGAGAAGGTGATACTGATACAACCACACACACACCATGAAATTTGTATCGCTACCACGGTATCATGCGACATGTAGCGATACCGATCTCATCGTCTGTGGGCGCCTTAAGAAAACGGTAGCAGTATGCGCTGTTGCCATTTATATATCCGATTACATTCCACATTAGACTAGAAAATTCGCCCAGAGTGTTGCTGTGTTCACAGTGGGCTAGTTTTTACTGTAACTAGCCTTTTAGCGGTCAGCAATATTGAACATAAGTGAAGCCGAAACAAACTGAACGATGTTCTGATTTCTGTAATATCGAATTAATCCGCATTTGCAAATTCAATAAGAAAAAATTAAACCGACGAAATACGGAACTGAAAAGTAAAAAATAAAATAAATCTTCTTAGTCTCGATAACTAAGCTCCTAAACTAATGTAAGTAACTAATTTTGAGTCGGCGCCAAACAAACAAGCAAATGAATTAGGTAAGGCATAAAATGCGCGGTGACATTCTGATAATTTTTTTGAAGTAATTTAATGATCTTCGTTAATTGTTCGTTTGGCGCCGACTCAAAATTAGTTACTTACATTAGTTAAGCCATTTCTTGAAGTATAATATCCACATTTGGCAACAATAGACAATAAATAAAAAACAATATCCTAGAAACTGGTGATGATTCAGCCACCTCAGAACGTACCTTTCGCTTATTTTGTGTTTTGACTTGAATTACTAAAACCAACAAAAAATTTTAAAATCACGTACGTGAAAAATACAACGGTCTATCTCTCTCAAACTCAGTCTTTCTCATTTGAAATAAAATCGAATGAAATAGAATTAACAAAACTTAGCTAGAAGGAGTGAGATTTCAATTTTCAACGTTTAGGAAATGTAATGTTAAGGCGCGTTCTCACGAGTCGATTTTAGTTGATTAACTTAAGTTGATCAACTAAAATCGAAATGAATTTTTGTTCACACGTATAAACGAAAATTGATTCGGTAGTTGTATATAAAAATTTTTAACAAAAAATTAAATCGACGAAATACGGAACTGAAAAGTAAAAAATAAAATAAACCTTCTCAGTCTCAATAACTAAGCTCCTAAACTGATGTAAGTAACTAATTTTGAGTCGGCGCCAAACAAACAAGCAAATGAATTAGGTAAGGCGTAAAATGATGGCATCGAGTTGGGCGGTGACATTCTGATAATTTAATGATCTTCGTTGATTGTTCGTTTGGCGCCGACTAAAAATTAGTTACTTACATCAGTTTAGGAGCTTAGTTATTGAGACTAAGAAGGTTTATTTTATTTTTTACTTTTCAGTTCCGTATTTCGTCGGTTTAATTTTTTGTTAAAAAGTTTTTATTTTTCAATTTTTTGTGGCTGAAATCTGCTAATTACTACCTACTTGTTTTTTTATTACTTCCAAAATACTTACTTACGCACCTTACTTCAACTATTACCAGTTAAATAATATGATTATCTACTTTTACTATTTGTTGTAATATGAATTATTTTTGTTGTTCTGGTTAGTTTATTTCATTACTTTGTGTATCATTCCATCCTTTCATGAAATATAATGATTGTGACGGATGTGGAACAAAAATAATGACAGTAGCGATCTGTCATTGTCAACTACATATGTGTGTGCCAATGTTCACAAGTGAAAAATCAATTATCCCCTATTTTTCTACAAGTAAGGGTGAATAATTTCATTCGAAATCCAAATATGAGGTATACCCTATCTATTAAAAAAAGAATCATCCAAATCGAAGAACCCAGTACAAAGTTATGCCTGATAGAATCGGTTAACGGACCAGAAATCAGAGGGTGAGTGATCAATATCCTTCATTTTGCTACCCTTAGGGGTGGATTTCATCTTTTAAATTCAAATGGGACCAACTTCGAAGTACACCCTATCCACTGAAAAAAGAATTATCGGAATCGGACGTCTCAGTAAAAAGTTATACGATCATACATAAAAATAAAAAAAAATATACGCGTCGACTAAAGAACCTCCTCCTTTTTGGTTTCGTCGGTTAAAAAAATATTGGCATCGACTAGAGAACCTCCTCCTTTTTGGTTTCGTCGGTTAAAAAAATATACGCGTCAACTAGAGAACCTTCTCCTTTTTGGTTTCGTCGGTTAAAAAAAATATACGCGTCCACTAGAGAACCTCCTCCTTTTTGATTTCGTCGGTTAAAAACCATATTCCTAATCAAAGATGAGATTGTTTGAATCGTCTCTCTCGGTTCTGTAATTGTGTAAAAAATGGCTGAGGATGTGACAAACTCATTTCAAATGATATATATAATCTGAATGCATTGTGGTTTTAGGCTCCGTTGTCTGCTCTTGTTTCCGTTTGGTGTTTCAATTCGAATTGTTTTTTGTTCTCACGTTTGTTCATGATGCATTTTTGTTTATTCGAATAATATGGGTCAAAAATGAAAGCCGTGACATTTTTCATTTAACTTGAAGTTATGGTGTGAACCCATTCAACGATAATCATATGTGCTTCAAGTACTTGGATCTTTGTTAATAAAGATGAATTATTCTAGCGCATTGGATGTTTATTAGGGGTATGGTTATAATATTTGAATCTTCCCATATATCATTAGGTTTGGTATTTGGTCGTTCAGTATTAAATTTGCTGTCTGTTCGGAATAGTGGATTTCGAACATTAAAAGGAGCATGAAACTTTTACAGAAGGTTGAAGCAAGCAAGTTCGAAATTCCATAACTGAAACTCGCATATAGAATATGTTATTGTATATACAATTTGTATTAAATGATAATAATAACTGCTCAATCAATTACTACAAAGGAGAGAAACTATTTTCATGGTTGAATTAACCGAAACATGGACATCTCCAATATTTTACTTGTTACATATGAACACTTTCTTGTATTTTTTAAATTGGGAATTATAATAGTGAAAACTCTAGATATGCTCTGGTTAACGAAATCATTCGATGCGTGACAATTTATTGTATTTCATCTCCAATTGTTTCTGATAGTTGCCTGTTTTCACTCGGTGTAATCGAGAGTAATAAATAACACTAACCGCAAAAAGATATTAACTTCCATTAATGTCATTTGAAGAAAATATGTTATTATTTTATTCGCATGGAATTCAATTATCATCCAAGTATAATACTCCAGTATAAATGAAATAGAAGAGAAAAAAGATACGCCGAAACTTTAGAATATACAGTTGTCTTCAAAAAGTATGAAATAATATATGAGTTGTGCAGAAAAATTGGTTTAGGCCACATTCATAATTCAATTAATACAAAAAACAATTGGTTGGTATAAATATATTCATAATGATTATTTAATACTTTTTACACTAATTTCTGGAAAAAATACCACATTATCCAGAACGATGAGAAATGTGGTTGGATTAAAAAAAAAATCGATGTAGTTTTTCAAAAAAAAAACAAGAAATATTCCTGTTTGAACACTGCGGAAACCGCGCCAGGATGTGATGTAACAAGTTCAATCTATCGCCAAGAGCGCAAGATAATTACAGAGTTATTAATAATATTTCTTTACAATGTGAGCAGGCCGAAAAAATAATGGCATAGCATTCGGTATACATACATATTATTCAAGAATAACTAAATCAAGAACAGCTATCAAATAGAAGTCTTCATTTCAATATAACACATGCTGACACAAGTTCAGTTTCATTCATAGGATGAAACAGAATAACATTTCCTCAGAAGTTCCGGAAAATAGTGACATTGGCAACTCGCCGATCGCCGAGAGTGCCAGGAATTACAGTGTTGACAGACGTTATTCATAACATTTCTTTACAATGTGAGCAGGCCAAAAAAATAATGACATAGCACTCGGTATACATTATACATACATATTATTCAAGAATAACTAAATCAAGAACAGCTATCAAATACGAAGTCTTCATTTCAATATATAACACATGCTGACAAGTTCTGTTGTATTCATAGGTCATGAAACAGAATAACATTTTCTTGAGAAGTTCCGCAAATCAATGGACTTATGACGTCAAAAGAAGCAGCAATAACGCTGTGCTTGAATGACTCATTGAATTTGAGGGTTTTAGAGCAGCTTTTATTTGCATATTACAATATCTTCTAGGAAAAACTATGTATACATATATTTTATCAGTATATTTCAACTTCAAGCACATATGAAGCAAATTTGTGAGTTTGTGATCTCGTCCATACTTAGAAATGATCTGAATGTGGCAATTGAAATCAAAAAAAATATATATATATATATATATAAGATAGAAGAGTGATCATAATTATTATATATATATATATATATATATATAAGATAGAAGAATGATCATAATTATTATATATATATATATATATTATTATATAATAATTATGATCATTCTTCTATCTTCAACATTCGCTCATGATGGGATCTTCATTGGGAATGAATGTATATAAAGTATAATTTTCTGGAATAGACAAACTGTTCCTCTTCCTGGCGATGATTTCATTGTCATTCTTGAGATTGCCATCTCTTCCTGGGTATACCTCCAAAATCCGTTCCATTACCAAACTTATTGGTTCGGTATTATTCGAGCAACGTTTTCTCTGACCTACCTGAACCAGTTATGCTATGCCTGAAACGTTTCGCCAGACCAGTCCTATGTCCAAACCGATAGTCTCTATACTTTGAAACTCACATAAATATCAAAGGAGTTATTGCGATCAGCTCATCAGAATTATATGTAGGTGAATCGTTCTGAAAGAATAATTGGACTGCCGAAGTGTTCATAAAAGTAGATACAAATTAATTTGATTGGGCAGTGATTGGTTGGTAAATAAGAACTTGTAAAAGTATTTAATTTTTACAAAGTATTCATAAAAGTAGGTAACAATTAATTTCATTGGACAATGATTCGTTGGTAAGTAAAGCAACTTGTCGAAGTATTAATTTTATTACAATTCGCGCGACAAGCTTTTTGAAACTAAATAATTCAACAAAAAATTATTAAAGTCAGCGATGACTTAAACTTATTTTATACGTTTTAGTATACGACTTAAATAAAAGCTTGTCTTTAAAAAGGTTTTTTATTAGTTATTTTATTTTTTGTTTTGTAGTAAGTTCGCCTTAATCTGTTCATTTCTAATAGAGCATCGTTATTACAAGGTCTCTTCCCTATAAGTTTTGAGCTGAAAGAATTCATGATCTCTGACCCCCAAAACACCCACACATCAATTTGGAATAGAATCTTCATAATCAGAAAACTCGTCCGCCATCCTGAAGTCGCTATCTTGAATTTATAGATTTTATCAAAAAATTCATAATCTCCGAACCTCCACATACCAATTCTGAATAAAATATAACCATAATCAGAAAACTCGTCCTCCATCTTGGGGTCGCCATCTTGAATTTATGAATTTCGACAAAAAAATTCATAATCTCCTACCCCAAAAACCATAATTACAAATCTCGTCCGCCATCTTGGAGCAGCCATTTTGTTTTTTCTCAAACAAAAATTCCATAATGCATTGTCACCGTAATTATGAACACCTGCCAAATTTCAAATTCATAGGACGACTAGAAGTCGGTCAAAATTCACTTACAAGATTTGACCCAAACTGAGAAACGAACTAACAAGTGAAACTAAATAAACGCTTGTAAAAAATATAAACAAAACATTCTTAAAGACAAGCTTTTATTTATACAAATGCACTAAAAAGGAAAAAATAATGTCTTTCATTGTTTGATCTAGGTGAGTAACAGATTCAAAATCTTGCCGCGCAAGATTATCTATTTTGTATCCGCGGCAACCTTTTGAATCTGTTACTCACAGAATAACCTAGATCAAACAATGAAAGAAATTATTTTTTCCTTTTTAGTGCATTTGCATAAATAAAAACTTGTCTTTGATTAATATTTTTAGATTTTTTTTTACTTTTTAGTTATGTTTTTTATTAACGGCTAATAAAGCTTGTTTCTATTTTTTTTGTTTGATATTTTTTTATTTTTTAGTATTTATGATGTTAAATAACTAGTTTAGTACTTTCTATCTAATTTATTTTTTAATTTTGACAAAAAAATCATAATCTCCGACCCCTAGATACCAATTTTGAATAGAATCGGACGATAATCACAAAAATTATCCGCCATATTAAAGCCGCCATTTTGTTTTTTTTAACTTCGAAGTATACCTTATTCAATAAAAAAAAGTTGAGAGGTGTCAAGGGACACCCGGATGGAACGTAGTTTCCTTTCGATTAATTAGTGAAGGAATTGTAATACAATTTTTTTTTTAAGTTATATATTTTTTTTTTATTATTAACAAATATAATGTGATATACCCTTAATCAGTAGGCTCAATTTTAGTACATACGCATTGATATTGTAATATTAAAATATTTATTTGCTTTTAAATTTATTAAAGTTATGACGCGTACACTTGCTAAACACACAATAATGGAAGATTATAAGGTATGACTTGGTTAGCACAATAGTAAAGAGAGGTTATAATGCGTACTTGCTAAAAATACATAAGCATTTATTATTGTCTGTATAAAATCTCTACTTACCTAACTCCATCAGCAATATCCGGAACTTGTGCAGAAACACTGTCAGGATTCATTATTGTTATTATTTTTTATTATTTATTATGTACAAAAAACCTGTATACACTCAACAAAAGTAATCGTCGCGACACCACACTGTTCAATGCAATATCCGGCATGCAAAACTGTCAGAATTCATTATTGTTATTATTTTTTATTATTTATTATGTACAAAAAACCGGTATACACTCAACAAAAATAATCGTCGCGACACCACACTGTTCAAGCGAAATAGAAAGACGAAACGAAAATAACTGGCTTGCTTTCTATGAGAGAGAGAGAGAGAGAGAGAGACAGACAGAGAAACACGGGCACGATGCACGGCTTACAACTATAGCGAAAAGTCTCGTTACAACTTTTGGTCTTAATTTATTCCGTCTAGCCCTCTTTCGCAACGCGCGATAAGGAACTACGTTCCAAAAAGAATAAACTAAATCGGATAAGTTATGCGTGGTAGAATCGATTAACAGGTAAAAATTCAGCGAGTTAACAATTAATCCCCTATTTTCCTAGCCTTAAGAGTGGATATTTTTTTTCACGTTCAAATGGGACCAACTTCGAGGTATACCCTATCCAATAAAAATCATAATAAGTATGGATTAAACTTTAATTCATTTTGAAACTTTGAATTGAGAGTTGAAAAGGAAGAAGAATCTTTCTATTCAATTGAGAATGTTTCTCTTTCCAACATGGATACCCCCCCAAGAGGTTATCTTGACTGAATTTTATCTTTCAGTCAGATTTATTGAACACCCTGTTCATATTTTCAAATAAATCAATTTGATTTGAGAGCAAGAGCCTTTTCGATAATGATATAAAGCGGACTGTTTGAAAATATTCATTTGTCAAAATGAGTGTAATGCAAAAAACGGATCAATGATCAGTGAAAAGACAAACGCCTGGCGGTATCATTGATCTAGTTACCGCTACTTTAAATACATGTTAAACCCTATTCAAAATACTGGACAAAACTTGATAATATCAAACTTGGAAAAGATGGGAGATAAACTAATCTTAATCAATTTGATCTGTTAGCTATAGGTATGATAGGCGTGTAATGAACAAAATATTGTTGAGTTATGGAAATTTTTCTATAATATGTACTTTTTGCGTACACTGAATATAATAATATTCTGTGACACTCCATCAATCGATTGTTTTCCCTAATTCGGAGGTAATTATTGACATGCGATGGGTACAATGCCCTTGTCTCGGTGGGAAAACCATAGAGGGTTAGACGGCATGGGTTGGGCATAGGAAGTAAACATACGTTGAGTTCAGACCACAAATATAGATAGGGTTTTTTTAGGTATTATTTCAGGATGTTGTCATTCGAGTCGTAAACACATTAATAGCTTTATAGGGTGGTCAATTTTTTCATCACTCGTCTACCGAACCCCACTTCAGTCAACAATTATTTGGACCTGAACATAATTTTCTAGTAGAGAATTATGTTCATTCACTACTTTAATTTAGGTTTACCATGGCACAAGTCTTGCAATATGTACACATAGCCAGGCCAGTTTTAAGGTATAGTAGTGGCCATATAATGTTATATTAGAGGCAAAGGAAATGAGCTTATTTCGATAAAGTTCGAAGATTCAGTAATTACGGCAGAGGGGAAAGTTTTAATAATTCTGGATTTTAATTAGAAATTATTTTCGGGTAGAATATAAAAAATAATCACTACTTATTTTATAACATCCGTTTCATAACAGCCCTCAGCATCTCCCCTCATAACAGAATAAGAGAAAGCTGTTACAACTTCCATAAAACCTCTTCAACCTGAGAAGGCCTGATAATATGTATTTCATAAAATTCGTTTCATAACAACCCTCTCAGGGCGCCCTATAGTCTAAATCAGTGAAAGGGATGACATTCATAAAAGTTTTTGAAGCTGTCACAAAGCTAAGGACGTCCCACTAATCCTATTATATAAGTTCATTTGGAATGCTGCTGTTGGAATTCCGAGAACCATTATAAAACCAGTCTCTGGGATCCGCCTAGAATCAAAGGCTATTTCAAAGATCAATTGAGCATTTGGGTTATCTTCTGAATGAAATATGTTCACAAAACAGTCAGATGTAGATGGTGGGGTATTCATTATTTCACGAGTTAACAAAATAATATTTTAAGATAACAAAGCGGTCCAAGTGTTTCTCGCAAATTTTGGGTTTCGTACCACTATTTTATATAAGGACTGCAAAAATTAGAGTACTTTTGATTAAGTAGTTTTATTATTTTTACAAGCTTTTATTTAGTTTCACTTGTTAGTTCGTTCGTTGGGGTCAAATCTTGCAAGTGAATTTTGACCGACTTCTAGTCGTCCGATTAATTTGAAATTTGGCAGATGTTCATAATTCCGGTGACAATGCATTATGGAATTTTTGTTACAGAAAAAAAACAACGGCTCCAAGATGGCGGACAAAATTTGTAATTATGGTCCGATTTGATTCAAAATTGGTATGTAGGTGTTTATGGGATCGGAGATTATGAATTTTTTGTAAAAATTCATAAATTCAAGATGGGGGCTCCAAGATGGCGAACAAGTTTTGTGATTATGATTCGATTCAAAATTGGTATGTGGGGATTTTTGGGGTCGGAGATTATGAATTTTTTTGTCAAAATTCATAAATTTGAGATGGCGGACGAGTTTTGTGATTATGGTCTGATTCGATTCGGAATTGGTATATGGGGGTTTTCGGGGTCGGAGATTATGAATTTTTTGACGAAATTCATAAATTCAAGATGGTGGCCCCAAGATGGAGTACAAGTTTTCGGGTTATGGTAATAGTTTATTCTAAATTGGTGTGTGGGGATATTCAGGTTCGGAGATTATGAATTCTTTGACAAAATCTATAAATTCAAGATGGCGACTACAGGATGGCGGACGAGTTTTGTGATTATGGTCAGATTCTATTCAAATTGGTGTGCGGGAGTTTCTGGGGTCGGAGATCATGATTTCTTTCAGCTCAGAACTTACAGGGAAGAGACCTTGTAATAACGATGCACTACTAGAAATGAATAGATTAAGGCGAACTAACTAAAAAGCAAAAAATAAAATAACTAATAAAAAACCTTTTTAAAGACAAGCTTTCATTTAAGCCGTGTATTAAAACGTATAAAATAAGTTTAAGTATCGCTGACAATAATTTTATTATTTTTTGTTGAATTATTTGGTTTCAAAAAGCATGTCGCGCGAATAAAATGAGTACTTCGACAAGTTCTTACTTACCAACCAATCACTGCCCAATCAAATTAATTGGTACCTACTTGTATGACCACTTCGCGCGACAAACTTTTTGAAACCAAATAATTCAACAAAAAATAATTAAATCATTGTCAGCGATGACTTAAACTTATTTTATACATTTTAATACACGGCTTAAATAAAAGCTTGTCTTCAAAAAGGTTTTTTTATCAGTTATTTTTCTCTCTCAGAAACATATATACCTCCTCAAAGTTCTCTTGTTCAAATTTGTCACCTCGATTTTCAATCAAAGAGAGGAACCTAAAATAGAAAAGAGTGGATCTTAGAAGAGAAGAGAAGAAGAGAAATTTATTGAATACGTCAACATGTTATAATACATTTGTAGCAGGTCTCTCTGGCAGAAGTAAAAGTGCACGACTAGGTCATACAACAAATTGACAACACATTAATAAAATTTAAAAAAAGGTTAACTCAGAACAAAGTCATTGTAAACGTACAGAGGTAGATATAAAAATTTGATATAAAAAACTTGACATGACGAACACATTAAAAACCTAGAGATAGGGAGTTTATCACAGATCATCATTGCTAAATTAATGCGTTAAAAAGTAATTTTTCGAGTAAAAATACTTCTTCAGTAGACAAGATTTCACTACCCGTTTGAAATCGTAAACGTTCATATTTCTTATTTCTAGAGGCAATTTATTGTATAGACTTATATTCAATGAATTTTTCTGTGAAACAGTAAGTCTATAATCTTGGCGTTCTCATTTGGCTACTCTTCCCTAGATGGCCGCAAAATTAATGTTGTTTAATATAGGACTATTGTAGATTCCTTAAAAACAATAAAACTCAGAATTACTGCCGTAGATAGTCATATAGTTTTGGAATCCTCATTAATAATAGTCTTTCCATGTTATACCATCTGCAAAAGAAAAAAACGAAGTACCAGATTATCCTCCTTATTTTTTTTAATAACTATGCCAAATTTCATGTTTGAAACCCTAAAAACGTTAAAACAGACATTAGGCTCGATTCATAACACCCTTACAAAACCTCCATCCTAGTTTCCTCCTATGCAACGTTCATAAATTCAATAAACCTCCTTCAAACTATAATTTTTTTGTGGAACTATATATGGCAGAACAACTGTCTGATTATTTTTATAATGTAATTTAAAAGTATTTCTGAGACGCTTTTTACGATATGTCCTTGATTGCAGCCTTGGAATTTTCTGTTTTATAACAGTTTTATGAATATTACGACGAAACACTTACAGCTGTGAAGACTTGCTGGACGCTGTGGTGTCACACAATCACAAAATTGCACAAGTAACCCCTTCACCACACTTATTCACTTCACACCTATATGCGCATTTCGATAACTAAGTTATCATCATCAGTAGGTTAACTACACTAAATAAATTGTAACATTACAATTTATACCTACTGTTTCTAATTGGGTTATTTTATACTAATTACTGTTCCTCAAGTCGCTAATGGGATCTTGATGGTACTATGGGTATTAAAGAAAACAGAGTTGAATACAAAGGTCCATTATCCTCATTAAGTTAATTTTTATTATGTTTTCTGTGGATAAATACTCTCCAGGCAGTCTAATTTTCTAGTGTCGTTGACCGATTTGATCAATTTTAAATTATGAATGTTGATTTTGTGACCAGATTCTATCATATGGTCAGCCACACTTGACTTATTCTCCCTTCCGTAAGTAGCATGGGTCAAATGTTCGTGGAACCTTTTGGAAATTGAACGTTTTGTCTGACCACAATAGACTTCGTCACAATTTTGACAACTAATTTCACTAATTCCCGACTTATCTAATATCTCCGTTTTGTCCTTCGGGTTTCCTAATAACTTATAGCTGTCACTGATTCAGGCGTGCCCTGATGATTATTTTGAAACCTAACCCGTTTTTTGAAAGTTTTGATATGCCATGGCCGACCAGATATGAATAAATTTGTTATTTATTCAATTGTCAGTTCAAAAATCTACCCTAGTTTATATTGAATAATTGCTTTTATAATTTTCTGGATGCTATATCTGAATCTTTATGGATTGTGAAAACTGACTTACCTTAACGAAAAAAAAATGGTAGAGATAATTGGAATAAGTTTCATTATAAGCTTATATTCTGAACTCTATACCGTACTCCAAATGAAGGTCAAATTGTTTCTAATAAAGAGGTTACAATGTGTTTATGTTTCTTGGGTGTTTCAAAGGACTGATATTCTTTAGGATCCGTGACTAATTGTTATTCTAGAGACATTCTTCAATTACTCATTCAGAATGAACTTTATACTAACAATGATGACACCGCTCAAATCGTTACAGTACAATTTATCGAGATCGTTTATGTGGATGCTCATTTCTGTTGACATCGAAGGAATTTTTTTAAATAGATAGAGGAACACCGTCCATTTATGTTTCGAACCCTTACCTGAAATTTATCTTGGAATGAGGAAAATTTTAAATAACAAAAAAATCATTAGCTATTTGATATGATATGAAGGAAAACACCAGTCGAAACTTCTATCACAATATATACTCATCATAATACACTATTGAGTTAGTTCCAATATGGAAGATAGATGACAATACTAAACTACGAAATTCCTAAAACCATCTTGAGATACGTCATTCCCTGTCTTTTGTGTCAATGTCAAACGTTCCTATATTAAATATCGAAAAACAGAAAAATTCCAAACTATCTGATGATAAACGAAAAAATTGGTTTATCTTTTTACTACTCAACCACAGTGAAAACAATACTATTCAAGAATGAATAAACCAAAGAAAGAAACCCACTACACTAAAATCCTTGTGGGTCCAAAAACATCGAACCTAACCCAACCGAATTTGTGCTGACAGGTAATAACACAATCTTTTTCACAAGAAAAACGATCTAACACCTCTCACCCTTTTTAGATACAATATCTGATGAAGCTTAAGTACTTGAGCGAAACGTTATATTTTCTATATAAAAAAATAAATTACAATATGAAATAGTACCAAATTTGCATCCACGTTTTATTCCTATAAGTGAACCAAAACCCAAAAAAAATTACAGAAATATAATATATATGGTTCAAGAATACAAGAAGAAAATATATATATATATATATATATATATATATATATATATATATACCCGCAACAGTTGATATTCGTAGCTCTTTAAAAGTGCTTCTGCATGATTGCCTCCAACGGATGTTGGCCATGATTCTGATAGCATATTTTTGTAACATAAAAACCCTCTATTCAAATATTCGAAGCCATTTTGCAGGAGCTTCTTTCGAAATATTCAGAATGTCTCCTTCTAAACCAAATTTAATTCGATAAAAATATATAAAAAACAGGTGAAGATTTCGTTATGTTACGGTACAGCCCACAAACAATTTATCCGTTTTAACCTCCAAATAGTTACCATCCAAGATGTGTAATGTCACAACCAAAAAATATTATAGGTAATTTAATAGAATGGGATGGCGACCGTTGAATTAATTTGAGCTGTTGAAATTGGCAAGAGTTCGGTCAGTGTTTTGAAGAAAACCTAAGATTTAAAATAGTCGACGTTTCGAAACTACCCTTTGTAGAAAGGTTAACACCACAACTGTCAAAAATTCTGGAAAGTGAAAACCAAAATATTAGTCAAAAATGCGAAAACACAGTAAAAAACATTTCTAAACAAAATTAAAATCGGACACCAAGAAAGAACTAAAATCCAACATCATATACAAAATACCATGTGCGATTGCAATAAAATATACATAGGACAAACGAAAAGATACTTAGAAGACAGAATTACGGAACAAATAGAACTGTAAAAATATACATAATCCTCTAAAAAACATGAAGAACCCTACAAGTCTTGAAGAACACTCCAAGCTCACTCTACACTCGTTTGATTTTGAATCAACCGACATTATCGGACATCAAACAATTTTAGAAAAAAGACTCTTCAATGAAATGATAGAAATCACAAAATATGAAGATAAATGCGGTAATAAAAGATCTGACATCAAAAACCTAAACACCTCGTATCTAAACCTGGTAAGGAAAATCAAAGACAACGTATGAATCAGCTTTCAAATTGGTAGCATTTCGTTTTTTCATTCTCATGTCCAGGTTTTTTTTCCGTTTTTGTTCCTTTTGTTTTTTTTCTCCTACAGCTATCAATAAAGATAACACATACCAAAAAAAAGGCAGACAACAGACAAGCCTCACTTAGTATTGTGAACTCACTCGTTCAACTTCATGTGTGTATCAACCTGGGCTTGAAATAAAAAAAGAACTAAACCTTTTTATCATTATGTGAATTTATATCATATTTAACAAGAAAACCACTTTTAAATGTAAGAATCATTCACTGTAATTAGGATTTCATTCATCATTGTGTTCATATCTCGTTGATGGTTTATGTTCCCTTATTTTAACTTAACGTTTTATGTACCTGCATTACATTGCTCCGTCCTGGCTTCTTTAGCTTTTACCCTTGCCCTACGATTTTATATTTATTCTGAAACCTTTTAATGACTCAATTTTAACATGTATGATTTCGTTAATATGTTTTATGTTTATTTTTACTTCAGAGTCCTGAAGATGAAGCACTAAAAGTTTCGAAACGTCTACTATTTTAAATCTTTGGTTTTCTTCAAAACACTGACCGAACTCCTGCCAATTTCAACAGCTCAAATTATAGTTAATATTTCAGTCATTTCGACCTCCGAATAAGTCGGCGCCCAATTGGCTATGATAAATTTAACGTAATATTTCCAATTCGCCAATATGTGTAATAACAAGGAAGTAATTCAGAAGTCGAAAATTGAAATATCAAGACATTTTGATGGATAAGTCGAAGGTATAAGCAAATTGGCCTTAATACCTATTAGCTAATCATGACCTGAAGTTAACTAACTATAAGGGAACAATAAATTTGAGGTTAGAAGAAGAAACAGAAGTCTGTCTCGCGTGCATATTATCTTGATCTAATACCTGTCGGAAAATAATTATCAGTCTGAACTTAAGAGTCACCAATACCACCAAAAACTGTATTAAATCTGGAGATCTTGATAATAACGTTTATTTACAAACTAGCTGACCTGACAGACGTTGTCCTGTCCAAATTTCTATATTCCTTTAATGTTTTTTCCTGAAAACTCTCGCCCGCGTAGAATTTATTTTTTCCTATGTTTTTTTCCGTGATTCATGACCTGAAGTTAACTAACTCTAAGGGGACAATAAATTTGAGGTTAGAAGAAGAAAGCAGAAGTCTGTCTCGCGTGCATATTATCTTGATCTAATACCTGTCGGAAAATAATTATCAGTCTGAACTCAAGAGTCACCATTACCACCAAAAACTGTATTAAATCTGGAGATCTTGATAATAACGTTTATTTACAAACCAGCTGACCCGACAGACGTTGTCCTGTCCAAATATCTATATTCCTTGAATGTTTTTTCCTGAAAACTCGCCCGCGTAGAATTTGTTTTTTCCTATGTTTTTTTTTCGTGTTGTTTCATCTGGGTTATGCCTTCGACTCTGCCCGCTTCCCGTTTTCCCTTTATCCCGTTTTCCCTTTATACCGTTATCCCTCTATCCCATTTTCCCTTTATCCCGTTATCTCGTTACCAAGTTATCCCGTTATCACATTTTCCAGTTTTCCCGTTTTTCCGTTATCCCGTTTTTCAATTATCCCGTTTTCCCGAAAAAAATTAACCTAATGGGTCCAGCCGTTCTCAAGTTATGAGCTTACCAACATTATATATCCTGAAAACTTTTCCAGGCAATACCTTTTCCTAAAAATCATTTCTTTCCCTAAAAATCCTTTTTTTCCATAAAAATCCTTTCTTTCCCTAAAAATTCTTTCTTTCCCTAAAAATTCTTTCTTTCCCTAAAAATCCTTTCTTTCCCTAAAAATCATGTCTTTCCCTAAAAACCTTATTCGGAGTATTACGAACATTCAAAAAAACAATTGGCCAAATCGGTCCAGCCGTTGTTTTTAGGAATTTTAAAAAAGTGTTACCCTGACCGGGATTTGTTCCTGTGACCTTCTGCCTGATAGGTAACAGTGTAACCGCTGAGCTAATTCCTCCTTGGTAATAAATGACGTCTTTTTCTTCGCCAAACTTCTTATATACCGAATTTTCCAATTTCCGGGCAACTTTCCTAATTTTTTTCCGTATCAACCATCCTCGGGCTATTTCGAATATTTAAACAAAATAAGCCAATTCGATCCAGCCGTTCTCCCGTTTTGCGCTTACAAAGAATCGAGATTTATTTATTCAGTATAGGCTAAATTATTCAATGAAATTTTTAATAATTTGGTATTTTGAAAATTACAATTTTAGTGATCGGATAATTTGAAAGAGTTAGCGGAATTCTACGCTTGAAAATAGAATGCTTAACTGAATGCATTATTCAAATATATTGCACCTAATTTTAATGGCATTGTTTCCAAGAATTTTTCAATAATTGGCCAGTGTGAAGATACCCTCACTATTATCTACTTCTGGCGATTCGCATCGCAACAGCCCATTTTGTAATCTACTTTAATTCTGGTAGATTAGCTGTAAAGATAAATACACCAAATGTTTGTTATGTAGAGGCTTTTGTAGTCGGAGATATCGATTTTTAAAATTCAACAACTGAAGATGGCGGTTCCAATATGGTGTACAAGTTTTGTGATTGATTGTCCAAATCTTTAAAAAATTGGTAATGAAAAAAATCAACTATGAAAGATGCTGACAAGTTTTATGATTTCTGAGTCAAATCTATTCATAATTGATATTCAGATGTTTTTAGGGACAAACATTATTACTTCTATGTCGAAATTCAAGATAGCGAACATGGTAATTCAATGCAGATTCTAAAAATGTTTGTGTGTGTGTGACGATGGCAATATTTTTAAACAAATTCGCCGAAATTTGGTTACTTTTTTGGCTTATGCTAATCATATATCAAAATGTGCGGCGTGATGCTAATTTTCTTTGGTTGTTCTGTACCCACGAATGGGTAGAGGAGGCACAGTAAAATACACTCAAAAACATCTTTGTAGGTACAACGATAATGATAAACCGAATGGGTTATTTCAGATTCTAAAATCGAGAAACTGGGGGGTATTGAAGAGGGTTCAAAGTGTGATTCAGAAAACATATTGATGGACTATCTTTTATACCTCGCCCAGTACATAACAAACTAGGTCAACGATCTCGTAAAAGCGTTTCGTCGATCAATAAACGGGGCACATGTTAACCATATATGTGCTAATTAGTCTAGATGCCATTTGTAGATGAACTAAAACCGAAATCGATGGATATTTGTTTGAAGGATATCACCTCAATTCTGTATAATTTATTTTAGCCCAGATTCCTCGTTGAAAGTCATGCCGGTTTCCAATGAACTCTAAATATGCACATCATATTTTTTGTATCACAATTCTATTGGGTGTTGTAAATTCAAATGAATTCGCAGCCAATTTTGATGCGAATGCCCAAGTTTGAAATCCTCCCGTATTCCACTAAATTTCGAAAGTCAAAAATGTGTTGGGCTATTCCAGTGATGATAATAATTATCTTTTTTTTCAATTTCTTTTCATCTTTTTCCTCCTGCATATAAAAAAAATTGCATGGTTTGGGTTAGGGGTATATTAGTTATAGCTGGGACTTTTTTATGAAACCAGATTTCTTTTGTTTGCTGGAAATAGGGAATAATAATTCCTACTTTATTCAGACAGTGGTCTTGGAAAGTTTTTTTAATATATTTTTTATTTACTGAATGGTAAATTCTCAATTGATCTATTAGGCGCGCAAAAACTGCCACTGCTGTAACGTTATGTTATCCCAAAATAGCTTATCTGACAAGTTGGGCGTTCGGAGATACATCTAATATTTGAAATGGCGGCCACTTTAATAATCAATTTGAACGTTTTCTCGGTGAAAATTATAGAAAATTCGGTAATAGAAATACTGTATGATCTTATAACGATTGATTTTGAATAGCGGCACATGTAGGAACTCGGTAAGTTTTACAGTAACATTTGTTATCAGCAAATTTATAAAATGATCAGCCACGTCCCTATAATATATGGATCCTATTCATATATGCCCATTTTTCCATAACCACACCGTCGAGGCTAAAAAAGTGTTTTTCGGTTCCTTATTCGTGGACACACTCTACACCAATGGATTCGCATAAACAAATTGTTATATCATGTTAATTTATTTACAATTCATTTAGCATATTGTAAACAAACGGCGTTCGCTGATGTATCAAATGTTGAATTAAATGTTCATCCTTTTTTCACAAGTCACATTGAAATATTGAATTGGCCTTAGGATTCTGGAAATTTTGCTTAAACATAATCGAATTATTTGTTTTATGGTTTAGGGTATGATTATTTTATTTTTATTTGATTAGGTAGTTAATCAATAATAATTTACGAAAAAACTTATGTGTCCGATACATATGGTTCTAATGAAACTTCTCCCAAGTTTGATTGAGAATTACATTTTTCACAACAAGTATTTGTTGTAAACGAACCAGTTAAATTCTTATTACCTGTTAATTGGTACACCGCATGTAGCATTTTAGCTGATAGTCGTTATTACTCTATCAACATACAACACACCGATTAATTATACATTTCAAATTCTAAAGTGTAGAAAATGGTGGTAGTGTGGGTAAGAAAAGTTGAGGCGTGAAAAAATCAAAACAAATTAATTGTCCAAAATAATATTTTTGGTTTTTCTCAATATATAGAGTTCAAGCTTTTATGTGGGGACAGTTTAAAAACGTTTTTTTCGTTTGACTCAATTAGCTACCCTCCCCAAATTTCCCTGACTGACTGACCTTCATGATGTTGCCGCCTTCAACATTCTCTAAATGTTGATACATTTTTCCGATTCATGTGTTAGAAGATACCCCCGAAAAGCTAGCAGAACCACCATGAGATTTTCGATTTTTTTTCTGGCCATAATTTTAGCCTAATTCATTACTCTATTAACAAATTTTTTGCTATTCAATTACGGGAGATATCGTGGGTTCTGCTAGCTTAACGTTGTTAGCAGAACCAAAGAGCTAATAGTATTTTTATCAAAAATCTGATCACACCATATATAATTTTAGGCTCATTTCAGGCTCACGTTTAAACCCACTTGCCGATTTTCCTTAGATAGGTTAAAAAAAAAATACGGTAAAGCTAGCCAGAACCCAACTTTAAAAAAACACCTCCGAACAAATCCTCTTGGACAATAATTTTAGGCTCTATTTATGAGAATTTATAACCCTATTTGAAAATTTTTTGCTCAACACTCATAGAAAATATGGACACTATTTGCGTTCTGTCGGATTCCACATTACTACCACTGGAATCCACTGATAACTTGTTATGAATTTAGATCATCCATCTTTCCCTTTTCAATTTTCTCAAAATGTTCCCGAAGTAATAGTTTATTTTACACGCTTTATATTAGCTTCACTTGTATGTTTGTTTGTTTGTAACCGACTCCTTTGGGCGCGATTTTGACCCATTTCCAGACGTACGAATGATTTGAAATTTGGCAGGTGTACATAATTCCGGTGACAATGCATTGAGAAATTTTTGTTTGAAAAAACAAAAACAAAATGGCGGCTCCAATATGGCGGACGAGTTTTGTGATTATGCTCCGATTCTATTCAAAATTGGAGAATAATAGTTAAAAAAATTAAATAATAATAATAGTTTAATAAACTAAAAAACACGCTTTAATAGAGAACAAAACTAAAAAGTTGAAAATAAATAATAGTTCAAAAACTAAAGAACAGGCTTTAATAGAAAACTAAACTAAAAATAAAATAATTTTAAATGAGTTTGAAATAAGAATACAGTATTAACAACAAATTTATTTCATCGTAAAAAAGCGTGGGGTGCTTTAAGATATTTTCATGAATTTTATTTGTTTAACACTGTATTTTGTTAATCACTGTATTCTTATTTCAAACTCATTTAAAATTATTTTCTACTTTTTAGTTTAGTTTTCTATTAATGCGTGTTCTTTAGTTTTTAAACTATTATTTATTATCAATATACCGAGTTCTCCTAGCCTCATTTCAGGCTTTTCATTACTATTGAAAAAAAGAACAACAATCAGAGATAATAGGTGCATTATTTGCATTCTATGGGATTCCACATACAACCTAAACCTTTTCACAAAAACGTGAATTTGTATCATTCTATTTTCTCAAAATACTTCCGAAGTAATTGTTTTTTTCTTCAAAATACTGAATTCTCCAAATCTCAGGCTGAAATCTCAAAGTATTCAAAAAACTTTCTAGGTAATACTTGTTGGCTTATATCTGGATAATTTATTACTATAGTCAACAAAAATAGCCCAACGATCATGGAGAATAACGTTTATTTTTTACCAGAATATGGGCCCTATTTGCATTTTATCGGATTCCATTTCTTAGGTAGTAGTAAAAAAGCATGTTATGAATTTGTATCATTCACCTTACATTTTTCGATTTTCTCAAAATGTTTTCGAAGCAATTATTTTTTTAATATACCGGGTTCTCCTAGCTTCGCGTTTAGGCTGACACAACAGCATTGAAATATGAAGGGAGCTTTTTCCGTCATAATTGCAGCCAACTCCTGCCAAATTGGATGAACTTTCGAGATGACCTTATTATTGTTCCTATATATCCTATTTTGATTTTCTTTGAATAGGTTAATAACTTCTTCCCTGTTCACATTTTTTTGTCTTCCAGGTCAATTTTCAATTTTTGAATACATGATAAGTACGATCACAATATAAAAGTCTTGAAAACACGTGTGAACCAAAAACTCGGCTCCACTAAGGATACAATACTTTTTCACGCAAACTGTGATGAGACTGATTGATGAAAGGTCAGTGAATCTTCCCCCGTCAGATCATATGATATTTTTTTTGTATACGCCCCCCAAAACGGCAACAAAATCCGTAAAATGCTACTTTTACGGACTTGTCCGTAAAGTGTCGTCATGGCAACACTTTACGAACTGAATTTTATTCATTCATAAAGCATAACTGAACATTAACGGGTGTTTATAAATACTATAAAAACTATTATTTGCGTATTGATAGCAGAAATAAAATCATAGTTCCTACATGAAACATTCTTTGGAAAGCTTATACAAAAAAATATTGTATGCAACACGTACGCAAATGGCTTTCGTGGACTTATCCTTACGATTCGTCCGCGAAAGCCTCATTTTGCGTACTTGTTACATAAACTACTATTTACGTATTTCGGCCACAATGCTTTAAGTCGCCGGTGAAAAAATGGACTACCGGAGTTATATTTTACTACAGTCGATGTTAATTATAATTATTAGAAAATTGGTGAATAATGAAAGAAGGAATGGCAACTGGAAAAAACATGAAATAGAATACGGTTTGGGATAATTATTTTATCTACCTGTACTTGAATGAAATTTAATTTCGAACAACTCTCAGTCACTCAATTGACTTGAAATTTGCCAGGTGCTTCATTTTGACATTTTGATAAGAAAAGAAAATAAGATGGCGTACGTTCTTATCATTAATTGTCCAATTGTATTAAAAATTGGTATTTGGGGGTTTTTTGGGTAGGAGATCATGATTTTTTTATTGAAATTCCAAAATTCAGTATGGCGGATTGAGAATGGCGGACGAGTTTCGTTATTTATCGTCCGATTCAAATGAAGCTAGGAGAACTCGGTATATTGAGGAAAAAAACTATTACTTCGGGAACATTTTGGGAAAATAAAAAAGGTTATCTAAATTCATAACAAGTTATCAGTGGATTCCAGGGGTAGTAATGTGGAATCCGACAGAATGCAAATAATGTGCATATTTTCCCTGAGTGTGGAGCAAAAAATGTACAAATAGGGTAATAAATTCAGATGAATAGAGCCTAAAATTATTGTCCAAGAGGATTTATTCGGAAGTGTATTTTTAAAGTTGGGTTCTGCTGTTTTAAAAACCTATATAAGGAAAATCGGCAGTGGGTTCAAACGTGAGCCTAAAATGAGCCTAAAATTATGGTGTGATCAGATTTTTTATAAACATTCGATTAGCTCTTTGGTTCTGCTAGCTTAACGTTAAGCTAGCAGAACCCGCGATTTCTCCCATAATTCAAGAGCAAATAATTTGTCAATAAGGTAAAATTAGCCTAAAATTATAGCTAGAAAAAAAAACGAAAATCCCAAGGTGGTTCTGCTAGCTTTACGGGGGTTTCGAAGATAGACTGGTACCATTCCTTCCCAGTTTTCTGAATAAATCCCTCATTATATTATTTTAATTTGATGCCTCCAAATTTGCTTCTCCAAAATTTCGAAAACTGAATCTCATATTTTTCGTTCCTTTAATAGTCAAACTTTATAACTACGCCAGATTTCAACGATTTAGATCTTTACGACACCCGTGTAAGTCAATTTGCGTTCAGTTTTTGTTTTACCCTCGGTACGGAACATTCAAGAAATGAACTAGAACCTATAAAAAATGCAAAAATCAAGCATTCCATCAAGAAAATGTTCGTGACCTGATATTTTCCTTTTTTATGTCAAAACAGAATACAACAAACATTTAATTCAAAAGAACATAATAAATCCAATAATATGGTCCTGAAATTAAAATACTGATTTATCAAATCATCAGTTATTCAAGCATATACTTCATTATATTAAAATAAATAATAGTCAGTTTTCTGCAAGAAATATTAGGTTGTGTAAATTACTGCATTATCTTTTGGAACCCGTGTACTGTGTGCCTAATAGTATATTTTTTCCATGTACCTTACAAATATACCTTAAATATACCTTACAAAATATACCTTACAAATATCTCCGAAGCGGGGGAGATTCCGATAACATGTTATAGATGGTTTTATTCTTATATTAGTCCATACTGAGTTTCTAAAATATAATAATATCAAACTATACAACCTTTAATAGATCATATTTTCCCATCTACCGCTGTTTGTTCAATTACTAGTAATGCTCCTTGCACATTGAATAAAGTACACAATTATCCAGTTTTGATAACATGCAATTATCTCCTAATTTATGGAAATCGCCATTTATGAACAATCAAATGTAATTGAATGTAATCACTTCATGATCGGCAATGCTGAAAGCTGCACGATAAAGTGTTTGCGCAGTGATTATTCTTTCTGCAGAGTGATAAATCTAAATGTTAAATTGTCAAGTTTATATGTTTTTCCTGATTTTGGTTGAAATGGGTGATAGTATCAATTCCTTAAGCAGCCGCTTTGAAATCTATTTGCATTCAGTTTTCCAAAAATAATGATAGTTGGGTTTGCTTTTGTGTAACATTAAACATTTCTAATGTCATTGAAAGAATGCATTCGCCACATGAATAATAAATATATTTTACAAATGCTGCTACTTCTTATCTGAATATGTTCATCTAACGAAAATGATTTTGAAAAAAATATTCGTTGGATTCATTATTATAAGAGATAGCCATAGTAAAGGTAATTTTCATAAAATATTGTTTGCCTTTTGAACCTGACACTGATATAAATTATGGTAGGTGTCTCTGAAAATACTGCGTTCCTTTCACGTACAGGTAGTGTTCAATATTTAGAGTAAAAAAAATGCCAGGGTGATTGTTTACACACAATAGATAGAACACGTTTGATGTTTTCCGATAACCTTGACCTGTCAGAGTTTCAACTTTAGAGGCTATTTTCATAATATAATTGTCTGAATGAATTTTGTCGGATATGGTTATTACTTATGTTACCTATTGAGTTGATTGGGTTTAGTAATTTGTTTTATTACAAGGAATGGTTTCTTCTGTAATTAATGTATCATTGAGTGCGGGATTGCCAGTTAGCACTTTTTGATATAAATTTTGATGTTCAATTATTGGTAAAAAACGATTGACTTTTGGGGAAGAAAGATATAATTTCTTTGTTCTGAATGGCGTGTTCTACATACCCTTTCAAGGACACCCTGTATATTACAATCTGTTTTGGCAAGTTCTTCTATTGAAAACATACATTCCATAATCATTTTGTAAACCCTGAAACTAAGATATGACATCGAAAAACCAAGTCTTTATTTTCTTTTTCTTTTTCAGGTGAGCAATATTTTTGTCTGAAACACTGAGATCCGTACGTGAGTATTCTAAAAAAAGTTCAATATATTTTTTTATTTTTGTGCAATATCGATTTCTCTAAAAGTTTGGTTAACAAAAAATTATTACTACTCCCGCATTAGAAAACTATATTTCTGATTGGAGAATATGCCTAGCAAAACAAAAACTCCAGTTGTGTGAATAATTTTGCATTTTATTCACGTTATTTCAAAAAATTAATAAATAGGATCAAAGGATTGCTCTTCGTAATGATCAAAGATCAGATTATGAAAGTTTTCCATTTAGGCGTGCTTTTAGGCGAACATTCTATAAAATAGGCTTATACCCTCTCAAGGAAACGATAATCTGTCCATGAAATATAGTGTAGTGTTGAACAGTTATTTTGCACCGCTTCATAATTTAATTGCAGTGTGGACTTCTGTCGGCTTGTTTCTACAATCGGAGAAATAAAAATTGATTTATGACCAGCGGCAGATATCATACTATAGCCACGCCCAATTACCCTTCCTATTAGTGCAAATACAGTTGTTTTAGAATGACGCATATCGATCAAGTCTATGAAATGAATTTGATCTAATTCATACGCATATTAGGTGGAGGAGGCTAGTGGCAAAATGTGACAGTTGCAACGAACGACAAACAGTATGTGCGAAAAACCAATCAATTTGAAGGTGTATGTCTTAAGTGTGAAATTTATAAAAAAACCGTGACGTATGTCATACATATATTTTTAAATACAAATATTCATAATAAAAAACAATTGAACCTGCGATTTCCAATAAAAACTTCATAACAAAAATGAAACCTACGAAGAAAGAAACTGAAAAGCTAAAAATAAAATAAACCTTTTTAGTCTTAATAACTAAGCTCCCAAACTAATGTATGTAACTAATTTTGAGTAGGCGCCAAACAAACAAGAAAACTAATAGGCAAGATCACAAACTAACAAATTTGCTTCATATGTGCTTGAAGTTGAAATATTATATATGCATAGTTTTTCCTAGAAGATATTGTTTCCCATTTCCATCAAAAACAATAATTGTTGTAAGACTATGGTCTCACATGGAAATAAAGGCATTTATTAATATTCGAATAAACGCTGCTCTAAAACCCTCAAATTTAGTGCTATATAATTATTTTTTCGGTCTGCTCTTATTGTTAATAAATTTTATGAATAACGCTTGGCAACGATGTAATTCCTGGCACACTCCGCGATCGGCAAGTTGCCAATGTCACTTTTTTGCGGAACTTCTGAGGAAATGTTATTCTGTTTCATCCTATGAATAATAATAATAATAATAATTTATTAACCACTGTGGTACATCAGGGTACATATGGTAGGTCAGTTAAAAGGTATATAAATATATAAAACAACTTAAAAAACATTTTAAAAAATCACAGCTTTACATACAGAATTATAAAGGAAGTACATAAAATTGAATAAATAATTAAAAAGTATCATTCAAATACTCTTTCAAAGTATAGTAGCACTTGTCAATCAATAAATATTGAACTCTATTACAAAAAATGTTGTGACTTTGAGAATTTATTATATCATTCGGCAATTTAGACAAAGCATTGTAAGCCGGGGAGCTTTTGTATTTAGAAGTTTTATGTTTTGGCATCCGCAGCTGTCCTCCGAATCTTGTACTATATGTATGTGTTGAAGGAATCGTATCGAAGGACTCGAGGTTATTTCGTGCAAATTTAACACATTTAAAATTTAAATACATGGAACAGTTTACAGTTTTTCTCTCATAAAAACCGGTTTGCAACTATCTCGATAGTCCATGTCGAAGATGAGTCTCAAAATACGCTTTTGGCCCACAAAAACTCTATTTAAGTCTGTACCGCGCCCCCATGCCATTATGTTGAGTGATATATGTGAAAATGCCATGGCAAAATAAATGCTTAATAAACTTTCTTTTGTTACACAGGATTTCATTTGTTTTATAGCAAAGAATGCTGAATTGAGTTTATTGCAAACACTATTGATGTGCTGATCAAAATTCAGACGTTCGTCTAATAGAGTTCCCAAAAACTTTACTTCTTGTGACATAACTATTTCCTCACTGAAGACTATTTCTTTTGGTATACTATCTAATTTCATAGATACTGACTTCTTAGGGTTCATAATGAGTCTGTTTCGGTCACACCAAGATGCAAAAGCATCAATGATTTTGGTAACCTTAACAAGTAAATTTTCGATATTAGAACTTGTAACTGTGATCGTAGTGTCATCAGCAAATGAAACAGAACTTGTGTCAGCATGTGTTATATCGAAATGAAGACTCCTCATTTGATAGCTGCTCTTGATTTAGCTATTCTTGAATGATATGTATGTATACCGAGTGCTATGTCATTATTTTTTCGGCCTGCTCACATTGTAAAGAAATATTATAATAACGCTTGGCAACTCTGTTAATTATCTTGCGCTCTCAGCTATCGGCGATAGATCTGAACTTGTTACGTCACATCCCGGAGCGGTTTTCGCAGTGTTCAAACAGAAGCATTTCTTTGGATTTTTTTTTTAAACTACCTCGAAAAAAAAATTAACCACTTTTCTCATCGTTCTGGACATTGTGGTATTTTTTCAGAAATAGTGATCTTGTCTATTACGTCCAGTATAAAATGAAGGCAGCGGGTTGCTCGGCACGTCCATTCTCCGGAAATTTCCGAGCGTCCCGAAGTTAATATCAGCGAGACGGGCGAACGGGCACATACGTCGGGGCACACGTCGTTGCGAGTTTTCGTGCAGAGAGCACATTTTTGAAATGTTATTGTTTATCGCTGGAGATTTCACGTTGCATTTTTATGTTATTTTGTTTTGATTATTTCTTTAAAGTAATTTAATTATTGTCCGCTTGGCGCCGGCTCAAAATTAGTTACTCCCATTAGTTCAGGAGCTTAATTATTAAGACTTGAAAGATTTATTTAATTTTTCGCTTTTCAGTTTATTTTTTCGTCAGTTTTAAGTTTTTGTTAGAAAGTTTTTATTTTTTAATTTTTTGTGGCTAAAATCTACTACCTAATTTTTGATTTACTTTTACAATATTTACCTACCATACTTTAACTATTAATCGTTATAAAACAACAATATTTTAATACCAACATGGGTAGGCCTGCAAAAATGCTACTAGAATGAGAAAACGATATTTAGAAGAATCTAATAAAGAGAAAAAAAGGTTAGAAGCTCTTATACTCTTATGCGATATTCAAAACAGAATAATGACTGCTTGGGTGGTAGCATTGTAGACTTTTGGCATAGGATAGAGTCTCCATCATCAGATTAACTTTAGGTCTCCATTATGTTGTAGAGTCATCAAATCTACATATGTGTGCCAAGTTTCAACAGAATCGGTTCACAGGTAAAAAAACAATATCCTATTTTTCTTTAGGGATGTAATTTTCTTTCAAATTTAAATGGGACCAACTTCGAGGTATACCCTATCCAATAAAAAAGAATCATTAAAATCGGACTATTCTGTAAAAAGTTATGCGACTTAAAAACCTCCCCCTTTTTTCGTCGGTTGAAAACTGTTTCTCATAAATGAATGCACATGCGCCAAGATAGGCATCATAGTCATTATTTCACGTGAAAATTATTAAGCATGACAAGCTTATTTAATATGTTGCAAATTCCCACAATAATTACATAACCATTAAATTTTGAATAAGCTAGTGAAACAAACTGAAAAGTGGTAAGAAATTAAGTGTCATAAATTGTTAGTTCAAATTGAGTCAACTACCAATAACATTGAACAAATTTACAGATGTTTTTTTTGCGAAAAATGTCAAATAAATAACTTTCAATATTCATGTCATGAGTCGTAATTTAGAAGTTGCACATGCGCAGCGATTTTGGAGAACCTGTATAAAAAAGAATAGATTACTTTTCTTGACTTCACTTTGTTTACATTGGGTCTTAGGGAGTGTTACATTGGGCCTTAGGGAGTGTTGTCTACTTGTTTGATGTGAAAATCCGTGTTTAGAGGAATTTTGAATGCAGGCATTTGCAAAGTTGGCTTATTAACCGACGAAATCAGAAAGGAGGAGGTTCTCTAGTCGACGCATTTTTTTTTCTTCATGTATGACCACGCATAACTTTTTATAGAGTAGTTCGATTTTGATGATTTTTTTTTTTCATTGGATAGGGTGTACTTCGAAGTTAGTCCCATTTGAATTTGAAAAGAAAAATCCTTCCCTAATGGTAGCAAAATGGAGGAGATTGATCGTTCACCCTCTGAATTTTGGTTCGTTAACCGATTCTATCAGGCATAACTTCGTACTGGGTTGTCCAATTTGGATAATTCTTTTTTTATTAGATAGTGTATACCTCATAGTTGACCATATTCGAATTTGGGAGGAAATAATCCACCCCTATGGGTAGAAAAATAGGGGATGATTGATTTTTCATTTGTGAACATTGGCACACATATGTAGTTGACAATGACACATTGCTATTGCCATTATTTCTGTTCTCCGACATCCGTCACATTAATTACATTCTATGAAAGGATGGAATTATGTAAAAAGTGATGAAATAAACTAACCAGAACTATCAAAAATAATTTATATTATATAACAATAAATAATTAAAGTAGAAAATCATATTATTTAACTGTTAATAGTTGAAGTAAGGTGGGTAATTAAGTATTTTGGAAGTAATCAAAAATCAAATAGGTAGTAATCAGTAGATTTCAGCCACAAAAAATTGAAAAATAAAAACTTTTTAACAAAAAATTAAACCGACGAAAAACGGAACTGAAAAGCAAAAAATAAAATAAACCTTGTCTTAATAACTAAGCTCCTAAACTAATGTAAGTAACTAATTTTGAGTCGGCGCCAAACAAACAATCAACTCATTTGCTTGTTTGATAGGCGCCGACTCAAAATTAGTTACATTAGTTTAGGAGCTTAGTTACTGAGACTAAGAAGGTTTATTTCATTTTTTGCCTTTCAGTTCCGTTTGTCGCCGGTTTAGTTTTTTGTTAAAAAGTTTTTTTAGTATCTTTTGAAATCACTAAACCGAAGATGACTGAATGCACCTCCATTCGAATCATGTATAGATGTCTGCACCAGCATCAAAATGTGTTCACGAAATGTTACGTGTTCGAATTCTTCGTAGGTCACAATAACAACTTGAACTTCCGGTACAAGTGCAAGAACGAACGCTGTATCAAGCTATCAGTAGAGGAGAATGATTTCGATACAAAGTTTGGATATAATAATAATAATAATTGTTTTTATTAATAGTAAGTGAGACATAATTCATCACATTTCATGTATGCTCAAATTACTCCATGCTGAGAACTACACTTAGTACAAAAGAAGATATTAATATTACAAAATATTCCAAATTACGTGCTTTCCTGAAACGTCAAAGTGACAACTATAAGTCATAAGTTTTGTCAGATGAACAAATTGAAACGTTTATTACTCAAGCACCAGATTATCTATACTTAATGAATAAGGTACGTTTAGAATGTAGGAATTTTAAAATTACCTAGATATATATGTAGTTTACTTTTTAGGTTGCCTTAATATTTGGTGTTGCCGGTGCATGTCGCCGTGATGAACTATATCAATTAAATTTGAATGACATAGAAGATTTTGGATCTAAGCTTTTGATTAAAATTCCCGATAATGAAACGAACAAACCAAGATCATTTGTGATAAACGAAACTTATATGCCATTGTATAGAAATATGTTGCATGTCGTCCAGAAAATTTTGAAAGCTGCCGCTTTTTCTTTAAATATTCAAATGGGAAAAGTTGTAGGCAAGTAGTGCGAATACATCAGTTTGGCTAAATGCCTCAAATTGTCGCAAAATTTTGAAATTTGCTATATGCACATGAATACACAGGACATTGTTTCCGTCGGTCCTCTGCGACAATTTTGGTTAATGCTGTGGCAGATTTAATTGCTTTAAAGAGGCATGGGGGATGGAAATCCTTAACCGTTGCCGAATGATATATAGAGGAAACTTTTACAAATAAAGTACACATAGCAGATAAAATATTTAGAGGGGGAAGTGACAAAGAGAAATCTGCTAATACTATTAGTAATATTGCCGAAGAAGAAAACAGCAATAACGTCGCTGACTATTCAGGTACATAACAGATAAATTTAGAGGGGGAAGTGACAAAGAGAATGACTTTTCAGGTAGAGTTCAGCCTATGTTTAATAATTGTACAAACTGCAATATAATTATAAATATACAAAAATAATTATAATAAACGTTCCATATGTGTAATAATACATATATTCAATAAATGTTCTTAATGTGAGTTGGTTGTTTGCCTGTATTTATTTACTGTCTAAAGACCGGTAGGAACCGATATTGATTGCCTAGGCCGGCAAAAAATTTCCCGGACCGTTCGGGAATGTTAGTTGCTTAGCAACGGACTAAAATACTAGATTAGCGTATTTTGGGGTCTGAAGTTGCTCCGAAAAAGTAGGCATTCTTGAGCGATTTCAGAAAAAAGTCTTGTAGCTAGAGCAGCTCCGAATTAACTGACAATTGATATGGTACATTTAATTCTGTCTGATAGTTGACGTGAAAGGCTTGGCGATTGCGATTACAGATAACATTTTAGTAATAGTCGTAAAATTTTTAAAGTTCGATCATCAAGTTTACGTTTCTTGACCTGTTTTTGGGTAACCTTCCACAGTCTGAAAATAAAAATATAATCAGGAAAATCTATACAAGTGTAGAAAGGGCAAACTAATTAGTTCACCCCGATAAGTTATTGCGTTCACCAAATTATATTTCCTATAAAAAAATTATTCAATTAGTCAATAACTTGTCGTTTTCTGAGTTTGCCTATCAATTTTTTTTTTTTTATTCAAAAGATACTTCTCTATATAGTTTTTGATTGTCGTTTTTTGATAGGCAAATTCAGAAAACGGCAAGTTATTTACTTATTGAATCATTTTTCTATAGGAAATTAGGAAATATAATTTGGTGAACGCAATAACTTATCGGGGTGAACTAATTAGTTTGCCCTTTCTACACTTGTATAGATTTTCCTGATTATATTTTCATTTTCAGACTGTGGAAGGTTACCCAAAAACGTCAAGAAACGTTGTTCCTCCACAAAAAACCACATTCATTCAATACTTATCAAGTTTACGTTATCACTATTACTAAATTTATATAACGGGTTTCAACTATTGAAGTTATTTCTTATTTTATTGATATTGCTGAAAAAAGTTGACTAAATTCTCTTCGTCAACAGTTTATAAAAGTTTAATATCATTGTCTAAAGATATATAGTCACTCCACCATATGGGCTTATCATGGTATGAAGATGAGATCCATTAGTAGATGGTGTTAGTTGGTTGGTGCCCAAAAAATGAGAATTGTATTTTGCATTTTGCCTACTGTTTAGTAGTGAACAGTTTTCCTAAAATCTCGCGATTGCAGAGATTGATTGACTATATATGGCGGACGAGTTTTGTAATTTTTTATGGACCAATCAAGATCAGAATCTCAATTTTTGAGTACGCTAAAAACAATTTATTAGAAATAACTGAAAATAATTAAGTAAATATTCAAGTAAGAATATAAAAGACAATGTTTTTTTTATTAGAATGCATTAAACAGAAAAATGCTACATATGTGAAGCAAGTCTACTATTCTTATAGGAGTTATTATTTTATGTTCAAACTGGAGAATATATTTATTATTGATGTTATTGAAGAACTGATGGACAAGAACGTACATTTCACCGTTATTCCTCTTCAATACCAACCCGCGATGATGAATTTCGTGCAGTGAATAAGCAACGACGCGACGTTGAGAAATATAAAACATTAATTATGAAAGCGTACAGCGATCTATGAAATATCCGAAATGTGGCTTTGGCAATGAACAGACGCAGAAGTCAAGAGCTGTTGGTCATACAATACCAGTCGTTCGATAGGGGGTCGTTGACATTTCGAGAGTAGAACGAAACCGTTGATTCTGAGATGGCGATGGTCGTTCTTCATTCGTTTCGTTATTGTCTCCTTTGTGGATTCGACCGAGAAGAAAAAATACAGATACAGCAGCTGACGCGTCTTGCTTCGTTGGTTGTGTGTTTGATGATTTTGTGGACCTGTTATGATCGAATACCCAGTTCGGAGTTATAAATGTTTGTTATTCAGGCGACAATTTCTCGACCTATATGAATCTCTCATCTCCTGCGATATAAGCACCAATCAGAATGGTGTGCCTCGATAGTACGCTGGTCCTTCTTTGAGCCGGTAAGACCACGTCGTCATGGCAACCATGAATCTAAATAGAACAACATCTTGTTATAGTTTTCCTAATATCAATTGCAGAAGCATAAAAAAGTCTTGCGGCGAAATCCTGTGAGCAGCAGTGGCGGAGATAACTAATTTTATTTAGATATTTTAAGATTTTAAAAATACTTCATAAATAATGAAAAATGAAAATATTTCATTACTATTTTGTGCAATTGCATTTTCCCATGGTCGAAAAAAAGCCATATTTTCCAACAAAACTAGAATATCCTAAAACGTATTTCGATCGGCACACACCAAGACCACAGACGCTACTGGTTTTCAATCTTTCAGAGCTATTAAAACACAAATATAACGCGTGATTTATGACCTCCCATCGTATAGACAAACCTGCAAGCATTGATGTCCGACTTGATTGGCCCAGACGAATCGGTTGTAAAACAGACAGCAGTCACTCAAGTCCACGTTGACCAGCGGGCTCTTTGTGCCGACGGAGACTGTATACAAGTAGTACAGATTATTTTTCGTTCCGTTTCTTCGCATATACGCTCGTGTTAGCGAAGTGAGTTTTTATTTGCTCGCTATAGAAACAGCTTCTGCAATTGATATTGGATGGACTATACCTGTATGACATAAATGTCAGTCAGACAGGCATTATTAGTCATCAAATCTCGATAATGAACAAAATAAGACAACGCAACATTTGTTCAAGTGATAACTAGTATGTTTTTTGGTAAATACATTTGTACTTTCCCAACTTTTTTTATTCGTGAAATTTTCTCAATAAATTCAATTCGTGCTCACAATACTATCGAAAAATCTGTCAGAAATCTTGAACTCGATCAAATTGCTTTGAGGTAACATAAATGTCATACCAGTTAACATTTGTGCTTGTACATTTTACCTATACAAATTCTAAAACGCCTGTATCACTACCGTTTTTAGCATTTTTAGTGTTTTTTCTATTTTTATTACTTAACTTTAGGTTTTAGGTTTTAAGTTTTAACTTTTAGCACCTCTACAATGACTTTGTCGATAAGAATTGTTTCTTCGGACAATAAAGCATATTTGATTGATTGATTGACCATTCGTGGTGTTACCAAGCAATTTGATCTCGTTGATTTCTAACAGAATTACTATCGATAGTATTGGGAGCCCTCATGGTATTACCCCCGAGAGTTCTAATCTACTAATAGCAATGGTGTTGGAAAGTGATGTCTGCTAAAGACATTGACAATTGTTTTATTAGGAAAACGTTATCTAGAGCATTTTGAGGATCTTAGGTTGGAGGGTTGCTCTAGAGTTTAATGAATTATAGTCCGAATTATATTTTCCCTGTTTTTTCATAAGACACCACAAAAGTACCGTTAAGGTAGGATATTTGGATTCGAGGGGTGCCTAGCCTATACTTTAGATTGAATACATGGTCCAAGGGGGTGAAATCATTATCGTCTAAGTTACTGATCACAAAGTGGTTTTTTTTTCGAAAATGCAATCAACATTGTATATAGCAGCTGGATGCGTCACCAACGTGAAGTTAGCTGCTACCTGCCAAAATTCTCGAACATACCAAATTGACCAGTGGCGTGTTTCCCCCCTTTTCCGCCCTTACGAAGCAATTGATATATACTTACGAATTTGATTGAAACGGGCAAAGGTTATCGTATTTGAGAAAACAGCAAAATATTATTTATTTTGAATGTTGCGATAGATAAGGGGATGACAGAAAATCTGTGTACGTACTTTTTTCGCCCGATTCCGAATGACTTAATCGCGACTGTGGACTGAATACGAGTAAAAATGATATTCCTGAAATATATTCGATACTATTCCCAAGATGAAGAGTGATCAGATGTGAATATTTTCACGGCAGAAAAAAGGATTTATTTGCTTTCGGTGACCAGGAGGTGTACACTGATAAAAATGAATTATCAGAAAAAAAAATCGATATCGTAAGAAACGACTGCCCGAATGAAATATAGTCAGAACTATTCCTTTTCACTCGTAGAATCGCGCTATAATAAAATAAATCCTTGCTTTTGATGTCTAGGGGGTTGTACTCTGTTAAAAATGAATTTTCAGAAAAAACTTCTTTTCAATATCGTACGCACCCACGTCGGAGCTGTTCCTCTATCATTCCTCGACATTAGAAAGCTTATCAGCTCTGGCTAGGCAATCCCTCCTGGTGGGCGTGGAAAGTTGCCATTGATGTTATTTTATATACTGTCTTACGATATCGATTTTTAACCGACGAAATCAAAAAGGAGGAGGTTCTCTAGTCGACGCGTATTTTTTTTATGTATGATCACGCCTAACTTTTTACAGAGCAGTTCGATTTCGATGATTCTTTTTTTATTGGATATGGTATACTTCGAAGTTGGTCCCATTTGAATTTGAAAAAAAAGTGTCACCTTTAAGGGTAGAAAAATAGGGGATCTTTATCGTTCATCCACTGAATTTTTACCCGTTAACCGATTCTATCAGTCATAACTTTGTGCTGGGTTATACGATTTAGATGATTTTTTTTTCAAAATGATTTTTCGTCCCACAAGTTCAAATTTAGTTGGATTTCACGGGAATCGGGACCAGGGAGTAAAACTATTTTTTTATTGATAATGTTTCGGAATCGTTTATTCCTTTTTCAAAGCTGAAATGACAATAGTTACATGTAGTAGACGAAAAACGGAACTTAATTTCTATGACCACCTTTAAAATTAAGTTAATCCTGATTATGAATTCAACTTCAGACAATTGTGCGAGGTGGTGATCGAGACAAATTCCTGTCGGTAAAATACACATGTGTATTTTGTGCCAATGTGTATTTTACCGACAGGAATTTTGTCTCGATCACCACCTCGCAACAATTGTCTGAAGTTGAATTCATAATCAGGATTAACTTAATTTTAAAGGTGGGTCATTGAAATTGAGTTCCTTTTTTCGCCTACTACATGTAACTATTGTCATTTCAGCTTTGAAAAAGGAATAAACGATTCCGAAACGTTAGCAATAAAAAAATAGTTTTTCTCCCTGGTACCGATTCCCGTGAAATCCAGCTAAATTTGATTCTTTTTTTAATAAACAGGGTATACTTCAGAGTTTGTTATTTTTGGATTTGGAAAGGAATAATCCACCCCTAAGGGTAGAACAATAGGGGATTATTAATTGTTCATCTGTGAATCGGTTCTGTTAGAACTTGGCACACATATAGGTAGTTCTGATGACACTACAACATAATGGATACCTGGAGTCAATTGAGTAGATAGTTATTAGTTGATTTTAGTCACAAAAAAGTGAAAAATAAAAACATTTAAACAAAAAATTAACCAAAAAAAAAAAAAAAAACCTTCTTAGTCTTAATGATAATTGAGCTGCTAAACTAATATGAGTAACTAATTTTGAGTCGGCGCCAAACAAACAATTAACGAAGATCATTATATTACTTTGGAGAAGTAATTAAAACGCCGCTGTGCATCCCGCTACCATCATTTTACGCTTCACCTAATTCAATTGCTAGTTTTTTGCTTAATAGAGCATTTTAATAATCAAGTTATTGCAACCAATGGTCTAGTACGGTGGCCTGCCCGCTCACCGGATCTCACTGAGCTCCATTTCTTTATTTGGGGATATGTTAAAGAAAAGGTTTACTATATGCAACATCCCCAGCTACCCTGAAATCTTAGAAGAAATAATTCTACGGGCATTTAGAAGTATAACGCCTCAAATGTTACGAACGTGTTGAGAGAAACAATTGAACGAGCTGAAATGTGTTTTGAGGAATGCACTTTGAAAATTTACTACAGTGAAAGTAAATAAATTATTATCCAAGGCACACTTGACAAAAGTAAATAAATTATTATCCAGTATTTTCCTTAGTAATATTTATGTTAATTTTAATCCAATCGCAAATAAATTAGTATCGTTAGATTCGTAAAAAAATCCTTTTTTCGGAAAGTGCTTGTCAAAAAATGGCCACCATTTGAAAAATAATAGTTTAGACACGAAAATGTAATTTTGCCAACTTGTCTTATTCCTATCTATCATACTAGTCACTAAAACTTTGCGATTGTAAATTTCTGACATCACCTGAGGTCCTCAGATTAGTTTACGTTCGATCATGGCCACCCACCTATATGCAATAGTAAAAGTGACTCTAAAAAATGAAGTAGGCGTAAAAACTTTTTAAAATGTCACATTCTTATCCAGAATTGTCTCAGAGATCCAAAAATGTTACAATATAAATGTTCCATTTAAAAATTCAAAACCGGAGCTATTTCCGGTGAAACCGGAAGTGACCAGAAAGTGAGAAATATGCGAAAACATACCATTTACCTATACCAAAATCTCATTTTGATACACCTAATATTCTAGAAGTTATTACTTGTCTAATAGATTCGTTGACACCCGGTATATAGTACATCTAATTTGAATCGGCCTGTTTGAAGCTACTCTCATTATTATCTAATTCTGACGTATTTCAATCGTTTCGCAACAGCACGTTTTCATTTGGTTATGTTAAATTGGCTCGTGAAGAGAAATATCGAGAATGCTGACGTCACAAGCTACCTATTCCTCTTAACGGGTGTACGAAAAGTGAGGAACTCTGAGGTGAGCTGTCTGTTCGAAAGATTGGATTAAAAAAAATATACCTAGACATCGCCATTCTGTTCAGATCTTTATCACGGCATTTACTTGCGAATTTTTCGAGCATCTCAATTTTATTTGCAACTTAGAGGCAGGTTGAGTTGGTTGCACATTTCTTGTAAATTAATTGACTCGAACTAATTGATCCGATATCATTATTCCAAATGAGCTGTGCATACTACCAAATGAGCGTACCTAAGTTCAGATGACAACACTCGGACACATTTTTTTAAGTGCCCCATATATACTGTTTAATGAAAGCTTCTTTCATATTACCTAAAGCCCATGTCCTAGATTCTCTTACAATGGGCGAGGACACGAAATTTTCAAAAAAATTCAATGGATTTTACAACTTGTAAAAACTCTGTTGGTAATTTTCTTAAAAAAAATATTCAAAGTCGGCAAAATTCAAATGGCTTCTTAGCACCATTGCAGAATGTGGTGGCGTAATCACTTATCAACCAATTCCACAGTTGACAGCTTCAATCAATTTTGTAACGTTGCCATATTTTCAAATCTTGACATTGCGAATAGTGTTCTAGTTCTGACATTTATAGTTTAAGAAACTTGGCAACATTGCCGTTTAACGTCACAGACAACCCGATTACGCCTATTGGCTGCTCGGTCGTTTACGTCACAAAGAGCGCCAATATTAGTAGCTTAAAAATTTGCTATTTTCAAAAACGAATAGGAACTGCTGTAATTGAAATTTGACCCAAAAAAAATATTTTCTGGGTACATTTATATGTGCGTTATGTATTTTAAAGCAAATTTAAAGCGATAATAATTTCTCGTGTCCTCGCCTATTGATACCGCCAAAACCATTGTTTTTTTTATTGTGGAACGTTCTAAAACTACGATTTTTTATCTTTTAAGATGACGTATATCCACCAATTCAATCATACCATGAAAGGTAGTTTTCAAAAAGCAATAAATATATTACAGTTATGATATAGTTCGAGAATAATATACCTAGTCCCGAGTGCGAACGGGAAATATTTGATGTTGATTTTACCTATTGTCGGATTATGTAGGCTATTTTCAATACGTTGATAAGAAAAATGTCTTCTACCACAGTGACATGTACTGAAACTGATCCACATTCACAAATCCATATTGAAATTTTGTAGTTATAATTAAATTAAATATGTCTAAAATATATAAAATGTCTACCCATTATTTTATTTTATTTATAAATATTTTTTATTCTATTTTATTTTAGTTTATATAAATTATTTTATTTTATTTATTTCATCCTATATTAGTTATACTACTCATTAAGTATTATATTCATTAGTGTTCATATTTCATTAGTATTCAAATGATTAGTGTTAAATTATGCAGAACCCACGCACAGGTATATCCTACTGTGGCATTTCTATATTTATTCTAAAATTGCCTCATATAAATTGTGAAATTGAACTATATGTAAATTGTGAATAAATATTATTATTATTATTATTATATTGGCTGGTGGCCGAGTGCGCTAAGAAAATGTATTTCAGTTGAATTGTCGGATGGGGGGGGAGGCCCACCAAACATTCTTGATAATGTGATTTAAACTTGTCAATTGTTCACTTTCAAATTTATTAAGGTAGTTCCGCCACGAGACAGTTGAATTAGGAAATCATTTTCGACGGAATCGAAAAATTTCAAACGACTTTTCGATTTGAAACGCGAAAAAAAAAATGTTTTTGAAGGTGGGCACTTGCCCCCCCCAATCGACTATAGAAAATTTCTTCGTTATAGAAAGTCGGCGACTCAAAAAATTGATGTCCCCGAATAGCGCAGCAAAAAAAAAATTCAGACCCCCCCCACTAGAAATCATACGTCATGGGAAAAAAATTATCGTATGTCGATAAAACTTCAATGAACTTTTTTGTAGTACTCTTTTTGGACATTTTGGGGGGGGGGGGAAGGGGGGTATCGTTAAAATCGATGGGGGTCAACTAGGAGAAGGAGTTTTTTCTTTCCTTGACCCTAAATGGTCCCCGTCCTTCTTTAAAAGTCCCCTGGCACAATCCGCATTTCTCTACGACCCCCCTTTAGGCTGTGCGCTTCCCCGTGGACTATTTTGAATAACGAGAGTAGTTTTGATTATATCTGTCAAACTAGATGGTCAATCACTTTGATTTTTTTCACAATATCTGTGATATCCTGCTCTAGCTCCTCCTCGTTTTTCATAAACTTCTTAATTTTAGTACTAACGGTAGAATTAATAATGTGCGCTTCCCCGTGGACTATTTTGAATAACGAGAGTAGTTTTGATTATATCTGTCAAACTAGATGGTCAATCACTTTGATTTTTTTCACAATATCTGTGATATCCTGCTCTAGCTCCTCCTCGTTTTTCATAAACTTCTTAATTTCAGTACTAACGGTAGAATTAATAATGTGCGCTTCCCCGTGGACTATTTTGAATAACGAGAGTAGTTTTGATTATATCTGTCAAACTAGATGGTCAATCACTTTGATTTTTTCACAATATCTGTGATATCCTGCTCTAGCTCCTCCTCGTTTTCATAAACTTCTTAATTTTAGTACTAACGGTAGAATTAATAATGTGCTGTTTGCCTATGCATGGTCCATATGTTACGTGTTAATTGAGTCAACTTCAATTATATATATCTCGGGTTCGGGATGGTGAAACTTGTTAAAATTTTATAGATGTGTTGTTCACATGTTAAGCAATACGTATGCCAAATTTTAATGATTTCCTAATTCAACTGTCTCGTGGCGGTACTACCTTTAGTTGGGGTTTTCACAATAACTATCAGCTGAAATTCAATATCCAGAGTTGGCAGGTACGTTTTCTTTTTGGTAAATAAGGTTTGCTTTCTTTTTTAATTTTTAAAGAAACCTAATTTTAAATGGATTGAGATGGCTCCTTTTCAACATCACATTTGTTGTAGTCAAAGACAATATCACCCATCCCATAACATATCCGACATAGGTATAAGTAGTCAGTGCATTCGCTCTCTCTCTCTGTCTCAGATCAATAGGGGAGCGGTTATGAAGGCAATGATAAACAAGATATATGGGTTCATATATTTTGGAATTCATTAGCTTCTTTTGAAGTGACGTGAGCTCTAGTCGATAAGTGGAATCACTTTTCCAAATATGGAATAATCTTATCTTCTCACATGATTTTTGTATTCCTGCATTGATAAAATAATTTCATATAATCCTATCGAAACTGTTAAATGATTTGTCACAGCTTACAATATATAGACACTCCTTTATTATAAAAATCATCTTTACCAAGTATAGAATGTATAACGAAAACTCGATAGGAACATCTAAATAAACAACAAATATCATGATTGCACGTACTTAAATATAACACCATTCAAGAGTCAAGAAGGGACGGTTTAAATTATTTCGAAAACATGCAAGCGCCTTCCGTGGTTATTATAAAATAGTTTAATTTGTGTTTGTAACCATTTTCTGTAACGAGTGGTATGTTATAGTACAACCAACCAACCAACCAACCAACGAGTGGTGGCCCCTGACCTTGAATGCACTGTAGCAAAAATGGACATGGAAAGGGGTAGCTTAAGCCGGTGTCTCTCGGCGCGATACTTGGCGAGCTTGGCTTGGAGGATTCTGCTTGGAGCACAGGAGTGAAGCTTGTGCAATCTCGAGCCTGATTGGTCTCACGGCGAGTATAATTTGACTGGCTCTTGGGCTCGCTCTCTCACTCTCTCTCTCACTCTCTATCTCTCTCTCTCTCTCTCTCTCTGGTTGTTCTCTTTTCATTTCACGCGCAGCTGAGGGGTCATCATTCGTTGGTCATACATATTGTGTCAATATCACAAAACGTTGGGACACTATGTACCAATGCACACTATGATATTTAATTATGAACATTATTCTGTTTCATTTTAAGCCCAAAGCTCAGCACTGTGTTTAGATGCAATATTGTTGTAAAAATAAAAATATTCATAAGGAACATTCGATTAATATGAAACAATCTTATTTAATACCAGAAAAATCTAGTTTTATCCGAGTTAACTCCGATTAATTTCATTAGTCTCATAACAAGTAACAAGTCTATCGGAAAAAAAATCCATTTATAAAGAAACATGGCCTTCACAAATGGAAATTGTTTCCGATAAATTGTGTACAATTTTTGCATTTTCGGGTAAATATCAAAAATGTATACATACATTGAGCTTGACACTGTTCCAACTCTCCCGAGTTTTTTCCTTATTTCAATTTCCGTCGATTGGGTAGGGAAAAGTAGTTGGTATACAATTGTTTGTAAAATATGGCGTCGGTCGTATACATATTTTCATGATTGTTCACACACTTCTGTGCGAAAATATTCACTTATTCTGCTGATGCTGATTATTTTTTGATAGTTCTAGAAACCAATGGAAAATTTCAATTCAAATTATTCATGTACATTAATATAGTGGGAAAATAAATTGGGGTATTTCGTTTTATTGTCTGACAACTTATTTTTTTTTTTATTTCTAATTTGACGTCTGTCATAAATTCGCATGAAACGTGAGAAATGAATCAAAACCGGTTTAGGACATTGTATCACTGTGCGAGGAAATGTTTTATGATCGAACATAAAAAAATTATCACTTATAATCTCCCTAGAGCATAAATTATTGCCGGAAATTTTTTGAGTACATGAATTTTCTTTAAAAGTACAGTACAAATTTTCTTTAAAAATTCATGTACGAGACAAATTTCCCGCAATTAATTCAAGCACGTGGGGGATTCGGTAAGAAAATTTTATACCGGAATTATATTTAAATAGAAAACATTGAATAAATATTTATTTTGACGTTATTCACAAATAAAAGAAGGCTTGTGCTTAGGGTTGGGGATATTTTTTTATTTTCCCCGTTCCCTAGTAAAATAAAATATATAATACCAGATAAACTATTATGTAAAATTAATTAATTTCATACAATTTTCTTACTAGGTTTCAGGGAAATGTTAATATTGACTAAAAATGAAAGTTGTACGTTCGTGTTGCGGGAGAGATTTTTTTATTTTCCCCGTGCCCTAGTGGAATAAAATTTATAATATCAGATACTTTTTTATATAAACTTGATTGTTTTCATACAATTTTCTTACTGGGTTTCAGGGAAATGTCAATATTGATTAAAAATGAAAGTGGGTGTTCGTATTGCGGGAATTTTTTTTTCCTGTGTCTTAGTAAAATAAAATTTCTAATATCAGATACATTATTATATAAAAAATTATTTAATTTTCTTACTAGGTTTCAGGGAAATGTCAATAGTGACTACAAACAAAGGTGATATACAGCAAAAAATATATAACTATACCTATACATATATAGGTACTTAAATATTTTTCATATTCTTTTAGGTTTAATTCTAAGAAAAATTCATATTAGCGGTAATAATTTGTTTTTCAAATAATTTAGGAAATCGGGATATTTTATTCTTTATTCTAAATAGAATGTTGTTGGCGTATGTTGCCGGTTAAAAAAATATTTTTTAAAGTTAGCCATGGTTTTGATATTCACTACTCCTGTCAATCAATATTTTATTTGTGGCATTATAAGTTCCTCAAACATTGCATACAATCATAAGTTAGTAAAAAAGTGATAATTAAATGAACTTTCAATCGTATGAATTGTGTTCCTTTTGCAAAAAATCACAGCACATTAAAATGTAGATACCATAAAAATGTAAAATATCTAACATACCTAGTGGAAGAATCTGGATTAAATCCTGAGCAAGAAAACTTATTTAAAGAGATTGGCAACATTCTGCGTGATATTGTGCCTTCTTTTGGACACAAATCTAATACTCAAAGAAAAAAACTGGTGTCTCAGTATTATTTTTATTTTATGAAACACAGGCATATTGTTAAAAAAAACACCGGTTCTGTGTTTTATTCACCACTTAGGAAAGAGGAGGTAGAAGTGGAATTTTTGAAGAATTTAAAATTAATTAATGATATTATAGAATGTACACCTTAATAAATTGTTGTAATATTTCCAACTTATAAAGTAAGCAAATAAAAAATATTGTCAATATTATTTCAATATTATTTTTGTCTAATTATATGATAGCTGTCATGTGCCGGGAAATTTCCACTTATTAATTTTACGTCTACATGCTAATGTGGACCAAAATTTTCAGAAAATTTGCTGGTTACCATAGTAACAATGTCGAAATAAAGCATCTGATTGGTTGAAAATGACTGGTTGAAAATTTTCTATAGAATACCACACGAGAGTTCGATAAAGTAGAAAATAATTCTCCAGATTTCTTTCTCAAACTTGTTGCCATTTGGCAATAGCCACTCGAGCCCGTTGGGCTCTCGTGTCTATTGCCTGGCAACAAGTTTTCGAAAATATGTCGAATTATTTTAACTTTAATCTCACTCTCTTGTGATATTACAACTGATAATTCCCAACAAAAAAAGATCAGGAAGTTTTAGCCTGCGAAAAAACGAACACGGATTATACGCAAAAAAATTGAAGAAAATTACACGACTGCACCGAAAATTATATGGCCAAACAAACAGTTCCACTTACAATCGTAAAATTGTTCTTTGTTGGATACCTAGTTATTGATAACTTTAGGAGAAAATACATCAAACATAATTCTATTACCATTATGATCACATAAAACAACCACACTATTTTTCGATGTAGCATCGATGTAGCAGAATTTCTAATTTGCTATTTAAAACACATTTTTTTCATTTCCTGCGATATAATCATCGAATGGTAAATGGCTTTAAGAGATTGGCCTACAAATCCACATTGAATAAATGACATCGCAAATGCGAATTTGCACTTAATGGTGCACTTATCGTTGCGCTTCATAGCCTAGTTCCCTGGGGGCAGCAAAGTGAGTCGACGAGCGACGGCAGACCCTGTTTGCCCGCACACGAGTTTGATGACGTATAAACAGGTTCGCAACAACGGCAACGGCCCATATCCCGGTTATAGGACTAATCGTTAATTGACCCTGAGCTGCGGCTGCGTTTCGCTCTCACCTTGATTCCCTTTCCAAAGTCAGGCGTCGTAGGTCTTCCCAATCACATTTGTTTTGGGGTAAGGGTCTTAGGATCGATATTCGAAATGTTTGACCCAGATATCTTCAAACTAGGGAAATTATGCCCGTTTTTATTCGCCGTAGATTAAAGCTTTGATTGTAAGTTTATTTATGTGTAAATAATCTCGATTTGCACCTACTTTCACATGTTCCGTCAATTTGAAATTTGGCATGGGCACACTTTCCTGCGATGAAAATTCATTAATGGCGACTCCAAGGTGATGCAGGGCCGGCGTAAGGGTATCAGGTGCCTGAAACACATGTTTACAAGCTTTTATTTAACTTCTCATTTGTATGTCAGTTCAAATCTTGCAAGTTAATTTTGACCCATTTCTAGTTGTCCTATTATCGTGAAATTTGGCAGGTGTTCATAATGGCGGCTCCAATATGCCGGACGAGTTTTGTGATTATAGCTCGATTCTATTCAAAATTGTTATGTGGGGGGGGGGGGTTCGGGGCCAGATATCAGTGTTGCCAATGGCAAATACCCGATTTTACCGGAGTGGAATTTGAAAATACCCGAATTTTACCCACTTACAATTTTGAAGTGTTTCAGTCACAGGTTTTCTCCCCTGCGCCTCGGGCGGGTAGATTGGAGAAAACTTAATAATGGCCAGTCGGAACAATCGAGATCACCTGCGTTTTGTTATTTTTATTCTGAAAGAACTAATCGGTATTATTTGCACACCTGTCAATAAAACTTCGAGATCAGTTACTCCAGAACATACATGATGGTCAACAAAATGCAGTTATCAATGGAAATCCATAGTGATAGAGTCGTTTTAGGGCAGCTTTCAATAAAATATGTATTGTTCAAACATATATAAAACAGGTAATTGTCCGTAACAAACAGATTTCAACTTACAACACAAATTGCAACTTGCTTGCAACTATGCAACTGCAACACGAAGACAATTGATATTTGAGTCAAATGTCAATTGATTTGACAACCAACACAAAACAAAATTCGACAGAAAATATGTGTCAATTCAGTTCACAGAGTCACATCACAGACTTTAAAAATAAGATAGCTGTAGCGGTTACTTTTAAGTTTAAGGTAGAGCTCGTCCAATATTGAAACGACCGTTTGGTAGGTAGAGAGGGGGAAAACACGAGTGGACACGATTTGCTGTGGAAGCTTATGCCAATATATATATTTTTATTTTCTTTAATTACTTGCAGTTTTAATTGTTTACTTACCATCTAATCTTAATTAATATACCTATTAGAGTACGATATAAAAAACTGATCTGAATATTCAATCGGTAAAAGTCAAGACCTCCTGCGACTTAATTTTTGTTTCATTTCATTATAGCCAGGTAGATAAACGCAACACCATCCATTAATTTTCTTCATTTTTTGAAAATCAAACTATAATTAGTCTTTTTTCTAAAGTAGGACATTTTCGGAAGTTGTTGGGTAAAATGTTGGGGATTTTTGGAAATTGTTGGGTAAAATTGGGGATTTTGATGACGCGTGTTGGGTAAATCGCATTTGTAATATTGGCAACACTGGCTACGGCGAATCTTCACCAGTGTCTTGGCATGCAGCGTTTGAAAGGTTAGGTTTGTTTGATTAATAAATAGGCAGTGCAGTTATTTATTCAACTTTGCAATTGTTACCTTGCCAAATATATCTATATCCTTCTGCCATATTTGTCGAAATTTTTTTTTCATTCAGAAGTTATAGGAGTGTAAGTTCTCTACGTCTCGTGTATCGCATATACCAAATAATTTGGTACGCCTATCGAATTTCTATTAATAGCCACAGTTCGGGCATCTTCGAAAATAATTGGTTGTTAGGAAGGGGAAAGCCAAAGTGGTCGTTTCAATATTGGACGAGCTCTAGTGGCTTCACTCCCAAAAAACACCAAAACAGTGAATAATTCACATGAGATGAAGATGGAAGGAAATACCCGAATTTTACCCGCAAAATTGAAATACCCATAGAGCAGGAAAATACCCGAAAATCGGGTAGTTACCCGCAGATTGGCAACACTACATATATCACACATTTTTGTCAAAATTCATAAATTCAAGATGGCGGCTCCATTATGTCGACGAGTTTTGTGGTTATAGCCCGATTCCAATAAAAATTGGTATGTGGGGGTTTTTGGGGTCGGAGACAATGTTTTTTTTTGGCAACATCCACGAAATCAAGATGTCGGCTCTAGGATGGCGAAGAGTTTTGTGATTATAGCCCGATTCCACTCAAAATTAATGTGCGGGGGTTTTGGGGTCGGACATCATGATGTGTTTGTCAGAATTCAATAAGATGACGGATTCCATGAATTACTAAAAAGAATTGAATAAAAATGATAAAAAAGTTAAGACAAGCTTTTACAAATGCACTAAAAAGGAAAAAATAATTTCAATTGTTTGACTTAGGTTATTCTGTGAGTAGCAGATTCAAAAGCTTGCCTTTATTATAACATGGGTATTCTTACGATGTCAAATAATTAAAGGAATTATTTTTCCTATTTAGTGCATTCTTATAAAAGCTTGTCTTAAACTTTTTTTTTATCATTTGTATTATTTGCAAACACACACTTCACTACGATTTTCACAAAAAAATGGTTTACAAAACTCATGACACTTGGGCTATAGTATAGCAAAACACGTATAGTGGGTTTTTGTAAACCAATTTTTTGTGAAAATCGTGGTGAAGTGTTTTTAGTTCACTTTAATTATGGATTTTCATCAAGTATCGGCCGCGTCTATTCAAAATTTTTATTTGCATCCCTTACGCCCGAAAACAAAATAAAAACAACATAGCTTATGATTCTTCACAAAATATATTTTCTCAGGGACACATATATTCATTAGATGACACCAAAAAAGGACATCAATCTATGTAAACAAGTGAATAAATTGAATATATCTGCACAACCAGTATGTGATTTTACAACAATTGAAGTCTTGAGACTTAGTCTCAAGGTCAGTCCCAAAACACTACCTAACAAGTATTTGCTGCGTAATCTGATCAAATACTGAAAGTAAATAGTAACACAACAAAATCTGCTCCAGTTCCATCTATATAGCGATAGACAAACTAAATATCAGCGCTTGTACCGACAATAAAGTAGATTACAGCGAAGCCTCTCACCACACGAACTTGTTACCAAGAAATTTGTACTATGGCCACGTTTATACCATGTCTTGGTATGTATGCTGACTAATGATTATATTCCAACCAAATTATGTTAGTCAGTGTGGTATAAACTGTGCACTTGTTCAAGTATCTAGCTTGGTTTGGTACCGAAATTTGTTGTGTACCAGACTCTAATACTAAGTTGACTAAAATGGTGTAAACAGTATGATAAGTTTTACCAACCGTGACTGTAAATTTTGGTTTGAAAGATTGCTAAGCGTTCTGTTGTGGTGTGGTTATCGCACTGGCTGAATGCACCAAATGGAAGCAATAGCCATAAAAAAGAGAGCGAGAGTTAGTGAAAAATATGTTTTGTGATTCCTAACCTTAATTTCCGCATCATTACCTCGGACATTGTTTTAGTATTTTTTATATAAAATTAGTTGCTGCAGTTCAGAACCTTCTAAAAAAAGTCCAAAGGTATTAATTGGACAGATGAAGAAACCAGTGCGTTTCTCCTAATATTTTTGGACAAGAAAATTATATCAATTTTGGATGGCAAAAAATTTAAACACCTAGACATTTACAAGAGCCTTGAAGCCTTTACAAAAACTGCTAAACAAATGAAATGAAAAATGACTGAGCCTGAGCTCACTGACATCCAGACATTGTCATTGACAATTCCGAATTAGCAGAGTTTCAAACCTTTCTCTTGGTTACATAACTTAATAAATACCAAACCAGAACCATGTTGGTTAATTAAACATTTGACAAAACACGATGTAAATAAACGATTACTAAAACATTTGGTTTGTATTTGGTCACAAACACTTGATAAGGTTACCAAATTCACATACGGTATAAACGTGGCCTATGTCTAATAAATAGCATTGTTTATAGAGTTCTCTATAAACAATGGTAATAGCTATACAGACAATGCTATAACAAAAACTAAAATACCAAGTTGAAAGAAACTGAAAATAAAATAAAAAAACCGGATATTCTGCAGAATAATATATATAGGGTGAGTCAGAATAAGACCGACAAACTCCGACTACAGATTCCTCACCTCATTTCGAGGTGAAAAGTTGCTATCAAGGTATGTCCTAAAATGCATCCCCTCTGAGATACATGGTGTCGAAAGTACGAAAAAAATTCAGATTTAATCTGTTTTCTCCAAAATTCCTGAAGTAAAAAATTTGAAACTTGGTACACTAATCAAGGTTTATCAACGTGCTAATTTAAAGTTATAATTTTTTATTATCGTAAACCAGTGGCGTAATTATATGTTGTCATATGTTCCTTCATATTTTCTTGGTACAAGTTGAATGGACAAATGAACGTTTGACATCAGTTCGGCTCATCGATACTCAACCTAAAAGTCATAACATTCCATGTGCCTAAAAGTGGAGGTTTCTGAGATAATTGAAAAACTGAAGATATGTCCTTAGTAGAGACATACTTTTCTATGTGCAATAATCGCAGAATGCTAATTTCTTACAACATATCGGAATATGTCCATCCAGAACATTTTTTAATGTTTGAAGAATCGGAAACATAGTACGGGGAGTCAGAATGAGATTGATAACTCCATTTTTTCATTCATCATATTATTTGATCGAATCGATGTCGCGGATTCACTGATATGTAACCATACTTTCTTGCATATGATTGTTTTGACAGATTAACTGACAAACAAACCGAACCTCAAATTCATAATACTCCACTTAGATGAGAGTTAAGGTCTGAAATAATGTTTGCCAAAAACTGAAGATAAGTACTCCTAATTTGTTGAAGTTGATGTTGGAGTATCATTATCAAAGCCATTTCTGATTGTTTTATCTAGGAAAATATTATCCAATCAACATGTTTTTGATGAAGAAAAACAATTATATCTATTCATATCTACTTAAATGATAGAAATGGTTTAGTGGGTACAAACAAGGCATTAAAGCAAATGTTCAAATGGACCACCATTTTGTTCAATACACAATTGGCATCTCCGTATAATCGACTGTCGCACGCTTTGGAATATTCTTGGTGTATCCTGTATTAACGTACATGCTGCTAAAATTATTGCCGTTAAATCTTCCACAGATTCTATAGGTGTTTCATACACTAGGGACTTAAGGTATCTCCACAAAAAAAAGTCTAGTGAAGTTAAATCCGGAGAACGTGCAGGCCAATGTATGGGACCACGTCTACCTACCTATCCACCGATCATGGAATGTTTGATCAAGTAATTATTGGATTTTCGCCATGGCAACCGCTGAGGTGTGAAACATTTGGACGTCTCGAACGTTTATCCTTTTCCAAGTTTCCACGTAATTTCACGGTGTTAAATGATGGTACAGAGTCGCCGTACATAGCTTCTAACTTGTCTTTGATTTGCGTATTGCTTTTCAAAAACAAATATTGATTGACTCGATACTCGATTTTTTTTATTTTCACAAAAATACTCATAGCGACTCACGCAAAGGTTTGTCAAACAACTGCACGTGCAAAATGGCCGCAATTTTGGTGACTACATTTCAAAAGATGCGCAAACACATTCCCTAGTTATTGTCGACGAGTGCTTCCATCTTCAAGTTCAGGTCGGAAACTGTTCAGACTACCCTCGAATGTAGATTCGAGGGGTGGATAACCTATACTCTAGATTGAATAAATAGTTCAAGTTACATTTTTTAAATCACCGAAAGAAAGGATGATCGTCCACTTGGACAAATATTTGATCACAGAGATAATTTGAGCATTCCAAATACCGTGTGACGCAATACTCGGTAAAAGTACAATAGATTTATGTCTTGTAGTTTTATAAACTCGTGGAACAATCGTTAAATATTAATTATAATACCTATTAAAAGTATGAAGTGAATTGAAGGATCGTTAGATTGATCATAAGTTACAAAATACAGTCTTTATCAGCAATTTTTTGTAGCGTTATTCTCCAAAATGGATTAAAGCGATTACACAACAAAGAAACGAAAGGCAGTGAGCATGACAAGCTTATATCGAGTTTTTAAATAAATCAAGATATTTTGTCTCTTTTGAGATAACCGTGTTTTCCGCTCATTTTATTCCAGTCAATTTGTTAGTTTTAAGGTAAAGGATGGATTTTCCCTCAAAACTGAATTGGCTAAATATCGGAATGTTAAGAAAATTGGTGATTGTTTTTTTGTCATTGACTCGTTATTTTCTTCCAATTTAAGTAGGTTTTTTATTGAATCTAAGATGAAATTTATAAAATGTAGGTTTTTGAATCATACTTCGTATTCTACATCTTAATCGCTGTTGCTGTTCGCTAAAAAACATATGGTGCAGCATGCAGTCTTAGCGAATTACTTTTGAAATTATTCTCTGAAAATAGCCAAAACAGTCAATGAAACGCAGCTATGCACGTAACTCAGATGTTTATAAGCTCATGTTATTAATATAAAGATTATCAACAGATGAAAATTTCTATTGTAATTTCCTCTAGGGAGAAAAATTTCGGTAATTTTGAAATAACCGCATTCGAATGGCTATTAAATAGAGATGTGACGTTTTCAGAAGAATATTTTGAAGGGACAAATATTGCGGGATTAAAATTCGTTACCAAATTATATTGATTGACTCACACATATTTCCCCAGATTCAGCGATTCTGATCATTCTTTGTTATATGAATGCAGAATATCGTATATATAGATTGTAGTTTTAGGTGAATCTCGACTCATTACTTTTGAGTGGGGTTCCATGTTTGGTTGTAGTTAGATTTTTGCATTCGTCACAATATTACAAAAATATTTTCTTTAATGTAATTATTCATCACATTTCCCATTTATAACTTTCGGAAGCCACATAGGATATTCATGACTCATATTGAACTGTGGGAGAATGCCATTTATATTCAAAGGAAGTGCATTACTTTGTTTTGTGTCATGCGGGTTGGCTACAGTAGCGCTTTGTTGGTAATGCATACAGAAGCGAAAAACAATCATATTCAGATATTGAAAATTAATCCATTGGAAAAATCTATATACACTTCTGAAACTATCACAGTATTGAAGAAGGAAATGTATTTTGCGGTATCCTCTCATAAAACCACAAATATTTCAAAGTTGTTGGGGTTAGAAGTTTCCCTCCCTCTTTGCACTAGATACAATTGTACAACCTGTTGACTCCGAGACAAAATCTACCACGGATTAGCAAGACTTTTTATTTTAAATAGAGCTTTGTATATTTCTGTTGATATTTGAACTCTTTCTACATCATCATTTGTGTTGCCCATTTAATAACGGCTTCGAGTGGAAGAATATTGAGTCAGCAGCATTCAAGTGAGTAAGAAATGATCATGCTTGAGATTTCTTTTCAAATATTGGCCGTGGCTTTGTACACATTTATTGTAGAGACTGCTGAGATAAGCGTATTTCCTATTTTCAGTACATTTCAGATATTTTTTGTGTTATAAACTTCCAGCAGAATATACCAAAAATTCGTAATTCCATTGTTTTTGTCAAAAGTACCAGAAATTATAAAAATTTGGCTGTCATATTGCCAATCTCATTTTGAATACCAACATTTTGACGAATAATGGTAATCAGTGAGCCGAAAACCCTCCATATATTAATTTGGAATAGATTAGGATCATAAATTACATATTTATTAATAATTTCTATAAATATCGTAATTCGTGATATAGAAATCTCCCAGATATCAATTTGGAGACGAATCTACCTATGAATGACAACATTTGTTTGCAATCGTGTAGCCGTCATTTCATGTATTTCATTTTCATCATATAAATTGCTAAATTTCAACTGTATAGAAGAATGTCGGTCACGTTATCTCAGGTTGTCTCTCTTTAATTGACGTTCGATTGTGATTGAGTTACCTTTCCTATTATTAATGTTAAATCTGAAAAATTAACTTCTTCTGTTGCTAAGCTGTCTTATTTTTCTGTTAATATATCGTGGATTTTTATAGGGTAATAACATCTTGTAAATCATTTTATTGGAGGGTTTATTATATATCGTTATCAAATAATATTGAAATATGTGCCGCATGCGGGCGTTTTTTTACATTTCAGATGTTATTCCGATATTCTGCTTCGTAGATTCGATTCACAAAATAGAAGAGGTTCATTAATATTCCTTTTCTCGTTCCATATGTCGCCGTACTCCCGAACTCGCTCGTGAGTTTCCTGGGAAACGAGGCGTCGGCGTCGCGACGTTATATCGACCCCTGTGTTTTGTGGCAACATGTGTGTGCGTGCTGCCAGCTCGCGCAAAAGTTGAAATCCGATTACGTGATGGTATGAACGAATAACAGGAACATTTGCGGTTGGAATACTACAGGATGTTATCACAAAAATAAGCGGCGTCCTGTAGATAATAGTATACGTTGCACTTGGAACGTTGCACTTGGAACGGTGAACTTTAACACGTACTGATTTTTCGATCTTCACTCAATATACTCAAACTGCATAAGCTTGAAAGTCTGATACGCCTCCAGTTTCCGACTTAACGGGGACTAGCCAGAAACGGGAAAGGATTTACAATTTTAAATTCATGACAACAAAAAAAATGGGATTTTCAAATGTGTCGTCCAGTGAGGAATGCTTTCAAGTTGTAGGGCTCTAACTCTATGAGAAGTTGTTTTATTTATCTTTTGAAATTCCCTATTTTCTTTATCACTTTAATTCTGTTGGGTAAAAAGCTTAATTGACGTATAGTGAACACTTTTTTCAGTTGCGGTTAGTCGATGATGGGGATAAATATATTCATTTGTTCTCGTTGGATACTTATGTGAAGGTATATTCCAGGTAAAAAATACTGACTTGGTGAATAAACATTAGGCACTTGTGTATATAAATTGCGTAGATTGTCATTATGTTGGTGGATTTGAATACTGTTGTGCAGGTTTGGTTATAATTCAAATTGTTGATTCGTCTAATTATTATTTTTTGTATTATGAAGATTTTTTTCAATATTGTGATTACTGCCTCAAAAGAAAATTCCGTATCGCAGGAGGGGTGCATATTGGTCGGTAGTTTTCTGAGCTCTCTGGATCTCTTTTTTTAAGATCGGTTTCACAAGAGAAGTTTTTAATCCTGTTGGAAAAATTCCAAACTTCAGTGAATTATTGATAATATAAGCTATGATTTTCACTAATGGCAACTAAGTATTTTTTCCATGACTGGTCGGAATGACATCTTATCCGCTAGAATGTTTATTTTTCAGTTTTATAGATAGTTCTATGATTTCATTAGCTGATACCGGTCGAACGAGCATCGTCCGGATGGTTTCTGGGATATCACAGTGGAAAGGAAAATTTGATGAATTCGCTATTGTAATCATTGAGTATTTTGATAGGGTAACCCTTTATGCGACATTCTTCATTTCGAACTCTTCTCGTAATTTCGGAGCAAATACTCCACATGCATTTCGATTTATTACCAGAATGGGCTATTTTGAGTATGAATCCTTTTTCGCGTTAATTAATAAATTGTTGTACTCGTTTCTCACATCATTGTACATAGGTTTGTATTGGACATTGTGTTGTGATAACACCAAAATGATGTCTAACCTGTTCTTACAATCTGTTATCGTTTTATTGTTTGAAAAGTTTTCTTTTCTGCGTTTTTTCTGGTCCGTCTTAAAGGAATAGTAATTTACGTAACAAGTCCGGAAAATAGGGTTTTTTTGGTCGAATAGACAAAATTCTAGGACGAGCCGTAGGCGAGTCCTGTAAGTCTGCGAGTCCAAAAAAACTATTTTCGGGCGTGTGTGTACAATATTTTTTCGGCAACCGTGTAGAATAACAAATCAATGAGACGACATATTTCTTTATTTCTTTATTATACATTTTAATTCTTATTTGAATTAAACAGAACAGAACAGAAAATTCTACATATTAACAGAAACATTTTAATTCTTATTTATATTAATATATGTATATATATATAAATATATATATTAATTAATTAATTAATATATTAATTTCCCAAGGCACATTGTCAAAGTCACTATCGCTGCTGCTTTCCATATTTTATTGCGAATTGCGATAAAAAAACATGCAAACTTTTGACAACTAATTCCATATGAACTGTCAGCCGTTATTTCGTTGCTATGGTTATGATCAACTGCATTTATCAAAACCATACCTACCAAGATTTTCATATTTACAATGACAACAACGACGTGATTCTTCCCGGCCTAGTCCGGGAAGTTCGTACTTCCCGGACTAGGCCGGAAAATGCTACTTTCTCAAAGAAAAGGCGTCCGGGAAGTGGGTACATCCCGGACGGTTGCTGAAAAAACATTTGTTATATATATATATATATATATATATATATTTATATATTTTCGAAGAGAGGTAGTATTTGCTGGACTCGTTAAGATCAGTCTATGTGTACTAGTTGGGTAGGCAGCATGCAGGAAGTATACTCTTGTAACACTTATTCCAATATTTCGACAAAGTTGATTGTCATCCTCAGAGAAAGCTACAGTGTTCTTAAAATACAGTAAACAGTGACAAATCAGAGGATTCTAAAATACAGTATCTATGAGGTTCTGTGCATCAGATGGTATAAAATAGACGTTTACATTACAAACATATTAAAAAACAATTCGTGAAATGTCAATAGAAGTAGTCATCACAATTCATTACCAATTATTCTTAATTATTTAAATTTCGGTTAGAAACAACAATTATATTCATAATGTAAATAAGGAAATCTCACAGCTGTTAACAAACATCAAGTAAAAGAAGTTTCTGAAAGAGTGCCACCATCACTTGCTGTATGTACCTTATATACCTTAACCATCTCAATTCTTTTTCAAATTTCTATACATCCCATTGGAAATTTGGTACTTTCCACGTGCCACATACGTTGTTTATGTTATAGTTTAGTGCATAATTTTTTACTTCGATATTGAAATGCTGATTTGTTGAAAATATAAACAGGATGTTCATAAAATCTTTCTATCAATATTCAATTGAGAATGTTTCCCTTTTCGAAATGCTGATATTATATAAATGTCGATATCGCTATCGATGATAATATCAGATTTGAATATCGATAATAAATTTTGATATTGGTACCTCTAAATATAATATATGAAATTACTCATATATATATATATATATATATATATATATATATATATATATATAATATATATATATATATATATACATATATATATATATATATATATATATATATATATATTTACTCTTCAACTGAATAAGGTTTATACATAATTTACATTTCCGAATTACATATAGGTTAAAATCTGAAAAATATGATTGAAATACATATTTGAATGTATGCCTAAAATAATCATTCAATATTGTGTTGGGTACATCGTCTAAACTCATATTTAATTTTATGTTTTAACCTGATGATGACAATCAGCAAACTCTTAAGATAATATATTGACTGAATGTCAGAATGAAAAAATATATATGTGGTCAAGAAACTAAAGAAAAAATATATATATATATATATATATATATATATACATATATATATATATATACAGGGTGTAATCTAACCTCTTGCACACCCGTGAATGAAGAGTTTATACCTAATGCCATTTCATAACGAATTACAATGGTTAAAAATCTGAAAAAAATAATTGAAAACATGTTTTGTTCTTTGTAAAATTAGACAAAATTTTGGGTAGCGCCACTCGTCTAATTTCAGGTGTCCTATTTAAAGGAAAAATTTTGCAATTGCCGGATGCAATAAACATTTAACTCGACATTTGACTAATGTAGAATGTTGAACTGATTGTGTGGTCAATGTATACATTGCAGGCTTCCTGAGATATATATTCAATTTCAAAGTGAACTAACCTTGTTATATCCAAACAGGTGATAAATTCAGATCTAGTTGACTTCATACTCTGCTTTGAGGCAGGTTTGCGACGATTTAAATCATGATTTTTTTCAATTTTAATCGTTATTTACTTAAATCAAATTATAAATTGCTGTAAAAACAAGTCGCCGAAGCGGATAACTCATCAGAAAATTCAAAAAAAAGGAAGATACCTAGTTTATTTAAAACTAAGTGTTTACTGTTTACATACATTATGTAAGTGTAAAAACATAACTAATCGTCATCAGTCCAACGTAAATATTCGTAAATTAAACTTAAGAAAACACAAACAGTTTACAACAACAAAAACAGTTTATAGTTTATAATATTACCTACATGAATAAATAATAACAAAAAATATTAACGAATACATGAATGCTATTATAATATGTACAGTGAACAAAAACGTTACTCAGGCTAACCTACAAAAAACAAACAAAATATGTGTTTAGGAAAGGATAGGAACACGCAACACGCAATTTACTTATAAACGTATGGGCCGACTATAATTTAAGAAATGATCCGTCTCGCGTCAACCCGTCAACCGCACATTATAAAGACGAACGAATTTTCTTGTTCCGACAGGAAAGCCGCGGCACGCTGCCGAAAATTTTCATGTCAACACAAGTTTTTTTATATGTCGCCGAGGAGATTTTCTAACTGTAAATCTAGGCAACAAATATTTTTGGGCGAATAGAGAAAAATAATGAAAATAAGTGATTTTAAAGTTCATTATTTCCATATTTAAGGAAAAAATCAGTATAAATAAAAAAAATCGAAAAAATCGGGATTTTTTGCAACTCTGCTTTGAGGCACTTATCATAATTACCACAGTCACTTGTAAGAAACAAACGCCACAAACACTATTGAAAAGGAAAACATTCGCAATTGAATATGGTTTAGAAAAATAATATCACGACCATTGTAGTGATTCAGACATTCCGAACACGTGAACTGAACACTGTTGCCAAACAAGATTCTCGTATGCACGGTTTACAAAGCTGTCTCCGAACGAAAGTTTGTTAGAATCTACTAGTGTTTTCTAATTAGCAACCAATCAGAATTTATTTGAATATTATTGTCTTTGTCTTTTGCTGGCTCTCAAAACTAAACACCTAGCTGTTCCGTGCGTATTTTGAAGAGTAGAAGATAATATGAATCACTCTTCGCATTTATGAATGAAGTAGTAAATTTCAATTCTGGTTGGATTCTGGAGTCGCCAATCACTGTGCGGGCGTTTTTTGTACTTGAAATATTAATATAATATACATTATTTTCACATCGCGTACTGTTTTCTGATTGATTGCTAATTAGAAAACACTAGTAGAATCTAGCAATTTTTCGTTCGTAGACAGCTTTCTAAACTGTGCTTGCGAAAGTCTTGCTTGGCAACAGTATTTAGTTCCCGTGTTCGGAATCTCTGAATCACTACAATGGTCGTAATGATATTATTTTTCAAAAAAATATTCAATTGCGAATGTTTTCCTTTTCAATAGGGTTTGTGTCGCTTGTTTCTTACAAGTGACTGTGATAATTATGATACGTACCTCAAAGAATAGTATGAAGTCAACTAGTTCTGACTTTTTTCCCAGTTTGGATATAACAAGGTCAGTTGTTTTCTTCACTTTAAAATTGAATATATATCTCAGGCATCCTGCAATGTATACATTTACCATACAATCAGTTCAACATTCTACATTATTCAAATGTCGAGTTAAATGTTTATTGCATTCGGCAATTGCCTAAGTTTTCCTTTGAGTAGGCCACCTGTAATTAGGCGAGTGGCGCTACCCAACATTTTGTCGAATTTTACAAAGAACAAAAGACGTTTTAAAAAAACAGATTTTTGACCTCTGTAATTCGTTATAAAATGTCATTATACATTCGTCATTCACGGGTTTTCAAGAGGTTAGATTACACCCTGTATATATATATATATATAACTTCTTGCACAACAGATGATAGTTTTAAAAAAAAATAAAAACAGAATTTTCCTTTGAAATTTTTACGAAGAGCCAGAAAAAATAAAAAAGGTTTACCCACGAAAACTTCGCTTATTCGCGGTTCCCAAAATTTGGACGAATTTGCCAAAAAAATACTGATATCTTGGCGTAATGAAAACGAGATCAGTTAAAACAAACACATGTGCCACCAGTTAATTATATCCGTACACCACCAAATATATGTATGTACTTTTTGCTTCATCGTGAAGAGGTGAAAAAATTCACCAACTCAAAATGATGGTCTAGCTCTATATGTTTTTAATCAACTGTAGCAAAAAAAACTAAGGAACACTGCAGACACAGTCGAAACGTTAACAATGAATTATAAGATATCGCTAATCACTAGCCGCTAATCACTAGCTAGAGAGCCTCAGGCCATGGCACTGGTGACGTTAACGTTGGTTGACGTCCACAAAATTAATTGATTAAACTAAGAATTGAGGTGCTCCCTCATCGTATCAGTTCTTTTAGATGAATCATCCAGCTGCCAATTGTACTGTATTATCCACTGTTACACCTCCCATATATGAATTGACATTCGATTACTTGTAACAGCTGAAGTAGGTATATCAGCGTGAAGCAAGAAATTCAGAACTGATTTTTCGGGATCTACCGCGTCGATTAAGTCGTGGTCTTAAACATGGCTCGGCCACAGTTTATAGCTAAAGAATCAGTTCGCTCACTTGGCCCAAATGCATGATCCAAGGTATAAATATAACTCCAGGGAAACAATTCAGGACGCGCAGAAGACTGTACGTGGTTATCGCTCTTCGAAGTATCCGAAAAATGTCCGTATTAGTAACACAGTAACACGCGGTATGCGCGAGGGATACAAATCAGAGTTGCGCAGTGTACAAACGGGAACATAAAGATCAAAGTGCCGACGCCAAGTGAGCGAACTGATACTTTTGATACTGAGGACAAAAGTGTACTTCATTCGAACACTATTTCATAAAGATTGATAGTCAGCCGTATTGCTTCACGTCTCCCAGAAATTGTTTGTATATCGAAGTTCAAGTTTATGCCTAATGTGGTATGATCTTGGAATAAAATTCTACTTCATTTTGTTCAATTATTATGGTGCACCAGATAAAAATGACCAGGTATCCGTGACATCCGTAAAATGAATATTATTAGAAAATCTATCAGGGGCAAACCGCAATTCATTTAAAATATATATGATCATTTCTCACTTCTACTTGTATACACTTATCTCTAGTTAAGTCAAATTAAGATTGTATATATGTATATCATCATAATAACTTTACAACTTTATTTTATTTATTACAATTTTATTTTATTTTATTTTATTTAAATTTTAGTCCATCGTATCTTATTTTATTTATATATTTCACGATCTGAACTGATATGTCCACTATTCTATATGTTGTCTACTATTTTATATGTTGCTAATTACTACCTTGTTCATGCTCCGCACAAGTCTCGATTTTTGGAGCCAATCTGTTTATTGTACCTATATGTAAGTGAACAATAAACAACTATTATTATTATTATTATTATATAGTTTCGGTTGTTTTAAACGGGCCTAAGTTCACTGGCAACACAAATCTGTTTATGTGTGGATTTGTGTCGTTCAAGATGATCATTATGAACATGACTTGAATTCTGAGAACCAGTTATTTGTATTGCATCTCACTTGAAAGCTCCCACTTCTGAAAATTCAGGTCAGCTACTTTATTGTTTCCGAGAAAATAGGATTTGTTAATTATTGAATGGCGTGCAGTTGAATATAGTTCTCAGATGTTCTAAGGTGCAATTCTATTTTTATCAACAGCATTGTTCGAACCCATTCGGTGGCACACATTCTTGAGAATTGAAAGTACATTAGTACTTCAAACCTAACGATTTTGAAGGATAATTTATAAATAATCGAAGAAAGAAATTTTTATTTCGTGCACAAAATAATTTATTAAAATCGTAGCTACGATTTTAATAAATTATTTTATTCACGAAATACAAATTTATTTCCTCGATTATATCGATACGTGCACACAGTCAAACTTTTTTTTCACTTAATTTAAAAAATGTTTTGCCTATCACGATTTCCGTGCCATGACCTTTATTGTGAATAAAAAACACTAACTTAAAATCATCACTTCAGTTTCCCTGTAACATTACGACAACTACTAGTAACATACCATAATTTTAGCTTAAGTATTTTCGCAGATAAAGGGGAATACATATTTGTATAAAGCATGAGAGGAAAAGTACCCACACCATTTCTTTTAGAATATGAGAGAATTAAAAATTAGATTCTCCATAAAATCACCAAGTTTTTCCCCAAAATCAATAGTAACGGGTATTCAAACATAATTTAGAAGTGCGGATGCATTCAAATATAATTTTAACAAAATGAAATGAAATTATTGAATTTATGAACTTGACTCATTTTTCTCATCAAAATGATCATCTGAGTTTTTGTGTAGTTAGTTGATTGATTAATCATGGACACTGGGCAACTTTTTGTGGAGGCAAAACTTGAAAAAAAATGCGTTTATATTTTTTCACCAAATTTAATTTTCGAACTTCAACACTTTGAAGGTAAATTTGTAGAAATGTTAATTAAACACAAGAACGAAATATATTCATAATTTCTTATTCCAGAAAGTCCAACAAATTATAACTTTGGCACCAGTGCGCTAGCCTTGAGAATGAGGCGCAGATGTTTTCAAGATTACTAAAATATGTATCGGGAACCGAGAGAGGTAGTTGAGCTGAACCATTCAAATGTTCTCATCTTACTAAGCTTCATGCTTGTAGGAATCTATAAAAAATGCATCGAGGAAATTTAAGACAGTTTCACGATGAAAGGAAAAACACACCCTCTTGACCTTCTTTCTGTAGGCTTCCTCTGATCCTTTTGTCCTTGCGTAAGCATTTAAATGTCAACGGACTCTCATTATCCGATTAGAATGTGAACGTGTTAGTATATTTATAGAGGTAATTTCTTTCTCTTGTTTTTATTTATAGTGCGTTCCTCAAATTGAAGGTTCAATATAGCTCATGAAAAACCACAGCTGGTGAATAATATCAGTAATATCAATAGTAATATTTAAAGACCTTGATATTTTTGTTTTTAACGAAAATTTAATTACCCTAGCCGTTATGAAATGAGTCCGTTTCAGACATAAAGTTATTGAAAAATTATCTTGGCGAAATATTCCCTTTAGAATTATTGATAATGAAAATGTTATATGGCATTTTTAGATTTTTATTGGAATACATAAATATTATTTAGTATTGGTTGAAACTCAGTTATCGTACGAGAAGGAAATACACAGATATCTCCACTACTTCTCCAACCACGACGACAGCGTCAAAAAGACATGGTAAAAATTCTATTATTAAGCCGGCTTCAGGCATTTGTATATTTGGCATATAGACGAATATGTGTATGGAGTGTTTAAAGACAAATATTCGCGCAAAAAGGATATTTTCGGCAAATAATAAAGATTTTCCCTCTCGAAGTCGGAAATGAACACAAATCAAAGGCGCAAATATTTGCAAAACTAGCAAATACCTGTCTGATCACATATTTGTACGACGTGATAAGTTAGTAGCAGTGCGCTCTATGCTAAATACGATTAGTTTATCGAAAATAACCAAACGACAATGTAATTTTCAGATTTACATGAAAATGAACCTGTAATTTTTTGGAATACATCACAAGAATAGAAATGAGGTTTTTGACGCTTGGAACAGAATACAACAATTAACCACCGATTATTCTCTTAGAACTTAAGAAATGGAAGGAATATTTTATGGCTAGATTCCGGCAATGCCTTGCAAAGTTAAAAGAGAGTTAAAAAATTGGTACTGGTGAAGTTTTTTTTTAACTGTAAAAAAGCTGAACCCATTACCAAACATGCTGATGAAGCAACCACTGGAACGTCTTCACTTTCCAATCTTGAAAACCATGTTATGTATGAATATTTGTGCTTCCCGCGTCAAATAAAGCAAAATATAAATTGGCAGATATGGGGATGTAGATTTGGCATACAAGCAAATATAAACAAAAATATACAGACAAATATATGTGTAGGTATTTTCCAAATACCCGAATGTGTGGAGCCGGCTTTACAGTGAGAGCTTCATATAAAAAAGTTCCTATAGGAATCGCATCTACCCTTATTAAAAATGATATAATAGATGGACCGAATTCATGCATCAACTAACATATATTCAAACGAATCAGTCAGCTGATCTTTTTGAAAAATATCTCTTTATGTACGTAGAAACTTTCGAGACGAACATATTTTTGCTATGCTATGCTAGGGCTATTCTAAATAAAAACGTATTATGGATTATCTAGTATTCCATGAATTCTAAATTTCTAAATACCTACCATTTCTCATTATTGAATTCAAAGGGCAATGACCAAAAATCTAGTATCGCTTGGAAATACGGATTTCCACCAAACAGTAAACAAAACAGAAACTACAGCAAATTAAGTTTCCAAAATAAAAAACTTTCCCAAGAAAGAATTGGAGTCGCCGGCGACAGTTTTTGACCAACAAAAAAAGTCCAGTTGTTTGGCGGAAAGATCAAAAGGTTTGTATGTTGTGTCCGCTCGGTGGAAACAGCACGCAACAAAACAACAGTGAGTTTTTGTGTGTGTGTTGAATCTACTCCAGCATGATGAACAAGATGACATGATTGTATATGATTACTATCGTTTCGGACGTCCATCGTCTTAATGTATTTAAAAGGTTTTCACGACGTTTCGAATGCTTGTATCTGCAATCGTCTTCAGGTGAATACAGTATTCACCTGAAGACGATTGCAGATCAGGAATACTGAAGTATTCACCTGAAGACGATTGCAGATACAAGCATTCGAAACGTCGTGAAAACCTTTTAAATACATTAAGACGATGGACGTCCGAAACGATAGTAATCAAGTCACCACATCGTCTACAACCTTCAAACAAACGTATATAGTCCGGTCAATATAGACATTTAAAATAACAAAAATTCCCGGGGAGCCAAATATTGGTGGAGAGCTGGGGTTTACCATTACAAATGAAGTTTTAAAAATCCCCATCGATCCTGTGTGCTACAAAAGTTATTCGGGGTCAAAGATCCAAATTTGAGGTTTTTTGGATTTTTCTCGAAAATGGTGAGTTTTATCAAAAAAAAACCTCAAACCAAAGTTGTAGACCTTTTTCCTAAGAGTTACCATTCCTGAGATATCGCGATTCTAAGAGTCACATTATACATGATATGCACACATTTCCACGCCACCTGTGAGGTAGTGTACTCGGCGCGTTTTTTTTACCGTGGTTTCCCCTGAAGGCCTACTCCACTAACTGTCATGACAATTTAAGGATAATTTAAGGGAACAATACCGTCAAGTTCTAGATATTACCTCATTATTGATATTGATTATTGGGTTAACTATTATTTTGATTTCTTTAGATATTTTAATCAGGTTCATACTCTTGAAAGTCTACTTCAACAGTCATGTCTTCTTCAATTTCTTCTTCTTCCTCTTCCTCTTGCTGGATGTCCATAAATTGTTCAAATGTGGCTGAGTCATTGGTCTCTTCATTAAAATCACAGGAATCTTCCTCTATTGTACTCAACTGGACATTTGAGCAAGACTGACCTTGGCAATTGGTACACGCTGGAGAACACAGCAACCCGACTTTTTTATAGCCACATTTGGCACTACAACCTTTTTTGCAATTGCAAAAAATAGTGTTGAGGAATTTTTCTGGAGCAGGTGGGAGTATAGTTTGAATCGGTTCCAGAGTATTATCTATCAATCTTCTGGGTTCAGTTGATTGGCTAGCCATGTTTGAACTTGATAGTATACTCGATACAAGTGTTGAATAGCAGATGCCGATGTTGGAGGCAGACATGATAGTTGTACTTGTTTCTTGTTTCGCGTATTTTTTACAGAAGTTAAGTATCGGTATTTATCAATGCAAGTAATTTTGTTTTGGAGCTCCATAAACCGCAAGAAGAAAGCGAATTCCTTCCGTAATTATTGTTTGAGGTGTGGAATCAATTTCTGTAAATACTTCAGCGCAGTCAGTCAAATCTTTTTTTTTTCGAATAATTTAAATAGTGAAGTGTCGCAGCCGGTTATCGCATGTAAAAATAAAATATAGTTTTGGCATTTGGGATAAGCAGATAAACTTTTTGGAGAATATATTTCTGTTCGCTGTTGAGCCCTTCCAGGTTTCAGAAAATAAATAATTATATCCATTGGAGTCCTTGCAGTAAGAAGTACTAACAAATCAACATCTTCACCAACTACAATTGTTGTGTTTGTTGCATTTAATTTATCTTGGTAAATTTATCTTGGTAATTGTCAATAAAACAAATAAATGTTAATTTTCCAGGCTTCTCTGTAATAATAATTCTACTGCCATACTTCAATTTCAATCGTTTTTTATAGTTCTGTCATCTAAAGCTCCATCTTGACAAACATTCTTCAATTCATCCAACGAAAACTGCAATCATCACTCGTTTCTATGAATTGAAAAATTTTCTCCATCGCAGAGTTTACAGTTTCATCTTGTGGACGGCCAATTTTACCACTAGATTAGGTTTTAAGAAAGATTTGTAACATCTGTCATGGTATTTTGCATCAGCAGCGACTAAATCATACTCAAAATTAATACGTTCAAGAACAGCCTTTGAAACATCATCAGAACGATCTTTAGCTAATTTCAACAGGGATTCTTTGAATTTTAGTGTAGTCACGTTATGATTTTTTTTTTCGACGATGCTGTGCTTTCTTTTTCTCAGTTTCTTCATTGGCTTCATTGCCACAAAATAACAGTATTTTTTTAAACAAAAATTTGATTCACTATTTTTGAAATACTAGCCTGTTCCTCCTCACGTTGTCTTTTTACTGCAGCGATTGAAGTTTTCCGGGTGTATGATTTTCTGCAATCCACGTGTATTGTAACGAATTTTTGAGTTCTTAAATACTCAGTAAACTCATCATCTCTCGCGATAGCCTCGATTAAAGTTGGCATTCCACGATCAACCACAACTGTTTCATCTTCAGTTAAAAGTTTATTGCAAATAAAGCAAAACTGAGACATTTTTTCGAGCTATAAAATAGCACAAATAACCTAAATGGTAGACGCTTGTAATAAGTACGTATATTCACTTGAACTGAACCTTTAGCACTGAAAGAAACAGGTATATGAACGAGACCTAGGACAATAGAATAGCCAGAGGTTTTTCAAGGCCACGTGGGTAGAGGGGATTCAGTTAGGGACTAACTATCTTTTGAATAAATGTTTTCAGAATAGTATAATATATTGATTTGTTGAAAATATAAACAGGATGTTCATAAAATATTTCTATCAATATTCAATTGAGAATGTTTCCCTTTTCAGTATAATATATATAAAAGAGACACAAATAGGTATTTATACTTGTCTTAAGTGCCTGATTATGTATATACGTGGCTAATATGTGCATATCATGTATAATGTGACTCTTAGAATCGCGATATCTCAGGAATGGTAACTCTTAGGAAAAAAATCATGGAGATCATTTTTGAAAAGAATTTTAAGATCTACAACTTTGGTTTGAGGTTTTTTTTTGATGAAACTTACAGTTTTCGAGAAAAATCCAAAAAAACTCAAATTTAGACCTTTGACCCCGAATAACTTTTGTAGCACACACATGATCGATGGGGATTTTTAAAAATTTATTTGTAATGGTAAACCCCAGCTCTCCACCAATATTTGGCTCTCCGGGAATTTTTGTTATTTGACCACTATTTTTATCAATTGCAGAAATTTGGGTTTTTTTTTTTTTTGTCTAAATTGACCGGACTAATAATAGTTCTCCATTATCAATTGCAGAAGCATAAAAAACAAGTTTCCCAGTCTTGCGGCGGAATCCTTTGAGCAGCAGAGGCGGAGATAACTAATTTTATTTAGATATTTAAATATTTTAAAAATACGTTAAAATGAAAAAATATGCAATAAACGAGGAAGTATTTATTAATAGGCAATCGGATCATCATAATTTCATTTTCCCATGGTCGAAAAAAGCCATATTTTCCATCAAAACACAACACAGCTATAGAATATTTTAAAACCTATTTCAATCCCAGGCCAGAGGCGCTACTGGCTTTCATTTACTCAGACCTCCTGAAACTGGCGATTTATTAGTCTCAACGTATAGACATACCTACAAGCATTATCGTTGGCTTGCGGTTACTCAAACCCACGTTGACTCTTTTGATCTTCGGTTCGCCGACGGAGAATGTTTACGAGTATGGTTCATCTATTATCAATTGCAGAAGCATAAAAAACAAGTTTCCTAGTCTTGAGGCGCAATCCTTTGAGCAGCAGAGGCGGACAAACTAATTTTATTTAGATATTTAAATATTTTTAAAATACAAAATATGCCATAAACGAAGACGTATGTATTAATAGGCAATCGGATCATCATAATTTCATTATTCCATGGTCGAAAAAAAAACACATTTTCCAACAAAACACATCACAACTATAGAATGTTTTGAAACCTATTTCGATCCCAGACCTGAGACGCTACTGGCTTTCATTCACTCAGACCTCCTGAAACTGGTGATTTATTATTAGTCTTAACGTATAGACACACCTACAAGCATTATCATTGGCTTGCGGTCACTCAAACAGGTTGACCACGTTGACTATCGGCTCTTTTGATCTACCGTTCACCGACGGAGAATGTTTACGAGTAGTATACATTATTTTTCGTTCCGTTTCTTCGCATATACGCTCGTGTTAGCGAAGCGAGTTTTTTATTTGCTCCCTATAGAAACAGCTTCTGCAATTGAAAATGGTTGAACTACACTGTCTACTAGAAATGGTAATAAACAAAAACACAACTTCAACATATTTTTGTTCCTTTAAGGGGGGTTGACAAAGTATGAGCAGACTCGGAGCGAGTCCACTCGTAATGGTCCAAGTTAGTTGACACGTCCAGCTACTCGGATAGTATTTGAAGATGTCGGAGTTAGTGTTGGAGGATACCGGTGTAGTCGCCGAATTAATTAAAGAGTTACAAACTATCAAAACGCAAAAACGTAAATGAAAAAAAAATTGACTCTAAATCGAATTGTTAGACGAAATATATTTTTAGCACGAGATACTTTAGTTTCAACCGGTGTTTCCGCCATTTTGATTGTCGAATTGTATCACAGTAAATAGACCAATATCCCATTCAACTCGGACCGAGAATACAGTGTCCAAGTTCACTAGGATAAGTCATTGGCACGATACGAGTAATGCACACGCAACATCTTAGTGGACTCCATAGACAAATTAAAAATAAAGAGACTGAAACATTGGCGATCTTGACCACCAAGTTTTTGGTACGGCCAGTCGCGCATGGAGGCGCTGCCCGCAATCAACAGACGACTGGCGACATGATAATTTTCCAATTTCGACATTTGTCAGAAAATGACAAACCACGTAATAATTTCAGAATAATTCTACTGTTAATTGTCATCGAAAAATTAATTATATAAATTATACTATGGACTTGAATTATGAACCCAACGTCGAAAATGGAATGTTATTCGAGTTGACGCTGAAATTCCTCGAAATATTCTTTCACAAGGTAAAATATAAGCTGCTTTTCACAAACTGATAGTTGTTTCCATCCATCAGTTGCAGAAATTTTTTCACAAACTGGTACTTATTTCCATCCATCAGTTTTCATTTCCTATCACCATTTGAGGAAGTACGAAGTACATGGTCTCCTTTGTGCTAATAAATTAACAAAATTATTGAAGGTTTGTTTTAAATGTAATATGTTTTTATTTTGGTTGATTTGATGATAAGCGACTGAAGAATATTTTTAATTTTGTTGTTTTTCGGAGTTTTATTATTGTTTTGTCTGTAGCTGCACATTGTCCTAGATACAATAAAATGTGTTTTTATAGTGTTCAACTTATTATTCTTGTTTTATAAGATGTTTAATTTTGTTCTTGATATCATGAAATAAAGATTTACTTTGGAACTTTATGTTAACCACGAACGAACTAACAGATTCTACGAATCGATTACTGTATATATTTTATAAGTGATCGATTTGCCATTCCAGTATTTTATATGAAACAACCATTCATATGGAACACAAGAATGGCAAATCGATCACTCATAAAATATATACCATATCAATCATATAAAAGTAACACATTTGAAAAACCCGCATTATCTCAATCGGTTTTACCAACTGTACTTAGTTCGGCCAGTTGCGAGATATGTCGCCACTGTCTAAACGTGGTGCCAACTTTTACTGCAGGTTTGACAACTCTCTTTATTTTTAGTTTCTCTATGGTGGACTCTTTCCGAGTCTGCTCGTACTGTGTCAACCCACCTTTAGTGGAAATAGTTTCAGATTTGCTTCCGAAAACTTGTTTCTGTTTTTGCAAACGAAATTTAAACCCTTATTACACTTTTTTCGTGTCTATTTTACTGCCGGTGGATGAAATTTTAAGCAAATTTTGATGATTGTTTCAGGCATGAAAATAAATAGGACTAGTTCTATTTTTTCGAGGGGATTTCAAGACGTTTGTTGAAATGTCAGGTTTGCCAATACAGTAATTATCTACTGGACTTGACATAACCAACAAATAAATGAAATTAATCACTTTCGTTTTGTTCAGTATGAAGAAAAAATCTTGTACCAGGTAAGGAAAAAGTTGAAACAAATAGTCCAGGTATACTAAATTACTTAATCATTCAAGGTAAATGTCAATTTTTCCTTATGTTTGCAGCTCTGAAATTAGTGCCTGAAACAATAATCAAAAAGGCACGGTTGTAATAATGCCAGTTATTTGGGAAAATTTAGCCAACAAATAGCCATGAAAATAGGCACAAAAAAGGCATAGTGTAATAAGGGTTTTAGTCGCAAGCGTGTACGTTTGGTGGAAACCCGTCGCAACAGATAGATATACTACCTACTTTTTTTCGTTTGGGTGACCCCACTTATCATTACCTAGACATCAGTTTTTTTTTCCGTTCATTGCGTGTTTGTTTGAATGAAAAATGACATTTTAATTATAAGGTCGCGGTACACCCGCCACAGGAATTCCAATTCGTGAACATGATACTTATTCCATTTATCCATTATAAAAATGGTTCCTATTACGTAATCCGATTAGTATTTATAAACATGCTAAATTGATGGTTGAAATTTCAAATAAAACAGTTGACTGGAGGCAATTTCAGTTCGATGCCGACGGACAAACTCCAACCGAAATGGTTTATATTAAATCGGAGACCGATCGAATTTTAAATTCGAAGTTTTGATTAGCATTTTGGCCATCATTTAATAAGAGCGTATTCAAGACCGAAGTATAATAACAGGAGAATATTGATTATTATGAGTATGAGTCAAAAATTAGTCTAATTCATATGCCAGTTTTCTGAATACCCTCCACAGTTTTTTTGTATAATCAGTTTTTTTGTTATGAATGAGCCAATTAGTAAACGTCGAACTTTCCAATTTGTCCGTAACGATCGTGAGGAATAGGTACTATTTTGCCCAAGTTTTTTACAAAGGAATTATCGAAAATGTAATGCCCACGTTTTAGGAAACACTTTACCACTGTTGTTTTGTATTACTCATTACAGTTATAAGATTGAGTAGGGTAGGTAGTTCTTCAAGTGCGAAGTCATCCGCAACACACGTGTTCTTTTCAGTACATACTTGAAAAATATTAAGTTGAGGTTGAATTCCAACTTATTTTAGGAAGACGGACTTAAAAATAGATGTATCGTTTTGATTTCAAACTCTCATCGGTTTCCTGTTTCAATCTGTTTTGCTGTCGTTTTTATCTTTTTGCTCGAAATTAAGTAGGAAAAATGCGTCAGCTTTTTTCACGATTGTAAAACTCGCTAGTTACTGCCTTCAAGTGAAAGTAAACGTATCCCAACTGATGAAATACTATATATGAGAGAAAGAAGTATGAGTGAAATTAAATACGTCTTCAACAGACTCACCACGCCGAATCGGCAGAGTTGTAATTTGATGTTAATTTGAAATGAGAAATCCTTCCATAAATGTTTATTGGAAGAATGTGTTTCACCTCTATAAACTATACACTAAACCTACTTGAATGATGTTTAGGATGTGATTATTAAAAGTGGACAAGAAAAAGGTATTGTTTAATTCCATGTCAAATAACTGTATGTTCAAAACACCACATAGAATTACAAAATCAACTATTTCTTTATACGAATTGATTGTGTTGACATATTATTTTGGCAGGATCGAGTGTGCATTTATCTCGAAGCTAGTATGCATTTATCATGGGTAGTAATAGAAGTGCTTGGGATTTTATCGAGGGATAATAACATAAGTGCTAGGGTTTTATCGCTAAAATTTCAAGAAAGCATTTTGCCTGAAAATTTTTACTGAGTGCGATTTACGGCAGAGTAGCGAAAAATCAAGATTTTTTTGAAAAAAACAAAAAAATCTGTTTTTTTTTATCAAATCGTGATTTTTTCGATTAAATCGTGATTTTTTTCGATTAAATCGTGATTTTTATTATTTATCCTGATTTGTTCCTTAAATATGGAAATAATGAACTTTAAAATCACTTATTTTCATTATTTTTCTCTATTCGGCCAAAAATATTTGTTTTCAAGATTTACAGTTAGATAATCTCCTCGGCGACATACAAAAAAACTTGTGTTGACATGAGCGTGCCGCCGCGGCTTTCCAAACAATTGTTATCTGCTACAGCTTCTTCAGCATCTGTCGGAAGAGTGTTTTCGACATTTGGTTTGGTACATTCTAAACTTCGAAATCGCTTGGGAACCGAAAAAGCCGCTAAATTAGTTTTCCTGTATAAGTATTACAATTGACTTCCTAAACACATATTTTGTTTGTTTTTTTGTAGGTTAGCTTGAGAAAGTTTTTGTTCACTGTACATATTATACCATTTATGTATTCGTTAATATTTTTTATTTGTGATTATTTATCCATGTAGGTAATATAAACTATAAACTGTTTTTGTTGTTGTAAACTGTTTGTGTTTTCTTAAGTTTAATTTACGAATATTTACGTTGGACTGATGACGATTAGTTATGTTTTTACACTTACATAATGTATGTAAACACTTAGTTTTAAATAAACTATCTTCCTTTTTTTGAATTTCCTGATGAGTTATCTGCTTCGGCGACTTGTTTTTGAAGCAATTTTTAATTTGATTTAAATCACAATTAAAATTGAAAAAATTAGTTGATTTAAATCATGATTTAAATAGTTTGATTTGAATCGTCGAAACCCTGATTTGCGGTCGTATAATCTGATTAAACCACGAAAGAGAAGCTTGCGTGGTTTAATCTTTATTAAATTACAAGAGTCAAATTTCCTAGAGGCAAATTGCTCGAGTAAAACTAAACTAAAACTAAAGATATTTGATGAGAATATTTCTCGAATCACATTTAACACTGGATAAAATTACCAGAATTCATGTTATATTTGAATTTTCAACAGGGAAAGTTACAACAATTCTCGTTCTAAAATTGAAGGAATCGTGTCCGGATAATTACCGTTTCTAAATGCTTCGTATAACAGATTCATTCATTCACAATGATCATTCACTGCTCTTAAACTCACCCAAAAACATAATATTTATAAATGTTTCACTATCAAATCAAATATGTTTATATCTGGAACCGATTAAAAAAAAAACTGAACTGGAATCAAACCCGAGCCTCCCGCATGATAGACTGATACGCTAACCACTACTATTATGAAAATAAAGGAATTCAATTATTAATTGTCTTACTTGAAAACCTGATGCTTTTAATATGCTGAAAAAGGTATATTGAATTGAAATATCAAATCCATTTATGTAGTGGGTTCAGAATCCCTTATATAATCAATTTTGCATTTCCTATTTCCTTACATAGGAATTGAATGTGTTGACATATAATTTTAACATGACCTAGTGTGGTTTTATCGCAAAACAATCTCGAATCTACGGTGGTTTTATCACTTATAATTGGACGAGAGGTTTGTATTTTATCGGGTAAATTTGGGTTGTTTAATGAGAAACTGTTGCCTAGCAAATAGACGAGAAAAACTGTCAACTATTAAAAACGCGACACCGAAGGTGGAACGTTTTTAGGTTGACAGTTTTTCGACAGAAATTTACCCGATATCAATACAAACATCGAGTGTAATTCGGCAGGACAATTTAATGAATAAGAAATTTAGAAACATATCAATGCAAACTTTATTTAGTTTGGCAACCAACACCGCGATAATTGATAAACAAATGAATAAGTGAAAAAACCACTAGTTCATTTGTCGCTGTTAAAGTTGCACCTAACTTTTGCCGCTGTCAAACTGACAATTGCACTGTGGCATATGCGATTTTTTATACATGAGTTGAATTGTCATTATAAAACAGAGATAAGACATTTATCACTATAGAACTGATCTGTTTCTCTCTATGAAATTTCGGCCATTTGATTAATTCAAAAATAATGAGGGAATTAGTAAGTAGAAATGTATGTACTATAAAACGATTGCTTGTAATGAAATGTCAAACTATATTTGAATAGTCAAACAATAAGGAGGGAAATAGTCAATACATTTTCAAAGGTGCGTCTACCTTTCAACAGTGAATATTCTAATGGATACCAATATATCGTCCTTCGGATATTTTGTTCAAATGAATGATTAATATCGGTAATTATTATTTTTTCTGGCTCTACATCTAAATCGTTCATCGGTGTTCCACTAACGAGCGATATATGATAAACTATTTCGATAATTTATTAAACTGGTATTCATAATTCTTGATATTCCAAAGCTACTCGGAGTCTACACGAGCTTCAGTAGAAATACTATTTTTGACATTTGGACGTGTCAATTTGCGGAATAAGTTAACAGTGAGGAAAACCTGGAAAATAGTCAATATTGAAAATTCAATTTTCGGGGACATAGAATATGATGTTGGTAAATATGAGTAACATTTTTTGCATAAAATTGCTCTTGAAAATTAATCGCAGTTTCCAAACCAGATGTGCTTTTGGCTGGAAACAACATATTCACCTTGATTTCTAGTACATAATGGATTTTACAGATTTTTTTTCTTTTCTGAATTGATGTAAGCGATTGCCGTTGTCGGCTAAAAATATAACATCAAAACAACTACGACCTACATAAAAATATCGAGTGCATGTGATATTATAGAAAGTTAGGATCGTTTCAGAAATGTTTTCTTGGATACGTCTTGTTTGTGAGGTTTTCATTAGTTACCACTTCCTCAAATATTGGATAGTGTAAGTAGTTTTCTTGAATCGAATTTAAACACAGGTCATAATGGACGTGCAACATTCGAACAAACTACAATTTTATTATATTCTTATGGAATTTGGCTAAAAAATATTTCTTGAAAACAATATTTTTTCTGAGAAGTTTGTTGGAATATGGACTTGTCTTTCCTATTTCATGCTATATCTGTTATAACAATGTGTGATAAAATAAGAGGATAATTTATGAAAATATTCTCGCTTCATATCAATATGAACCTGGCCTGATTCATAGAATATTTGTGTAGTTTCGAATTTATTACTTTCAGTTTTGGCTTATGACAAACAGTAACCACAGTAAATAGCACAAAGCGATAATGACCATCAATAATAAACTTTCTTGGTTGCCAAATGAATTGCACCACTCACATCGTTTTTTTATAACTAGGTTAAATGTTTTTTCTGGTTTTTGTTCTTCCTTACATCAGCTTCAATAAATATTACAACCGGTTTATTTTTTTTATCACAATTACACTATGAAATTATATATTTTTGTCCTGAAACTTTCAACATTCTTGGTTACATGATTTTTATTCAAAAAACCACTCAGATACTGAGCGAGGCAATTAGTGTTCCGTTTCCATCTTGTAGATCACTACCAAGTATTTTTGAATGTGATCCATGGGCTGTAAGATTTATTTTTATGCTTTATATGTCGGACAGGCGCATGACGATCAAATAATTGCAATAGACTATTTGTAATGAATGTGACTTTATCATCTATGTCTTCCATTGAGTATAACAAGTGCCAAGGAATTCCTTCAAGGTCCGTTTGAAATCTGTTCATATTAATATTAAATAAAGCCCTATAGCTGAATGAATGATCTTCCGGGACATCAGCTTCAATATTCATGGAACAGTAGATGAGCATGTGATCTAGGTAATTATTTAACTGATCGTTTACAATTTTATCTACCGATTTTACATATTTTTAGATTCATTTACATGGACAAGTTCACGTTCATTATTACCTTTATTTGTTTCCTATATGAAAAAGTAAAAAAAATTGATTCTCTAGGTGACTATCTTAAAAAAAAAGACACTATTTTAGAAAACGACAGAAATTAAAAGAGAAATGTGAAAAAAATATTTTACAAAACTACGTTATCCTAATCATATTACTTGTGTCTGTTGATAGAAATGTAATATTTCACAAAGAATACAGTAAAATGGGTATACTGGCAAGTCGATTTTGTTGTACTCACCTGGTAAGATGAAATCATACCTTGCAAATGAACCTAGCCTTAAGGCCCCTACAGACGTTACGATTTATTGGATCCAATATCGGGAGGCTGACGTCGGGCTTGATTGGCTCAGTGTACACACGTTCCCATTTCAAACTTCCCGATCAACTGCTATCAGTTATAGTTTTCCCAATATCAATTGCAGAAGCATAAAAAAGTCTTGCGGCGAAATCCTGTGAGCAGCAGTGGCGGAGATAACTAATTTTATTCAGATATTTTAATATCCTAAAACGTATTTCGATCGGCACACACCAAGACCACAGACGCTACTGGTTTTTAATCTTTCAGAGCTATCAAAACACAAATATAACGCGTGATTTATGACCTCCCATCGTATAGACAGACCTGCAAGCATTGATGTCCGACTTGATTGGCCCAGACGAATCGGTTGTAGAACAGACAGCAGTCACTCAAGTCCACGTTGACCAGCGGGCTCTTTGTGCCGACGGAGACTGTATACAAGTAGTACAGATTATTTTTCGTTCCGTTTCTTCGCATATACGCTCGTGTTAGCAAAGTGAGTTTTTATTTGCTCCCTATAGAAACAGCTTCTGCAATTGATATTGGATGGACTATACCGATCAATTATCATTTAAAAATATTTAATGATATGCCCTTCTGCATGATCAGACCATACAAGAACATAAACAGTTACACGAGAAAAAGGAAATTAAATTAAATGAAAAGGAAATCGTGTCTCGACAGCTCCGATCACCCGATATCGGGACCCCAATTATTTAGTTGGCCGACAAGCCTACACACGTCGGCCGACTAAATAATTGCGTTCCCAATGTCGGGTGGCCCGGACCTCCCGACCAAGTAGATCGGCCTGATCCCCCACCTTTTCTCCATTTTGGTTGGCAAGTGTGTAGCACGATCGGACTTGTAGGGACACGATTTCCTTTCCCTCTTCATTTCACTTTATTTCTTCTCGTTTTTCGTGCAACTTTTTGTGTTATTGAACTAACGACATGGAAATTAATGACATTCAAGAAACGTGTTCAAGCTCAATTAAGGGATAATAGTGCAATGATTCCATTAATTGAATGTTGGAAACAACATAAGTGCCTTTGGGACCCAATCGCTGTTAGAACAATCCCAATTATTTTCTTTTTCGAACAGAGCAGGAGCCATCCTTGCATGTTCACGTATAACTAGTAACTGATAGCACTTGATCGGGAAGATTAAAATCGGGTACGATAAATTGGGTCGTCTGTAGAATAAGGAGTACTTATTCTTTTCAGGAAACTAGTGAAAGGAGAGGTTAGGATTCACGCTCCTTCTACTATTACAACCAAACACAACTGTTTATATTACTCAGCCAATTAACTTTCGACATTGTTTTTGTATACAAAAATCCCAATTTGTTATTAGATATGTAGTATTCACACCAAATCGTGAAAATAACATAACAGTCATATGGCAGTTATATAAACATTACTTCTCTTAACAGTTCAGTTCATCTCAGATCAAGTTGACTATTTCTCCTATCAGAAAGTATTCATCTTGGGTATGGTGGTTTCATGAGAGCGTAAAGAATAGATTGCTATATGTGGAGAGAGCATTACAATTTCTCCTCGACTCGCTCGAGGAAGGGATATTTACGTCACGACACAGAGATAGGAGAATCAGGGCGGTCAGCTCAGACCTCAGGACGTCAGTATCATACCAGCAGCAGTCTGGAGAGTGTGTGCGCTGCAATGAAGAAGAATTATTGACGATAATTTCACTTCAGATACTTTGAACAACTTAAACTGGATCATTGATTCAATTTAATCTGTCGGACGACAGGTAGTTCAAAATATCTTTGGTGCCGTGGTGGCCGCGAAAATAAAAGAAAATTCTCAAACATGAACAAAAGCAAACGCAATTTCTGTAAGACAATAAAAACAAAAAACTTATTTCTTACAGAAAAACAATTATTTCTTGAATGGAGAGAAAAAACAATATTTACAAGAAAAGACAAACCAAAATAAATATTTTGTGTACGGAATTATTTTGTTCGAACAAACCACCATTTTGGGCCAAACAATAGCCGAATCTATTGTACTTTCTCTGCGGTTGTGTAAATAGGCTGCATGTTTCAAAAGGTAATAATTGTCACGGTCTTTTGTTTTCGCAACCACGGCTCGGCAAGAATGAGTCGAGCTGTGCGCTGTGTCGCATCGTGGTCGTCGGGGTAACAGGAGGGGCGCACAGCAGTGCGTTTCTCTTGTTTATGTGGTATTATCATATCATTGCGTTCATTGTTGCTCGTGTAGATTTCTGTCCATATGCGAGTCGCTAGTGGGGTGAGTCAGAATAGAGGAAGTTATCAAGTCAGCTGATAGCGTACAGAACGAACAGTGAAGTGCACACTGTAGTTTCGTGGTGAAATTATAATTTGGGTAATGGATTTGTCAGAGTTCATTGTTGATTCGTGAAGTTGTAAATAAATATGAGACTAATTACCTATTAGTTCAATGTTTTGATAACCAAAACCGCAAATTGGTAACAATATCTACAAAAAAGTATTCCCACACTTTTTTTCTGGGAAATGCGTTTTTCAGGAATTATTTGTCAAAACCACTGGACTGGCACTGGAAGTATTTTCTGGACGTATCAGTCGACCTGGCCTAGGCAATCCAGAGGCGATAAGTTCGTCTATATTCGTTCGTCGATACATTTTTTGAGGATATCGTACGGTCGCCGTGTAACCCCTTGAAGACTAAAATAAATTATATCGATTTTACTTTTATATTTGATCCGAATCAATGAATGTATAGTCTATAAATACTCGTGACTAATTGCATGCAAAACAGAATGATTAGGTAGTTTTATTTCAATGCAAGAATTTATCTATCATTTCTTTCTATTTACTCCCTAAACGAAAATATCAATCAATCAATCAAATATACTTTATTGTCCAAAGAAACAATTCTTATCGACAAAGTCATTGTAGAGGTGCTAAAAGTTAAAACTTAAAACCTAAAACCTAAAGTTAAGTAATAAAAATAGAAAAAACACTGAAAATGCTAAAAACGGTAGTGATACAGGCGTTTTAAAATTTGTATAGGTAAAATGTACAAGCACAAATGTTAACTGGTATGACATTTAAATAAAATGATAAGCAAGTACAACCACATGATGCAAACATATTGAAATTGATACTCGAAATAAGGGGAAGAGCATATTTTAGTGCTGACGAAAAGGGTCACTATTAAAAAATTCTTCTTCTTGTAGAATGGATGTATAAGAAGCAATTCTTTTACAATTTTTTTAAATAATCCAAGAGATTCAATTTCCCTTAAATGTATTGGTAACTGGTTATACATTTTTATACCGTTATAAATGAGAGATTCCTTAACAAGATTGTTTTTAGGGATAGGTAAGGATAATCTCAATTTTTGCGAGGATCTTGTGTTATGGTATGAGGGCAGTGCATTATATTTGTGGCGATTCTTGTGTATAAGGCAGGTGGTTTCTAGAATGAATATAGAAGTAACTGTGAGGATTCTATGATTTTCGAATAGATCACTGCAAGAATCACGCTTTTTCACTTTACAGAAGGCTCTAATGGCTCTTTTTTGTACAACCTGCACCATTTGTAGTAGTTGTTTGCTGCACACTCCCCAGAAGGCTATGCCATAGACCAGATGGGACTCGATAAGGGCAAAGTAAGCTGATTTAGCAGCTGTAAAACCCAATTCATGTGATATAATCCTGATGGCGTAGCAACCTGATGACAATTTTTTGCACAACTTCGTGACATGGTCATTGAATTGTAATTTATTATCAATATTGAGTCCGAGAAATTTAGAGAGAGAAACATTGTCAATATTATGAGGGCCTAGGCTCAGGGCAGAAAGCTCGCAGCGGAATGTTAATATGTTTGTTTTAGTAGGGTTGAAGACCAGTAAGTTATCGTCACACCAGGTTTTAATTTGTTCGATGTCTTCTTGAATCTTGTGATGTAATGTTTGTTCATCTTTGTCATGCCAAAATATGGTGGTATCGTCAGCAAATAATGTATACTTACCAGATATATTAACTTTTGTGAGATCGTTTATGTACAGTAGGAACAGTGTGGGACCGAGTACTGAACCCTGTGGTACGCCACAATGAGTTGGCTCAGTTCGAGAGAGGTGGTTAGTTTTTACCAATTGCGAGCGATTTTCAAGGTATGATTTGAACCATAGCTGGCTGATTCCTCTAAACCCATAGTATTCGAGTTTGCTCAGCAGGATTTTGTGACTCACACAGTCAAATGCCTTGGATAAGTCACAAAACACTGCTGCAGCTGCCTCACCTTCATTAATTTCGCTATAAACTTTATTAAGAAGGGAAAATATTGCGTCGTTGGTGTTCTTCTGCCTTTGAAAGCCAAACTGGTTCTCACTCAAGATTTTATTTCTTAGTATAAATTCCAAAATTCTCTTCTGAACTAATTTTTCAATTATTTTAGCCAAGGTGGGTATGAGAGATATTGGGCGATAATTTGACGGGTCTGCAGGGTCGCCTCCTTTATGAAGTGGAACTATAATTGAAGTTTTTAGAAAATCAGGAAAGACTCCCTGTTGGAGTGACTGATTGATGAGAGTTGCCAGGACTTCGAGGGCAGAATCGGGAAGGTTTGCAAATATATTGATTGAGAGTTCGTCCTGCCCTGAGGCTTTTTTATTTTTTATGCCGCTGATGATTTCTTTTAATTCAGATGTGTGAGTTGAAACAAAATAGAAGTTTTCTTCGACGTAGAGGTTCGACATGTAATAGTCTATGTTATTTGCGGGAATCAAGTGTGCAGTTAATTTAGAGGCTACAGTGCAGTAATAGTTGTTAAGGGTATTTGGACTGAGAGGGATTTCAAATGAAGTTTTCTGTTTTCCTCTAAGGTTGTTAATTATTCCCCAGCTTTCTTTAGACTTGTTGGAAGATTCCTCAATTCTTGATTTATAATACTTATCTTTTGCTGATTTCAATACTTTTTTATATAAGTTACGATATCTGGTGTAATATTTATGAAAGAACGGTTCGCTAGTGTATTTTCTAATTGTGTGGAGGGATTTTAGATTTTTTGCCGAAATCTTTATTCCTTTTGTTAGCCAATGTTTTTTTTTCTTAATTTTTAACTTTTGAATTGGAAAAGCTGAGTTAAAATTACCTAAGAGTAGATTATAGAATGAAAAAAAGGGGTCTTGAGAGGCGAAGATATAATAATAATTTTATAACAATTATAATTTGAGTTCCAGGATATGTCCAAACCTAATCCATTTCACTGGAACTATATGAGATAAGGTACACGTCTAAATGATTCAATTTTCATGAATTTGTTGATAAAGATTGAATATTTTTTTATATGTGTTCACCTGGTGAGATATATTAAAAGTGAGAGGCTCCGGGGGATCAAACATCTACTGCAATAGTATGTTCATACATTGATATAAACAACAGGTTTTTAAGTATCCCCGGGACATCACAAGAAAAATGTGTTTCCGTTACCATGTATATACACCAAATTTATAAGAATTCGACCGGGTGTAACTCCTATACTTCACCTTCGTTTTCCGGAAGCGGCAAAAAATCTTCAGTAGAATGTGCATTGTAGGTATGATATGCAGCTCTCGTGTATTTTATTTACCTATTCTATTACAATAATACGCATTGGACATTCTATTACCTTAACGATATATTAATGGGATCCTAGTTCGTCTGACTTTGGTTTCTGTGCATATAAATTGGTCTTCACTAAAAAAAAAATGTATTCGTTTATTGTTTAATCACAGGTTCATTTCTTTAATAATCAGGAACTGTTACTGTACTTATATAAAACATTTGACTGACTATCGTAGTACATTGATTTAAAAAAATCCGCGGAAACTGTTGATGAAATACCTTTTGCTCCTTCTAAAAAAGTCAATAAAGGCTCATCTCTACGTGCGAGCTAAGGAGATGATTTTGAATGTCGAATAACCATGAAATGTTGGAAAATTCCGAGATCGTGTTACATGAACGTGGGCACGGGTTGAATAAAAAACAGATGTATTGTAATACTAATTGGCACATTCTTTCTCTGCACCACATGAACACATTGTATATGGTGGACGACTTTGATAACAGTCCAAAAGAAGAGAGGTGCATTAATTTTTATTTAGAACTGAAATCCCTACCAATGATTACTCGGAATCATAAACATTTTATAAATTGTTGAAAGAACTAAATTTCAAATGTTGATAATGGTATATTAACGGATAAAATATGGATGAACGGGGACATTCCAAATTCTACATTCAATTGGCACATAAAATCTTTTCAATGCAGCGTTGTTGAGTGTCACGAAAGAAAAATAGAATAATCATGTTACAGTAGAGAAGGAAATATGGAAGTGGGATAATCAGGAAAAACATTCAGTCACATATTTCACAAAAACACCTGTTTCATCCGATTCAGATTGAATATAAATATAGTGACTTTTTTCATCCTAATATTTATGGAAATATAATCATATTATTTATTTTTATCCCTCGTATATTTTAGGAGCTATCAAGGACTTGTATGTTGCATATTGCATTTTCATTTCTAATGAAAGTACCAACTGTCATGAACAGAGATGTTATTGCAATATCAATTATGCAAAATGTGTACATATGATGCAAACTGTATAATAATAAAAAGTATGTCATTATTTCACATTTTTTCCATTAAAAAATCTTTCAAATGTTAATTGAAAGGAAAATAGTAACTTCTTGCCAATATTCATATGATTTTTTATATGACCCTGTCTCATTTATGTTTGTTTACCTCGTGGAGGTAGAAGTTTATTTACATCGTGGGTATTAAATAAACCGACTATAGATCGGCAGTGAAATTATGATAATATTTCAAGTTCACTTTTATTTTTACTACGGCAGTATAAAAGTAACCATGGTTATGAATAAATTTGACTCCATACTTCAACATCGAAATTTCTGTCATAAATGCCATTATTTAGTTTATATAATATGTATGTATGTATACATTCCCTCTGTTTTTCTAGTTGAATGTGTCAATCTGTTACTATATCTTAGGTATTTAAAAACTCTTCACCCTCTTCACTCTTTCTCTTATCTTTCTTTCTTGATTTTCTCTATAAACGTTTAAGTGCCTCTGTTTGTTGAATCTTGAGCATAGATAAATAAGTATTAGATAATATGCCAAATAGATAGATTGCTACTCATGTATATAAACGCTTGTTTTGTATCTTGATTTATCCTGTAATAGGAAGGACGTATATAGTTCATTTGTTGGATAACCTGTAAACCTAAAAATAAATATAATGTTTGAATAATAAGTATTTTTATATTCAACTGTTTTTTAGAATGATATTTATGTTTTAATTATGATTATCACCCACTACCTGAGCGAAGCCATGCCAAATACATATTAAATCAACTTATAAATATATTGCAACATATTTAACTGAATGACAAATCTCCCGTCGGCAGGTAGGAGATAAAATTGAAGACATCCTAAATGGTCCATTAGCATGCACTGTCAAATGAATACAACCTTGGTACACTATGATACCATCATACATCAGAATTAGAATCTAAAAACAGCTTTTAATGTGAACTAGGAGATGAGGTCACGAGTTGAATAGTCAATTTAGCGTCGGACTTTATTCTGCTGATACTTTTTATGTACACTCCCCCTTCAACAAATCGAAGGTGATTCTTAACTGTTTTTGTAATATCTATCAGAAAAAATTAAAAGTATGTTATGTGAATTTTTATTCATGATTAGGGGCTCTTTCCCGCTGGTTGCCATTAGCTGCGGTAGCTAAAGTACATTTCTCTCGTTACGAGACGGGAAACCAAGTTGATGGGGGAATAAAATCCGATAAATAGATAATTTTCATGTAAATTATATATCATTTCCATGGATTTAATCGTTTGTAGGTGTTCACTTTGTAATGTCGAGTGGAGGCAGATCTAAAGTATCTATGAATTTCTAAGTCCTTCAACTTTTTTTCTGGAAAATAAAACTGGAACTCAGACATCAAGAACTTAGCTCGCAAAAAACTGATACACTTCGCAAGGAATCTCGGAATCCCGGGTTTCGAAAAGATGAAGGGTAGTGTACAAAAGATCTTATAGGTCGAGGTACGGAGAGGCTAAAGAGCCATATCGACCCCCCTACAATCTAAAATCTAATGAACTTTGCAGTCCGTTTTTGTTTGGGTGTTTACCTACCAGTCGGAGACACATAACTTTCTCTATCGTTATCAATATAAAAGAAATGTCGGTTTCAGGCACTGCGTTGATCTTTTAACGCCCAATTTTACAATGTATCTTTTTAGCCACTTAACCAAAGACCATTTGGTTAACTAGTGGTTAAGGATTGAAGCGTTTCACCAAAACAAATGTTCTGTTAGTCAAGTAACTATTAGTTAGTGTTAATTTCCCAGAGGTTGGTAACGAGAATTCATGTTGACGTAGTGACTGGATATTAACTAAATTATTTTTCGAATTCGCCCACAAAAGTAAGGTTATGTGATGAATATAACTTTGTTTTGTATGTGATATCTGACAAATGGGATAATAAAAAACTCTAGATATACCAAATTCACACCGGAGGAGGAGCAAAGACAAAATGTTAAAATCGTTAAAAGACATAAAAAAAATTGTAGAATGCTAGCTCTGGAGTTGCTAACTCCATATAATTCGGAAAATGTTCTCAGAAATGAGCATTGGCATAGAGTTTAATGTAGGAGCTAATTTAAAAAAAATAATTTGAGTATGATTGTGAATATTATAATGTATAATAGCTATTTTTAGGACAAGTGAGTAAAGCGTAGCATTTAATAACGAACCAGGCGAGTGATTAAATGCGATTTACTCACGTGTTTTAAATCTGATTTATTTAAAAAAGAAATTATTTTGCAATTGTTGCATAAATAACTATTGTGTCATTGACTCGTAGAAACAAAATTGCAATCAGCCTACTAAGAATAAAAATCTGCCCTACCGTTTCTTGTTTGCATTTAATTTGGAAACCAGCCTATTCGATACGAATAATTCGACACTGTTGCTGCACTATGAGCAAAGTGTAAGATGGTTGTTTATTGGTAACCTAGGTAACACTTTCAATCACTTGTGAAAAAAAGTTTTTTAATCACTAGTGATTAAAAGTACAACTTCTCTCACTAATTTGAGTTGGAATATATCACATTTTAGTCACGAAAATGGAAACATTATTTTGCAATTGTTGCATAAATAACTATTGTGTGTTATTGACTCGTCGAAACAAAATTGCAACCAGCCCTACTAAGAAAAAAATTTGCGCTACCGTTGTTTGTGTTGCATTTAATTTCTAAACCAGCCTACTCGATACGAATAACTCGACACAGTTGCTGTGCTGTGAGCAATGTGTATGATGGTTGTTTATTGGTAGCCTAGGTAACGTTTTTGATCACTTGTGAAAAAAAGATGTTTAATCACTAGTGATGAAAAGTACAACTTCTCTCACTAATTTGAGTTGAAATATGTCATATTTTAGTCACGAAAATGGAAAAAATGTTTTTAAATTTTTCCCGGCAATCTAAACCATGCCTACTTTTCTGTTGGATGTTCGATTGAATCTTTGATTTCTTTTATAATCCTTCGACCGATCTTGAGGACAGCCTAAACGATCAAAAAAGACTTTTTCATCATACTCTTCAAAAAAGTTTGGCCTCGCCCTAATTATTTTTGGCCGACGGACATCTTTCTTGTCTTCCCCAAATGCATTTGTCATACGTATCCGTTTCGAAATTAATCTTCGAATATCTATCGTATATAACCTAAGAAAAGTCGCAAAACTATAAAGATAACATGTTAAATTACATCACATTTTAAATGCATACTTCTGTAGGAAGTTGAATATGAATGTGCTTAACAATATGTTTGTTGAAAAATAAAACAAATATAAATGCTCGTTGGAATTTCATAACATTTATTCAAGATCTATGGAATTTGAGTAATTACCTAATTAGTTGGATTAGTATTTAACAAACAGTTGATTTCAATCAGCACACTGAAAAACAGATTGCATATTCTAAATTTTATGAATATCATCACTTACTCAATGACTCATTCAGTAGATATATTACTTATCTATTTCGGAGGTTTCCATGCTTTTTTCAACAAATTTGAATCGTACATAAATTAATCTATTAGGAGAAAATGTTGACTTTTCTTATTCATTCGACGTTCTGACTTTTTATTTTATTTTCAAGAATGAAAAAAAAATACCTTAAATTCAAGAAAGGAAAATACCAGTCTTTTCTGAGAAAAAAAATCTACCTCAGTCTGTATCATTTGAAACCTTGAGGATTCCAAAACATTATTTTTCTGTTGTGAGAAATTTATATATATACTGTTTACAATGAGCGTCAAAAATATGTTTACCACTATACTAAAGCTAAAATAATTATGAAAAATAAAAACAGTTTACGCGATAACTAAAGCGATTATTCTATAGATAAAAAAATTCTATCAAATTTCTTTAAAAGGTAATTTTCAGTGTACAGGAATTTTAAATATTCTTAGATAAAGTGACCCAAAATTTTATTTTTTGAATAGCACATATTTTCATGTCACATGAGATTTAAATCTGATCCCATTGAGAACGTACTCAAAATATATCGTTATGAGCTTCAAATTGAATGTAGTACTAAGTTTAAAACAATTGAGAAAGTTTTGACCCATTTTAAACGATGCAGAACGTCATCTTTGTCCATATATTTTTTAACCGCAGTCACATTAGGCTGTTTTACCATGCACCGTTACTACTAGGTTGTTATAGTTTTCCCAATATCAATTGCAGAAGCATAAAAAAGTCTTGCGGCGAAATCCTGTGAGCAGCAGTGGCGGACATAACTAAGTTCATTTAGATATTTTAATATCCTAAAACGTATTTCGATCGGCACACACCAAGACCACATACGCTACTGGTTTTTAATCTTTTAGAGCTATTAAAACACAAATATAACGCGTGATTTATGACCTCCCATCGTATAGACACACCTGCCAGCATTGATGTCCGACTTGATTGGCCCAGACGAATCGGTTGTAGATCAGACAGCAGTCACTCAATTCCACGTTGACCAGCGGGCTCTTTGTGCCGACGGAGACTGTATACAAGTAGTACAGATTATTTTTCGTTCCGTTTCTTCGCATATACGCTCGTGTTAGCGAAGTGAGTTTTGATTTGCTCCCTATAGAAACAGCTTCTGCAATTGATATTGGATGGACTATACAACCAAATACTAGCGTAGTGTAATCACTCAGCAGCTGCTACTTACTTCCAACAGCCAGCAGTTACCAGGGGATAGGAAACAGCCTAATCTTACTGCGGCTTTAGGCTACTTCACTAATTTTATTGCCATTAGTGGTCAAGTACCAATGTACTATGTTTGAGATAAAATCAGGGCCGGAGAGAGCCTAGGGCAGAGTATACAGCCGGGCCACTACCTCCTTTTTTTTTCTATTCATACGATCAGTTTTTTTTTAATATAGGTAATCCAACTGAGGGCGTTGGCTTGGTACTAGAATGAATATTCAGTAAGAATAAGAACTGTTATGTTTTCTGAATACCCGAAACCATAATATATAAATGATTTATTACCTACATTGTTTGAAGCTTCATGCAATTGGTAACAAAAAGTATTTTTCGTAAAGTTTTTTTATTTGACAGATATTAAATACAGATGTAAACTCATGTAACAGTGAAATAAATAATTGGATCTATAACAATAGGTACAATTAAGTTTTAAAAACAAATTCTCTTTTCTTACCAATTTGGCGGCAAAAACATCCATTATTTTTTCTAAATTCAGTTGCCTAGCTAGTTGTGACTCGATTGAGAGCATTGCCAAACCATTAATTATTGTCTGTCCCATAGTCGAACGCAAGTGATTTTTTATTCTGGCCAAAGTACTAAATGATCTCTCCGCCTCGGCTACGGTCACTGATATCAAACAAAATATCCTAATTGCCACGCAAACATTTGGAAACAAGCTCTGTACTTTTTGTTTGAAAATCATATTGAGTAGTTCAAAGGGCTACATGTTGTCTTCGAAGTTTGGGGCTGAAAGTTTTGATATGATTAATTTCTTTACTGGAAGAAAAATTGTGGGATTCGTAAAAATGAAGGTGAATGGATCTTAATAGACACTTGGGTATTAGGTGTGGGCATTAAACAAATATGTTTTCAATGTTTCATAAGGACTCCGGGCCCCCTGTCCTCTCGGGCTCCGGGACATTTGCCCCCCTCTCTCTCCGGGCCTGGATAAAATACCAACCGCTGAGTTTTTACACCAAGCTGCTACTTGTCTTTTCAGAGCCAGCAGTAGTCAATATTTGGTGAAGCAACCTGATGTAATGGTGATTTTACTACCTCGAAGAGTTGAAAAAAAACCCAGATCACTCAGGCGTTTTGTTTTTCGGAGACTGACCACATGTACTTGGTTTACAATAGTTAGAATTATGAATATTTGTTTATCTGTACGTTTGGTACATAAAAAAATTGTCAGTTTTGCTAACAATATGTGTGAAAAACATGCCCCTCCTCCCAATAGAGAATATGAGAAAACAGGATTACTAGAAGTTCACCTGAAATGATTCTAGGTTGTTGAATTTTTTGGTAAATTTGCAATAATATAGTTGGTGTTATGGAACCCTTGGTGCGCCAGTTCCACTCGCACTTAACCTTTCATTTATATCTGAGGATATTGGCCTCTGATCAAATAACAGAATAGATTAGTGACTAAATATGCCGGTTAAGTAACGTGTTTGAGTGTAACATATTAACGATAATAACAAAAAAATAGACTCGTATAAACATTGTGTAAATATAAGGCTACGCCATTAATCAATACAAGTTGGCTCATTTTTTTCGGAAATTCGCTCACAAAATGAACACGCACTATCCATTAAAACATAACCTAAAGCTCGACCAAAAACGATTACTAAAACATCATTCTAATCGATTTCTTACGATTACAACTCGCTCCTAAATACTTTTCACGACGTTATCGTAACGACCAAAATCAAATTGATATAACTTCTTAAAATGCGATTTGACAACAGTGGATGAAACTGTGTGCACCCAAGTACTACTAGACCTTTCGCAAAAGTCCATGACTTATGTCTTGTAATATGCTGAGACGTCGCTATGTATGCCAATACGACAAAAAGGCACATTCTTGCGACGTCACATCGACGTTATAAAGTAGTGGTAATGACTTGCCAATATAGACTTATATAAGCCAGTCGCAAAATGGTCGTTCTGTGGTCTTAGTGTAGTCATTATATCATTATGCATGAAGGTCATAATCTTTCTAATATAGTATTACAATATGTATACCATATCAAAAGATTTTATATAATATCACTATAATATATAAGTCAGCCTTCCTTTACATGTTTATGATACTCTGTGACCATCGAGATAAAAATTATTTTCATTTATGTGTCTTTAAGAATTGTTCTGAAACTCTAGTGACCAAGCAAATCCATTTTTACGATCAAAATCCAATTCTACTCACTTGAAATTCATGCGCCTCGAAAATGAAGAGAGATAAATATTTATTTTCATTTCAGAAAAAATATATTTTATCAATTTTTCTCATTAATCGTTGAAATATGTAGACCATATTACGAAAGATACTTGATTAGCACATCTCCAATGATTTTTAAATTGATATAACACCCAGGGTTCCATATTTTTTATTTTAAATATTTTTGTTCCAATATGGCTAGGTACCAGAATGATGTTATCAATCAATCGAAAAACATGGATGCCGTCCTTCTAGTGTCGGAAAGTTGTAATTACTCCGGTATGTACTATCATAGAATAGTTTACGAGTGTCTCTAAGACATCGCAATATCTTACATAAAAAAGTTGTAATGTAGTCGCTATGACCACAAGTAGCAAGTTTTGTTGTACTAACGTCGTAACGCTATCAAAACAGAAGAAGATATACACTGAGTGCATAAGCATTCGCTAGTTCACTAATGGAAAACGCTAAAATAACTGACATTTACAATAGAGGTTATGTTGATGTTGAATATTTAAATATTTTTTAATTATCACTCGAAGTGCATATACATATTATTTATGTCTTTCCTTGTGAAAACAATTGAAGGAACTGGATGAACTTCATTTTTTTGCAGTGTCCCGATAGACTGATTAATTATTTCAGATGTTAATTTTGGGGTAGGCACTCATCCTTCCTCTTTCTTTATATTTTTCTATATGCTCCAGTTCTCTTGCAAGGCAGATTGGATTTTTGTTTTGGCATTTTAGTCATTCATACGGAACTGAATATTCTACATACATAACACAATATACCTATCCAACAAAAATAACATAACCAACAAAAATAATCTAACCATAGATACATAATGTAATCATTACGACCAAAGTTCATCAGTTGATAAAACTACATTACATGAGTACAATATGTAGTCGTAGAAACGTTTCAAAAATCTATTCATTAGAACCACATATGTTCATTGTCATAATAACCTCACAGCAACTGCTCTTAAGTTCTACTTAACGACACATACAATTTATTTACATACAAACCACAGTACAACTTCATCTCGAGAATTCTTTATTGTACTCTCCTTATATCTACTACACGACGTCATAGCGACGCCTAAAGGTTATAAAACGCACATTAACTTTTTGGTTCTAAAACATACAAATACGTGATCTTTAAGACGGTATAAGAAGTCATTATGTTGATTTTATGACTCTGCGCTACTTGGGCATAATATTATGAAAAGATGTTGCCAACAGATATACTCGCGCATTCCCCATGTAGCCTCTGTTACATGATCGGATATATTGCCCATATAGCCCGAAGACTTGAACATCAAATAATACATATAATGAAAGACTTATTCACATTTACTGCATGTCATAGTAATATTAATTTTTCTGTACCTTCGATAGCAAAATATTTTCTATTATCGTAATTTTGGCTAAACATTCCTAGATATTTTTCAAAATGATTTGATTTTGTTGCAGATCTCACACAATGACCGACACTAGTCAGGCGGAGCTGCCGCCACAAACCAACGGCATTTCCGATATCGACGACGAAGAGAGAGCCAAAATGCGCCCGGTCGACATTGACGCCGACGTCCGAGAAATGGAAAGGAGGAAACGAGTGGATATCATCATGAACAGCAGAATGTTCCGAGAGGAGCTCGAAAGGATAATCGAGTCCCAAATGAAAGATGGTTCTGGTCCAAGCGGTCTGCTTCAACAGATTTCCGACATGGTAGGCGTGAACAAACAGTCTGGAAACGTCTTCAAGAATTCCAGCTGCGTTATCCCCATCAACGATATAAGGGGTATCGAAGCTATGGGATATGCCAAAGGGGAAAAGATTCTGAGGTGTAAATTGGCGTGTCTTTACAGGTTAATCGACCTGTATGGGTGGGCTTATGGCTCAAGTACTCTTATAACTGCCAGGTAAGTTATCGATTTTATGATGCAATCCTAAAATTCTTAGCTGTCTTGGGTGAGGCAGAAATGTTGTGAAATTTATATATGCCGTTTTCCGCATTCAATACACCATTAGAAATATTTTTTCTATTAGAATCTTCTTGCCATTGCTTTACCTTGTCCCCCATATTTGTTTTTGACTACCTTTTTTTCAACCTTTTCTATTGTATCTTTTATGGTATCTTCCAATTTCATACTTTTTCTTATACATTTTTTAGATTCAACAGCTTCTACTTTTGTTCATTTAGAGACTCTGTGTTTATTTTCTCTTGTTATTTATTAATACAATCTATTCTTTACAGTTGGATTGCTTGATGAAAATAGATACTTGACTTTGTAAATTTGTTCACACTTTTTTAGTGCTCCAACATTTAAATTCTTACCTTCCGATGGACATATCCTTTTATAATCTCAGAAATTATTTTGAACAAATTTGTATTGTGAGTGGTGGAATAACATTGTCCATAATCATAATCAATAAAAAACATATTGTCCATTTCTTTGTGTTGGCATGAAGCCATAAATAAGTGATTCTGCTGAATAAACTCACAGATATTCAGTGTAAACTGTCTATTCACTATGGCTACTTCTTTGTTCTAACAAGTTGTTGGCAGTTGTTAGTAACAAATACACTGCTAATACCATATATTGCTTTTGAATGAACTTCAGCTGTTTTCAGTTTTGATTAGAATCATTGATGAGATGGCACTTTGTTCAATCCACACATTCTCCGTCTATTTTGTCCCTTGTTCATGTAACACATATTTTTTACTTCATTTTGACTATTACTGTGAAACCGGCAAAAGAATAATGAAAAATAAAAGCTGACCAAGGTGTAAATTATGATAGGTGCCTTGGATAATTTATTTTTATTTTGAACTCCCGGGGTCTCGTCACTTGCACCTGAATTCCATCCTAAATTCGAGAAACATTATTTCTCCAGATGAGTTACATCAACATCCTTATTGATCACAAAGATTTTACTGAATAAGTTACCATATTTTATATTGATGTCGTGTGATGCAACATTATTTTTAAAATAATATCTTTCCCACTGACAGAAATGTGAGCTACAATTATTTCTTTTCTGTCTCTTGCGTACTATGCTCTATCAGGTCCCTCAAGGTTCAAACCTAGGGCTCCTGTTTGTTTTGTTATTTATTAGTAGCTTGTGAGGCTATTCAATGTGAAAACCTTTTTTTAATTTAAACAATTATTGTTTAAACTACAGAAACAATATAATCTGTATCAATCTTGGCATATTGATAATAAATTGCACACTATACAGGAAATTGAGAACTATTTGGTTCCTTCACATCATTGGGCAATCCAACTCGGTAAGATGTGACTTTATGAAAGATTTAGGAGTTATCTTCGACTCAAGTTGTTTTGAAATTGTGGAAAGTTTACAATTATTAATGCATTGGAAACTTTATATTATTCATATGTTTGCTCCAATTGGGGTATGTATCTATAATTTGGTCTTGGTATCTTTCCAGCTTTGCTCCAAAACGGACTGGAATTACTTTTACCCATCCTCACTAGCTGGTCTGGCGTGGAACTACATACCACCCAGTTGGCTGGCAGCAAGGGTGGTATACATATCAAAAGTGGGTCGCACAGACCCACATCCCAAGTCCGTCAGACCAATTAGCCTAACGTCTTTCCTTCTGAAAGGACTTGGGAGAGGGCTGGACGGACATATGAGGCGGGTGACTCTTTACATGTCCCCCCTGAACAACCACCAGTATGCCTACCAAACCGGCAAATAACAGATTTAGCATTACATAACCTCGTTGGGAAAATCACCCAATCCCTGAACAACAAAGAGATTGCGATGGCCGTATTTCTTGATATCGAAGGAGCATTTGATTATGCACTGCCAAATTCTATTGGATCAGTTTTGTCTGAAAAAGGCATAGAACCAACCATCACCGGCTGGATCTACGCCATGCTCATAAACAGAACAGCTACTACATCTCTACAAAAGAGGCCATTAGGTTCAAGGTCTACAGGGGTTGCTCACAAGGCCGGGTACTATCCCCCTTCTGTGGTCCCTCCAGATGGACAACCTACTTAATGTCCTTTAGAAAATATGTGTAGAATTTCAAGCATATGCTGATGACCTTGTCATTTTGGCAATTGGCAAGGACAACGTCGGGGACGGTAGCTTCTAATATCCTCCAAAAATCGTTGAATGATGTACACAGTTGGACCAGAGGGAACAGATGTCTGTCAACCCCAGCAAAACTGTAATAGTAGAAGGATGGAAAATCTCTGGTCAAGCCCCAGCAAAAGTTCTGATAGTATGAAGGATTTTAGGAAACTGGCATAGGCCCCAAACAGCCCTGATATAGTGTGATTATTAGACCAATGATCATGAGACCTTGGTGGCCAAAAGCTTCACAGCGGGCGGCCCAAGCAAAGCTCTCTAGTATACAGAGACAGACCTGTCTGGCGATCACTGGAGCTATCAGCACCACACCGTTAGCAGCTATGGAAATCCTTCTAGACTTACCTCCTCTACATATTCTTCTGGAGAGGGAGGCTAGATGGGGACAACATATCGAATTATACACTACTAGTTGCAAACAACAGACTTATACGGAGGGTAGCAAACTGCTGGCTGACACCGAAAGTCACAGTGTTCTGGGAATTACCTACGATATAATGCCTCCAACAGTCAACTATGACCTGCATTTTACTGTCCTAATTCCAGATAGAGACGAATGGGTCCTCTGAAAGAAGGAACTACTAAGAGCAGACAACTGTTGGTTCACAGATGGTTCAAAAACACCCTCGGACGCTGGTGTGGGTGTATACAGTCATGAACCCAGGACAGAGATCTCATTCTGCCTAGGGTCTTACCGTATTCCAGGCGGAAACACACGCTATTGATTTATGAGCAGAGAGATTAGAGAAAACCAACCTCACACACCAATCAATAAAAAAAAAACGGACAGTCAAGCGGCTCTAAAAGCACTTAGCTCGTGCCGATCAACGTCCAAGTTAGTATGAAATTGTCAAAAAAGAGTCTCCTCAGTAGGAATATTCAACAAACTGTCTCTCGTCTGGATTCTTGGCCACTCCGGCATGGAAGGCAATGAGGCGGCAGACTCTCTCGCGAAAGAGGGGGCCGCAAAAGGGTTTATCGGACCAGAACCCGCACTTGGCATTTCTCCAAGCTTTGCCAAACAAACTATGATACCTGGACTGCAAGAACAGTAACAGATTTCTGCCGTAACTTACCAGGATTGGTCCATTCCAAGGCATTTATAAATCCTTCGAAATACATCACCAAACAATTGTTAGACTCCAGTAGGGATGACTTACGTTGTCTAACAGTCCTACTTACTGGCCATTGTCGTCTGAATCAGCACATTTCAAGACTAGGACTGTCGGAAAATCCGGTAAGCCGTCTTTGTCTTGAAGATGACGAAACAGCAGAGCACATACTTTGCGCCTGCCCCGCCGCGGACAGAATCAGGTTTTTGACGTTTGGCAGAGCCTCACTCTTTCCATCGGACCTAAAAGATCATTCACCAGGTAAACTAATCTGCTTCGTAAAGAAGCTGGACTTATTTGGTGAAATATGAATTGGTGTGAGCCACAATAGATCCTCACGGGTCGTGGAGGAGGGCCGTAAGAGACCCACTCACTTAAAACCTAACCTAACCCCTGATTAGAATTTTCATATAAACCTTGTTGAAAAAGTACAGTGCAAGTTTTTAAAATGGCTATTGTTTAAAATTAATGATGTTTATCCAGATCGAGGAATTGCGAAAAGAATATACCATCCATTGCTTTTTGCATAAATTATTACAGAACAAAATAAATAGCATAGAAATACTTGCAAATCAACTTCAATCTAACATATTATATTCTATTCTATCTATGGCATTATTCTGGCACAATACAATAGAATATCAAACTTTTATTGCGATACAGTGAGATGGGCTAGAATAAAAAGTTGTATTTCTTTCTTATAGACAGACACTTTGAAAAATAATATTTCCATTGACGTCGATAAAGTAAAGCAATGGTGTGATGCCAACTTTATGTGCTTTAATATATCTTAAACCAAAATACTATCTTTCAGATTTGGCTTTGATGACCTGACCCTGGGTAACCAGGCAATAATAAATAGTGAATGCAGTAAATATCTAGGATTACTAATCGATCATAAATTGAAATACATGGACCACATATCAAATCTGAACAAAAAAATAGCATCAGGCTGTTTTGCGGTTCGAGTGGTATTTCATGAACTAGGTCAAGATTTAGCAAAGATAACATACTCGTTGAATACCATATAAGATATGGTATCGCATTCTGGGGATTCTGTAGCTCTCAGCTATTAAATTCAGTCTTTGTTCTACAAAAAAGAGCACTCCGTCATATGTGTGGTGCAAAACCGAGAGATCACTGTAGATTACTGTTCAAAAATCAACAAATACTGACTGTTATTTGCCTTTTTGTACTGGAGACTGCTTGTTTAGTCCATAAGAAATATAAGAATACAGTGAATGTTAATAGACACAACACACGAAATGGTTTTCATCTGAGATTACCTATTCCAAGAACATCACTTATAAAAAACTCTATAATATATGAAAACTTGAAGATATATAATCACCTACCAGCAAATATCAAAAATGTATGTGATGACAAACAATTCAGGAAAGGCCTGAAAAGTATGCTTGCCACTAAAGCATACTATAATTTAGGGGAATTTTACTGTGATCATCTATAGATCCATAAAAAAAATGTTTTATTTAATTTGTATCAGATTCTAATTTTACAATTGTGTGACCGTGTCAACAACTATATTATATACATGTTTTTATTGTGTGACTATTTCATCAATTTAATTGTGACTGTAAATGCTTATGCAGCCTTTTTGTTTTGTTTTGTTTTACTAATGTATGTGTTTTTATAAGTATACCTACATATAAGTTTTTATATTTACACTGGCTTTGTCAATAAGAATTATGTTCTTCGATAATAAAGCATATTTGATTTGATATAATAAAAAATATTAACTTAGATTGTCTTGTAAATGGGCAATAATAAAGCTTTTATTATTATTATCAACAGGCGGTAAAACTGTTTGGCTGATATAGCTCTGCTTTGGTGTTGAAAAAAGTCATGTTGAAATTGAATTAAAAAACCTGGGATATTCCAAATCAGTGCCTAGTAATATTTTTAAAAGCCCTATCTTGGTATTTTGAAATGTTTGAAAGTTAATACTATTGAAACTTTATATCAATATTATTTTCATTGGCACATTTTGAGTGAACTTTTTTGAATCAATAGAACTTATATTAAGAGACTTCTTCTGTTCTTGACCATGCATTCTAGACATGTCTTTTTTTTCAGGTTGAACCAGGACGATGAACAATTCTTGGTCAACCCTTACGGAATGTTGTTTCATGAAGTAACTGCCTCTAGTTTGATAAAAGCAGATATGCAAGGTGGTGTGATCGAACAAGGCACCACCAACTTTTCCGTCAACATAACAGCTTTCTCATTACACGCCGCTGTACATTCAGCTCGACCAGACATCAAATGCATCATCCATGTTCACACACCTTCCGTAGTAGCTGTATCATCACTCAAGCTGGGGCTCATGCCTTTGAGCCAGGAATCTGTTGTTATTGGTAAGGCACAAAAACACATAGAAAAAAAATATTCCAAAATCATTTGATCTATGTTTGATTAAAACTTTAGAAGATTCAGATGGGGCAACACGATTTTTTTTCATCTCGATATTTCTGCAAATTAATTTTTTTTTTGTATACATTCAGTTAGATTCCATTTGATACCTCACATACCAGAGTTTAAAAATATTCATGTATAATGATACATACTTATGTTCCAATTGATACTCCACAAGGAGGAGGGGCATTTAAGAATGAAATATTTGTCGTTGTTCTAGGGATGGATCCATTGATGTTCCATTTTCACTTGTTGAACAAATCACCTGGAAATATATGAATTATTTTTGGATTGATGAAATGTTCTTACAAAAACTACTGATTCGAATGAAAAACATTGAAAGCAGCTTTTTTCTGTTTATAAACTAAAATTTGGCCTTTTTTCAAAGAACAAATGTCAACCTCATGTATACCGATATAAAATATAATTTAAATCTTGCAATGGGTTGATGAGAATTCTTTTTTAATGTAGAAGTGTTTTTATCATAGATAATTTCAATAAAAAACGAATAAAGAATACACTTTCTCAGCCCCATCATTATTATGAGCTGAGGATCATGTATATATTTTGAAGATGTGTTCCATTCATTATTATAGTAGTGAGTAGTTTATTCATTCCATATGTACCATAGTTGTATACTATACAAAAGAAATATAATTTCAGTGGATACATCTAACGAATGGAAAATCTTCGAGCACAAAAACATCTAGGAGATGTTAAAAGTGAAAGTTTTTGAAATTTCGAAACTCCACTGCAATGTACTTTTCATACAGGAATTAAAATCCAATGTTCGTAGCAAGTGGATATTTTTTGGATGTTCCTGGAATATTACAAAAAGGATTTTCACTTTTTTATAGCCTTTTCATAGACACAAAATATTTCCTAAGAGTTTTGCTATTTTTAGAGATTACATTGTAAAGCTGTTTGTAATTAATTTAAACATTTTAAGATATTACATTTTATTTCAAAAGGTTTTTCAACATTTTCATAAAACACTTTGAGATTCAGAAGAGCGAATGTCCCTTATGCTATGTATCCAAACTGCGAACATAGATTCTTCCTAAAAATGAATAATAAACTAACTTTCAAGTTTTTTCAATATTTCAATAACTGAAAACAAGTATTGATTCAATACTGCTAGAATCATCAAAATTCAAAGATATCCAATTTTGCACTGAACTTTAATTTTCGTGTTGAAAAAAAAAAACATTACCAATTAAATAACGATTTTTATTTTCGAAGATTACGCATGGTTCACTGACATTGACAAACTAATGCCTTATATTATCATACCGTCGCGGTTTAGAGGTCAATTTCTAAAATTTTAATTATTCTAATTCCTCGAATTATAATCAATTCATAATTTCGCAATGAGATTTTATTTTTTATTTTTTGATATACTATAAACTAATAGCGGTAGTGCAATAAATTAGTTTATACCATGTATTTCATGTCGAAACCATTTCATAACATGTAATCTGATTTTTATATTTGTCAATAACTGGACTGATTTTTTTCTTTTTTTTTCTTTCAATTTATTTGTATTTTTTTACATAGTCTGCTTGTAAGTCTACACACTTCTCCCAGTAATGCTACAATCTCTTTAACCCATCCAAGTAGTAGATTGTATGGGAGTCGATATGGCTGTTCAGCCTCTCTGTACCTCGACTTATAAGATCTTTTGTACATTACCCTTCATCTATTCGAGGCCCAGGGTTCCGAGACTCTTTACGAAGTTTATCAGTTTCCTGAGAGCTATGTTCCTGATGTCTGAGGGCGTTATCCAAACCCCTTCGAGAAACTTAAGCCTTTTGCAGAACAATGCTTGGCAGTCACAAAGCAGGTGTTCTGTTGTTTCAGCGAAGTTCCAGTTTCAAGTCTTTCTTGTCCAACTCGAGAACCTGTTTAGCTTTCCTTGGCGATGGGATCAGAAGCCTTTTCGGCTGTCTTTGTCCTGGAACCTCATTCCAGTGGTTTTTAATTTGGTCAGTTTCCCAGTGCTGAAACTCTTCTTTAATGTGGGCTCTGGAGAAACCACAGAAGGGTTCTGGGCCAGAAAATTGAGTGTTTGTCCCTTCCTTGGCAAGGCTGTCTGCTTCTTCATTGCTTTTGATTCCCTTGTTACCTGGCACCCACATCAGTGGGCTTTGCCTAGGGATTTTGAGAGCCTAAAACTAGGACCCGTTACTCCCATTCCAGCCCTTTCGTCCATCTTGGAATCATCAGTGTACCATACTGATGCATTCCTATCCAGTGGAGGCCCGTTCGTTGTGAATATATGGTGGTTGTTTATAACCACTTCATAGTTCACTTCAAAGTCGTGCCATGATATCTGATGGCTTGTACCTGGATTCTAGGGGAATATTTTCCAGAATCTTCAGATGTCCAATCAGATTTCTAGCCTTCAAGTTTGATGCCTGGTGCAGTCTCAAGGCACTCACTGCCCCTTCCTTCATTACACACAGGTGTAGTGGCGGAAGGTTCAGCATTACCTCTAGTTCTGTAGTGGGACCCCTGTGATTCCCAGACCGATTAACCGCTGCACTTTCTGCAGCTTGATTTGTGCCAAGTACTGTTGGATTTTTGCCCAGCATACTAATGATGCATAGGTGACCATTGGTTTGATGATTGTTTGGTATGACCAATATATCATTTTTGGCTTTAATCCCCATGACTTACCAAATACTCTGCGGCACGTCCAGGTTGCCGCTGTAGCCTTGGAAAGAATGAGATTGATGTGACTGTTCCATGTTAGTCTTTGGTCGATTATAACGCCCATGTATTCGACTTCCTTGGAAAAAGTTAGCTGAGTTCCATTCAGGGTTGGAGCTTTCAGTACTTAAGTACTAAAAGGCACAAAATAAAATAATTAATAAAAACCTTTTTAAAGACAAGCTTTTATTCAAATGCACTAAAAAGTAAAAATAATTGCTTTGGATGTGTGACGTAGGTTATTCCGTGAGTTATAGATTCAAAAGCTTTTCGCGCAAAGTTTTCAGTTCGAAAACAAAAGCGACACGCTTTCGAATCTATAACTCACGGAATAACCCATTTAGTGCATTTGAATACAAGCTTGTCTTTAAAAAGTTTTTTTATTAATTATTTTTTTGGAGTGGATTTTCCCTTTGCAGTCCATTGTTTTGACTGTATTTTGGTTTCTGGGGTATAATGGTATTTGCAAGTTTCATCTATAGTAATTAATCGGCGCCAAAATCCTGATTTATTGCGCCTGAACTGCGACAACAGAGCATTGGAAATGTTCATTCAAAAACGTTTTTGGTCTAACGTGAGCAAGCACTGCACCCAAGGCGCGGACAGCTTTCTCATGCCTAATTCTTCATGCAATATGTGATAAACACGTTCTTTGGACATATTCATAGCCTCTGCTATCTCTCTCATTTCAATTCGACTGTCGTCTAGCACCATTTGGTGATGTTATCGTCTGTGGTTGCATATTTTTGGTCGTCCCGAACGTTCATTGTCCCCCAAGTTGATATGAGCACGTTTAAATTCACCTGCCCAGAATTTCACGGTGGTAAATGATGGTGCAGAGTCCCTGTACATAGCGTCCAACTCGTCTTTGATTTGCCTTTCAAAAACAAATATTTAATGTCAGCTCAATACTCGATTTTTTTCCATTTTTACAAAAACACTCACATCGACTCACTCAAACGATTCTCAAACTTTGAGTACTTTTCAAAAGATGCGCAAACACATTCCCTAGCCATTGTTGACAAGTGCTGTTATCTTCATCTTCAGACTACCCTCGTACATATAGAATATTTTAACTACTTTCTACCCTCGTATATTTCTGGATGAACTGATTTAATACCTACTTTGTACTTGGTGATTAAATAAAACCTGATGAATTATTGTCTTTACCATGACCATGCTTTTCACTTCATTCTAAACACACTTGTCAAATATCTTTGACGAACCTCTGACACACCAGTGAAAACATCCACCTGTTGACATTTCAAGCACTTCACCATAACATCTCTGTAGTCATCAAAGAAATGTAGAAGAACAAAAACAAAACTTCGTATATCCTTTATATACCTCTTTGGGAAGTACATATTGAATCTCAAAAAATATCGGTGTCCCTGCATTTTTGAAACATTGTAAAACATCCCCGGGATGTTCGTGCTCGGTGGGAATGAATCAGTTTTTTAATAAACATGACTGCCAACCTCCAAGGAAAGGAATGGTGGATTATGACCTCATAATAAACCAAATTTGATCTTCACAAAAATATTTTTTGTCGTTCAAGCTACAACAACTAATAATTAAATGATAGCTTCATAACTTATCATCGAAAAACATTGTTATACAGAAAAATTTAATCAACAAAATAATAGAAAATCTAGAAAACTTTTTTTTTCAGAATTTGTAAAACTAGAAAAGATACCTTCAGATAATGTTCAGAAATCCTTGATATGAATTATGAGTAACATTTAGGCTGGGGTGAACAGACACACATACCTCACATCTTTTAGGCATTATAAGTGGTATATAATCAATTTCTAATAAAATTTTGAATTAATTTTTTAATGATTTCAATACTTTCTCTCTCCTTTGAGTATTTGATTGTAAAAAAGAACTAGATATTATATGTGACACCAATTTATTTCTAGATACTTAAGTTGAAAACATGCATGTTTCTCAAATATTCAAATCATCATTTTCAATTCTTCTAAATTATTATTTTTGATTGAAATATGATGTATATGAAGTATAGTATATGATGAAAGCTCAACACTCTAAGAAATAATTAATAAAATCAGATAATCAAACTATTTCTTTGTAAATTTAAATGTTTTATTTACTTAGTTGATATACAAAATAAATATGTATGAATAAATAAGTTGTCTCTATTCACTAGGTGAAGTCAGTACGCACACATACCTCGGTGGTCTTCTCGACCCCGAAGAAAAAGACAAACTAGCCAGAAATCTTGGGCCAGTGAACAAAATTCTCCTCCTCACAAACCAAGGAGCCCTATGCTGTGGCGAGACGATAGAAGAGGCTTTCTTCAATGCCAGAAATACCGTCCTAGCCTCCGAGTCCCAGCTCAAACTTCTACCCGTAGGAATAGACAACCTCATTGTGATCAATGATGAGATAAGGAAAAAAATTTATGACGCCGCACACAAGCCTCCCGAGAGCACCCCCAGACCTGACCAACCTACGATACTGGAGGGGAAAATCGAGAGAAAATGGAGAGTGGGTGGGGTGGAATTTGAGTCATTGATGAGAATGTTGGACAATGCTGGATTCAGGACAGGATATATTTATAGGCATCCCTTGGTGAAAGGCGATCCTCCGAAACCCAAGAACGACGTCGAAGTACCCCCGGCAGTTTCTTCCCTGGGATATTTGTTGGATGAAGAAGAGTTTTATAAACAAGGGTGAGTTTGAATTTGAATTTATGTTGGGCAAATATCTATATTGAGGAACACTTTCCATTGAATCCTCTTATAAAATTGAAAATATTACGTCAGATCAGAGCAGCTCTGGTATCTGGACCAAATTCATTTATTCATGCAAATGTACAAGGAAAGTCTAACACACGTCAAAATTTAAAAATAAGGATGTAATCGAACCCTACACACATTTAAAACAATTTTATATACATATAATACACTTCTACACTGCAATCAAAATTTTGGACAAAGTGCAATCTAATTATACCTGTTCAAATTGAAATGTAAGATATTCTTCATTACTATGGAAAGCATTCTTTATTAAAATTTCATCAATCCTATTTTTAAATTGAGTTGTCTGAAAACATTTTAAGCTCTCTGGCACTTCAGCCTCCAGTATGAGATCACGCTTATGCCCCTTGTCGTGTCCATGTATGTCCTCATGTCAAAGCGCCCCCACTCCCCCTAACAAACATAGGATTCTCAAGAATGTACAAAGAGGGGATCGTGAGAATTCCCAGTGACTTGTATACCAGTTTGCAATCATTCGTATACCCAAAGCCTGCTAAAGACTCTCGGCATCTCTGCCAAATGTTCCCAAGCCAAGATTGCGTTGGCGAAATGGGAATGAAATATTGCATAATAGGCTGTTCACAAGACTTCATGTGGAACGTTTGATGCCAGGTTCCTAAGTACATTTAGGTTTCTTGCTAGCTTTTTACTTAGGTTGTTAATATGTTCACCCCATTGGAGCTTGGGGTCCAAGTTCACCCCTAGAAATCTTACACTGGACACACCATCATTCTCACTCCTTAAGAGAAAAAAACAACCCTGCTGGTCTTTTCCTCATTGAGCAGTAATCTGTTTATACAGAACCACCACTCTTTGGTCACGGCCTCAAGCGAGTCCTCAAATGTATCAACTGCAAAAGAGACAGTGATATCAGCAAAGAGTGTGTAAGGTTATTAACATAAATCAAAAAGTGTATGGGTCCCAGGTCAGAGCTCCGAGGAACCTCAATATTAGTAACACTCTCCCCTGACAATACCCCAGAGACCCTCACAGTCGGTTTCCTGTTATGAAGGTATGATAGAATTAGTTTTACGCTTTGAGGACATAGGTTGTACTTGAGCTTTCGCAAGAGCATCCCATGATCCACACAGTCGAAGGCCTTTCTCGGATCTCAAAAACTAACAGTGTCGAATTGTAATTAATAAAAGGACTCCATGCTGTATTAGACCAGGTCAAGATTGCCAAGCACTGTGGTCCTTTCTGAAACCAAACAGATGCTGAGAAATAATCATTACTTAAAAAAAAACTAGTTATTTGTACTAAGATGCATTTTTCTAGTATTTTTGAGATTTTCGGAAGCAATGAAATAGGTCTATAGGTCTGGTTTATGAATGTTTCCTTTTTCATATATTGGAGCATATATGTTTCAGTAAACCTTTTAGCCTATTTAAGAATCCCAAACTTAACAATCTGACTGACCCCTATGATTGGAAAACCCCATACCGAATACCTCGACAGAGTCCAGTGGCACCCCAGGGTCCAAGAAACCATTGTCCAGGCAGTTTTTGCCCCTTGTTGACTCATTTATAGTGGAGTTTGCAGGCATTGGTATTGTTAACAACATTAAATTTTTTCATGTATGGGAAGAAATCTGCAACTTTTGAAAGATTGACCCCAAGTAGCCTTTTTAGTGGACGGAACGTAGCGGCCACAATTCTGGAAAACTTTGAGGTGTTTGACCACAAACACTGCCACGTAATATACACGGTTCTATCACGCGGGGCTACCGAAATAGGGAACACTTTTTTGGTGGCTGCTACCCGATCTACGTTCCTGTATCTCAGATAGCCACATTCCAACCACGTTGTGGTCACCTGGCAAAAACGTGGATATGTAGTGGCCGACACTAAACACGTTGAACAACTGACTGCAATAATAATAATAATAAAAGGAACTTTATTGAACCGAACAAAAATTCAATTCAATAGGCTATCGACCGAAGTCCTTCTGCCTATTGGTACAATTTTATAAAAAAATATATAAAAAAAAAAAAAAGTTATGCATATTTAATCATGTTCCTGTTGGATTCTTTCCCAGGTAGTCGCCTGAGGGTGTCGATGTATTGCTTGAATTTGTGGGTCTCTTATGAGGGTATATCTGTTGAGGAGCTCTATGTTTATGGGCTTCAGACAAAATCGGTGGAGTAGATGTTTCAGACGATCCTCAATCGGCATAACGTTGGTGAGCTCATATAAGAGTTTGTTTGGCGGGGTTTTGTAGTGGGTTGTTTGGGTGACGAATTTTGTGATAGTCCTTAGTGCAGTTGTTTCCATAACTTGCAATTTTCTTCTAGTTGTTGGCTTGCAATTGAGAAAAACAGTGTGTCCATACTCAATCATTGGTCTGCAGATGAGTTGGTAGATTCTGCTGGCTGTTGGAATATTAATGCCTTTATTTTGGTATGTGAGACAACTGAAATGCTTGGCTCTGGATATCATTTGTTTCTTTTTTTCCTCTAGGTGTGTGTTGAAGGTAAGTTTGCTGTCCAATTTGATCCCTAAATATACTGACTGCATTTGTGTAAATAATATGTAGCTCGATCTCTGTCCAGCAACACATTTTTATGATAAATTTCCCTCATTTTTCCATTTTGCCTGATTCATTTCTAATACTCGATCAACTATAAAAATATATAACATATGAACATACAAACACGTAAGTAAGTATATTAAATTTGGGTACTTCTGATCGGGATAAAATTAAAACGATTGAAAGTTTTATGTGAAATATAGGTGTTGTAGCTCGATTGTGAGCACGCGCCATCTGAATACTCTTTATTTAAGGAAAACATTATTATTTTGGAAATAACTCGCCTTTGAAATTATGTACTTGAATCCCTCAAACATTGTTTTATCAATCTTGGTTAGTTGAAACAAATACTTACGTAATAAATTACTATGTTTGATGCAGTGCTGACGACAAATAAATCTTTATTGAATATTTCGCTCATTTCTCTAATAATGGCGACCCAGCATATTCCTGTAAATATGGCGGCTTATGGAGAATATAACTTTAAAGTATCATGAAGTGCCCAGTGGAACTAAATTATCAACTTTTCCACCACTGGAAAGTAGCACCCACGTCGCAGGCCCATGACTCACCACTTCAAAGTTATAACCTAAAAATTACAATAGGTCTTATATCCCTGAAAGGGGCGAACACGTCAGGCTATTATAACCTGCCACTTCAAAGTTATAACCTCAAAATTGCGGGTACATGTTCATTAATTGTTAAAAAAGGACATATAGCAAGTACAGTGGATTTATGCAGCTCCAATCAACAATTATCCAGTATCAAGTAACAATTATCAATTAACAAGTAATGAAAGTGATGGCATTCATGCAAACAGAATTTACAATTAAGGTATAAATATTTAAATAAATAAAATAAATAAATACCATTTATTCAGCTCTATAGCTAATTTATACATTGCAATTTACACTAATATGTGAGACAGTATCACCACCATCTTAACCTAACATATATGTAATCGTGGCAGTAATAATATTATACATATGTTTGTTTCAATAATTTCAATAAACGTTTGAAGGAAATTATGCTTTTCTATGGCTTTAATAACTTGATCCAGTCCATTATATTTACTTATACCTTTAGAAAATATAGAGTTCTGACCTGCAGCTGATCTCACTCTTTGCAGTACAAAATTCTGTCTTCCCCGTATTATATCCATGCAATTCTTCAAATGTTTGCACAATATTTTGTAAATATTTTGGTGTTAGGCCCGACCTGATTTTATGAATAAAAACCAATGCATTATACTCTAAAAAATCTTTAACATGCATCCAATTTAACCTATCTAGCATATACTTAGTGCTTGTATACCTTTTTATACAAAATCAAGAAAAATTGTTTATTGAAAACGCATAACCCATTTTATTTTTTTCACGTAACAGGTAAAACGAACTTTTTATAAGCCACAATAAAATAATTTGAGAAAAGTTAGGTTAGTTTTTGTCATCGCGCGGAATGGTGAATTTTGAAGGTTATTGTAATTTGTAGATAGCAAGAACGTGGCAACCATCACCACATATCACAAGAAGTGCCTACACATTGAAGGTTTATGGAAGTTACAAAACGTCACCGAAACTTCATACTCTCTTGAAAGTGACTGTGACTTCTAAGTGATATTTAAGTGGCACAGGATGGTTATCGCAACGGTTATTTTCCACTTTTAAGTTTAAAAACCTTTAAAGTGATTTGTCAGTGGCCATAATGTTTCAGACACCTCAAATGACACTAATAAGTTATAGAACTGTGAAGTGGCTAGCATAGAAGGGAATTACGTGACTACAACCATACAAATATAAAATTTTAGTTATTCTTACTGTATAGTGGTAGATTTAGTGGTGATTACGTGATAACCACCGAGTCGAAGTTGCAGTATCAGTTTCCGTCACTATAATGCTGCTTGGGACTCCTTTGAGCAGGATCTGTTGGTTTTTCGAGACTGCTCGCAAGAACAAGTTTTGTCTGGGTAAAGCAGTTGCAGTGAGTGTTGCCATTTGGTGAGAAAGCTTTTGAAATGAGCCCAAGTAAGCATCTGTTTTGGTCATTTTGTTGCGCACAATTCTAATACTCTGAATTTGTTTCAACAGTTTTATGATATTTCTAATTCTTTGAGCCCCAACAATTTTTCAGGCAGAAATCCATGCTATAGAAATTAGCCTTGAAAGGGGCTCCAGGAGGGCAAAAATCTATATCATATCAGACACCCAAGCAGTGCTAAAAGCTCTAAAGTCACACACCCACACAGCCTAGACTGACTTAGGACTGATGTGGATGCCAAAAGAAAGCAATAAAAAAATATATTTCTGTAAAATTAACATACCATATCAGAAAAATTATTTTTAGGAACTTTTTCTCTCAAATGTGCTCTTAAATTATTCCTCAATCATTGAGGTACTTTAGGCATTAACTGTTTTACATATTTGTTTGTTTTTATTTCCAGTCTTTGGAGAAAATTAGAAGGTGGCAGAAAAGGACATGACCGCAGTCGTTGGCTGAATTCGCCAAACACATACCAGAAAGTTGAAATTTTGGAAACCGGAACTGCAGACCCGAAGAAGATTACAAAGGTAGAATATATCAAAATTGAAAGTAAAGACAAAGATTAAATCATAGTTATGACATTGAGTGGTTGAAAAATCGTGCTCTCATGTCGCCCCAATTGGACTTTTAAAGTCACGAACTCAAAATACTCAAATTACAATAATCAATTCCTTGGTATAGTTTATGCTATTAAATATGAAATCGAATGAATACTTTTCAGAACACAATATTATGAATATATTTTTTGGAAGCTTTTATTATTTATAACTTTTTTCACGAAAAATATATTCAACATCTAAGATATAATTTAGTCTTTGAGAAATTATCATAAATGATAATAAAATTTGGTAATTGCAAATGCTGTAGAAATTAAATTAAACTCTAAGATCTTAATCAAAGCATAATCATATCCCAACATATATTCCCAAAAAATATTTCTTCAATATCCAACTATATAGTTTTTGTGTGCAGCTTTAATTAATTGGAGAAAATCAGGATTTCCATATGAATTTCTTTTTATCAATTAGCTGAAAAAAGTTGTACTAACTTTTTCGTACTTGAAAACTGAAAATACAGAATCTATATGGAATAAGTGATTGCCCTATTGTCTTTGGCAACTTAATAATTCGATCAAGTCTTTATGATGTGTCAGGTCGAGGCCGTGTCCAGAGAGTAGATCAGAGGGGTTTAGAACCCCCCTCAAATATAGTAAAGAAGAAGATGATGTATTTTTGAATGAATTCAAAAATACCTATTTTGTTCCACTCCACCTATTTCTAACTCACTATTCGATATATATTGATAATGGCTGTGAAAGTGATTCTGGCCATTTATTTTGTAGATGATTTAAGGAAAATAATCCTTTCCTAGGCAGTTTTTCCGTTAGCAGTATATGATGGGATAAGTTAACTGTATTTTTCTACCTTGTAAGGCCTGAAATTATAAAAAATTGAATAACATGAAATGTCCTATAGAGAGTCCTCTCTGAGAAATCATCTTTGGTACGAGCTTGCATCAGGTGACATGAGAAGCCAAGATTGAATTTTATAATACATTCCCCTAAATAATAGGTTCAAAGCTTAGATAGTACAACAAATATGTTGTAATCACGCAATGGTTGGAATCAATTATCGACCTATTTATATGTTTGCTTGTCTTGTGTGTGCTTTCATCTTTAAATTGAAGATACACTAACCCTATCATTGAGCAAGAAGGGGATAACTACACAATTAAAGACTTTTTTCAATTCTATTTGAACGGTCGCAACTGACAAAAAAAAAACAGTTTCATTGGTGTGATCTTGCTGGAACTCTCCCTTTATTTTCATTGAGTATTCAATACCTTCTTCTCAATGTAGGAGTGTAGTAATACAGGATTTTTCTAAAAATGTTAGTGGTATCAGGTTTTCAAATTCACTAATACACATACGAGGGTAGATTGAAAAAGTTCCGACCCAACAAAGATACAAGACTCTTTTTCTTCAAATTCATTTTATTTTTCTACATAGTCTCCTTGTAAGTCTACACACTTTTCCTAGCGATGCTCCCATCTCTTTAACCAGACCAAGTAGTACTTTGGCGTCTTGCTCTGCAAAATAATTTTTTCCTCATTTGACGAAAATCTCTGTCCTCCGAGCGCAACTTTTAGCTTAGGAACCAGAAAAAAGGTGCATGGGCCTAGATCGAGTGAGTAAGGAGGGTGGTCAAGAAGTTCAAACTGTAATTCGTGAATTTTCGCCTTGGCAACCGCTGGGGTGTGAGATGGCGGATTGTCTTGGTGAAACACTTTTTTTTTCTGCAATTGTTTTCGTTTTTCCACAATTTCTGCCTTCAGCTTGTCAAGTAATGATGCTCCTGTAATGGTTTTTCTTTTTTGAAGATAATCGATTAAGATAACTCCATGACTATCCCAAAAATCTATTCCCCCTTCGCAGTGCACTGTTTTGACTGTGTTTTTGTTTCGGGGGTATAATAGTGTATCCAAGTTTTATCTACAGTAATTAATCGGCGCCAAAACTCTGATTTATTGCGCCTGAACTGCGACTATAGATCATTGAAAATGTTCTTTTGAACACGTTGGTCTAACGTGAACAAACGCTGCACCCAACGCGAGGACGGCTTTCTCATGCCTAATTTTTCATGCAATATGTGACAAACACGTTCTTTGGACATATTTATAGCCTCAGCTATTTCTCTCACTTTAATTTGACGGTTGTCTAGCACCATTTGGTAAACTTGAGCGATGTTATCGTCAGTGGTGGCAGATTCTGGACGTCCGGAACGTTCATCGTCTCCCAAGTTGGTACGGCCAAGTTTAAATTCAGCTGCACAAAATTCCACAGTGGTAATTGATAGTGCAGAGTCCCCATTCAAAGCGTCTAACTCGTCTTTGATTTACGTAGGCGTATTGCTTTTCAAAACAAATATTTAATGACAGCTCAATACTCAATTACAACTGGGCATCCAAAATGTCTGCAATTTTGGCGAGTACCTTTCAAAAGATGCGCAAACTCATTCCCTAGCTGTTGTTGACGAGTGCTGCCATCTCCATGTTCAAGTCGGAAACTTTTCAGACTACCCTCGTACATATAGAATCTTTGAATGCAATTACATTGAGTGTGTGTTTTCATAATTGGTATTTGCAGTTCTAAAACTGCAAAAGAATGCGAGGAATGGGAAAAGCTCTTCTAGAAATTGTTTCTCTCTCCCAAATCTAATATTTATAGAGAACTTGGATTTCATTCATATTTTTGTCAATGTTATCTGGGGAAGAGATTATATTCCATCTCTCACTAAATGTTGTATAGATATATTATTTGTGTTCATCATGTAGATGATAGATAATATTGATAAGGTTATCAATTCTTGTTATTGCTGAAGTGGTGAACAATTAGGAAAGCAGTCAAATTTTGATGTTTCAATCTAGGAAATATCAAAATTAACATTAAAATTGTTCAGAACTGTTTCTCTCTTAAGAATCGAAAAAATTGCATCACACTTCAATCAAAATTCACCATGGAACTGTCAACTCAAAGTTTTTATTCTTTTCAATTGAGTTTTTTTTTAAGAAAAAAAGTCGAACTAGAAATACATTGAAATAATGAGTTTTTCTACTAAAGTTATCAATTCGCTCTTCAAGAGGAAATGACCTCGTTTTTTATCATTAGAACTTGTTTTGATGTAATTGTTGATTTAATGTCATTTTAAGTACCCACATAGCTTAATTAAATGGAAATATAATTTTTACTTGCAATGAAGTATTGCAAGTAAAAATTTAATATTTTTAAACATCATAACCATTACATTACCATACCAAAATTGAACATTTCGAACAATTACTCAAAACTTAAACAACTTTTGGAATCGTTGAAAATATATTTCTTTTTCGCCTAAAATGTATTTATATTTCCTGATCAGTCCCAAATAATTCAGCATGTATTGAGAACACTACCGATTAAACTTTATCATAAATCATATATTTTATTTGGTAGTAATAAGTATATTAGAATTTGTTCGCATGCTCCTCAGGAACATGATTCTACTTCATGCAAAAACAAGAATGAATATGTTATACAGAGATGTGCCATTTTATTTTTAAAAGATTTATTTCTACACGAATCATATTTTTGATAGTCATTGAATGTGTTAAATATTCTCAGAAATGTTATTTGCCTATTTTAAGGTTTAGTGAAACTCATATTGCTTATATTAACGATATATTTTGCTTGGCTTCAATAATAAATAGATTTTGAGTAGAACTTATTTTGTATCAATGGATCCTAAAACCTAACTCATCTTGGTGAACATCGTGTACAGTCATTTTTCTTTACAATCATTCATAATTCCTAATGAAAACTCAGCATATATAACAAATATATCGACTTTGTTTCAGGAAAAAAAAGTATTTTGTAACTATTCAGATTCATTTATAAATGCCAATAATAAACTGCTTTCAACTAAATCCATCATTGAAGTGTCTATTCATAGGAAGCTTCGTTTTCCTATATGTGGCAATTTTATCCTAGGGTGTGGCAAAACCAGCACATTGCGTACTGTTGTATTTTCTTTCATATAGGTGTAGAGCATTGAGTTTTAGAACCCGAGTGTAAAAATGATACCAAATTTCTTGAAAACATCTATGTACTTTCATTCATTATGTGCTGGAGGCACAAAACATTGGCATCATCTTTTTGTTTGTTTTTTCTGACTGACGTTACTAATGTGCTGGTTTTGTCTTTCAGTGGGTTACGGACGGATCCCCGAGCCATTCGACTCCAGTGAAAATAGATGCAGCCCTTCAGTTTGTTCCAAAAGGGACCAATCCCAAGGAATTTAAACAAAAACAACAACAGGTATGTGCTCACAATTTCTTTTTTCACAGAATCAGATAGTGTTAATTTGAATATTTTCATTATTTCAACCTAAGTTCTTATATGTGATTTGACATTTGATATAGTGGAGACATTGTCAAAAGTATTTGAAACACATGATAGTGAGCAAATTGCTTCCATCCCATACAATAGTTGTGGGATGGATGGAATATCCATCAGAAAAAACTACTTTCCTGGTTAATACTTTGACGAACATTGGATTACTTGTAATTTATAATCATACAAGGTTCATTTTGAAAATGCTAGCAAAAAAATATATCAATATTGATCTAATCAATTTGCATAAACTATTGTACCCTTTGTCATTTTTACAAGCTTTTATTCAGTTTCACTTGTTAGTTAGTTCATTCATTTGTTAGTTTGGGTCAAATCTTGCAAGTGAATTTTGACCGACTTCTAGTCGTCCGATTAATCTGAAATTTGGCAGGTGTCCATAATTCCGGTGGAAATGCATTATGAAATTTTTGTTGGAGAAAAAAACAAATTGGCGGCTCCAAGATGGCGGACGAGATTTGTAATTATGGTCCGATTTGATTCAAAATTGGTGTGGGGTCGGACATTATGGGGTCGGACATTATGAAATTTTTGACAAAATTTCATAAATTCAAGATGTTGGCGGCCCCAAGATGGAGGGCGAGTTTTATGATTATGGTCCAATTCGATTCAAAATTGGTATGCAGGGGTTTTCGGGCTCGAGATTATGATTTTTTTGTTGATTTTGTGATTATAGTTCGATTCGATTCAAAATCGGTATGCGGCGGTTTTCACGGTCAGAGATTTTGATTTTTTTGTCAAAATTTATAAATTCAAATTGGCCCCAAGATGGAGCGATTTTCATATTTCATTCAAAATTGGTATGTGGCGGTTTTCATGTTCAGAGATTATGAATTTTTTCTCAAATTCTATATCAATCAATCAATCAATCAAAATTAAGTTATTGTCTGAAGAATGAAATTCCTATTGACAAAGTGAAAAAACAGTAAAAAAGAAAAAAGAGAACATCAATAGCAATTGAATATATGCTTATTTTTTATACATACCTCGTTACATATTCAAAAATATATTAAATTTACCTTGTCATTATAACACAAAATTTGTAGAGCAGGTTACTACACGTCAAATTATTCATATAAGTAGAAGTCTATATATACAAAAACATACATTACATAAAATGATTTTCAAACAATATTAATGTTAGTCACTAGACGTCAGTTTATTAAAAATTGAAGGTGTTATTTATAGTATAAAGTTATACATAAAAAAGAAGGGTATATACAGAAATCAGAATTCTGATCTTTACAATTAATTAAATTATGATAAAAATAAAATGGAATAAAATAGAATCAACAGAATAGCACATACAAAGTGAATACCCATACGTATCAGTCGATTTAAAAAGCACAACAAACAAAAATCTAAAATTTCACAGAATAAAATTCGTCTGAGTAGAATGCTCTGTCGAGTAAAACATTTCTCACAGAACTTTGAATTTTTTTTTTTATCCATAATCGTTTTAATTTCGTTAGGTAAGGATTGAACATTTTATGCCATTATATATAATGGAATTTTTTATTTGTGCAGATCTTGAATTGGTAAGGTTATATTTAGGGTTTGTCTTCTGATATATTGCGTGCCATACACTCGATCCCTAAACTTACTGTGAATTAGGCAAATTGTTTCTAATATATAGATACAAGGTAAGGTCAAGATTCTTGTTCTATGAACAAGGGCTTACAAGAATCCTGAATTTAGCTCTGCACAAGTATCTAATTGCCCTTTCTGCAATACTAAAATAGATTCAATAAAAATCCACTACAAGACCCCCAAAAGCAGATTCCATATCTCAGATGAGAGTCAATTACCGCATGGTATACCTTTTTGGCCATATCCCTACCAAGTTCCCACGAGGTCGTTCTCACTGCAAAACATCCAGAGGCTGTTTTTTTGCCCAGCTTTTTTATATGATCCTCAAACTTTAACTTTTCGTCAATGTACAAGCCAAGTTGTTCTTGTACTGCTAATAACTTCATTACCCAGATACAGTTCTGGCAGATGACCTTTAAAGGTGAGGATATTCGTTTTCGATATGTTTAACGATAATAGATTGGCATCGCACCATTTTTTTACCTTTATAAGATCATTATTGATTTGTAGATGCAGATTAACGTCATTTTTATTATTCCAAAGTATGGTAGTATCATCTGCGAACTGAGTAAACTTTCCCGTAATCTTTATTGCGGCTAGATCATTTATGTAGATTAAAAAGAGAATTGGGCCAAGCACTGATCCTTGAGGTACTCCCCATTTGATCAATAATTGTTGCGATAATTTGTTCTGAAGAGACACGCTTTGCGTGCCGCCTGATAAGTACGACTCAAACCACTTCAGAAGTATATCTCTGAAGCCATACCTTTCTAATTTCTTCAACAGGATTTTATGTTGACACAGTCAAACGCTTTTGTTAGATATAAATTCAAGATGACTTCAGGATGGCGGACGAGTTTTGTGATTATGGTCAGATTCTATTCAAATATGGTGTGAGGTCTGAGAATGATTAATTTCAGCTCAAAACTTACAGGGCAGAGACTTTGTAATAACGATGCTCTATTAGAAATGATCAGATTAAGGCGAACTAACTAAAAAGCCAAAAATAAAATAAATAAAACATATTTTTAAAGACAAGCTTTTATTTAATCTGTGTACTAAAACGTGTAAAATAAGTTTAAGTCATCGCTGATAATGATTTAATTATTTTGTTGAATTATTTGGTTTTAAAAAGCTTGTCATGCGAATTGCAATAAAATTGATACTTCGATAAGTTGTTACTTACCATTGTCCAATGAAATTAATTGGTACATACTTTTATGAATACTTTGTAAAAATTAAATACTTTGACAAGTTCTTACTTACCAACCAATCACTGCCCAATCAAATTAATTGGTAACTACTTTTAATAATAATAATAATAATTCAACAAAAAATAAATGAAATCATTGTCAGCTTATTTAATATGTATTATTACATGGCTTAAATGAAAGCTTGTCTTTAAAAGGTTTTTTATTAGTTATTTTATTGCTCTTTATTAACAATTCAATAATGTATTTCTCAAGAAAAATATTAAACGACTAGAAAGTGGAATGCCATATACTCGGAGTATGAGAAAATAATATAAATGTTAGAATCAGAAAAATGAATTTATGTTATGAAGTAGGTATTTTTTTTATATGAAATTACCACATTTTCCAAATGGTCTGACAGATCGTTGTAAAATTTTATTCCATTGTAATAAATTGATTTTTGTCCAATATTTGTCTTGTATATAAAATACATCATTTATCTTGATGGGTCCCTTATTTATAAAGTTGGACGAAATCATTTCAGTACAATTCATTAGTGGTACCTCATTTTACTTAATGTTATACAATTCTGTGTCTATTGAATCAAAACGAATTAGCTCCAAAATAGAGCCACACGCATAATTTTGAATTGTAGTAGACCCATAACAGATATTTCAAAGCGTAAGAATGGTAATAAATCATATATTCTCTCCTTTACCAAACTTGGATTCAAATTTTTAAAATAATTAATTAAATTCCCTTTAAGAAAAGTTATTTAAAGTGACCAAATGAAGTACCAAAATAAATTAAGTTGCATTAACACAAACACAAAATTCTGTTTTTCTCTAAGAGGGCTCTATAATGTGCCAAAATAAATTAACAATGTATATAAGTTAATAAAAACCTAGTAGTTTATGTTCTGGGTATTTTATTATTTATATCTGACTCAGTAATATAATATGAAAATTAGTCAATGTGTGAATAAAGGATTTATATATACAGGGTGTTTCAAAATTCAGTATCAAGATTTCAGGGGCGTATTTTTCAGGTCAAAATAAGACTTTTATTTCCATAAACATTAGTCCGCAAACGCTTCGTTACCGTCCTACAGAGCGTTAAAGATTTAAGATTTTTTTATTTTTTCTTCATAGCTCTTTCAGTTTTTGCGATATTAAGATCAAATTTGAAACATAGGTTACATTTTAGGGTTTACATCATCCAGTATGCCGAGTGATTGTAAGAATTTACAGGAAAATATTTTTTCTGGGTCTGGGGTCAAACCCTTTTTTGTTCCATAAACTTTTTTGTAGTGCGCCGCTGGTGGATTCCAACATATGCCATGAATTCTTTGTTAGTTTATAAATTTTTTGTATGTTGTAATTTTTACGCATCTGCGACCGGGATCGAGAAAAAAAGTAAAATCATTTTTTGTAATTTGCTACATTTAATTAAAATTGTTTACAAAAGGGGGGAACCTATTATCATAATGGAAACAAAAAACGCTTCTTATTTGATTTGTGATCTAAATTACAAGTTTCCTTGAACATTACCTAAAAAATAAGAAACCTAATGAACCTTGACTTTCTTTGCGGATGACACCACCATTCTATGGCATAGCAAAGACATAAATCACTTGAAAGAATCAATTGCTCTCGATCTAGAAAAAATTAAGCAATGGTGTGACTCCAATCGACTCTGTTTCAATTTAAAAAAACAAATCTAGTCACCCTTAAGTTTGACTTTGATAATTTGTACTTAGATAACCAGATTATAACAAATAAGCCACAAACTAAGTTTCTAGGTCTAATTATAGACAACAAGCTAAAATTTGATGAGCATGTAACGACCTTGAGCAAGAAGTTAGCCTCTAGCTGCTTTGCAATGAAAATTGTTTCAAGAGAATTAAACGTAGCCTCGGCTAGGATGGTCTACTTTTCCCTAGTTGAGTCACATTTGAGGTATGGCATTGCCTTCTGGGGTTTATGCAATAACCAGCTGTTTCAATGTGTTTTTATTCTACAAAAAAGAGCAATCCGATACCTGTGTAAAGCTCAATATCACGATCACTGCAAATCACTTTTTATTAGCCAACAAATATTATCACTCGTTTGTTTATTCATTTTGGAAACTGTATGCCTCATCCACACAAAATATGGTTCAACACCTACTGAAACACGAAAACATAAAACAAGAAATGAAGGTTGTGTTCCCTTACCCTTACCTAAATCTAGTCTGACAAAAAACTCCATCATGTATGAAAGCAAAAAATATATAATCATCTGCCAGCCAGTTATAGAAACATAACTTCTCTGAAGAACTTTCGAAGACTGTAAAAAGGCTCTATTGCAGAAAGCTTATTATAACCTGCAGGAATATTATGAGGATATACTATAGTTCCTTATGGGAATTGATTTGATACTGGATATTTATATTATTGAATTTTTTATTTTTATCTCATGTTTTGATTATTATGCAAGACTACTGTTAAATCTTAAGGGTGGTAATTGTTAGTTAGTTAGTTACCCTTTTGTTAATGACATCTTATTTTATAATGTGTTGTTTCAATAGTCCTTCTTTCTTAAAGTAGATTGACAATATGTTTTTTATTCATACATGTAATATTTATCTTTTATGTTCGTACATTTTATCCACTTGACATTCATTTATTTTATTGTATTTTTTATCTCATATGTTTTGATTTATTATACAAGACTGCTGTTAAATCTTAAGGGTGGTAATTGTCAGTTACCCTTTTGTTAATGACATCTTATTTTATAATGTGTTGTTTCAATAGTCCTTCTTTTTAAAGGAGATTGACAATATGTTTTTATTCATATATGTAATATTTATCTTTATGTTTGTACATTTTATCCATTTGACATTCAAGTATCTAATTATCTGTACATTTCTTATATATTTCTCTTTTTTCCTATTTTCATGCTTTGTCAATAAGAATCAACTCTTCAGACAATAAAGTATATATTGATTGATTGATTGATTGATATAAAAGGTGCTGGAAATGCCTTTTTCCTTCTGCGATACAACCTTCCACTCTTCTTCTCATAGACTGCCGTACGCTTTCTAAAATTCTGGTTATGTTTCTTACGGTGTGGAAGGCATCCATAATTCGTTCAGTGAGAACTTTGATGGAAGGCACTGGTTCTGCACCATAAACTAGGTCCTTTACATGTCTCCATAAAAAGAAGTCCAGCGGGTTGCAATCTTGGGACCGTGGGGACAGGCAATTGGACCTGCTCTGCCAATCCACCGATTGGGAAACACTGTATCTAAATAATCGCGGACGATGACTCGAAAAAGAGGGCAGGCCCCATCGTGCATGAACCACATTTGTTGGCGAACTGGTAACGGCACGTCCTCCACTAATGCAGGCAATTCGTTCTGTAGGAAGTTTAAATATGTAGCACCATTTAAAATTCGCGGTAAAATAAAAGAACCAATTAAAGTATCTCCTTCTATTCCTCCCCATATGTTTATGCTGAGATTGTCGATCATGTGTGGATTTTCTAGTTCCCAAATATGAACGATGTGGTAATTCACTACTCCGTCGCATGTAAAGTGAGCTTCGCCGGTAAAAATGCAGGATTCCTAGTTAAGTTGCGCAGTATCCATCGAGAGAACTGCAAGCGCCGTGGAAAATCTCGATGAAGCAAACCTTGGAAGCGCTGGATATGATATGGGTAAAGCATGTTTTCGTGTAAAACCCTCCAGACAGTTGAATGGGAAACATCCAAATCCCGTGCTATTTGTCGAGTACTCATACCAGGATTTTCGTTGATAACATTTAAAATCTCTTCATCTCTTACTGGGTTGCGTGCTTGTCACGGTCCGCCAGTATCGTGCCTTGGAGTCTGAAACCTGCCGTATTCCCGAAGGTACTGATGGGAATTTATAAAAGTTCTATAGTTGGGAAGCCGGCGGCCGGCGATTAGGAAATTTTAGCGCGTACAACCTCTGAGCTTCAAGTCCGTTACCATTAGCCAGACCATAAACAAAATGGATGTCAGCCAGATGTTCAAATAAATATGATGAAAAAAATTATAATTTCGAAACTTTAACGCTCTGTAGATCGGTAACGAAGCGTTTTCGGACACATGTTTATGGTAAAAAAGTCTTATTTTGACCTGAAAAATACGCCCCTGAAATCTTGATACTGTCCATAGAAGCTGACAGAGTTTTAATACTTGTCCGAGAAGCATTTTTAATCTTGTGTTACGCCACTGGTCTATTATCGGAAGAAATATTCAACACTAATAAACCAATAACGCTGAGGAAATCTCAAATATAGTGTCCCTATACTTGATTAATCCTTCTTTGTATAGTTGCTCGTCAAAGTAATTACTTTGACGTATAGGGAGCATCAATTACTTGGGAATAATTGAACCGAGATTATTTCTCGGGAGCGGCTTCAAGAAATACCCCTTTTTCTCTATACTTGGGAATGTGGGGTGTTTAGATAGAAGCACGTACCGATCTCAGAAATATTGTTAAATAATGTACTTGGAAAAGCATTAGAATATACATATATATTTTATAAGAGTAACATAGCATTTCCATCAGTTCTATATACTGATAAAATGATACAATAGTCAAAGAACAGTTGAGGTTTTACATTAGGTCAGTTATTGGCATTCTCAAAGTCAGTGGCCTGAATATAAGTAAAAATGCCATCAATTGTTTAACAGACTGTTGATAAATATTATTTTAAAAATATGGGAACATAAAATATGGAGATATATTTAAAAACATATAAAAATTATAATTGATTCAATTTGCCCAAACATAAATTTATAAAAAGTAGATAACTTACTCCAGACCATCAGGTTTCAACACTTATTCACTCGATATTTGTTTTACACGATATTAGTTCAATTGTATTACTATTTTAATTATTTTCGAGAAAGTTGTTTATTTACTTTTATATTGCACTGTATATTAGATTTTAGTTGTATTGGTAATATGATAGCAGGAACTATCGTTTAGAGGGTTTCGGTGTCTTATCTCGTTCTTAAAGAATTGATAACATAATATCTATTTATGGTAAATACTGTTTAACTGTGTATTCACTTTGTAAAGTCATTACTCGTGCAGTTTCGGTTTTTGACTTGAGGGGAATTCTCTTTCTTAGTAATTTCGCAATTTCACTGCTATATGATTACTATGTGAAAGTTGAGCAATCTCAACTTTCTGCACTACATGTTAAACGAATGAAAATTCAAACACCTCTGAGAGGACATGTTACTTGAACGACGTTTTACTGAATTCTCATCGTTTGTCGCGTGGTTGTGCTTTTATATCCTCTACCCTTTCCATGGATCGTTCGCGGGTCACATTCCTAACGTTAGTTATCTTCTATCTGTCATAATAAATCACCGTCTTTGTAATTAATGGCTGGTTACAGTAACCGAAAGAATGTAAAAAAATTGTGATTTATCTATTTTGTGGTCGTATTGCACTTAGGGAGCTGTCAAAACCTATAATTTATAGTTTCTTTGTTCACTAAGAAATTCCTTAGATATGCCTAACTAGGAGGTGACGATTTATTAATTGTTTTGTTGTGAAAAAGGGTGACTTTTTAAATTATTCGGGGCTCGCAGGTGTCTATTATATTTTTAACGTGCCTTTGTTTATTAGTTTGGTTGAGTATTTGATTTCAAAATTTATTTTCATTCCCAAGTGAATTATGTTTCTGGCCATAGAGTTCATATTTATTAATAACTTGTTGTTTCTTATGTTTGAAAGTTTTTCTGTACTTATGGGGTTATGACACTTGGTCCAAGAAAAAGTAGAGAAATATTTGTTAAAAAAAAATCCAGATTTATTTGAAAATAATCTAATATCACATAATTATTCTACTAGACATAGAAATGATTTGAAACTAATGAAGTAAAATAATATTATATTCAACATAATGTAAATTACACTGTAATAAAAGTTTGGAATAAGATGCCTAGAGACCTAAGAAATCTTTGTGATAAACTTCTTAAAAATAAATTTAAGTATTCCTACTTCTCAGCCAAACCATATTATTCTGGTTCAGTTCTTATCTCACTGATCGTTTCAAAAAAGTCAGCATTGAGAGCAAGGTCTCCGATCTTGCAGCCGTTACGAGCGGAGTTCTGCAAGGATCCATATTGGGTCCTACTTTGTTCATTGTCTTCACAAATGACCTACACCTCTTCGTCAGGAGCAACAACATATGTTGTACTGTAGCATCATATGCTGATAATACTAATATCTTGATCACATACGATAACTATGATGAATGAAAAATGTATACTGAAATGGAGGTCTGGTAAATAAAAACAAGCTATGGTTGAACGAAGACAAAACTGTGTGCACTTTATTCTATAAGTCAATAATTAGTAATAAAACAATTTCTTTAAATGCAAACAAGACCCTCGAATATCAAAAACACAGTAAAATGCTAGGGCTTACCATTGATTGCAATCTCAATTGGTCGAAGCATATTGAATATCTTTGCATCAAATTGGCTAGGACGGTATATGCTCTGAAAGTTACTTCAAGACAATGCAGTAGATCTATATTACGTCAACACTCACACTCATATTAGATATTCCATAGTACATTGGGGTCAGGCTGTCGATGTTGCAAGTGTTTTTATCCTTAAAAAAAGGCTATACGTACCTTGGCCAATTTAAGTTACGATGATAGCAGTATGGAACATTTTAAAGAGTTAAACATCTTGACACTCACATCAGTATATATCTTAGAGATAGCTTGTTTTGTTTTCAAGAATAAATCTGCCTTCGACATAACTCGTCAAAACCATCAATATGATACCCGACATAAAAATGTATTACTTCCAAGCAAACATGTTACAAGATTATATCAGAAGAGCCTTTTCTATAATGGATGTAAATTTTTTAATATACCCTTATATATATATAAAGGACATAAGGTCATTTCAAAAGTTCAAAATCGAACTGAAGTCATTATTAGTAGGGAAGTCGCTCTATTCTCTGAACAAATTTTACTCAATGTGAACAATGTGCATGTCAATTTTTCATTTTTATAGTCGGACACTATTTCTGTAAACAATGTGATACCTGTATTGACAATGTTTTAATGAAATAAAGAATACTATTATTATTATTCTCTGCAATTGTCATTGATTTTACTTCTTTTAAATAATTTTTGGGTTGTGATATTGTAATGTGACCACTTATATGTAATTAAATTTAAAGTATTTATTAAGTTATGTTAGGTATAACTTGATATTTTGACATGTTCCATCCCCAAAGAACCAATAACTATTTTGATTGGCAAACTTACTTTTCAATGAATGATTTTCACTAAATTGGGTTTACAAAATCACATGTTTCTTTAACTAACATGTTTCTTTAAATAATAGCCTCTTCAGCTAGAGATAATTCATGTATGAAAATATAATGAACCTTTTTAGTCTTAATAACTAAGCTCCTAAACTTATGTAAGTAACTAATTTTGAGTCAGCGCCAAACAAACAATCAACGAAGATCATTTAAAGAAATGATCAAAACAAAATAACATAAAAATTCAACGTGAAATCTCAGTATTATCTTCAACTTCAACACGTGTCAACGGCAACGACCATACCACGTTGAGTGTTACCGGTTCTCGTCTGATCACCGAAGTCAAGCAATGTCGGGCGCGGTTAGTACTTGGTTGGGTGACCGCTTGGGAACACCGCGTGTCATTGCCATATATATATATTTAATAAATACTCCACATGTGTCTGGCCGAATGACGAAATGTCTAAGCCAAAAAAAAAAAAAAAACGTGTCAGTGTTCTGTGAACCCAATTTTTCACATTTATGTTTTTGGTAGGATACATGTTACGAGATCGCCCGAGACACTGGTGGGTTTATTTATTTGAAGCTCTAGGCTGAACTGCTGAAGTGAAGTCAAGAAGTTTGATCAGAGCTACTGGGTTTTAACAGGCCATCATTGAAATCTACATAATTTTTAATTTAAAATTTTGTTGGTACAAGTTTAACATTAAAAGAAATCTGAGCAAATATACACACTTCTCCTCTGATAAACTTTGTTCCTCAAAAAGAAGATAAAATTAGTAAGTTTGAAGTTATCACAGTCAACCAACTTGAATAAGACATATAAAATCGGTAGATCATTAAAAATCAATTTAAGATCTATCGGTATCATTGATAGGATTATTGGAGAATATTGGCTATAGTTTTCTTACTTGGAGAATTGCAATTTTTCAACGATTTCACTTATCTGTCAAATATTCTTGGAATTCCACGAGTTGGAGAATTATCTTATTCGGATTCTCATTATTTGTCAGTAAAGATTTGTCTCTTCATTATACAGGTTGGGATGGGGGGCAGTAAAGTTAATTAAACCCAAAAATAATAATAAGCACTGCATGATAAATATGTATTGACAAGTTTATGTCATGAAATAAATAGAAGACCATTTCATAATTTGTAAACCACCTAACAAAGCATAGCATGTAAGAAAATTTCCAGTCATGTTTTCCCTTTGAAAATGCTGGGGGACTGGTGTAATTAGAGTTTCAAGAATAAGGTAGGAACTATAGTTACTATTTGTTCAGTATCTCGGGTTTTTTAAACAATATCCCTTGCGTTTTGCAGGATTCTCTCCAGTTGAACTATGAGATTTAAATATACATTTTTGAAATAAAAATATATGCCTAATTGGAGATCAATCCGGAGACTTTTGTTGCTAAAGTCGGACTCTCTTCCACTGCATCACACCCTGACTGATTAAGGACTTGCAATGATCATCGCAATATTGAAACCTCAAAATCAATGTATTTACATTTTATTAAATGTCAAATCATATATAGTAACTTTGTGTTACTTTTTTTTTTCAAATGAAAGAAATGTGTTTCAAAGTGTTTGCATCTGCATTCGTTTTAATATAAGTTTTCTCACCTTTCTTCAGATCAAAGATTACAGAAGAGCCGACAAGATATCTGCCGGTCCCCAGTCACACATTCTCGAAGGGGTGACTTGGGAGGAAGCAAAGAAAATGCAAGACGCGACAGTGACCCAAACAGGAGATCACGTTGTACTCATGGGTGCGGCATCCAAGGGTATCATTCAGAGGGGGCACCAGCACAATGCTATGGTGTACAAGTCGCCCTATGCCAAAAATCCATTCGACTGTGTTACAGACGAGGAACTCGATGAATACAAGAAAGTAGTTGAGAAGAAGGTCAAAGGAGATTGTAAGTGATTTATAAATAATAATGTCTAAATGTTTTTTGGATTATCGGATAAATTAATTAAAATAATTTATTAATTTGTCCTTATTGGAACAGATAATTGACATTTTTTACTTCCAGGGGGAGATAAAACGCAAAATATGGAAAGCAATAAATGATTTTTAAATTGAATAAAATTGAAATATTCAGAAGTTTCTTGATTCAAGTCTTAATTGGTGATGTTCAAATTCACACCAACCAGTAACAATCCTTTAAAAACAAATACTACCGAATATAAACAAAGAAAATGTCTTTTTTTTCATTGGAAACTTATCCTTGAAATGAATAATTCCTTGAGAACAGGGATCGAAGAGGTTAGGCGGCTCAGTCAATGTCGGACATTGTATCGTTAATTCTATACATGAAGTTGATTTCTATAGTTTTAATTTTGTTAAATGTATGTTCTGAAATATTTTAATTTTTTTGTTATAATGATTTTGAAATGTTTAGGTTAGATATAATTTATTTTCTAAATTCGTCAAAATTCAATTGAAATGTTTAGGTTAGATATAATTTATTTTCTAAATTCGTCAAAATTTAAAATATCTTAGAAATGCTGGAAATGTCAGGTGATTGGAATAATTCTGTTTGGAATTTTCTATAAAAAATACACAGGAAGTTTTTCTCTAAATCCAATAGAACAGGGAATTTTGCCAACATACGGAAAAAGTAAACTTTACTAGAAGATATACAATTTTGGAAAGATATATTGATAGAACACAAGGGGCCCTATTGAACCATATTATTTTACCACATCGATTGGAAAATAATACGTGCAGTCTTCCTTTGAAAAATTAGAGTAATACAGTTAATAATGTCAAAAAATATGAAAAAAGTAATAGCCCTGGAGATCACATGCATTTTTACACGCTTTATATTAGCTTCACTTGTATGTTTGTTTGTAACCGACTCCTTTGGACTTGATTTTCACCCACTTCCAGATGTCCGAATGATTTGAAATTTGGCAGGTGTACATAATTCCGGTGACAATGCATTAAGAAATTTTTTTATGAAGAAAAAAACAAAATGGCGGCTCTAATATTTCGGACGAGTTTTGTGATTATGGTCCGATTCTATTCAAAATTGGTATGTGGGGGTTTTTGGAGTTGAATATTATGATTCTTTCCTGAAAATTGTAAAATTCAAGATGGCGGCTCCAAAATGGTGGAGAGTTTTTATTATGGTATGTGGGGGTTTTTGGAGTCAAAATTATGATTCTTTCGTGAAAATTGAAAAATTCAAGGTATATATTGACAACGTTAAAATTTTTGTATGACTTCTAAAATCGAGATTTGACTATTAATACAGCTGTACACATTAATGATTTGGAAAATAATTACAGTTACTAATAGTAATCACGGAATTAATAGTAGATTAGAACAAATAATAGTTTAAAAAAATAAAAAAACACGCTTTTATAAATAAACCAAACTAAAAAAAGTAGAAAAAAAATAATAGTTTAAAAAAATAAAAAACACGAGTTTTATAAAAAAACGAACTTAAAAATAAATAAATAATAGTTTAAAAAAACTAAAATACACGCTTTTTATAAAAAACCGAACTAAAAAATAAATAAATAATAGTTTAAAAAAACTAAAAAACACGCTTTTATAGAAAACCAAACTAAAAAAATATAAAATAAATTTTAATAAATTTGAATTGAGAATAGTGTAAAAATGTTTAATAAATATAAATTAATAATAATGTAAATAAGAAAAAAAATTATTTTATTAAAAAACAAGCGTGGGGTGCTTAATCTGAATCTTAAAAAGCACCCCACGCTTTTTTAAAAAATTTTTTTTTTATTTACATTATTATTAATTTATATTTATTATTTTTTTTTCACACTATTCTTAATTCAAATTTATTAAAATTTATTTTATATTTTTTTAGTTTGGTTTCTATAAGAGCGTGTTTTTTAGTTTTTTTAAACTATTATTTATTTATTTTTTAGTTCGGTTTTTTATAAAATAATTTTTATTTTACTTGGAATAATACTTATTTGTTAGTTTAAGTTGTGCTGAAAACGAAATGGCGATTCTGGCTGTGGCTTTGCGGTAGCTATGGCGTCGCGAGCTTGATTAACTTGCCAGACAATGTTAATACCAAATAGGTGCCAGACTAATTTTATAATATTTATTCATGTTTATATTAACATTTCCTAAAAGTAACTTATTTTAAATAATAACTTCAAAAATCGTTTTTTTACAATTTAAAAAATACATCAGACTATTTGCGACCGGTTATACCTACCTGCCAGAATTGTTTTAAAATACTTATAATAGTATAAAAAAGACGAAAATAAAGTATTAGCTTTTAAAAAATAACTTCAACATCATTGTTTACCTTACTTGACGCTGAGCGTCGTGACTCCATAGCGACTGCTAAACAGGTGCCAGAATCGCCATTTCATTTTCAGCACATCGTAAACTAACGAATAAATATTCCAGGTTTTAAAAAATGACTCCCCAAAAATGCATGTGATCTCCAGGGCTATAACCAGACTATAATTGCAACAGAAATATTTTTGAAGTTATCTGAACAATTTTTCCTGCCTTGATTGGGAATTTAAAACCAGGTGGTTCAAAAATTAGTAGGGGGAGAACGGACTTTAGACGAGCACTATATATACCTGTCTTTTACATGGTACATTAGTCTCTTCACTAGGATTTTCAGATCCATGCCTGTTTCTTGGTTGATTCGCTCTAAAGTTCTTCTGCGCATTTTTTCTAGTGCATCACATTTGTAGATTATGTGAGAGGCTCCCCACAGTCTGTATGTAGTATTTATCCTTGGTCCTGAGTAAACTCGAAAAATTTCCGAATAATATTACATTGATTTAAATGAGTAAACTTCATCTTTCAATATTCACCAATGCCGTGTAATGGTTATTAATTCGGCAACTTTCAATTCACTATGTGAAATTTAGTTTCTATAGAGTTAATATTTTGTTTGTAGATGACACAGATTTCAGTGAATCGGAGGGTCTTTCATCTGCAGCAATAAATAAGAGGATGGAAGAAGTTCATATAAGATCCCCAACATCTGTTACTAGTGAAACTGAGGAAGAAAGCCGAGATGGTGAGTTTTATATATTTTTTTAAATCCTTTATTCACCCTAAAAGAACAAGAGTTTACATAAGGGCACTCTGCCGCTGTCTACTTCTACAATATTTTTATACATAAGTACAGAGTAAAAATACCTACAAAATTATACAAAACAAAACTTACATGCTGTACCTATATACATACAAGTCAATTTTACATATTTAACGATATACATGAATAGATATTATAATTGAATAAATAGTGCTCAATTAAAGCTCAGATCTCCATTTTTACACGCTTTATATTAGCTTCACTTGTATATTTGTTTGTAACCGACTCCTTTGGGCGCGATTTTGACCCACTTCTAGACGTACGAATGATTTGAAATTTGGCAGGTGTACATAATTCCGGTGACAATGCATTAAGAAATTTTTGTTTGAAAAAATGGCGGCTCCAATATAGCGGACGAGTTCTGTGATTATGGTCCGATTCGCTTCAAAATTGGTTTCTGAGGGTTTTCGTGGTCAGAGATTATGATTCTTTTGTCAAAACTGAAAAATTCAAGATGGCGGCTTTAAAATGGCGGCCGAGTTTTGTGATTATGGTCGGATTCTATTCAAAATTGGTATGTGGGGGTTTTTGGAGTCAAATATTATGATTCTTTCGTAAAAATTGAAAAATTCAAGTTGCGGCTTCAAAATGGTGGACGAGTTTTGTGATTATGGTCCGATTCTATTCAAAATTGGTATGTGGGGGTTTTTGGGGTCGGAGATTATGATTATTTTGTCAAAATTGAAGGATTCAAGATGGCGGCTTCAAAATGGCGGACGAGTTTTATGATTATGGTCTGATTCTATTCAAAATTGGTATGTGGGGGTTTTTGGGGTCGAGAATATGATTATTTTGTCATAATTGAAGGATTCAAGATGGCGGATCCAAAATGGCGGACGAGTTTTGTGATTATGGTCCGATTCTATTCAAAATTGGAGAATAATAGTTATAAAAAGTTAATAATAATAGTTTGAAAAACTAAAAAAAAACGCTTTAATAGAAAACAAAACTAAAAAGTTGAAAATAAATAATAGTTTAAAAACTAAAGAACACGCTTTAATAGAAAACTAAACTAAAAAGTAGAAAATAATTTGAAATGAGTTTGAAATAAGAATACAGTGATTAACAACAAATTTATTTCATCGTAAAAAAGCGTGGGGTGCTTTTTAAGATATGTTCATAATGATTCTACTTTCACCAATATCTGTCCATGAAATATTAACAAAAATTGACATCAAGCACCCCACGCTTTTTTACGATGAAATAAATTTGTTGTTAATCACTGTATTCTTATTTCAAACTCATTTAAAATTATTTTCTACTTTTTAGTTTAGTTTTCTATTGAAGCGTGTTAAACTATTATTTATTTTATTGTTTTTTACTTCTGATGTGTTTTTTTTTTATCTTTTTCTTTTTTTATTCTTTGTTTAAAAAAATTTTTTTTTTTATTTTTTTCTTTTTGTTTCTAGATATCTTATTAGAAAAGCAGATAATCAATTGAAAAAATGATTAATGGTAGAATGCGGAAATAATTTAAGATACAAAGAGTTTTCAATTCTGTTTTAGGATATATCATCCATTCTGTGCCAAAAATTATCTATTTCTTAGAATTTTGCTCAGTGTTTCACTAGTTCCGTCTTGAAACAAAAATATGAATAATATATGAAAAATAAATTTATTACTTCTATGTTGGATATGGAACTTAGATTGACCTGATTCTATTTTTTGCACACATATTAATTTCCTGTCTTTGCAGATTTTGTTCTTAAACCTTACTGATTATAATAATCATATTCAATTTCATCACTGATTTTCATAGTGTTCTCTCCTGCAATTTTTCAACTTAATTGACTTTATTTTTATAGAACCTCAAATTCTTCGGATAGAAACGAAAACGGCTCCAAGACCTAGTCAACCTGAAGTAGTTCTTAGTGACGGTAAGTCCTTTTTATCATTTTCTTTGATTTGGTGGGTTGGTGTAGAGCTTTTGTACTTAGACAAAAATCATATTCAATATCATAATTATAAAAATTTATCTGAAATAGATTCAAAATTATTTTAAAACTAAAACTTGTATCTTCACCTGTATATATTTTTAAAAAGTGATTTACAAAGGGTAAGTATTTATCATGATCCATTTGTTTCCATTTTAGTCAGATATAGTGAAAACTGAATAAGGCCCGGTATTTTCACCTCCGGTTATACTAGGAATAAATTAACCAATGGTTAGAATGTGCTTTTGCTTTATCAATAAACGTTTAACAAAAGCATATTCTAACCATTGGTTAATTTATTCCTAGTATAACCTTAGGTGAACATACCGGGCCTTTGGAATGTACTTACCAATCACCATTGAACATTTTTGTAGAAAGAAATATTTAAGAAGTGAAATGTTTCAGTATTTAATAACTCCCGTGAACTTAGAATGACCATTGTTCATTTGAGTGTTTTTTTGCTATTGTATGGGAAACAGGGAAAATTCTTGAAACATTTTCTCAAGATAAAATTGGACAATATATGTCACTTGATAAATTCTTTGAATATCAAATAATTACTAGAATTTTCTTTGAGAATAGGACATTTCAAGAGTTGAAGCCCACTAATGCTTGTTTTTGTAGTTATTATTATTTTTTTGTATGATTGTGAAGCAAGTAATTTTTTCTCCTGTGGAGGTATTGCAATTATTCAGACCCAAGGTAGCTGAGATTCAGACTAGCAATGGAATTCAGGACAGAAAAAAGCAATAAAATGTTCCAGGAATGAATTGCAATTTAAAATGCACCAACAATAAATGTTGACCAATTAATGTAAAATGGAAGGATTGTATTTCAGTTGAAAATGGCATTTGTAGGTTCATTTACTAGGCAGTGTTGAGCTTGGCGGGTGATATATGAAGTTGGTCTCTTTTACTGAACTGTTTTTTCTGAGATAACTAGGTTAGGTTCTTTTTGAGTAGGGTGATAACCGCCCCTTTCACTGCTACCTTCTAAGATCTATTGTGGTTCGATCCTAATTAAATTAGAGTCTCGCCCTTCGTCAAAGTCGATGATGACGCTCGATGATACCTTTTTCAGGCCTTTGGGCTCTAGCTGCCCGTAATCCATACCGTAGAATCTTGTTCGTTCCAGACCCTTGCATCTGCCCAAGATGTGCTCTGCTGTTCCTTCTTCGTCTTGGCAAAAGTGACAGTCCGATTTTTTGCAGATGCTTTCGCAGTCTACAGTGATCTGTCAGTAGCCTTGTTATAATTCTCAGGTTTTTTCTATTCAGTTCTAACAGGGCTGCTGTTCTTCTTTTCGAAGGGTTTGGTATAAATGTATTCGAGTGAACTTGTTCCACTTTTTCATAGTGCCTTCTTTTGCTAGAAGGTCGGCTTACTCATTTCCTTCAAAGCCTTTATGTCCAGAAACCCATAGAAGATTACGGTTTGAAGGGCATTCATGCAGTTCCATTCTAATCGGGATTCTATCCGACTTGATGCCAGAGCTTTCAGTGCTGCTTGGTAGTCCGACATTATTTTGATCGATTGATTTTTACTGTTTCTGTTCAGTATTTCTTGCAGACACAGTTCGATTGCATGGACTTCTGCCTGGAATATTATGGCATACTGGCTCAGGTTTATACCAGGGTTAAATTCTGACTGTACTCCATGTACTCTGGCCCCAACTACGTCTTCCATTTTAGAGTCGTCTGTACCATTGTAGATTGGCCCTTTTGAGTTCTCGTTCTTTCGTCTCCCATTCATCTCTTTCAGCAGGAGGTGAATCTCATAGTTGAATCATCAAAGTTGTATAGGAGGATCATTGTGTCTGAAGGCATTGCTAGAATTGTATGGGATTTTATCTCGTTCTCGATCTTGCGACAACTTCCTCTATCACTTGTTGATCTCGATAGGTTTCTGTATACACTCACTCCTGCCTCCTTCTCTAAGCAAATGTGCGAAGGAGAGATGTTGAGGAAGACTTCCATTGCTGCTGTCGGGGTGGTGCACATTGCCCCTGTTATGATCAGACATGCTTGCCACTGGAGTTTGTTGAGCTTTTGTCGTGCACTCTTCTGTGCCCCTTTGCTCCACCTGCACTCCATAGGTGCTCTTAACTCTGTGAGGTAAAGCCAGTACCTTTGTTTGGGTTGCATTCCCCATGTTTTCCCACATATTATTCTACAAGTCCATAGGGCTTGCCTTGCTCTGTTGGATACTTTTTCTAGATGATCATTCCACGTGAGTTACTTACTTACTTCTCAGTGGAATGGAATTGTTTCCCCATGACAGGCTGGCTCTAAATAATTTGGTGAATATGGGCATTAGTATCTCGGCCCCATTCTCCTGGTGCCTTGTACGGTTCGAAGTAGTTGATAGCCTACAGGAGCTGGTTTGATGATTTCATTTGCTCTCTTTCAATCTTCTCGGCTAGGTCGTCTTGGTCATGCTGGTAGAAGTGGAATTGGCTGGTTTCCATCAAGAATCATGGCCCCTGGGAAATGGTTTTGTACTAGAAGCTCTATGGTCTCTCTTTGAGATTCCGTCACAGTTTGTCAGATCGTTTAATCGGATATATTCTGGCAGAATTTCCTTCAAGATTCTCTCTTGGCCCTCCTTATGGCTTTGTTGTATCCCATTAGGGTAGATCGGTATTCTTCCCAGCATCTCCTCTTTCTGTTCCACCAAGAGATCTCTATTATCTTTTTTGGTTAGATAACTATGTCCCATGTATACTCAATCCATTATTTGTTATGGAATATCAAGATGATCTTTGGCTACACATTTATCAAATGTTTTACAAAAAAGAATTTTTAGAATTACCAAATTCTTATTTTATGACTACAATTTAAATTGAAGAATGGATTATGTGAAAGAAAGGCAAACTGATGTGATTGAGCTGAATATCAGGCTGATATTTTCTAATAGCTTGCAGACAAGAACACTTTTTCATCCTTAAAGTGGCTACAACCTACTTAAAATATCCAATATATTCATCTATCAATTGATCAGTTATTATATTAATTGAGCAGTAGGTTTAGCATGAAAGCATGGTTTTTTTGTTTGCATGTTCAGTTGAAGCTTCTCCAGTAGAAAGTTTCCTCAAAGCTGAAAGGATGTCTGTAGGCAGCTATAAGGGTAAGTTGATTAGAGCATATTTAGGAGTTTATTGTTAAAATAAATCAAAAAACTAACTGCAACTAACCATTCTATGCTCTATGATTTTTGTTATTTTTTTATTTTTTTTTCAATTTGCTTTTGCCTGGCATTGGAAAACTATAGATACCATTGGGAAAGATAAACGTTTTTCAAACAGATCTACAACCATCAGAATCTCTTTCAGGTCATAGCTTGTTACAGCCCGAGTACTACAGGACCCACAGCCATGCAGGTTTCCCGAAAGGCTCCTATTTGGTTCCTAACCCTCTCCATTTCCATATTGCACGTCAAACTCAAATTGCCATTAGACGTCCTGTTATTGTATCATTAGCATCACATTCAAAATCATCCCACTACCTTTTCAATCATGGATATAACTATGGAAAGCCTACTGTCACAATCAACCTAGGGAATGCCCATTCAGTCTCCGTGAACATACCTTTAGAGACTTTGACTGGATTTATTTATCCATTTGCAAATGCACTGAATCTCTGGAAAAATCCTGTAGCAAATAATAATCAAGGATGTCAGACAACTTATGTGAACAATTTGGAACGCCTACCTCCAACTCAGGAGGAATTGAGCAATGTTATATATACACCTTTATACATTGACAGTTATAAAACCTGTCAAACAGAACCTGAAGATCGAGATAAAACAACTTCGTTTGAAAGGCGTATTTTGACCAACATGCAACAACAAATGCTTATGGATCCGAGCTCAGATTCGGAGTATGAATCCTTTGAAGCTATGAATGAAAGCAGGAATGAATCGACATAGAAAATATTGTCGAGTTCAACGAAGATGACCAGGAATCAAATGAAAGTTTAGTGGAGGTGACTCCAGAGGTAGCTGCTCTAATGCCCAGTACTGGAAGTAGCTCAACAGCATCAGATAATGGAAGAAATAACTATCAAGTTACTGGTTTACTTGAGAATGACTGTCAAGAAATGAACAATAAACATATAGAACTTGATGACTCTATGGTTGCCGAACTTGTGAAGGCTAACAATACAAGCTTGGACGAAGGGATTGAAGACTGCACTTTAACAGAAAAGAGTGTTAAGGTCACCAATCTAGATAAAAGTGTGGAAGAAGCGACAATTCAACTGTCCAATTTGATATTGGAGTATCTGATACAACAATGTTTTGAATTGAAAGAGCTTATTTTATTTCCAGAAGTATTACATGATCAAAATTTCTCGAAGCTCTTGACAAAGTTGACCGATACTTATCATGAGTATTATGAATGTAATATGACCGCTGAACAGAAAAATGAGATCAGGGTTTCACTAGCTTCTTATACTTTGAAACTCCTGGAAATTGATGAACGATTCAACAATTCTGAGGATTCTGGTGGTTCTAATACCATTTCTGATAAAATATTCAGCATCTCCGAGTTCCTGAATGATATCTTGGATCACTTTTTCAACTCTTTTGAAACCGGAAGTCATTTCGCAGAATTTGCTTCAGCTCTGGTTAACGAAGAAAGTGGTATTCTCCATTCTACTCCAGAGCAGCCAAAGAAACAGCAATACAATTCTGAAGAAGATTTTGAAATCACCACATTTCACAAAAGTACAAAGAAAAAATCTGGATCTGAAATGTATTGGATGTCAGTGTCAAATTCACCAACTATTCCTAAAAGAGCTGATACACCCAACAAACCTATTTTAAATGTAGATGATATACCCTTAAGACCTCCTGAAGACTTGATTGCACCTAAACGGGCTTTGTCTCCTATACAGGAAGAACCTCGTGTTAACCTTTTTTACCAATTCTTGAATGAGAACGAATTTGACCTGCTTCATGATTCTGACTTCAACCAACAATTTAATCAGGATGAAAGTATCGTAGAAAGCAGTGTTGATTCAGATGTTATTGATAACATTTTAACGCAAAGTTGCAATAACATTTCTTCTTATATTCCTTTCGATGAACCTGATAACAATGTTGTGTTATCCAGCCAAGTTAATTTCTTTAGAACAAACACAAAAAATGTAAACGCCTATGTCAAATCCAAGACTGCTGTTTTCGATAATCGACAGTCAGAAAATAAGGAAAATGAGGCATTAGATGATTCTGGAGACTGGATGGGCTATGACAATGCCAAATTTTGACCTATTCCTAAATATTACATTATTATTTTTTTCCTTCTTGCTGACTTTTAGGGCCATAGTTATATTTATGGTTTTTTATTATAGCACTATATTTTTATTTAGTTTGTGAATGTTCCTCAAATATAGGATTAGCAAAATAAATGTTTTTGGATTCATTCACTTGAAGCAATCGCAATACTCTTTCAAAATGGTTCTTCCAGAAAATATCAATTTTGTTTTGATGATTAAAATCAATCAGAGTGATTGACATATATATAGTCAAATTAATTTTTACCTCTGAAAATACCCTAAGATGTCGGGAAATTCCTCAAAAGCTTGTTTGCTGCTCGCAAGCAATTAAGTTTCTTGAGTTAATAAAATAATAGTATCAAAAATTAATTGTGTAATAGAGATTAATTTTTGATTTTATAACATTAGGGTTTATTTCATTTCCTGTTGAATATGATTTCAAAAACAAATACCACCCCTATTTCAGAAAATATTTTCCTGGGGGTTTGATTTTAGTCACTATAAAATAAGTAAACTCAGCGGATTTGATTCATGGATACTCAACACTTCAAAACAAAATAGTCACTATATTGAACAAATGAATGCCAAGGAAGTGTGTCTTCCATTCATTCTGAGCCTGGACCACTTATTTGAAGGTCGGGCAACTTGAATATTGAACACTTTGAGTACGAATATTTCAATAGGTGATAGTTGAGATAAAACTGGATAAAAAATCCCTGTAATTGTTCCATTAACTTGATTATTCATCTTGAAAAAATTACAAAGATTTTCATAAAACTGTAGGTAACTAAAAAAAAATAACTTTCTTATTTCAAATGTTATGTTTTAAATATAGCTTACTAATATGAGTCCATTTGCACTAGGGGTAAAATACTTACGAGTTATTTTTGACCATAAGTTCATATGGAACCAACACCTACACAAAATTATCCAAAAAACCACAATAACTTTCGAACTGCGCAGAAGAATGTGCGGAAAAAACTGAGGGCTGATATGACCACATGGCGAAACACCAGGGTAATCAGACCCATGATAGCATATGTTTCGGTGGTATGGTGGCCAAAGACTCAGCAGGCTGGGATGATCCGACGGCTCTGCGGTATCCAAAGACATGCTTGCACGTGAGCCATGCGGACCACCCCAACAGCCGCCTCAGTCTTGCTGAACCGGACACCACTATATAAAGGCGAGGCCAAGTCAACCACCAATAGAACCACCAAAAGGGGAGGCGCCTATAAAAACAGAATGCACGGAAAGGACTACAACAAGCTATTCAAAGAGTTGGAGAAGGACCCCATCATGGGAATACCATCGGACGAGATGCTCTCCAAGTATAGCTTTGGAAAACATTCCAAATGTATTTATTTATTCAATCAACGGGTAAACCCTATTACATAAAAGACAGAATATAGATATTCAATAACTTAACCTACTTATTCTACTTAAAGCTAAACTAAATGAAAGTTAGACAGATTAAATTTAGATAGACAATCATGTTGAAATAAATAAAAGTAAATAAAAGTTCAACTAACAAACACGTTAAAATAATAATGGAGTACATGGAGTGTTGATTCAAGGTAACTTTTTCAGTTTTTGTTTCAGAGACGCAAAATATGAGCCAAACAATTCAATTTGGCCATTATATTCATTTCCATACTGTGCCAACCTACAAACCGGTGAATTTTGAGCATAATTAGTAGTGCATAAAGTTGTGTGGAAAATTCTGGGATTTCTGGTTTGCCTAACTGGGACATTCAGGGAAAATATAGATAATAGAGAGGGACAGAGATGAATTTTGCCTGATATACAGATGGCTCAAAAACCGAAGAAGGTGCAGGAGCAGGAATATACATGCCCAAACTAAAGAGTTTAGGTAAACATGCAACAGTCTCCAGGCAGAAATTGCTGCAACACACCACTGCGCTGAAGAATTATTAAGGCAAGAGTTCAAGAAAAAGACCATTGCTATTTACTCCATTTACAGCCAAGCCCCTATAGCAGCAATCAGTTCAATGCAAGTAAATACAAAACTAGTTCGAAACTGCCTGAGTACCCTACAAGAGCTGGCCAATCAAAACAGATTCACTCTTGTTGGGTTACGAGGGCAACGAAGAGGCTGACTCCTTATTATTAGCCCGAGAAGGAACATGACTTACTCTATAAGGCCTTGAAGCATGTTGCGGCACAGCAAAAACTGCTAAAAACTAATATCTGAATGTGGATGAAAATCAAATTGAAGGAATGGTGATACAAGATGCCAGGAATGAGACAGGCGAAAGAGTTTATTAAAAAAACCACTATCTACTAGGCCAGAATAGAATTATCAACTAGGATCATAGTTGGCTTTCTAATAGGGCACTGTAGAACACATGATGAACTTGCAGAGAAATCCAGGAAGATGAGGAAACCTCAATATATGTACTGTGCAAGTGTGAAGGCCTATCAAGGCTGAGGTTTAAAAGCTAGGGGAGGAAAAACCACCACCCCAAAATACATACATGGATGACCTAAAGTCCCACCTATGGAGTTTGACAGGGACGAGACTGGACAAGGGCACACACACACCTAGATCTGAAAAGGTCGAAGTGAAGAGGCTTGTAGCCCACAAGCCCCAAACAGCAGATCTTATTCAAATTAATATGAGGCTTATGTGTCAATTTGAAATCTTTATTACTATTCCTTTCACAAAAATTATTCCGAAATTGATCTCAATAATTCAACTTGAATCGAGTTACATCTTGTAACGTATCAACGGTCAGTTTCAGCACTCAGTTCAGACAGAGCACAAATCAGTGAATTTTGAAACTTTTTGTAGTTACTAAGTTTTGTTTGTTTTTCCTATTGCGGCGAATTCTGATTGATGAGTGGTTTGTGAGTATTACAAGGCTGCTGGAAACGGCCAGTGTTATTAATCAAAATAAAAGTAATGGACTTCACATGCAGATTTCTGACTTGAATAAAAATCGTATTTGTGTTGAATAATAATTACAACCTAAGCAAAATAATTTGCTTTTTATGCTGGTAGACCAAATGAAGTGACCAATTTACAAACAGGAGCAACGTTGTCAAATGTGACACAGTTTCACAAATTTTCTTATGAAATATTTCTGTAAGTTTCAAATTTTGGAATTTTTCGTTGTTTTATATCTCTAAGACCTATTGAAATATTTGCACTCAAACTGCTCACGCTTTGTATAGAGGGTGCCAACACCTGGATTTCCGAGATTGAAGGCAGGAAAATTGAAACTGTCAACCCCATATTATAAATATATAAATGCATAATTCTGAATGCATATCAAATAAATGCATAATTATAAAATATTCAACACGCTCCACCAGGAGAAAAGAGACAAGAACATAATATACAGTATTCCAAAAAGAGTCAATAGTGCTTGGAAAAGTGTCGTATATCATTGATAAAAATCATATCATATCATATCATTGTTTTATTTTAAGATACTGGGGAAACCTAAAAAAATAGTAATACATTTATTGATCAAAGGTATCTTGAAGTCATTTCTATTTCAGTGGAAATGTTTCAATAACTTTTGATTCACTTACTAGACATATCCAAAACAAAAGAAAAGCAGATAACAATACAATCCAAATATATTATAGTATTTTATTGAAAAAAAAAATAGTTTGCCATAGTTTCTTAAAAAAAAACTATGAAGTTGGGACCAAGCAAAACTCTATAACAAGAGTTTGGTTACAAAAATGCTTCGGATTTCTAAACTCATACCAAGAGACGTGAAACTTGTTAGAGGCCTTTATTTCTTGAGAAAAGTATCTGATGGCCTGCAACTGCATATCATCTCTAGTTAGGTTTAGAAAACCGTCGAATTTTTCTAACCAAACCATTATTCTAGAATTTAGCGTATTTCCAACTTTTTCATTTGCTTTTACGGTCTGTTTGGGTTCTACAAGGGAATCAAAAATGCCATATACAAACATTGATACACGTTAAAAACATAGCACGCCCTCCGTTTGCTCATCCACTACCCAACAAATGAGCTGATATTTTCGCCTTTTCCAACCCACAAAGATAGAAAGCTTCATGAGAGGGAAATTTCTAGATTTCATTTGAAATTCAAGAAATCATTTAAAAAAAATACTAGTAGTTTTTTTTTTTGCTTGATTTAAAATTGTGAACTTTTCTCAATGGTAAAGTTTTATTGTCTTTAAATGAAATACCTAATGTCTGATTTTTGGGGTTGATTTGATGATCAATTATCAACAATTATTTGGGTTCTATTGATAATAGGAATTACATAGGCCAAGCGATGGGTACAAAATAAGGGGTTCTATTCGCAAAAGGTCGGAAAGAAATGAAATTTTGTGGGATGGTAGAGATAGGTTCCCTGATAGTCCACCTGAGTTTGCGACCTCGGGGGGTTGCCGCTCGAGGGGTGAGGGGATGAAAACTACTCGCGGCGCTTGGTGGAGAATAGCACCGTTGGGGTAGGTGTTATTAAAAAAAATTCAGATAAAATATGTAGAGAACAAAATTGTGCACATCTTTGATATCTGCATTTTTTCGCTTTGATCAATAGTTATCGCTCTACGGCGCGCCAAAGTTGGGGGGTGATTAGCAATTTTTAATAAAATCCGAATTTCATTGCGAATTAAGACGAAGATGGCAACCAAACAATTCTGTAATATTTTTGTGCTATAATAGTAATATTTTCTAAGTCGGCACATGCCCGATTTGATACACTTCATCGTATATAATAACATATGATTTTTTAAAGCGCTTTCGTACATTACTTCGATATGAACATTTTTTAATTATTCTGATCTACGGTCAATATTTTGTTATTAGTGTATACACTAACATTTTTATTTTCATGCAAACATGATACAAGAAAATATAATTTTAACTCGTTTCCACACCACCCTTGAGGTAGAGTTGATCGGCGTTTTTTTTTAATGTGGTTAAATTATAGTTTAAGTTTTTAGTAATTAATTAATTTGTTCAAATTATTATTATTCTAGTTAATTGTGAAATGGTTTACCCGTTTATACATAAATAAATCCACTGTCGATATCGGGGTTTATTTCACTTTGTATCGCTTATGGCATTAAGCTGAGTCGCGTTCGTTGTTATCATCGTCAGACATCAATTCGGCCCCATATTCGGCAAGCTCAGCGTTATGGTCCTGTATTTGATCTGAAACGTTTTCGGCATCTTCTGCATTGTCATCTTCTAGCACAATCTGGTCAAGAATGTTTTCGCAGGACGTCCCAGTACAGTGTTAACACAAAACCGAACATTTTCATCCTGCTTTACGGCAACCACAAGCAGGTCCACAACCTTTCTGGCATCTGCACAAGATAATCTTGAGTAAAACCTTTGGAGCTGGTTCTTTTCAGATGCGTATTGCGTCTAGTCCTGTTGTTGTTTTTTGCCATCCATGATCTTCTGGAGGTTTCTGAACTCCCCGCCAGCTCTGGATTTGACAATTACTTTGCAATGAATGATGATGGCAAGCATCGGATGTTGGTGGCAGTGACGCGAGATTAAATGAATTTTTGGAGTCCCGTTCAAAGTTCGTATACCACAGAGGTGCGTTCGATTATAAACTCCTAGAGTAGAGTAAAGTATTTGAAGGTTTCTTAAATTTACTCTGGAGTTGAGTACTATTCCTGTAGTATTCGAACGGTGCGGAATTTATTTGGAGTTGTTTACAAAGTCCGAGTGACAGAAGGTTCTGACATCGGAATATAGGTTATGTTTGTTAAAAAAAACGAAAAATGGCAAGAACAATGGAAGTTGATGAAAACCGGAGAAAAATATTGTTGACAATAGCAGATAACTTTTCTAGAATCTTGTTTGCCCATTGTAAATTAAATGTTAGTATTTATGTAGGGAATGACAATGGTAGATTCGAATGTCATGTGATGGATTTGTTTGAAAATATGAACAAGATGTTCATAAAATCAGATGTGGAATCATCTGCGAGTACTCTTTTTTAGAAAACATTCTTCTTTGCCTCATTCATCTATATGAGTTCTTAATTGGGACTGGAATAGAAAATCAAATAACTATCTGAATAAAAATGCAAATTTTCAATTTCAGATTTTCTTTTTTTTTTCTTTTGAGTTAGGGCCCTTTCAGAATATCTATCAGATGTAGTTCAATGTCCAGCGTGGCTTTAGCCGGGGAAGTAGTTGTTGTCTGTTAGACATCCACAAAAATAACTTCATTTTTATCGTTGATTTTTCAATTCACAGAAAAATATTTCTATTCAATTGAGAATGTTTCCCTTTTCGTCATGTGATGGTTTCGAAGCAGCTTTATTAAAAATAGGTCCTAGGTTAAGAATTCGAGTGGGACAGTATGAACTTGGTAGACCATATGTTTCTACAAGATTACTTACAGTATTATATCAGTGAACAGTATTAAACACATACACATAAATAATCTCAATCTTGGGTTGGCTGTGAGAGTGTGAGACACAACATAAAGAGATTTTTCGTCCCTCAGAGTTCTGTCAATTTTGTGGAGTTAAATAAACCCAGCTATTTTGTAGAGTTACGAGAGTTAACGCGGTGGCGAATACTCGGGTATTTTCGAACGTCAGTCTCATAGTAAAATATACACAACTTTACGATTTTCGAACGCTATTTAGTAAATTATACTCGATGGAGTTAATAATCGAACGCACCTCAGAGAATCCAACGTATGATGTTTGCTGCCTGCGCCATACTGCCACAGCATAAACAGTTCGCCAGCGTTATATTGGAAGCTCCGAGGTGAATAGAACACATCCTCCTTATTCCCTCTACCCGGCTTGCGAAAATAAACATTGGGGATTTCTCTGGCTTTAGCAGTCAACAGCACAAGTAAATCTACGTCTTCGCAAATAACGCATACGGAGGAAAAAGAGGAAGCAAGTTCGATAGCAGTCTGCACAATTAATGTATCCGCGTCTTCGATCGCCTGCTTAAAAGTGTAATTCTGTGCTTCCAACTTTGTCTGCAGCATTGCGATGAGGCGCCTTTTGTTAAAGCTGTTCGATAAAAAATGTTCTTGCTACACAGTTGGAATCATGGATTAATCGAAGATTACATCAGTGCTGCTTTGAGCGACGGTTTCTTTCAGCAGATTTCGTACCTGTTTCTGTCCCACATTCGGGATATCCATCAAAAACAACAATAGTATTCGGCCCATAATGCCTTGTAATATAATGAATGTAATTTGCACAAATCATTGCAAATGAATTTTGATGGCCCAACACAACACGATGGAGCAAGAAGCCACCGTCAACAACATGCATGGTTGTGTCAACGTTTATGACTGGTGTTACGGGCACATGAGCTTTGTACAGTGAAGTTTAGGATTTATATAACGTTTGCGGCACGCATCATGCACAGTAACTGTTTGTTGATTTACTAACACTGTATCGCTTTTGCCGTCTTCTCGCAATTGGCTAGATCTCCTTAATGTATTCAAGCCTTTTGCTTCAACCACTATGGTATCTCCGTCGCGCAATGTTTTCTCACATATGAAACAAATTTGATCAAGTGATGCCATGATGTACACTATACTCATCTATGACCTCCACAATACTGGCACGATGGCATGTTGCACGTTGTGGAAAGAGGCGGGAAACTACAGAAATTGGTGTAAAGCGCCGGAATATGCGATAATAACAACTGTATGCTTCTGTGTCCTGCCAACGTTGCATTTATATTAGGATGATTGTTCTGTATACCTAGAAAAAACAATATTATATTTCTATTTTTAGAACTTACAGAATAACGCTTAGGTCAACAATAATAAGACAATATTGACCGTAGATCATGATAATTAAAAAGTGCCCATATCGAAGTATGTAAGGGCGCACTTAAAAAAATCATATCTTTTTATAGTATTTCTAATCCCAATTGGACTGACATAAAAAGTTTCAAGAAGGAATTCTCTTCCACACGACAAAACTTTTTTATGATTTTACCAGGACCATTTTCCCATTTGCCGGGCAGTGCATATGAACACACTTCGTAGTGCTCTTATTTTAATTGCCGTTCCAATTGGGATTAGAATAACTATACACGCTTTATATTAACTTCACTTGTATGTTTGTTTGTAACCGACTCCTTTGGGCGCGATTTTGACCCACTTCCAGACGTCCGAATGATTTGAAATTTGGTAGGTGTACATAATTCCGGTGACAATGCAATAAGAAATTTTTGTGTGCAAAAAAAAATCAAAATGGCGGCTCCAATATGTCGTACGAGTTTTGTGATTATGGTCCGATTCGCTTCAAAATTGGTATTGAGGGTTTTTGGTCGAAGATTATGATTCTTTTGTCAAAATTGAAAAATTCAAGATGGCGGCTCTAAAATGGTGGACGAGTTTTGTGATTATGGTCTGATTCTATTCAAAATTGGTATGTGGGGGTTTTTGGGGTCGAATATTATGATTATTTTGTCAAAATTGAAGGATTAAAGATGGCGGCTCTCAAATGGCTGCGACTTTTGTGATTATGGTCCGATTCTATTCAATATTGAAGGATAATAGTTAAAAAAAATTAATAATAATTATAATAGTTTGAAGAACTAAAAACACGCGTTTATAGAACACTAAACTAAAAGTTGTAAATAAATAATAGTTTAAAAAAACTAAAAAACATGCTTTTATAGAAAACCAGACTAAAAAAATAGAAAATAAGAAAAAAATGTATTTTATTTAAAAAAACGCGTGGGGTGCATGGTATCAATAATTATATAGTCAATTACACACCTAGGGCAGTAAAGTGAGAAATGTCTCAGATCACAGGTAATTGTTGGCCAAGGCGATACCATGCACCCCACGCTTTTTTTTAAATAAAATAGATTTTTTTCTTATTTTCTATTTTTTCAGTCTGGTTTTCTATAAAAGCGTGTTTTTTAGTTTTTTTAAACTATTATTCTATTATATAAGATCAAATGTATCGAATGCGGCATCTGCTTACTTAAAAAACCTTACTGTTTTAGCAAAAAAATATTACAGAATTGTTTGGTAGCCATCTTTGTCTTAATCCGCGATGAAATTCGGATTTTGTTAAAAATTGCAAATTACCCCCCAACTTTGGCGAGCCATAGAGCGATAACTATTGGTCGAAGCAAAAAAATGCAAATGCCAAAGTTGTGCACAATTTTGTTCCCTACATATTTTATTTTTTAATAGCACCTGCCCCAACGGTGCTATTCTTGACCAAGTGCCGCAAGTCAGAGTTCTCATCCCCTCACCCCTCGAGCGGCAACCCCCCGAGGTCGCAAACTTAGATGTACTATCAGGGAACCTATCTCTACCATCCCACGAAATTTCATTTCTTTCCGACCTTTTGCGAATAGAAATCCCCCATCGCTTGCCTTTTTTTCGCTTGATTTAGAATTGTGAACTTTTCTCAATGGTAAAGTTTTATCATCTCTAAATGAAATACCTATGTAATGTCTGATTTTTGGGGTTGATTTGATGATCAATTATCAACAATTATTTGGGTTCTATTGTTAATAGGAATATAGATTATAGTAGTGACATTAGAAACTTTGTTTTCATCAAGAGTTTGGAGTGAAAAGAATTCCATTCTAAACTCGAAAAGAGAAGAGGTCTATTACCATCAGTTCTTGCTCATACCCTTCGATTTTGATTGGCTTTACTTTTTAAATAACATTAACAATAACACAGTTTCAAAAATATCCCCTTTTGAATGTTTCTTGGTGCTACAACATAAAAACACTTGGTTTTGGTAATGAAGAAATAAGGTAATCAACTTACATTACTAACTTTTTGTTCTGTTTTTGTTTGCATGTCGATAACACACTCACAATGTAGTTTTTGCAACTTTTATTCAAGTCTGTCAAAAATGTTGCAAAAACTTATCTTTGATTGTATAATCATGTGTGTTTTTATGATTCTAGGTGAAAACACTTTCAATGGAGACCAATCAGATGCCCATATGAGCACACTATCTCAGAGTAGTAAAGAGGTAAATTTCATAATTTTCATAAATGTTTTTTTTCTCCTCATAAAACAAGGTAATGGAAATTGAATTATTCCATTTTTTTAACTTTCAGGACCACTCTATTTCTGAAGGATCTCCAAAGAAGGACAAAAAGAAGAAGAAAGGTTTAAGAACTCCTTCATTCCTGAAAAAGAAAAAAGAAAAGAAAATCCGTGAAGCATAGGTAGCATATTTTTTATTTTTTGTATCACTGAAACAAACTATCATTATTCCATTTCTCTTGAGTCATTCGCATTGACTGCAGAAAAGTTAGAAATTTGAATATTTCTGTTGTTGAACATAATGAAGCTCAAATGGTCTAAATGTCAGAATTGATGTAAATTCATAGTTTTTATTTCAGAATTGTTTCCAGGATAAATATTGGAAATTATGTGTCTGTCATCGTTAATATTTATAGAGTAAAAGAGAAATATAGGAAATAATTAGATATACAATTGAAAAAATCACATTACTAGTTTTAATGCAGTTCCTCTATCAAACATTTTCAGATTTTATTTTGTGTTTCGTCTTTGCCAATTTTTATCTAAACTTCAATATGACAGTGTTTCAAAGCCATAGTTGCATGAATTTGAACCATCTATCAAATATCTACCTGTAACTCCGAAACTATGCATTTTATCGATAATATCATTTCAAACAAAGTTGAAGTAGTCCAAATTTACTATGAATTTTATACAAAATTTCTGAATGTAGGACCAACAGGTGAGGAAAGTTGAAAATTGACGGAATTTGTCTGCTTTGCAAAAAATAGCGTTCTTCGTCGGTTTTTCGAAAATAACTCATAATCTACGCATTTCTCAAAGAAAGACACTAGGTACAAATTGAAAGAGCTTTCTTTGGCAGGGGGCTGGTACCCTGCCAAAGTAGCTTTTTAAGTGGACGGAACGTAGCGGCCACGATTCTGGAAAACTTTGAAGTGTTTAGGCACAACCACTGCCACGTAATATACACGGTTCTATCACGTGGCGGCTACCGAAATGGGGAAAACTTTTTTGGTGGCTGCCATGTTCCGATCTACGTTCCTGGATCTCAAATAGCCACATTCCAACCACGTTGTGGTCACATGGCAAAAACGTGGATATGTAGTGGCTGACACTAGACACGTTAAACAACTGACTGCGTTTGTTTAAATAATATGTAGCTCGATCTCTGTTCACCAACATATTTTTGTAATAAATGTTCCTCATTCTTCCATTTTGCCTAATTCATTTTTAACACTCGATCAACTTTAAAAATGTATAACATATAAACGCGTAAGTAAGTATAATGAATTTGGATACTTCTGATCGGGATAAAATTGAAACGATTGAAAGTTTTTTGTGAAGTATTTTTTTAGTAGTAGAGTAGTAGTTTATTTGAAATAGATAAAAATCTAATTTACAAACATTCAAAATAATCATTAAAGATATACATAATTTTGAAAATAATCATTAAAGATATACATAATTTTATAAGGATAATATTATAACTATTGAAGTAATAAAATATAAAAAACATTAAAATATAAAGAACATTAAAAGTATTACATTAAAAGTATTACATTACAAATCATCTAAAAATGCCACTAGACTCTTCTTAAAATTAACAACATTATTGGAATTTTTCAGATGTATTGGGAGTTTGTTGAATTCATTTAAGCCTTTAAAATAGTATATTAAAGTATAAGTGGATAAAAAGGGCTTTAAAACACGCGCGATTTTTCGAGCACGACGGCGCAGCCGGAGTGCTCGAAATAGAGCAAGTGTTTTTAAGACCAGTTATCCACGAATACTTTACGTTATTTTTTTTTATTGGTGCACTTTGAAATCATATATACTGGTATTATTACTACACAAATTAGAAATAAGAACTAATAATGCAAGAAGGTTGAATTCGTGATATGACATCAGTATACCTTTCGTTGTCATGGAAATGAGAAAAACATTCATTTGCAATTTGTTACCAAAGATCAATATTTGTTGTCACCAGAGCTCAAAAATGAATGATTCTAATATCGATTTTTTGAATAGTGAGACAGAATCGCGGTTAATACCGCGAAAATCCAGTGATATATATAAAAAAGAATATGAAAAGTTCATCAAATGGATGGAGGAGCACATATAAATGAACGAATTGTTAGTAATATTTTATCTGACGTTACAAGGTACTCCTGTCAGATCAATAATCAAAAATTTGTCATTTAGACTTCACGTTTCTCGATTTGTTGATGTTGTCATGGTTACCTTTAAAAAACGCGCGTTTTTTAAAGATCGATTTAAACACGCTGAGGCGTGCTTTAAATGGGTAAAAAGGGGCACCAATAAAAAAAAATAGGTTATTCATACATCTTCTCGAATTTGTTCTACTAATATGGAAGTTGTTACTGTTTCTGGTGTTATGATGATGAATATCTCTATTTAAAATCACATAATCATTAAAATACGCTGGTTGCAAGCGCTTGACAATCTTAATGGGTGTTTTAGCTCGATTATGAGCACGCGCCATCTGAATACACTTTATTTAAGGAAAACATGGTAATTTTGGAAATAACTCGCCTCTGAAATTATGTACTTACATCCCTCAAACATTGTTTTATCAATCTTGGTTAGTTGAAACAAATACTTACGTAACAAATTACTACGTTTGGTGCAGTGCTGATGACAAATGAATCTTTATTGAATATTTCGATCATTTCTCTAATAATGGCGGCCCAGCATATTATGGGCTTTTGGAGAATATAAATTTAAAGTGGCAGAAAGTGTAAATATACCACTCATACCATCATAAAGTGCCAAGTGGAACTAAATTATTAACTTTTCCACCACTGGAAAGTGGCACCCACGTCGCAGGCCCATGACTCACCACTTCAAAGTTATAACCTAAAAATCACGATAGGTCTTATACCGTTGAAAGGGGCGAACACATCGGGCTATATAACCTGCCACTTCAAAGTTTTAACCTCAAAATTGCGGGTACATGTTCATTAATTGATTTATGCAGCTCCAATCAACAATTATCAAGTAACAATTATCAATTAACAAGTAATGAAAATGATGGCATTTATGCAAACAGAATTAACAATTAAAGTATAAATATTAAGCAGGAGCACAGTCAGACATCCATCTATTTAAATTAACCTTTTTATACAAAATCAAGAAAAATTGCCTATTGAAAACGCATAACCCATTTTATTTTGAACGAACGAACTTTTTGTAAGCCACAATAAAATATTTTGAAAAGTTAGGTTAGTTTTCGTCATCGCGCTGACCAATCCACGGTCACTTCAAAATTAAGGAAAATTGTCTATTGAAAACGCATAACCCATTTCATATTGAATATAATCATTCATGTTTCACGTAACAGGTTAAACAAACTTTTTGTAAGCCACAATAGAATAATTTGAGAAAACTTAGGTTAGCTTTCGTCATCACGCGGAATTATGAATTTTGAAGGTTTTTGTAATTTGTAGTGACTTTTATTGAATACGAACGTGGCAACCATCACCACATATCACAATCAAGTGCCTGCCACATTGAAGACTTTATGGAAGTAACCAAAATGTCACCGAAACTATCATACTCTCTTGAAAGTGACTGTGACTTCTAAGTGATATTCAAGTGGTACAGGATGGTTACCGCAACGGTTATTTTCCACTTTTAAGTTTGAAAACCTTTAAAGTGATTTGCTCAGTGGCCATAAAGTTTCAGACACCTCAAATGACACTAATAAGTTATAGAACTGTGGAGTGGCTGCCATAGATGAGAATTACGTGACTACAACCATACACATACAAAATTTTAGTTAATCTTACTGAATAGTGGTGATTATGTGATAACCACCGAGTCGAAGTTGCAGTATCAGTTTCTGTCACTTTAATGCTGCTTGGGTTAAGGACACGGTTCTGGAAATGGTGGTGCAGGTGTGGAGCAGATGGTGGTTGCTCTAGGGTACTCTCATCCATAACCTCGGCCTCTAGCTGGTGGCCTGAAAGAGAAATGAACATTACAACAAGCAAGGTAACCAACCTGGGGTGGGTTCATGTATAATCATATGAAAGTGTGATTGTAGTAAATAAATACCTTCAAGTGATGTTGTGATGGATGACACGTCATCGACATTGGTATCGTCAAGATCCTGGTCGTCCTCCGAATCTCAATGCACGAGGTTGCTGCAATTCCCTTCACAGTTTGCACCCATTTTCGTGCAAAACAGGCCAGCTTTCGTGCAGCTTCTATTGAAAATTTGCATAATTTAAAAATGATTATCTGTCAAGTAATCATTAAGATCTACAAGTACTCATTCAAAAACACTCAATAGGTAATTTGTCCTACAATTGAAGATGTGTTAACTGGTAATATCAGAATCAGAAATGCTTCATTGTCATAAAAACATTAATTTTGTTCGTTACGAAATGAAATGCTCAAAGTCATCTTCACAAAAGATTCAATATAAATTGGAAAAATTTGGTCGACTACAGGCGAAAAACAACTACTTTCCTAGCAAATACCACGCAGAACGTTGAATGATATTCACCTGAAAATCCATGCAAACTTCCATATAAATGTGTTTAATTTATGTCGGATCCACCTAACAATCCGCATACCGGTTTCAGGCTTTTTTGGCTCTCATCAGTACGGAGTAGTCACCAGCCAGAGATCTGGAGAGCTCTGGCTGAAGCGAGACACAACATAAACGAAATCACATCTGTAGGTACGCTGGAAAAGATAACTTTTAACCTCCATATGGATTGTTTCTTTCTGTCACTAGGTAGCGCCGGTTAAAAGTTATCTTTTCCGGCATACCTACAGATGTTATAGGCTCGATGGTGATTTTGTTTATGTTGTGTCTCGCTTCGGCCAGAGCTCTCCGGATCTCTGGCTGGTGACTACTCCGTACTGATGAGGGCCAAAAAAGCCTGAAACCGGTATGCGGATTGTTAGGCAGACCCGGCATAAATTAAACACAATCGAGCTTATCAGAAAGAAACATTTGCAATCTTTTTCCATTTATATGGAAGTTTGCATGGATTTTCAGGTGAATATCATTCAACGTTCTGCGTGGTATTAGCTAGGAAAGTAGTTGTTTTTCGCCTGTGGTCTACCAAATTTTTTTCAATTTATATTGAATCTTTTGTGAAGATGACTTTGAGCATTTCATTTCGTATTTTATTCCACTTCACTTGGCTTTCTTCCTTTTTGATTAATTTTGTTGACAAAGCTACTTAAACCTAAGATAAAAGTTACTACATAGACATTTTTGAAAAACAGCACACTGTATAAGTTTAAATAAATAAAAAATATAAATACAATAACAAAAATTTCAATAATCCGAACAAAATATGATATAATAATAATAAATCGTCTCTATTCACCATAGGATACAAGGCCAAAACTAATGGTGAAAGTAAAATGAAAGATAGAACGCCTTGGTAGAAAACATGGTGGATAGGTGGAGTGTCAGCCTAGGCAACCTTTACAAATAGTAAAAATAATAAGGATGTATAGATAAGAAGAGAAAAAAGGAAAAAAAAACATAATGCTTGTCCCCGACAGTAAGCCATGGTCATCGTATGGAAAAGTAGTAAGATACTAATTGTGGAAATGCAGTTTCAGCGCCTTGTTATGAAATTATCAATTGTATAATACCTAAATTTACTGGGTAGCATATTGTAGTATTTTGGTGCAAAATAAGAAAAACTTGAGTAAAGATAGAGGATTCATGCTTGGGGATAACTAAAATTGACCTATTGCTTGTAGCAAACCTATTTATATCTGAAAAAGTTTTTTGAGTTTTTTTGGAAGATATTCAAGTTTATGATTAATTAATAATTTATGGGTGGTGGTTAAAAAGTGCAAGGCTCTAAGCTTCACCAGATTCAGCCAGCCTGATTCCTTTAGTCGTATTTTCGAACACCGAACGAGAAACGCAATACGAGTTATGTTGCAAACGCAAGGAATCAGATTTCATCAGAGCCAGTCCATAAACACTGTTATTAGCGACTCACACAGTTTGAGTTTTGTAGATAGAAGATCCTGATTTGGATATAATTGTCTGAGAACATTGATGAAATTTTGGGTTATGTGGCTGACATGTCTTGGTCTTGCTCTTGGTCAAACCACAAACCCGGATTTTTTATTTCGGAAACAGTTGTAATGACATCATTATCAATGCGAATTTGTAGTAGGTTCTGAGTTTCACCTCTGATTCTTTTGGGTCCAAAAATCATCACTGCCGACTTCTTTGATTTGAGTTTCAATTTATGGGCTTAGGAAATGTCGAATATTGCTTAAAGGTCTCGATTTATAAGTAGCTGAGCAGTGTCAAAGTTCTGAAATTGGAAGGGAAAGTAAAGCTTGGTGTCTTCTGCGTAGTGATGTATTTTGAATTCCTGAACGTATTGGTAAAAGTCGCAGATATACAAGCTGAATAGTAAGGGTCCGAGAATTGAGCCATCAATAACGACTTTCTGAATTCGATCTGATAAATAATTCCTCATCAGGAGCACTGCTTCATCAAAAAAATCAGTTTATCACAATATATCGTGGTCAAGAGTGTCGAAAGCCTTACTGTAGTCCAAGAGTATCAAGCAAGTTAGGTAACCGTCATCTATAGCCCTAAAGAGATCAACAGTAATGGACAATAAGGCTGTGGTGGTGCTGTGTTGACTTCTGAAACCAGATTGCTCTGAGGTAATGATATCAAGTTCGTTCACGAAACAATTTATCTGATCTTTCAAAATCATTTCAACCATTTTTGAGAGGCAAGGTAGAATAGTGATAGGTCTGAGGTCGGAGTAATTTGAGGGTGAATTCAAAAAAAAAGTTTATTCAAAGTAAATATGTTATTCAAGTATAGGTGGTCATAATATGTTCATAGTACAATATTTTCTAAATTACGGAAGCCACGGAAAGTGATCAGCTTGATTTTTTGAGGTTTTTGAAATGAGTCGATATGATCTGAGATACCCGAAATATCTGTTACATCTACTGAAGTCACTCTTTCTATATCAGAAACAAATATAATATCTAAAAGTCTGAGAGTAGTTTGTAATGCGAGTAGGAGTTTGGACCAACTGGCTGAGGTTGTAAGAATGGGCTTGTTCAAGAAAAAATTATTAATTTAATAATCGAAACTATAACTCATTTTAAACGGATTCCCAAAATTTTAGATTTTTCCGCGAACGTTTAAACCCTCAAATTAATTAAAGAAATTGGAGCGAACGAAAACGGGGCGTGGTTACCTGTGACGTCACACTGCATATGCGATACCTAACGTTTGCAACGCCGCGAGTCGAGAGTCGACTGTATATTTCGTAAGTACCTACCCGTGTTGTCTCTGTGTGTAAGAAGCAAATCGCTGGACTGTTTCGTTATTTTATTGCATAATGAGTGAGAATACAGTGGTAAATAAATATTGTTTGGTTCCCGACTGTTCTAACACATCCAAGAATGCCCCAGAAAAATGGTTTATTAATGTGCCCTCTGATATTAAAATAAGAAATGTTTGGCAGAAAGCAATGCGTCGTGAAGTTTTTGTATCTAACAAATCGCATGTGTATTGCTGTGAAGATCATTTTAAAGTAAGTTTCTCGATTTTATCTCACAGTTTGAATATATTTAATAACAAAATTTGTATAGTTTTAAAATTAGTGATAACTTATAAGCTCTAGAGAGTTCAACACAAATAACTTGTTTTAGGTAGAGGAAAATTAAATTGCCGCTCATTTTGGTTTTCAAAATTCAACAAAATTATTTGCATTCTTCTCTTGTCTGGAATTTTTTAAAATTAATAGCAAGGCTTTGAATAGACAGATCATTATATTTTTCTGTATTGTAGTAACGCATTAAACTGTTTTCTATTTTTTTCCTTTTAGCTTCACTTACATATTCTTGTAAGAGTGAGTCATCATAACAAGCTTGAATTTTTTTACCAAAATCAGAGGTTGAAATAAATTTTTTGGTACTCGGTGCTGATGATAATTTTGATTTCTTCCATTAACAAGTTGTTTCTGTGGGAGAAGGCTCCTCGCTGCGTCTATGTAACCACATCAAAATGCCACTCGTGCTTACATCCTCCCTCGAAACTGGACAATCATGGCATTTTCCGCTTTTAATGCACAAAGTGCTCCTTGTTGTTTCAACTGAACGTAACCAAAATGGCATTTTGCATTCACCACCACCTTTTTTTGTATTAATTGAGGATACACTGTAATTTCTAGATTTTATTTTATGTTCTGGCGTGATTTTCGCTTTTAGTTCACAAAGTGCTCCTTGTTGTTTCAACTGAACGTAACCAATGGCGTTATCACCATAACTCTGTCTACCAGATCTGAAACAAAATAATTACTTGTTAACTACAGGTTTTGCACATATTTCGAAACGTTTTTCCCACATATTTTAGACTATGATTATATTTTTTGTTAGAAAATGCCTTTTTTAATGTTACGCCCTTATATATAAAAAGTCGTTCTTTTGAATTTTTTATATTAATTTTCAACATACTCCTGAAATACTTACTGGCTCAACTCTGTTTATGAACTAATAAAAGATTATCCCACAACTTAAAATAATACCTAGCATGAATTTTGACTCACCCTTTATACAAAATTTATATATTTATATGTTCTTTATTTTTGTAAATCATGTAAAATAATGTAGGTACTTTTAAATATTTTCACTCTTATAAGTATACGAACACAACAAAAAATTGTAATTACTCTATTTTATTTTTTATTTACCCTGTATAAAAATAAGCCCAGAGGGTAATGAACAAATATTTGGGTAATAGTTAACTGAATTAAAAATCATCATTTTTCAATTTTAACGCCCTGTAGCCCTGTATCTCGAAAACTACTCGACAGATTTTTTTGAGTACAGATAATTTGGTTCAGGTGGTTGATTAGAACAACATAAGCACCAAAATATTAGTCAATTTAAGTGAGAGTATTTCCCATAAGATTACTCAGTGCCATGTTTTTTCACTGTATTTTCAGTGCATTTTAATAAAAAAAGTGCTAAGAATGTTTCATTCGACCCTGGTATTGCGTGACCGTAAAAAGCGTAAGTCAAAATATTGAATTTATTTTACTTACCTTTGCAATTTTATTCCTCGTATTTCCACACTTATAAAGTCTTTGTTTTTATTAAAATAGTCCATCACCATAAAGATATCCAATTTAGGTAAATTTGCAGAATCTGCTTTAATAAATCCAGTATCTACTGAATACATCTTAACTAGCAAAAACCACTAACACTTTTAAAATTTAAAGATATGGCAGCTGGAAGCAACTTTCTTATGTGAAACGCAACGGTGTACTGCCCAATATCAGACCACAATATGCAAGGTGACGTCACAGTCGGTTCTGTCGCTTTTTAACGGAGCTCCATTTTCAACGTTTATTATCTAAGTAGTGGGGCAAGTTCAAGAGCTAAAAATTTTACCAGTTATTTTGATTATTGAGTTTTACAATATAACATGAAAAAAACCGAGAAAATATTTCATTGATAACAAGCCCATTATGTGTCAAGATAAGCACATCCTACAATTAAAATATTTGGATTAGTAAATTCTAAACATGGAACATTTAAAAATATTCCATCACGTGAATTAGGAATATTTCTTGAAAACGAGATAAAAAAATACATAAGTTCTATACTATGTGTCTTGGGGACGATGTAAAATATTCACAGAACATTTTAATTCGCTAAGATGCATATAATAAATGACTGGAGATTTTTCAATGTTCTTTGTTGCCCAAAAATCGAGAGATAGCGATTTTCGTAACACTACCTGCCATCTGGACAAAAAAAGGAATTGCTTTTTCTTCGAGAAATGCATAGATTATGAGGTTATCTGCAAAAAACTGACAAAGAACGCTATTTTTGCGAAGTATGCAATTTTCAACGTGCTCTAGCTCCCCACTCTTTGGTCCTACATTAATAATTTTGGATGAAAAGTATAGTAAATTTTGTCCACTTCAACATTGTATAGGATGGTATTTGAATAAAATGCATAGTTTTGGAGTTACGAGCAAAAAACTGGATACAGTGCGAAAATTTCGCTATTTTTTGCGAATATCTCGGATTGCTCCAGGAAATTTTGTTAGCAAACTTCACATTTGGATTCAGCACCCCAAAAAACATATAGAACCGCAGAGAAACAGACCACTTGAATTTTTTACCGTTTTACTAGACTATTTTCCTTATGCTGAAAGCGATAAAAGTGAGGGCTTCATTGTCCCTTTACTGCAGCGCGAATCGTATATGTCATTGAAATTCGTGCCCCTATTAAGTATACATAAGGAACACAGGAGGCAAGGTTAACTGCATCGAACTTATAACTATCAGATTGTGATGTGGAATATTTAAAAAGATATAAAATAAGTAAAATTTTGATTTGGTACTGTCACTTGATTTTCATTAATTGTTCACAATTCTGTTTTTTTAATGAATTTTATAAATTGTAAAAAAATATTGGAATATATTTTATTTGTACTTATGAATTGGCAAATTACTATTTGTGATCTTTTATTTACTTCAGGGTGAGAAAGCTATTAGGCCTGTAGATATAGACAATCAACTCCCAAAGTTTCCAAACTTCAATGGTATGTTAGTGCATTAATAAAAACAAACTATAAAATTTTGCAGAAGCCTGCGATTAATGGAACATTGTTTAAATTGCAAAAAACGTTTTTATGCTCTATTTTTGCACTGAAAATTGCAAACTTTCTGCAAACTAGGCTTACCTATAGTAATAATGTTTTACAACATGCATTAAGTTTGCAACCTTGTAAAAGTTACAAAACCTTGTTTTTTGTTTTGAATTTTCAATTTTAATATGTTTAAAAAATGACAACAGTTCTGCAAATTGGATAAGTGAACAAAAAAGAAGTTTAACATATTCATGTACATTTGCAACCATTTATAAAAAACGAATAATTTATTTATCAAACTTTTTTCTACACACAATATTGAAATAATTACAAAAGTTTTTCATTGTGGTTGCAAACAAAGAGAATATCGGTCTCAGGGAACTTTGCAACCTCATACGAAAAACGGAACCTATTTATTCACTAATATAAATAATATAAATTTTTTGCATTTTTACAGTTGCTGAAATTATTACAAAAGTTCTGCAAATTCCAGTTGAAATTACAACTAATATTTTACGATACGCAAGAGATTTGCAACCGTCATTGTTCAACGGATTTTTTTTTAAATTTAATTAATATTTTTAATAATTTGGCCATAAATTGTAAACATTGTGCAAATAGGTTTAAGATATATATTAGACCAACTAAAAAATAGAAAATTGTGAGATCGATACTACATCTCAAATTCAATTTTTACAGGTATGTATTTCTTGAATTAAATAAAAATTATAATTTACCTTTCTACTCCAAATGTGGTTTTGCATAAAAAATGTAAATAAAGAGGGGAAAAAAAAACCACTGTGATTTTACTCAGTTGTAGGTTAATCGTACTAATGTACAACTGTATGACAACACAGTGTTTTTTAAATCTCAATATTTCTTCCATTTTTTAATGATTCTCAATCCTCCATCAAACATACTCCAAGGATGTTTTCATGCAAAATTCCTAATTGTAATATGATGATATGAATTCATATTGAAAATGTTATCTTTCAACATTGAATGATTTCACTTACTGTTGACGAGCTTCTTCTTGGTAGATAGTTAACTTGGGAACACAATGAATGCCATTTATTTTATAAAAATCTTTATTATTCAGATAACACAGGTGTTGCAAAATTGATGTTTTTTTTTTAATTCCTAATGTTCCGCATTGAACTTATACTGCAAATTATTAACTGCCATCAATTGGTAAAATGAATTGTTTGCCCAATATGCAGAACTTTTCAGAGTCAAATACAATTTATTATTTTATTTTACCCTCTATTCCGTGTTGCAGACGAGGTTGCAAATTAATGAAAACATTGTACGTGAGGATTTCTTCATTTGCAACCATTATTTGAAACTTTTGTAATAATTCCAATACTTATTTTAATAAAAAAAAACAATTGAATGAAAAAATATATATTACGTTTGATGCAAAGGTTGCAAATTAAAATTTTCTAAGAACATTATTTTAGTTATTTTTTCGAGTTTGCAGAACTTTTGGGAATTTTCAACGAAAAATGTATATTTGTAGCAGGTCAGAATTCGGGTAAATTTAGTAAGTATATATAAAATTATAAATAAGAATGTAAATTCAGTAAGTACGCATAAAATATTTGATCGAGGGCAATTTTCCATACAGAATACATCAGAGGTGATGCATGTAACATAAAACATTAAAACTTAGAACAATTATTGACAATGGATGTATTCCACAATAGATTCAATTTTCTCGGAATGCAATTTCATCGTGATTAGACTGTAAATATTCATCAAGTGGGTAAAAACAGTGTTGAAGGGAAAATTGCTTCATAATGTTTTTTAAATTTATGGAAACTGAGGTTTTTTGTTCTTGGGGGAAGTATGTTGTATAGATTGAAGTTCAATGAATTTTTCTGAGATACACAAGAGTCTGAATCTAGGATTTCTTATTTGCATGGAACCTCTTGTGTTATAGCCATGAACTTCACTTTGCCTCGATGAGTGTGTTCGATTGCTTGTGAATCTCTTGTAGAACATTGAAAATGTACAATGTTGGCAAAGGCATGATGCCATATGCAATGAATAATGGTTTACAGTGTGATCTATAGGATGCATTGACCAATATTCTCAATGCTTTCTTCGCTTGAGAAAATATTTTAGTGGAATGAGAGGAATAACCCCATAAAACTATTCCATAATTCAGGTGACAGTGGAACAAAGAGAAATATACAGTCTTCAGTGATCCCTCACTGACAAGATTTCTAAGTTGTCTGAGTAGGAAATTTGTTCTTGTAAGTTTGTTCCAGAGGATTTCAGTATGTTGGTGCCAACTCAGTTTCTCATCCAATATGATACCCAGTAAATTCACGTTATCGCCATTATGACACGAAGGGTGGGTCGATATCACTAGCTTTTGAGTTTTCTTTAAGTTTAGTTTCAAATTATTGCTTTGGACCAACGTTTCTGCTTTAGATTTGGATCTCTGATTGTCTGATGAGTTCATATCGTTGACTTCCAGTACAAATAATAGTAGTATCATCCGCAAACAAACATGTAGTAGGATGCAGAACTTCAAATATATCATTGATGTAAATAATAAATAGAAATGGCCCAAGGACGGAACCTTGGAGCACACCGTGTGAAACTGGCAAGTAGTCGGAGCTTGTGTTGTTGATGTTTAAATGCTGAAAAGGATGTTCCAAGTAATATTTGATAAGCGAGTGTACTAGGATAGGATAGTTTTTCGAGAAGTATGCTGTGGGAGACACAGTCGAAAGCTTTGGATAGGTCACACAGGGTGATAACAGTGTGCTTGCCCATCTCAAGGCGCTTGACTGCTTCTCTCACAACATGCATTACCGCTTGAGTGGTTGATTTATTTTTTCGGAACCAATATTGGTTATTGAATGAATGTGGTTTTTTGTGGAGGAAGAACGTTTCTTGACATGGTTATTATTTAAGAAGTTGTTTGTTTCAAAATACTTCAATATCTGTTTTTTTTAATATGATTTCTATGATTTTGGGGAAGAATTAGGATTAACAACAATGTTTTTTCGGCAAAACAAACATTTCCGTTTTGTTTGGATGGTTGCAAATTCATCAGAGGAGGTAAATTGCTATTTTTCAAAACTTCGAAAGTTTGCAGAACTTTTGCAAATTTTTCCGTGCTAATAATGTGAAAACTCATTAAATCCTGATTTTCAACATCTTCCGTTCAGAATAAAGGGTTGCAAAATCAAACTCTATCTCATTTGAACGTACTCTTCATTCTACTGAAGTTTTAAAACTTTTGTAATTACTATTACATTTTTGGAAAATAATGTCTGTCTCTACTGGCCTATATATTTAATTCATACTTATCTATTCTATTGGCTAATGTATAAACTTGAGTTATGCATTTATGCGGCAGATACTTGATGAAAATCCATATTAAAGCAAACAAAAAACACTCACTTCTCTAAATGATTTTCACTGATCTGGATTTACAATCTCCACCTGAAGAAGCGGAACACGGGTTGTAGCTATTGTATAGCGAAACACGTGTCGTGGTTCTGTACACCCAGTTTAGTGAAAATCATTTAGTGAAGTGAGTGTCTTTTGTTCGAGTCATATATATTCGGAGGGCTAGTCTGCAGCCACATAGGGGCCACAGCTTCTCCAATATGGAGCTGCAGTGAAACGGTTAATGAAATTAATCATGTTATTTCAAGAAAGCTTTGCTGGTATCTGCTATATTTTTATTTCCATTTATATTGATAGCCTATCAGCTATATAGTTTATTACATGTTTTGTTTTATATTTTTCACAGGAATTTCCTCTACACATTAAATCATGAAATGCCTCCATTGAGACTGCCAGCGACTCATTTTAGATTAGAAATTCGGGTGCAGCGGCTAAGATTTTTTGCACCACTTGCGACATTGAACTTTGTCAAGTTTGAAAATTATATTAAATTATATTTTAGCTTTATCTGTACAGGAGAACCATAAAGATTTTATTATTGATTAACTTTCAAAGTGCGATATAGCGGTGGATTAATATATATTATATAGTTATAGAAAATGCAACAAAATAAACAATTCAATCACATTTTCTGACTGACATCACTGGGGAGACATTTCCAAATGTGTGCATTGTTTATTTCGGGCAATATATGCTATTTTTATTTATGTAAATTTTCAGCTTTTATCTTTTACTATGCAATTGTTTTGTTATCATAGATTAATAAAAGAAATGTGCAAATAGATTATATATACTTTAAGGCCATAATTTTTTTTGTGATGGGGGCGGGAGCACAGTTTCTTATGAATTCTAAGTTTAAACATATTCCTAATAGTTTGCACAAAGTACTCTTTTTATAAATATGTTTTCTTAATATTTAAGAAATAAACAGCTTTTTCTGCTATAGTCTTGTAGTTTTTCTTTTCAAATGTGAATGTTGTGTTTATTACTTCAAGCTGCGTTTTGTTTGCTGCTAAGAAATTTTTATCCCTTGGTTATAAATATCAATACTTACACACGCTATAATAAAAGATGCTTGAAGTTTCTCGAAACTTTGCCTGACTGACCATAAACTAAACGCAACCTTGAACACTTCAGCTATTTGTGTGTGTGTTTTCTCTCTTCTGTTATTTTTAACAAAAGCAGATGAAAATACACAGATTTCAGAGAATGAAAATTCCATTTTATATGTTCCAATTGGAAAATATTTGTCCCAATATGAAGACAAATACTATAAACAATTATTTATACTATGCCGAATCAAAATTGTTAGCATACAAAACTGGAGGTTTATATTGACAAATATTTTCCTATAAAACTACTTATTTTTTCTTATATAGGAGATACATTATTAAACTAATAGAACATTTATTGAGTACTTTGCTAAGGTATCAATGCACCAATCATCAAGTTGCAATTTCATAGTGTGTTCTATGTTCTGTGAAAAAAAGTATAAAAATACTTTGCAGTCTACTGAAAATTTAGAAGTCTTCTTTTTTGGGGTTTATACCCAGGCAGTGAAATTTCACATTGTTCTGATGAATTAGTTTTGTAGTATAATAAATATATCTTTCATATATTTGTGGAAAGAAGTATACTGTTGGTTTTATTTTTCATAATAGTTTAAATTGGGGTACAATATTTTTTTTTCATTTGAGGCAGCAAGACATGAATTGAAAGATGATGTTTTGCACAAACTGATTTGTAATAGAAAAAATTAAAATTAAATCCATTTAGTTTGCTGATTGGAAACAGCATCATTCTTTAGGAAATTGTACTTTAAAATAATGAATGCTTTATGAAAATGCTTGAGAGTTTTATTTGTGCCCCTAGGGAATAACAATAAATAAAGTACCAAGAAGATATGAAATGTTGAAAACAATTTGAATATTATTGTATTTTTTTGAAAATTTTATTTTTGTATCAATTTTATGGGATTCCTCCTTTTGTTTATATATTCCTTGTTCATGTGCAACAATCCTAAATTGAATAAAAATAAAGATAATTTTAATTATTTATTGCTTTTATTTATTTGAGAAAAACACTGTCTGTAAAATGACCAAAAACCAATGTGAATTTTTATTTACATAATGGTGTTATACAGACCAGTTGAGGTAATTCTGTAGTTTTGTTCAAATTGACACAATTGACAGATGGTCGACATTGGAGGTAAAACAACACATTTGTTTAGCTTGTTATACGACTATATACTATAGTATACTACGGTCTCTAGTGAAAAGCTATCTCGGAAACTAAGCGAGATAGAGAGGTCTAGTTACTTTTGAGAAAATGATCCCCATCGAATTTTGAGCAACTTTGGTTTTTGTATGTGGTCTGTCTGTACTCTGTACCAAACATATAGTGAATTATCTCCGGAACCCTTCAACGTATCGTCTTGAAACTTTGCCATCATGTTCCACAGAAAAGAGTATCCTGTCATTGAAAATATGAAGGAAATCGAAAAATTTCAAGATGGTTTTTCCGGGATTTTTCTGAAAATTCCTTGTGGTTCGACTACAGGTCGCATGGGTGATCCTTTTGATTTATTATTCTGTACCAGAATAGTTCGACAACCGTACAGGAAGCCTATTGAAACTGGGCGTGATCGGAAAATTTAAAATGGATTTTCCAGGGAGATTTTCCGAAATACATGGTCCGACATAAATTTAAAAATCTCTCAAACTAACGGAAAATATGGCAATCTACGGAATGCAGTGTATACCTCCTGAATAGTGCCAGAATATATTCCCGAAACATTTTTCTCTCACTCCACCGAAAAATTTAAACAACTTGATTTTTCTCGAAAACAACTGAAAATTTTGAAATTTTTACGGCAGCAAATATATTGCTCTTGACAGATTCTAGAAAAAACCTTCAAGTACTTTTTCTCTGAATTGAATAGTACGGGAGATATAGCCGAAAAACGGTAAATATGAATATTTGACCATAATATTGGAAAAAATACACAAGTTGAAACATTTTGTTTGAAGAGTTTCATGAGTTCCAACTGAACCATATTTTTTAATCATTCAAAGTTAAAAAAAAATATGAAAATTTTCAATAATAAAATTCAGATTTCTCAAAAACTATTGGACATATCAAAGAAATTATAGAAAGCAAAAAGATTCTACTTTACTATGAAAAATCTCAGTTAACTTTTCCTTCAAATCGAATAGAACGGAAGATAAAATCAAAAAATAAAAGAGAAATAAGATATTTTCATATTTCCCCGAATCCATTCAAAATATTGCAATAATATATAAAAAAATAAAAATATAGCTTTCCATTTTTCCTACGAAAAACCAAAGTGAACGAAGAGCGGAATAAAATACACATTTTTTGTCGCAGTACATCTCTCTACTTATATATCGTCGTATACACATCTTTGATGCCCAATGATAGTTTCGAAGTAATAATATGCTCATGGTATATGCCATAGTCTCTACTTTTGTCTCACAAACTTTTAGGAGCAATGATAAACTCTAATATGCTTTCATATAGTCGTAAATATGATCGAGCTCAATACTAATCTGATATCACATAAAAACTACGTACTCCAACTGGAAGGGGCCGAAGGCCCCTTGTTAAATAACGTTTATTCTAAATTTTTACTGTTTTTATTGTGTTTCGAGTGGAATATTTTGACAAAATATTATTTCAGTTTAGATAATGTTCACCGAGAACAGTATGAAGAAAAAAAAAATCTTGCATTCCACAACAGCACAATATGAAGGCATGCTCATCTACGAATTAAACAATAGATGTAATCCAACTACTGAATTCTTTTTGAAATTGGTAAAAATGTTCAACTCTCCAACATAAACAAATCGGAAAAGTGAGATCGTTCTACCTCCAATGTCGACTATCTGTCAAATGTGCTTGAAACCAATGGTGTAAACATAACCTCCCTGAACTGACTCACAAATTTTTAAATCGATCCACCGTCCAGTTTGTCAGATATTTGCAAATAAAAATGGGTCTTTTTGTAAGCCATGCCGCTAACACGTAAACGGATAGAACTTTGTTGGCATTTTTTATTATAGACGCTGAACAGATATTGAGATTTGAAAAAAATACTCGTGCATGCAGTACTATTGTGGGATTAATTAAAAAAAAAAGTTTTTGACCGTTTAGTTTCGAGGATACTGACAGATGAAAAATATTAATTTCACTCGACACGGAACGAAGACACGACCAGCTGTGATGAAATGGAACAGTGCGGGAACTGATGGGCACGTGGTAAAGTCCGGGAATATGAAATGGAAGCATTAGTATCAATCTGCTTAGAAGGATGGAGATAAACACTGAATGTGCGGCGTTGCCACAATTACAGCGCCGCTCTCTATACGTGTAGTAGACCTATCCATGCATGAGGTGTGATTGTGCAGGACATTTAGAGTCTACAAGCTCTGTCAAAAGTTCTAGAATGGCAGCATCATATAAGTATTGGATGTTACTGTAAGCAGAGGCTGAAACTTTTGGCTGATACATGTACATACATCGCCTTTTTACTCTGGCGAAGAAGTTATATACCCAGTGACAGTGGCGAGTAGTATCTTAGTTTGCGTTGTACTTTGGTGTTAAAATGACATGCACGCCCATGGCCATAACGGAGCACCAATAGAATGAACCGGAGTGGTTGGATAAAAGAGAGATTTCAGTTATAGTTTGAAACTGTAAAAAAATAGTTTGATATAATTTGAATTCATTTTCAAGGTCAACTACAGTATGGTCATAATTTCGACTGAAAAATCCAATTCAATTCTTGACATTTTTTTGGGAATAATAACCTACCACAATCTGAAAACAAAATCAAATGAATCAGGGAATCTATATAAGTGAATAAGGGCAGAACGATAATAGATTATATTTCTACATGAAATAAACAAGTAAAAAAATATCACGCTCGGAAAATATTGCTAGAACTAAGAAAATTGATATTCACAAGATTTTTGAAAGGGGATACAGTTCCCAATACATCAAGAATATATAGAGAAGTATCTTGATTCAATCAATTTTTCCAAAACCTAGAATAGTACAAGTTACTGACTAATTGAATATTTTACCGTTTGTGAGAAATAATTTGTTGTACACATTAACTTATCGGGGCAAAGTAATTTCTTGCCCTTCTACACTTGTATAGATTTTCTGATTCATTTAATTTTGTTCTCAGATTGTAGAAGGTTATTACTCCCAAAAAAGTGCCAAGTATGAGTATTCTGCACAGAAAATTAGCTTCAAACAATAATCCAATTAATTATAGTTGAATCGTCGGTCCAGCCTCAAAACAATGAATATGTTCACCTACATTCAATTTTCAATGAATATGTTCACCTACTTGAAAAAGGGCATTTAGGACATTGACCTTTTATTCCTTTATGGAATTTTGATGCAAACACTGAGACTAAATATTTGATTATAAAGAGCAAATAAAACCATGTCTTCAAACTTGAGTCTTTCCGATTTTCAGTTTTAAAAACTTTGTTCTGTACAATTTTTCATTTAACTAAAAAAATGTATTAGAGATACTAGAGAAATGAAACGAGATGTGTATTTTTTAATAAACTTCTATTACTGCTAATAAATATATTCAAAATAAATAAATACTTTAACTATTAATACTATCAAACATCACTTATTCAAGTATTACTATCACAAAAATCATATTTACATGACTAAATATCAGTCGAAACCTTAACCTAAACATTTTGTTATGGCAATTTTAGTTTAGATGATATTTGCAAAACTTTAACGCTTTGAAGAAACCAAAACAATCCAGACATTATGAAAAACACTTCAACTGCTGTCAACACATTGGCATCGATATCACCAAACGTCATCCGTTGTATTGCAGTGACTAAGAGCATACATCTTAGTAGTTCGAAAACACAGGCATGAGAACAGTTGTCAAAAAGCATACCAATTGTTGTCAGGGAAGCAATAATGTATATAACAAAGGCTAGTACAGTAAGGGGGTTCATACTCTGCAACAGAAAAAAAGTATTAGTATGCGTTGGAGAGTGATTCCTCATTTGAATATGTACTGATCAATAATGGCACTGAAATATATTGGGAAAAGATAAAGTTACTCGTTTCGACATATATTTTGCCAAAATTCTGTGGCATTAGAAAATATATTGAATTAATATTCAGGTGTCTTGCATTAACATTTAACCTGAAAATATGATTACAAAAAAACATGTTTTGTCTAGTCTGACCATGGCATTCAATATGCTTATTGAAATTGGCTCAACCGATTTGACATCGCAACATATTGTATCGCATTGTTGACATTAGCCGCTATACTGTCAATTGCTATGTACCTCCTACTGATCAAACTAGCATAATGCACTATACGGGTCATTAGTTTCATTTAGTAGTAGACATTTATTGACTGTTATATAAAAAAGTACGTTTGTAACAATGTTACACAATAAGACAAAAAATCACAGTAGGAAAAAAAAATTTATATATATATATATATATAGAGAGAGAGAAAGAGAGAGAGAGATAGATAAAGAAAGAGAAAGTTGATTAGCAGGCAAAATTTCAGCAGGAAAATGGAATAAATGAAGAAGGGTTGATATATATCATAATTATATGACTGAAAATGATTATACAGTGCTAGTCAAAAGTCCCCTCCCCCCCTCGTATCTTTTGAACGGGTATACTTATAATAATGAAATTTGGAGGGTGGAAATAAACGGATGTAGGCTTCTCAACTGGTCATAACAGGTGACGCAATAGTCATAAATGACGTCACAAGGCCACTGTGACCAATAATTTTAAATGGGACCCTATGGCAAGTGACAGCTCGTTTGAAAGGTATTGAAAATACCTATTCAGTCATACCAATTTTGTTTGGGTTTCGGCTGATTTTGATTGATAAATTGAAGAAATACGAAAATTATAGTTTCGCATTTAATTAATAAAGATTTAAGAACCAGTTCTTATAATAAGTGTTCAAAATGTGCTCCATCTACTTCCTGGCAGTAATGCATCCTATTGCTAAACTCTTGTCGTACTCGTCCTAGTGTGTCAGCGGAATTGCCCTACATTCTTCAACAATTCGTTGTTTCAGAATGGCAATACTGTCAGGTGCTGTAGCGTAAACCTTAGATTTCAAGTACCCCCATAGAAAAAAATCTAATGGTGTAAGGTCCGGTGACCGAGCTGACCATTCGATCGAACCTCGTCGTCCAATCCATCTACCACGATATTCTTCATCTAGGTAACGTCTTACTGCACCGTAATAGTGTGCAGGAGCACCATCTTGTTGAAACGTTATTTCCAAGTTGTCGAATTCATCTGGATTATCTTCTAGAATTTCAAGAATTAACGACTCAATATCATTTTGTAACATCTCCAGATACAATTCACCGGTTAAGTTAGCATTGAGAAAAGAGGCCCAACTATGTGGTTTCCCAAAATACCTGCCCAAACATTTACTTTTCTGGAAATTGAGTATGTTTTTCACGAAAGATGTGAGGATTTGTGTCACTCCAATACCTCACATTTTGAGTGTTAACATTCCATTGAGAAGAAAGTACTTTCGTCACTAAAACAAATTGTCTGTATGTAGCCTGGTTGTTGGTTCATTTTATTGGACATAGTTTCACAGAATTCTAGTCTTCGGTGGGTCATCATCTGAAAGTTGGTGCACCATTTTAATTTGTATGGATGAAATTTGTTTTAGCCAACACCCTATGTACTGTCCTTTGACTGACTTCACAGATAGACGCAAATTGGGCTGTGGAAGAAGAAGGGTTTACAACCAATTCTCCAAATATGTCAATTTTTTTGTCATCACTAATTGTTAGTCGACCAGATCGTTTAGCATCTTGAACACTACCTGATGCTTCAAACTTCCAAAGAAGCTCCCTCAAATAAACACTCCATATAGGGCGATCGGGTACCTCTCATTAAACAGTCGTTCGCTGCATGGAAATTGTTTCTACATTCACCAATTATCAAGATAGCTGCTACTTTGTCGACTACAGATGCTACCATTTTGCCTATGTAAACACTTAAACGTCTCGTTAAACAATAGCTTAGGTAAATTTTCAAGGTATAAACACTTTTGACAAGTAGAGAATTCAAAAATGTCAACCTTTTTGACAATTAACCAGAGGCGTACTTTAAAATCTTTATTAATTAAATGCGAAACTATAATTTTCGTATTTCTTCAATTTATCAATCAAAATCAGCCGAAACCCAAACAAAATTGGTATGACTGAATAGGTATTGTCAATACCTTTCAAACGAGCTGTCACTTGCCATAGGGTCCCATTTAAAATTATTGGTCACAGTGGCCTTGTGACGTCATTTATGACTATTGCGTCACCTGTTATGACCAGTTAAGAAGCCTACATCCGTTTATTTCCACCCTCCAAATTTCATTATTATAAGTATACCCGTTCAAAAGATACGAGGGGGGAGGGGACTTTTGACTAGCACTGTATATTAATGATTATTCATTAATTGTGTAGAAACAGTGATCGGGGGATATTTCCTTTACTTGTGCTTTGTACTGAATGTAATTTAGGTTTTTAATTTCTTTAATATCTGGCTGACGTATCCAGGCGATATATATATATATATATATATATATATATATATATATATATATGTATATATAAAGAATGAACGGGCATTATTCTATATCTGACATTGGCCGGCAATGATCCCTATATCCTGCATTTGCTAAGACTATTGAATAATGAAAACTGTTTTTGAGTTTCGAGAATTACCCTATAGAATGACATGATGATTCAAGTGGGATTGTATGAGACCATGGAAGGCACTCAATAGTGTATCTACATTAACAAACTTTTTGAGTTGATGTGAAAATAAATGTATTTTGATATTTCTTGCACAGTTCATCTATATTTGCGCACCAGTTCAGAATTTCATCCAAAGTAATTCCTAAGAGCAGTGTCGCCCTTTGATAATGTATGATTAATGATAACATTCAATTTTATAAAGAGACATTGTACATATGAGATATGGAAGATTACAAAAAATGGTTGTTGTCTAACATGCTTCTTGCGAAATACAGATTTTGTTATTTTAATTTGTTTGCTAATGCAGCCAACTTTGTTGGCAGAACATATAATGAGATAATTTTTTCTGTTTTGTTATCGTAATGTAATCGTATGAAAAAAAAACAAGATATCGACAGAAATATCCGTTTTCAAGTCTCCTGAGATGATTGAGACCATTTCCAGAGTGAAGTATGTCTGTCTGTGTGTGTGTGTGTGTCTGTAATCTTCCACGATATAAGTGCCGAACCGTTTGACCAATCAACTGAAATTTGGTAAGAAGATATAGTTCCTGCCCCGAATGCAACCATTACTTTTTGGCTGTCATCTGTCAATCGAAAGTGTCACTATTAAAAAATTACAGAAATGGGCACCGATGGCTGGTCAGGTTGACCAGAATCTTATCGATATCTGAAGCCAAGCATCGTCGGGCGTGGTTAGTACTTGAATGGGTGACCACCGGACAAAGAAGTTCCACGTTAAATGACCTAACAACTGTAGCGTAGAAGCATATTCGCAGCTGCAGGCGTCTTATCAATGAGCACGAGATAAGATGATAGATATGCCGTCCTTCCAGTTCATAGATGTTGAGCTCGTTAAAGAACCCTACCTCTGAAACTACAGAGGATTCGGCAAAAATTTCCGGTTGGGAGGAGTGTGCTCACCGGCGTCGGTGTTTAGCCTTGGTATCAGAAATAGGCCGACGTTAAATAAAAAAGGAAAAAAAAATAAAAAATAACAGAAACTATATCGCACGGAACTTGACTTGCAATATGTCATTTGAAAGCCCTTGAAAAATTGTATCCAGAACAGTCAAAATTATTTGTCCAACTGACATCTGTCAAAAATAAAAAAATGTCAAAGTTAATAACTTGCCATTGAATTATTCAAAATCTATTCGATGGATTGGAACTAAATGCGACAAGGAGCAACACAACAAAAGAATCTCACATTATTTCAAAATAACCCCATTTTCCCGAGGCCCCTGCCGGTACCTCTGACATCTCTGTCATTTCATATTATAATTATTATTTATAATATCACAAGTGCAATTTTTTTTTCGAAGTTATGAATATTTTGAACGATCCTGAGTTGAAGACAAATATCCATCAGAAAAAAACTACTCTCCGGGCTAATGTGCCTCAACAAACAATAGATTACATCGGATGGATAATTGTGCAGAGTCCTACAAGGTTATTTCGAAAATGTTTGTTGCGAAATGTATAAAAATATTAATCACCTCATTCGGGCTGTAGACTGGTTTCGGGATGTTTGCCACTCATCAGTGCATAATAGGTCAAGCAGGCAATGATGTGCAATCTCGAATGAAACACCATTAGCTAATGCCATCCCGACTTTGATTATTGCAACAAACATCAATTACTATGGGAAATGTTATTTTGAATATCAAGACAGAAATCTGCATGACAGAGATATGTGACACCATAATAGGGAGATGTCATAAAAAAATATATTTAATTTGTGAATTACTTGGCGAGTATAACTAATACGGAATTCTGCAATGATTGGCAATAGTGTAGGAAACAGTTAAAATTAACAGCAACTCGGCAGAGGCTGTTAGGAGAGTTTGACGCGGCAAGCAAAGGAAAATAATTTATATATTTTTTTTAATTAACGCTTAGATATCTTCCAAAGTGTAAGTGAAATAATATGGTGCAATACTATTTTCATCTACATAAAATACCAATGATAATTGGAAATATACATTTATTGAGGAATAAAAGTAATAATAATCACATTGAATTATAAAACTAATGTGAACATTGTGAGTCACATAGAAACTCTATACTTTTTTTTATTTAAGAGATTAAGTCAACCCTCATGTCAATCAAATGCAAATTATATTAGCTCACGTTATTTTTCTGAAAAATAACAGAGCAAAGGGCCTGAACGATACTTGTATGATGTAATATCAAAATTTGAATGCCTTCGGACTTGCAATAAGACCAAAGGAAGTATAGAGTCGAGAGGGGTCACAGCTCGCCTCTTTATTCTTCCTTTGGCTTAATGGCCGGTCCAATGAAGACCAAATTTTCATGTTATGTTGATCTATATGAATTCTGTACCCCTTGCTTGCCTTTCAGATAAATCATTCATATGAGGGTAAAAAGCATATGAAAAACAGAAGCGATGGGGGTAGGTTCATAGTCATTGAATTAGCTTTGTAATTTATTTATCTACTGAGAACAAAATTTCTTATTAGTATAGATATATATTGACTGAAATTTGGTTATGCCATGGCTACTGTGCATCCTTTTTGTAATAGATTTTTTCAATTCTCATTTTTTTATTGTTTCCAATAATTTTCATGAATGTTATTTTTGTAATAGTGATATTACTTTATTCGTAATTTTTGTTTTGGTATATTGATTCATTTTGTTTACAAATCCCTTTCAAGTTATTATAATTTCTTTCTTTCCGAGTGCATTTACTTTATTCTCTCTCTCATCATTTATTGTCCTCTGCTTCCAATATGGCCCAATATGGACATCCCTCCTGCGGAAAATCCGTTCCCATCCGGCCTTCAACCGAGGTAGACAGGGAAGGTGTATCGAGGGGATGCAGATAGTCTTGGTCTAAGCAATACTGCATCCCTAATTATTTTTGCTTCAATCACAACATAGAATGTATCATTCACACACTGTTTTGGGTAGGCCTTGTTACTAACTCCATACGCCACCTAGGAGCAGCACTGTTAATTTGAACGCAACAGCGAATCGTCGAAGGACATGTTATCCAACTCAATTCTCTGATTCATTATAATTATAGAATATCAGATTTCTCGAATGAAATATTAGATATACCATATTCAGAATGGTTATATAACAGGAAAATTTTGTTCCATTTTCTCCTTGTTCTAATTTGTATACCTGTAGTCGGACCACCACACCCCCTGCTGGGTTTTATCTCCAGAAAAATTATTCGAAGGATTTTATTTGTATTTCAGTGAATGGAAAATTGACTGTAGCTTATCCATTTTTCATTGTTTCAATTAGTAATAGTTCAGTAGATTTTTTAGGGTTAGTCAGGACACCTTATAAAATTAATACTTTTATAACTAGTAAATATGAACTTACCATGTAATAAGCAGCAAGTTGTTGATATCCATATACCACAACACAAAAGTGAGTGAAAAGGTAGACATTACACCAAAAAGGCAGTTTTACGTCATATTTTTCTCTTGCTACAACCTGAAACAAAAAAAATATTCAGTTCAAACACTTGAACTCCTTATCGCTGTTAAAATCCATAGCTGGTGGGATAATTCTCTCAAAGAATCCACTAAAGGAGTTATTTTGCTTCTCGAAAAGTACGAAAAAATATTAATATTTTTATCAAGAAGAGAACAGAACTACACAAAAATTGATCAAACAAAAAGACACAAAACCTTTCATTAAAAAACAAATAAAAAATTATCAAAACCAATCAAAGGTATGACAAGATATGTTTGGCCCTTATACAAATATTTATTATTCTTTATAGAAATCTCCAACTTGTTTTGGTATGAGGTAAGGTGATTTGACATAAAACTGTCCTTATTTTTTGAAACTAATGAAAAATTTCATATGTATAATAAAGACCACCAATCATAAATCCAATTTCCTGAAAAAAGCACTCTGCATGTCTTCTGCAATCCCAATTGAGCTATCATTCTAACTGCAGTTGTTATTAAAATGAAAAACTAGATACGCTAAGTATTGTGGGTATCCAAAAATAATAATGGCATACATTCTCCTAATGTCTTCTACATCATTGGTTTTTCATGGACAATATTCCATAAAAAATTGTAAAAATATGAACTAGTTCAATGAATATACCTTTATTTTATCTTCTTCCAGCCCCAACCTAGGCTTGCCTGGTTGCCAACTCGGGCCATAGAAAATCGATGCCAGTTTATGACACCATCCATTCATACTGTTGAATCTTTGAATTACGTAATCACTGTAAAAAGTCTGCAAGAAAAATTGAGTGTTTGGTGACTTTTTTTAATAATAAACGCATCTTTGGTAAAAACAAAAAATCGATTGATTACCTGTAAATGCAATGGATTGAATGATGGTTGGTTGAATACAAGACCATAAATAATTTCTTCGTCCTTTTTTTCACTGGCAAAGGTACCAAAAAGTCGATCCCAAATGATCAACACACCCCCATAGTTTTTGTCCAAGCAATATATGTTACTTCCTGAAAGTATGACAGTTTTTAATACATATATAATGCACATCATTTAAAATATACTTATAATTGATAAAAGTTTCAAAATTATATATTTGTTTAAATTATTTGTAATGCATTCATCTGTGAATTAGTTTTCTATTATGACTACATACCATGATGGACTCTGTGATGTTGAGGAGTATTGAATATATATTCCAAAGGTCCAAGAGTTGTAATAGCTTTCGTGTGGATCCAAAACTGATAGAGAAGATTGAATTGTTGATGAGTTACGAAATGTGCTGGAGGGATGAGCAAGGCCAGTGGAAGATAAAATAACTGAAAATAAATAACATGCTGATAAATGTTATTTTTATATTATTATTAGTTTTTATATTTTCTATTGTAATTGTACTACTTGACATAACAAAGTGTATTTTTCTGTGAAGTTTCACAGAGGCTACAAAGAAGGATACACCAGATATCATTCTACAAACGATATATTCAAAACTATGATTCAGAAGAGTTTCTGTGAAATTTTGGTGAATAGGAAAATACTCTGTTTTGAAAAATATTGAGACAAACCTTTCATTCAAACTAATTCTCAAGTCCAAAAAAATTACTGGAACCTGTTGAATTTTCACAAGTTTGGCAGAATTGTACATGTGGTTGGAAAAAGTTGGAAGTGAGCTCAAAAGGATATGGCTTCCTTGGGATAAGTATGTTAGTTTTCAAAAATAAACATTAGCTTTTATCCTTCCTTTTACACATGCTTTATTAGTTCACCTATATGTAATTAACGGAATCTTTGAAATTAATTTTCACCCACTTCCAGACATTCGAATCATTGCACACGTATGACACTACAATAACTTCCACCGATGACAACACAATAATTTCATAGCTATGACCTGGTATTCCTACTAAGATCGTTCAGAAAAAATAATAATTCACAGTACCAAGACTTGGTGAAGTCACTAGTAAAAATGTCTGATTTATATTTCAAAGATTTGTTCAATTCACTGGTATGGTTTTACTATTTTCACAAAAAGTCATGTTCAAAAGACCTTATAGGCTGAGGTACGGAGAGGCTGAAGAGCCATATTGACTCCCCGTACAATTTACTTTCAAAAAGTTGGTATAAACTTCTCATGTGGATGAATTAATCGATGAGTGTTCTCCTGTAGAAAGTTTATAAATACGCTTTTTTAGCAATATGGACTAAAAGTTAAAAATAAAATTATAGTTTAGGAACTAAAAAAAAACACTTCTGTAGCAATATCAACTGAAAAGTTAAAAATAATAAAAATAAAGCCATTGACAAACAATTAAATGCAATGTAAAAAAAAGCGTGGGGTGCTCTCTACTTACTTTTTATAATGACTCTACATTTTCGTATCTAGCAATAACAAATTCAAGACAACTGATATCATAGATAGATAGATAAATAGTTTATTCATAAAATTTTTCAAAAATTTTCACAATCGTCAGGTACATATAATACTTATTTAAAATTGAGATACAAAATACAAGAAATACAAGGTACATAGGTATGTGCATGAGATAAAGAAAATAAAAAAAAACAGAAAATAAAACCAAAAGGTCATATCTAACTCGCATGCACAGGAGGGCATGTGCAGGAGGAACTCCTCAGCTGTATAGAAGCAATGCTTCATTAGCATATCGTGAACGTTTTTCTTAAAGTTATTGTAGGTTAGCCCTTTGTAGCTATGTGGTAATGCATTATAAAGCTTAACTCTAATATATCTGTAGGAATCTTGGGTTTTCTCAATTCTACAAAGAGGTATGCAAATATTATTACTGTTTCTAGTTGAATGTGTATGTATATTATTGTGCCGTGTAACGTCATCAGTCAATAATTTTTTATGAATAGATAAAAGGCACTCCTTGATATAGCAGCATGGTAATGGAAGAATATTTAGTTTTTTGAATAGTGGCTTGCAATGAGAACGAGAGCTACTGAAGCTCATTATACGTATTACTGCAGTTTCCCCAAGCTATTAAGCTGTAAGTAAGTATACTGTGGAACAGTGAGAAATAAGCCATCCTTAAATGTTGAACGTCTAACTGAGACCTTAATTGTCTCATTCCGAATGTGGCTTTTGCTAGGCGCTTGCACAGATCTTCGGTATGAAAACTAAAATCCAACTTTGAGTCCAGGTACACACCTAAGAGTTTAACTGGTTCGCTGTGACGGAGTGTTGTGGAAAATCATATGTTTTGAGTTTTTGTCTCATTAAGAGTAAGACAATTTATAGTAAACCAGTCTTTAGATATGGCCTCGGACTGATCTAGAGAAGTGAGAGATTCTTGGTTATTATTACCTGTAACTAAGTAGGTGGCATCATCAGCATAAAATGGTTTAACGGTTTGGCCTAGATTAATTGGCAAATCGTTGAAATAAATGATAAAAAACAAGGGTCCAAGTACAGAGCCCTGTGGAACGCCATATGGCACAGTATGGGCATCAGAGCTTTTACCGCCATATTCAACATAATGAGTCCTATTGTTTAGATATGAGGAGATGAGATCTAGTGGGGTACCTCTTATGCCATATCTTTCGAGTTTCACCAGTAGATAATCATGTCGAACTGTATCGAAAGCTCTCGTGAGGTCATAAAATCGAGCGTGGCTGGTTGATTGATTGTCAAAACCATCCAGTATAGTGTGACAAAGTTCACAGATTGCTTCGATAGTGGACTTTCCAGTTCTGTATCCAAACTGATTAGCACAAATTTTTTTATTTTTTTGAAAAAGTTTAAAATCCTCATCTTTAGTATAATTTCTAGGATCTTGCCTATTAGGGGTATGATGGAGATGGGTCTGTAATTCTCTAGTAAGTTGGCATCTCCCTTTTTATAAACTGGCGATACCCTCGATATTTTGAATATATTCGGAAAAACACCATTATTCATGCAGAGGTTTATGAGGTCTGCACAGAGCCGGACATTATGAATTTTCTGCTACTACTGAAATTCTGATAAAGAATGGCCTCTTTTTTGCACTCTTAGAAATTTCAATTTCTAGTTAATGCCTCGAAGCCTCTTTTCTTTAACAGAAAGGAACCAAGCTCCCTGGTAGGAATTGTACTCTAGGCCCTACCACTTCCCGCCTATCTACATTTAGGATGATCACGTGTTAGAACGACATGTTATTAGTCATTAGTTGCGTTCAACATCATAGTTTCATATTTATGTTTAACCGTCAATGTTGAGTAAAGGTTTATTTGATCCAGTCGTTGAATAATAACTGAATATTTCGTGTATAGTCCATCCAATATCAATTGCGAAGCTGTTTCTATAGGGAAGCAAATAAAACTCCCCCTGCTAACAGTGATATGCGAAGAAAGCGGAACGAAAATAATCTGTACTACTTATACAGTCTCCGTCTGCAAAAAAGAGGCCGCTGGTCAACGTGGACTTGGTGACTGCTGTCTGTTCTACAAACCGATTCGTCTGGGCCAATAAGTCGGACATCAATGCTGGCAGGTGTATTCTATACGATGGAGGTCATAATCCGCGTTATATTTGTGTTTAATAGCTCTCAAAGTTAAAAACCAGTAGCGATGTGGTCTTGGTGTGTGCCGATCGAAATACTTTTTTGGGGATATTAAAATATCTAAATAAAATTGGGTTATCTCCGCCACTGCTGCTCACGGGGATTTCGCCAAAGACTTGTTTATGCTTCTGCAATTGATATTGGGCAAACTATAGCTATATTGACGACATTAACGTGAACGTGTTTATGTCCTTCCTTCCTTCTTTTTTTTAACGTCGGCCTATTTCTGCTACCAAGACACCGACGCCGATGAGCACACTCCTTCCAACCGGAAATTTTGCCGAATCCTCTGTTGTTTAGAGGTGGGGTTCTTTAAGGGAGCTCAACATCAAATGAACCCCGGGACCGACATCTTAACGTCCCCCGAAGGACGGCCTATCTATCGTCTTATCTCGTGCTCATTGATAAGACGCCTGCAGCTCGAATATGCCATAGTTTTCCCAATATCAATTGCAGAAGCATAAAAGTCTTGGCGAAATCCTGCTGAGCAGCAGTGGCGGAGATAAACTAATTTAATTTAGATATTTTAATATCCTAAAAGTATTTCGATGGTACACACCAGAGACCCATACGCTACTGGTTTTATTCTTTCAGAGCCTTTAAAAACAAATATATCGCGTGATTTATGACCTCCATCGTATAGACAACCTGCCAGATTGATGTCCGACTTGTTGCCAGATGGTTGTAGAACAGACAGCACTCAAGTCCACTTGAAACGGCCCTTTGTACGGGGACTGTATACAAGTGGTACAGATTTTTCGTTCCGTTTCTTGCATATACTCGTGTTGCAGGGTTTTATTTGCTCCCCATAGAAACAGCAGTGTTAGGATATTTAACGTGGAACTTCCTTGTCCGGTGGTCAACCATTCAAGTACTAACCACGCCCGACGTTGTTAGGACTTCGAGATATCGATAAGACTCTAGTCAACCTGACCAGCCATCGGTGTTTATGTAGTCGCGACAGATTTATTATCGTTATTATGGGCCACAACATTTCGGTTTTATATAATATTTCAAAATTGCGACAAATTAGATGAAGATCTGAAAAAATGCTTTGATTTGGATGTGTATTCAGTAGTGGGGAACATCGGATGTAGATGGACAGAACTATTCACCAACTGAGAATTTTGTGAGAAGTTTTGCCACCAGAAACACTAACTGCAATTGACTTGTTGACACGACTGAAAGAAATGGAAATCCGTTTCCAATACTTTCATCGCATATAGGGTACTGTTAACAATTCCTGTTACAGTTGCTAGTACGAAAGGTCATTTTCTCGTCTGAAATAAATCAAGACCTACTTACATACATCCATGTCTCAAGATCGTTTAAGTTCATTAGCCACATTATCGATAGAGTCTGATATAAGTGCGAGGCTGGAGTTCGATGCCATTATAGATGAATTTTCGAAAATTAAAGCTAGGCGTGTGATTTTTTTATAAGATCTCATGAGTCTCACATGTACGTTTCACGTTTCATTTTCACTCAGTGAAATAATTCAAATTATTGGTAGGTATATTACGTAATATATTATATATTGTTTTGTTTAGATTTTGTTACCTTTCTCATATCATTTTATCTAGTATTAATTATTATATTGTCATTGTCAAAACATTCAAAAGTGTTTTTCTCGCCAAATAAATTATTTATTTAAATTATGCGTTTTATATTTTGAACATATATTTAGTAGGCACGCCATCCGAGAGGTAGTAAGGGGAAGGTGAATAAATGAGAACATTGAGTAGGAATTTCTTCAAAGAATAAAAATATCAATTTATTAATAAATAAAATATATAAGGGCCTCGCACAACAAGTTGGCCCCAGGCCTCGCGCTCACTAAGGCCGGCTCTGGGTCTGCAATTGGTTGATCTAGTGTATCAACAACTGTTTTTAACAAAATGGCATTCAGACCAAAACAATCCTTTGACTTAGTGTTCCTAAGATTTACAATAATGCTTCGAACCTCTTGTGCATCTGTTGGATGTAAATAGAGTGATTTATGATTTATATTAATTTTCTTGCTGAAGTCATCAAAATTCATAGTTATGTTGTCTGCAGTTTGAGAGTTCTCAATTAGATTTTGTATTATAACATCTTGGAAAAATTGTGCAAATTTGTCTGCAGAAATGCAAGAAATGCTGAAATGCAAGCACCCCCACGCTTTATTTAGATTAAAGTTAATTTTTTGTCAATGACTTTATTCTAATCATTTTCAACTTTTCAGTTCATATTGCTACAAAAACGTGATTTTTTATTTTTTTTAAACTATAATTTTTTCCTTAAGCTTTATTGCGCCCAAGAATGCCTTGAAAGAGGCATCAGGGGGGCAAAGATCTATATCCTATCAGACATCCACGCAGCACTAAAAGCTCTAAAGTCACATACTTGTGAGTCTAGACTGACTTGGGACTGCAAACTCTCCCTAAGACAACTGGCTACGAACAATCAGGTTACTCTGATGTGGGTGCCAGGTCACAAGGGAATCAAAGGCAATGAAGAAGCGGACAGCCTTGCCAAGGAAGGCGCAAACACTCAATTTTCTGGCCCGGAACCCGTTTGTGGTCTTTCCAAAGCCCACATCAACGAAGAGTTTCGACGCTGGGAAGCTGACCAAATTAAAACTCACTGGAATAAGGTTCCAGAGCAAAGACAAGCGAAAAAGCTTTTGAGCCCATCGCCAAAGAAAGCTGAACAGCTTCTCGAGTTGGACAAGAAAGACTTGAAACTGGTAACGGGACTGCTCACTGGACATTGTCTTCTGAGGTATCACCTCAAAAAAATGATGGATTAGACAGTGAACTGTGCCGTTACTGCGAGAACTTCGCTGAACTGCTTTGCGACTGCCAAGCGCTGTTTTGCAAAAGGCTTAAGTTCCTCGAAGGTATTTCACTAACGCCCTCAGACATCAGAAACTTATCTCCCAGGAAACTGATACGCTTCGCAAGAAGTCTCGGAATCCCGGGTCTTGAATAGATTAAGGGTAATGAACAAAATACCTTACAGGTCGAGAACCGGAGAGGCTCAAGAGCCATATCGACCTCCTACAATCTAGCTTGAAATAAGGTGGCATCTTATTCGAAACGATTGCAGAGTACTTATTAGACAAATAAAACCAATCTACGTCTTCGCTAACGTTTCGCGAATATATGAGGTGGCTTCTTTTTCTGGAACAAGATAACTTTCCCAACAGGGGAACGTTCCACATCCATCTCATTTTTACATAATTGATATATTATATTCCCATTTTTCTATCAAGTATCAGAACCTTGTATTACCACAAGTTCGAACCATTCCTACAAGAATAGTTGGTGGTGGTGCTTCAAAGAAAATATCAATTAATTCTACACAATCGTTGTACCCCTTGCGAGGTTTGATATATGGTTGTTGAGTTCAATCAAACTCAAATAGATGTTTAAATTTTTATTGTTTTTCTCATGATGTACTGTTGTGTCTGAATATTAATTTTTCAATGGATTCTACGAAAATGCAGAAGATTTACAGATTCTTGTGATTTTTTAAGAATTCAACGCATCCCCAATATCGGATGTCTTCTGTAATTTTCACATTTTACCGGTCCATATTCATTTTTGGTTTGTTTATTTGAGAAAACAATTAAAATTTTTAGGCCTTCCCTGAACAATCAGACCTCCTCACTTTCCACCAACGAACTGCCCACGACTATCGTAGCATGGTAGCACTAACTGGTCTTCTTGATGTTTGCTCTATTGATGTTGTCAGTAGTTAAATTTAATATAAAAAATGAGTGTTAAAATATGAAAGTAGTGAAAAAAATTATATCTTTAGTTCTGGAGTACCCTTCCTTTCAATGAAAGTGTGTAGAGACATTGAATTGTAAAGTAGTATTCGCGTAACAGTTGAGAATACTTACGAATCCACACCATCCCTGAACCAACGACTGCCTCAGCCCCACAGCTAGATTGAATTCTTCCGAGCTATGATGGACTTGATGTTGTGCCCATAAAATATGAACTTCTAAAAATGAAATAATGTTTGAAAACTAATATATTTCCCATTATTCAAAATCTTACCGTGACAGGCTCGGTGTACCCAATAGTAACAGAAATCCACTCCCAAAGCAGCTAGATACCAAGTTATTTGAGAATCCCATTGAAGATTTGTCAGGCGGAAATGTTCATACAAATAAAAGTATGCGTAACTTTCTGCACTCCTAAACACAAATCTGAAACAATTGAAAATAATGAAACAAATGAACAATAGCCATGGATTACTTAAAATATTTAGAGTTTATAAGACTACAAACAATATTTAAATTTAAGGTATTATACCATACAAGTTATACATTTTTTCCACGGGTAAGTATATTTGAACTTTCGTGAAGGCAGAGATATACTTCAATACATATATATATATATATATATAGTGAATATATATATATAAATTTAATGAACATAGCCCTCAAAGAAGAGTAGACACGTGTTTCGGGCTTTTGGCCCTCATCAGTACGGTGAAGAAGTGCAAGGATGAACAACACTTGGTAGTAAATGACAAATCAACGGAGTCAACAAACAGAAGCCAGCCGCACATTTGTGCAACACGCAAACAACCAACTCACATTAAGAACATTTATTGAATTTATTATTACACATATGGAACGTTTATTATAACTATTTTTGTATATTTATAGTTTTGTTGCAGTTTGTACAATTATTAAACATAGGCTGAATTCTACCTGAAAAGACATTCTCTTTGTCACTTCACCCTCTAAATTTATCTGTTATGTTACCTGAATAGTCAGCCACGTTATTGCTGTTTTCTTCTTCGGCAATAATACTTACAGTACTAGCAGATTTCTCTTTGTCAATTCCCCCTCTAAATATTTTATCTGCTATGTCTACTTTATTTGTAAAAGATTCCTCTATATATCTTTCGGCAACGGTTGAGGATTTCCATCCCCCATGCTTCTTTAAGGCAATTAAATCCTCCCCAGCGTTAACCAAAATTGTCGCAGAGGACCGACGGAAAGAATGTCCTGTGTATGCATGTGATATGGCAAATTTAAAAATTTTGCGACAATTTGAGGCATTTTGCCAATCTGATATGTATTCCCACTTCTTGCCTGCAACGTTTCAATTTATTCAGCTGACAAAACTTTTGACTTCTTTGGTTTATAGTTGTCACTTTGACGTTTCAGGAAAGCACGTAATTTCGAATATTTTGTTATATCAATATCTTCTTTTGTACTAAGTGTAGCTCTCAGCAAGGATCGATTTGACCATTACGTAGATGCCTTCAAATTTGTAGATAAATCGGAAAAGTATGCAATCATGACATTTTCAGATCGGTAGGTCGTCTTTTTTTCTTGGCAATAATCCATGAAACGTTTGTAAGCGTATTCATATTTTGCATTGGATAAATTCAAGATGACATTTTCAGCAGCATTTAATAACTCTGGTGGTGTACCGCACACCTGGACATCATCATCATTGTCTATTTGAAATATTTTTAAATATTTTTTAGCGATAAGTAGGTAGGTATTAAACCGAAAGAAGTAGTGAATCTCTGACTTTTGTCAAAACTATAAACAAACAGTGATTGTCAAGGAAACGATTTCATAGGCAATAAGATGGCAATCAAATTTTTTCATGCGTTTATAAAAATTCCTTAATTTATGATAATGATGATTGCGATTTCAGAAAAAATAGTATGTGTACCTCGTAGTAAAAGCACATTCCCAGATTTCAATGCAGGGCCGGATTAAAAGGTGTGGAGGCCCTGGGGCAACAAAGGAGTGGAGGCCCCTAATTATTTTTCAAACAATTTTGTATATTTTTTTATTTATTGCGGAACAAATCAAATTATTTCGACACGAGCATATGTAGGTATAATAAAATACAAGAAATAAATTAAATTACAGCGTAAACGAATGGATTCTTGCGAGCTTTTTTCGACGAAAAGTCATTAATGATTTCGGTCAAATCCAGTATCCGGAGAAAATCATTCTCAATGCTAAGAAGCGATAACTTTGATAGGCGGCTTTGTCTCATCGTAATTCGCCTATTTTTTACATTTTTCATTTTGGAAAATGAGCGCTTTCCAGTGCAATTCGACACCATCAAAACCAAGTACATTCTCAGTTGTAATATCACAAGAGAGTGAAAATAATTCAACAGATTTTCGAAAACTTGTTGCCAGGCAATAGACAAGGGAGACCAACTGGCTCGAGTGGCTATTGCAAAATGCCAACAAGTTTGAGAAAGAAATCTAGATAATTATTTTCTACTATATCGAACTCTCGTGTGGTATTCTTTAGATTATTTTTTTATGTTACGATCATAAACACATTTCCTCGCAAAATTATATAATGTACTAAACCGGTTTTGATTCATTCCTCACTTTTCATGAAAATTGATGCCAGTCGGCAAATTAAAAATATAGGTTGTCTGACAATAAAAACAAAATACCTCAAATTATTCCCGCGACAATTTTCTAGGTAGAATATTCCCACTATTGATTGGCCAAAACGTATATGAATTATTTCAATTGAACGTTTCCATTGGTTTCTAGCAATGTCAAAAAATAATCACCGTAATTTCAATGTTTGAGAATGTAGCTCTGAAATTTTGGTTTTCAAGAATTTGATAGCAGAACGATTGGTCTTTTTGATAGTCCTTTTTCAGAAGGATTTACATTTGTTGCGGAATGTCATCCTTTCAGATTTCGGGGATTTCTCTGTTACAAGCGCGCCACTCAGCGGACACTTGTCAACGCCAATAAATAGGAAAAACAGGTATAGACGGGCAAAGTGTTTGTAGAATCGGCAGAAAAATAGTCAACAGAATTTGCAACTTTTGTTCTATAATGGAATGCGCACAGGGCTCTTATAAATAATTTGATGCAATCATATTCATAAATTGAAATATTATTTTCTTTTGCTTATGATTATTGAATTTCATTGTGAATCTAGATCGCTTGTGTGAAGAATACATTAGACAAAAAATCCTCCATTTAATAAAAAATTATTTTTTTTTTGAAATTCAATTGTTCTTGTTTTACAGCTAATTTCGATACGATATAATATTTTGTATAATAGTATGATCATTGTCTAAAGATCTTTAGACATTGGTATGATGTTTTATAGTTATTCTAATCCCAATTGGAACGGCCATAAAATAAGAGCACTACGAGGAGTGTTCATATGCACTGCCCGGCAAATGGGAAATTTATATACTACCAGTGTTTTTACTTTCAAAGCGTTCCTGGTACAATCATACAAAAAATCTGGCGCGTGTTTCCAGTTGCCCAGATTATCAGTAAAGGCGCTATCAAATATATTTGAGTAATGAAAGCTCGGCTAGCTGGAATGGACATATGTTATCTACAGCTGCATAATATCCTGATTTTACGATATTCCTTAATCACTGCCGTGCCGTGAGGTTAGGAATTATCCATTGAAAATAATTTTATCATTATGGCTTTCTGGAGACCTTTCGAAACAAATAATAAAATCCAGTTGAGATAACATGTGTCTACTTTTACATGGGGTGATCAATTGCTATTATTGTAAGAATAAGTAACCGAAGAAATACCTCTGAAAAATAATATTCGAACGCCTATGTCAATGCGGCAAGTGCCAAGAGAATCCCTTCCCGAAACTTTTTATGTCGTTCCAATTGGGATTAGAAATACTATACTTGGTGATTGTTTCTCGCATATACACATGATTCATCAGATCGAAGATTAATATTAACCATGGATTTTGACAAGAATACGAAACACGCTTTTGAATGTTTAAAATGAAAAATTAGAGGACAAAGTGGGAGAACTGCTCTTTCGTTGTCAGATTTTTTATATATAATTTTGCATATCCTTCGGTATTTGTTAGGAAATTTTACCTAAAAATTTCTATTGTGGGGGCCCCTCTCTTGTGGAGACCCCGGGGCTGCAGCCCCGTTTACCCCCCTCTCAATCCGGCTCTGCTTCAATGCTTGTTGGCTTTGGCTTAACGCCTCGGCCAACAATTTACATTGTCGCCCGGGAATGTATTGCTTTTACTACTAGATACACAATGTACTAGGTATTCTTTGTTTTGTTTAATACTTTCATATATTTTTTCAATATAATTTCAATGCTTTGGTCATATGCAAGTAGGTTTTTTATTTTAATTCTGAAAATAAAAAACTGATGAGTTAGGTGAGTTTTGTCAACTGAGACGAATGAACCAACCTCATATGTGAGAGATAAGTGCCATGTGAAGTGGAATGAATAGAAAAATCGAATTTAAACGGTTTTCTTCACATAAAGGATTCAATAAAATTGAACCAGAGAAGGTAGATCTCAGGTGAAAACACTTTCTGGCAAATCGAGAACGTTGAATGATATTACCTGAAAATCCATGATCTTCCATAAATACAATGGACATTGAATGCAAATGTTTCTCTGATAAGCTCGATTATGTTTAATTTAGTCGTGTCACCTAACCCGCATAGGTTTCAGCTTTTGGCCTCATCAGTACGGAGTAGTCAACCAGCCAAAGTCAAGAACTCTGGCTGAAGTGAGACACACGTAAACAACCATCATCGATCTTGTAACACCTATGGTACGCCGGAAAGATAAACTTTAACTGGCGGTACCTGTGACAGAAAGAACTCCGAAATCTCCACCTCGATAGGTTTCTAATAAAGATTCCTTCTCAGTAGTGTGCCCGTCGCATATAGTGAGATAAGTGCCAGTGAAGTGGAATGAATAGAAAATCGATTTAAACGGTTTCTTCATAAAGGATTCAATATAAAATTGAACCAGAGAAACCAGAGAAACCTTTCTCTGGTTCAATTTTATATTGAATCCTTTATGAAGAAAACCGTTTAAATCGATTTCTATTCATTCCACTTCACATGGCATTATCTACTATGCGTGAGGGCATCTACGAAAGGAATCTTTATTAAACATCGAGTGGAATTTCGAGTGTTCTTTCTGTCACTGGTACCGCCAGTTAAAGTTTATCTTTCCGGCTACCTATAGTGTTACAAGATCGATGATGGTTTGTTTACGTTGTGTCTCACTTCAGCAGAGTTTTTGACTTTGCTGTGATCTCTACGATGAGGCAAAAGCTGAAACCGGTATGCGGATGTAGTGAAAATTAAATCAACTAATCGGCTTATCGAAAGAACATTGCATCAATGTCCGATGATATTTATGGAAGTATGCATGGATTTCAGGTGAATATCATTCAACGTTCTGCGTGGTATTTGCCAGGAAAGTAGTTGTTTTTCACCTGAGATCTACCTTTCTCTGGTTCAATTTTATATTGAATCCTTTATGTGAAGAAAAACCGTTTAAATTCGATTTTTCCAACCTCATATGTGTTAATACGTCCGGGGCATTCAAAAATTTTGCATTCATTGAAAAATATTAGAAGTATTTAACATTTTTTTATTTTTGTGCACATACTAGAGAAAAATTCTTGAGACGAAAATTATGGGTCTCAAATAACTCATTTAAATGGCATATAGGTTTCCGATATTGTTATTAAAATAAAATGTTATGAATTTTTCTCAATTTTACAATAGCCACCACTTTGAAACTACGCGGCCGATATGGGCACGTATATTTTTGTGCCGAATGTCATTCCAGTTTGTCTACCCCCACAACATGTGGAAAATAAAATGGTGTACTCGGAAAAGCCTCTGCAAAATTTTAGAGGAGTACGAGGTAACTTATGATATTTTTTCCATTGAAACCTTCAACGATACGCAACCGAATGAAGTTCAGAAGTACCGTACGTTATGAGTCACGGTCAGCCGGCCAGTGCTTGATCCAGGATCCAGCCAGCACGTGTGATGTGTTCGCGCATCGTTATATATCAAGTTTTATATTTAGACCAATCAATAGAGATTTTTTCGTGACAAAAATACTACCAGGAAACCGACTGTGCCATCATACGAAAGACGGTCAGTAGTTATATCCTGTTATGTTTCCTACCCAAAATGTCATTGCTAAATTTCTTATAAACATTTAAAAGCATTTTTTTATCGTTTTTGACTTGTTATTTGAAAACTACTGAAGCAATCTCGATACTTTCTATGGACGAATTGTAGAGAATCAAAATGCAAAGAAAATGAGCCATAGCAAAACTCGATTGAATTATAAGTAACAAAAAAAAATCACTACTATGTCGTGGAAAGTTTGCACTACAACTCAAAAATTGGCGGAGTTATGATTTTTTTAGAATAATCTTATTTTTTTGGGTTTTTTTTTCGTTTTTTCTCCGTTACTAATAATCCGATCGAGTTGTGCTGGAACTCATTTTATTTGCATTTAATTCTCTAGAAGTATTGAGATTGCATCATTACTTTTCAAGTTACAAGATGAAAACGAAAAAAAATTAAAAAATGCTTTTAAATGTTTATAACAAATTTAGCAATGACAGTTGGGAATAGGAAACATAACAGGATATAACTAAGCACCGTCTTTCGTATGATGGCACAGTCGGTTTCCTGGTAGTATTTTTGTCACAGAATCAATAGAGCAGAAAATCTCTATTGATTGGCCTATATGTGTTTATAAGTGTTCACAGCGCAGGAATACTGTGATATGATTATCCATCACATAGATTGCACTGAAATAAATTATCTAGTATGTATTTTTTTCAATGTTGTTATAAGACTAAAACCAAAACGACACTTCTAACATCACTAGCTTTGCAGTCAGTATACTCTGAACAAGAGAAAGGGGTTTGGCCGAGATAAGTTGAACCATTTTTTTTCGATGATAAAAAAAAATTGTCCGCGGTTTTCTCTAGAAGCAAATATATTGAGAAAAAAATAAGTGAAAGCAAAAATAAAATAATATATATATATATATATATATTTGGGTGAGAAAAATACTCTCGAAAACTAATATATTTCGATTTCCTGAACAGAATTTGAAACGACCGAAATGCCTCGCCGCGCAGTACTAACAATCAAAGTTTTGCTAATATTGATTCAAACAGGTACTTAAAAAGGCAGCTGTTAAATGATGTTTCACAATTTTGGGTTTTGAATTATATCTATGATGACCAATTACAGTTTGAATTGTGGAAATATTTTATTAATCATCTAATACTGTCAACATATATGTACATATTTGGTCTTGCGAAAACTCGGATAATCCTCAAAAATGATCGAACGTGCAATTAAATAAGTTTTATTTTTGACGATCGAAATCTGCAGTGTTAATTCCAATTTCTTCTTGAACATGAATGATGCTTTCAAATGTGATCCCAATTACCTTATTTCAGCCCTACACGGAAAAAAATTACACCCCCGTGGAAGCGCCCCTATACTTATGCTACCTTGAAATTAGATATTTTGATTTAAGTTGTAGAAAAGGAAAAAAATGTATATAAGATAATTGAAAAATAGCTTTGGATGATAATCACAGGCCAACGATGAAAACACTTTTGAATAATTTTAGCTAATTCATGCGTTATTTGGTGTGCTAATTCGGAAAATAATAATAAAAAAGTCGTTTTTCTCACATTTTAACATATTAAATGAATATAAATGATTTTTAAAAATAGATACAAACAATATTTTTAATTATTAAAATATTATTAAGTTGGCAATATATTTTAGTGTTATAAGGTTAGCAATAAAATCAAATGTTATAAGGTTGGTAGTTCTAGAAAACTACACAGCAGTTTGTTTTCATCTAGTTGATATAACCTCGAATTTTAATTCGGCTAATCGTGGTTGTAAAAACTCTCCTAATGCTTTTTGTTATATATGTGGTGACTTTGTAATTAAAAAACATCAAAGGAACATTACTGACTTTGTAAAAACATTACAAATTGCATCACATCGGAGAAAAAGCTATGCCAGAAATTTTACCGAAAAGAGAGAGAGAAAATACAAAAAAAATAAGCATCTAATATTTGCATTTGATTATTCAATAATATTGTACGTGATAATTGTAACTTAATAAATAAAAACTATGATTTTAAAATTTTTCATTTTAAATTTTCCCTATTTTTTAAACATATAATTGATGTCTTATTGGAAGAAATCGTGGTGATAAAAAAAACTGATACGAAATAGGTTTAGCACCCAAAATACATATGATGTAAGTAAATTGGTTCAAAAAGTTTTTACAAATATTTTTTTCGTTGGCCTGTGTTTTCTTCATTAATCCTTCGAATTTAAGTTGAAATTGTACTAAATTATCTACGAATAATCTTGTTCAATATTTATTCTGAGATAATGTTCTCTCTAGTTGTTTTTCCCATTCCTGAAGTATCAACAAAACACTCAATTCCGAATGCAATATGGTTTGCATATTATTTTGCATACGCCCCTGCTGAATAATAGTCTCAATATAATTTGAGTAATATTACTTAGGTATGAGGAAACAGGAACAAATCATATCCGGCAGATTATTATTATATAAACTCAAACAAGTAAATCAATGTCCCGTAATAAAGTTATTAAAGGGCAATTATGAATGTAAATATTGAACAAATGTATTTGTAAAGGTAATTGGATACATAAATGCCACTATATGAGTAACTTCCGGAAATGCTCCAAGTTCAATTCAAATACTCGAATTAAATTACCGTGTTCGTCTTGAAACAGTTTTTATTGCTCTTTTAGTACCCACTTGAACTATAATGAAGTACTTACTTCCCGCTATGGTGTATTAGGCCATGAGACAAGCTAGTTAGTCCATCGTTGAGTCTATATGTTGGTTTCTCGTCCACCCACATAATGATATTCTCCAGTATCATGAACAGAAGAAAGTAGGGCCAAGCCTGAAAGAAATAACTTTCTTCCAATGAAATGTGCATAGCAAAATTTTTAAATGTAATAAATATATCTACTGAGTTTCCACAGTTCTCATTTATAGACATGTTTGACCTTCCAAACTTTTTCTTATCACTCATGAATTTTCATTTACGATATAGACTGATTCTTAGGTAAAAGCTATAGGTAGAGCTGATAGTATATTATTTTAATTTTAGAAAAATTTCATTTATCCTATATATTTATCTTGACTGCAAAAGGTTAACGTGATTTATATAGACATAACGCGAATGTGAAAAAATGAGTAGGATGGGTAAAGGACATTCGATCTATCCTCAGTTTCACCGGAAGTGACGTATTTGAGTTATCCCATTTTTTAAAGTCGGCGGATGGCCCTTTTAATATAAACTAACCGATAACTGGCAGTGACTCGATTCTTGAAGATTCGACTTCCCGCTGTCGTGGGAGACAGACGTCGACCACGTGGTCAGGAAGTCAGGTTAATGTGAATTATTGTACAGCCGTTCCACGTGCATCGCAAAGTTAATTTATTGTTATGAAAGTTTTGGGCATTTGTGGTATCATTTCGAGTGAGATAATCCCGTTTGCCCACGGAAGGGGGCCCGAAGTTGTGGCTATAGTCCCCATTTACTGGCATATTATCTTGTAATATAGATAGGCCATAAAAAACAAGCAAGCAAGCAAGTGACTCAATTATGAATAAAGAAGTTTAAAATGATTTCATGTTACTTTCTCTTCCACTTATTACACAGGGTGTGCAAAAAAGTGTATTAAATTCGTTATTGTAAAACAAGGGAAATTCTAATTTTTTCAAATAAAAACCCCGATATTCCACAATAATAATTGTTTTTATTTGCCTATTATGATTTTTCTAGTAGGCTGTGCGTGAAATTATCAAAGTCCTATTAACTAGAGTTGTTCTTGTTGATCTGTCAGATTAACCTCTTTATTAGGACAATATACTTCGCGTTGAAACCGAAAGGGGATCTCGCTGCAGTTTTCAGCCACCAGAGGTGTGTTAATAAGCGCATAATGTAAACAAAGAGCTATTGGCCTCTTCATTCTAGAAAATGAGTTGTGCGCATGCCTCAACTTCCGCCATGTTTTTCGGGCACTTTATACGGGTATAACCCGTGAATATGAAGGTTTTAATGTGTAAAAAAATGTTTTCAATTAACGATCTACGATCTATTCTAGAGTTTTGATTGTTTTTATACTAAGGATAAAATATAATAGAATATCAAATTAATAGAAATATATAATGTTATCAGTAAAAAAAGGAGCAAAAAAACGCGTTGTTATGAGATATGTCGCAGCGATATACGTAGTGAAACATTTTCGGAGAACTTATATTATTTTATTAATTTTCCAAAGCCTTGTCTCGAATATCGTCGAAAACTAATTACCTAAATCAACGGAACAAAAACATCTAAAAATTTGTCCCAAGTCTTCTAAATGTGATTTGCGGGTTAAAAGATGTGGACGAGGTGATGGTCGATTCCAACTGATTGATCATGTTGATGAACGTTTTTTACAGGTAAAAGTAGCAAAGACCTGTTTAAGGCTACTATTGATAATTTGTATTTTTTTATTGTTTATCTTCATTTTTCTAATTATTAATATATTAATTAATTTAAATCTAACACGAATGTCATTGTTATCCTAACTTTTCTACATGTTCTGATTTTTTTCCACCTTGTGGGTAGACATGCATTTCAACCATCGTCGTAGTTGGATACAATTTGTGCTTCAACTGTTGTTTGTACTAATGAAGCACCATAGACTTACTTTTTCATTCAATTGCACTGATAATAATGGTAATAACACTAAAAGTGCCCGAAATTTTCATATTACCCGCTTTTTCAACCTGGCGGATGCGCTTGCGCGTAACGAGTCGTAATAAAATAATTAATTTTTTAAGATAAGCTTCTATTCAAATGCACTAAAAAGTAAAAAATAATTGCTTTGGATGTGTGACGTAGGTTATTCCGTGAGTTATAGATTCAAAAGCTTGTCGCGTAATGTTTTCATTTCGAATACAACAACGACAAGCTTTTAAATCTTTAACTCACTGAATAACCTACGTCACACATCCAAAGCAATTATTTTTTACTTTTCAGTGCATTTGAATAAAAGCTTGCCTTTAAAAAGATTTTTTATTAATTATTTTATTTTGTGCTTTTTAGTACTTAAGCACGCCTTAATCTATGCATTTTTGTTAAAGCATAGTTATTATGAGGCCTTTTTCCTGTAAGTTCTGAGCTATCTAGTCCTTCAATGAGGAGACCATCTAAAGATATTCAATTTATTAATTTTAACTAAAAATCAAAAACACCGCTGACATACCAATTTTGAATCGCATCGGGCCATAATTACAAAACTCGTCCGCCATCTTGAATTTGTGAATTTTGATAAAAAAATTATAATTTCCGACCCCGAAAACCCCCACATACCACATAGATCATCGGCCATTGGAGCCGCCCTTTTTTTTTTGAAGAAAAATTCATAATCTTCCACCCTGAAAACTATAACAAAAATTCCATGAGCTGCCATTTCAATTTCATAAATTTTGACAAAAAATTTATAATCTCCAACCCCGAAACCCCCCCATACCAATTTTGAGTCGAATCGGATCATAATCACAAAACTCGTCCTCCATCTTGGAGCCGCCATTTTGTTTTTTCTCTTAACAAAAATTTCATAATGCATTGTCACCGGAATTATGAACACCTGCCAGATTTCAGCTCAATCGGATATCGGCAAGTGCTCCAAAAACGGATTACAATTTTTTTACCGGAAATCATGACTGACATACGAACGAAGCAAGTTAAATAAAATCTTGTAAAAAGGCCTATTGTATCTGCTCATTATCTTTCATCAATGCGGTGCATTTGGTCGTAAAAAAGAAGGGGTTTACTCATTTTCTACTGATAAATTAACTCCTATATAAAATGTGTCATTTAAAGATGACTGTTTTGTCATTTTGACAGCGATAAAAAAGGTGCATCGTTTTTTATCACCGATAAAAACGCCTGTTCCTCTTAAGCGTCTACATCTAGTATGCTTACGTCACTTTAATGTCTGCCCTGTCAGTTATTTAAGTATTGTTGATAATTGATACTGAAACATTACAACATGAGTCGTTTTGGGGAAGTTTCGACTCAACAAATAACAAAAAATATAGAAAAAGCAATCCCGCAATCCACAAAAAATACTAAATGGTCAATATGGAGACAATTTATGGAGTTTCGTCAAGTACGAAATTACGAACTGTCGAAAATAACTCCGTTACCAAAAGTAGCAGATATATTAAAGGATTGGGCCTATAATATGAATAAGAGGAATGGAGAAGATTATAAAGAATATGCAGTTAAATCAATTTGGAATTCAACTGCGAAGATGATTCAAGAAAAATATTTCAATGAATACAATATTAAATTTGATCCTTTTATAAAGAAGCTCGTGATGCAAGAAATAGTAAACGGAAAGAATTTAAAGTTATTCCAGAGAAAAGAAACGTAAGTTCTGTAGCATTGAACAAGAAAGATATAGTAAAAATTGCAAAATTGTGGAATATAAACAACCCAGAGGGATTACAAAAAAGATTCTTTCATATAGCTTCTCATGAATTAGCTTGGAGGGGGGGAGAAGCTGCAAACTGTAAAATTTACCATTTCAAAGAAGAAAAAAATCAAGATGGAACTTCAACAAGAAGATTTGAATACAATACAATATTTTCAAAGACGACACAGGGTGGGTCGAAAAAATTGGCAGACAGCAAATGGACAACAAAAAATGAAATGGATGAAGGTATTTGTCCCGTTGCATTTGTTAAAATTACTGTTACAAAAAGAAATGAAAACATAACATCTAAACGACTTTTTTTAACTCCAAATCGCTTTTGGAAAAACAAAAATTCTAAAGGTTGGTACAAAAATGTTCCACTGGGTATTAATACGATTTCTACTTGGACCAAATATTCTGCAACTAAAATTGGACTCGACATTAAAAATAATAAAATTACCAATCATTCGAACCGTGCTAGTACAGTTTCCCAGTTAGCCAAAGCAGGAGTAAGTGACCAACAACTTATAAAGATAACGGGACACTCATCAACATCTTCTATTAAACCCTACCTCCAAATTGATCCTGAACATCACGAAAATCTTATTAGTTCCTTACGAGCCTCGAGTGAGAAAAATCAAAATGAATATTCTACATGTGTGAATACCAGAGAAGAAAATTTTGAAATCAGTACACCAAACCAAACAATTTATAACAATTGTGTATTTAATAACTGTTCATTTAAATAATTTAATTGTATCAATAAAGATAATTATTGTTGTTGTTCATTCGGTCGTTAATTTATCTTGCCAAAAAACACTCGAGCTTTTCTTTTAAGGATAAATTTCTTTTTAACTCAAAATTTTTTCATCAGTAATTTTGCTCGAATAACTGACATTTGACAAAATCACTCGACCTTCGGTCTCGCGATTTTGTCATGTCAGTTTTTCTCATAAAATTACTGATTGGCAAAATTATTTCGTTACAAAAAGAAATTTATCCGATAAAAAAAAAGCTCTTGTATTTTTACTGTTGATAAAAATATTACGAAATAGCGGGAAATTGCTGTATGTCGCGAAAGTCCGCAAAACATTCAAGACTGTTCAGCTCACCTCATGATATATTGCTTCCCGAACATGAATTGGAAGTTAAACGCGCAAATTCTTTCGCACTTGTAGTAAAACTAAAAGACTTTCCCGATTTCCCCAAATATGTCACCCAAAAAGTGCTGACAAAAATGTACATTTAAAATTTTTGTGAAAGAAATTGATGCTCGAAAATTACCCTTGATTTTATCATGAAGAAAAGAAGGAAAAACTATACCTTTCTAAATATTTGTATAGTTTTATCATTACAGACTCCAGTTAAATCCTAAAATATCTCAATTTACGGCATGAATACCACATTTTATAAGAATAATATCGATAATAAATTGAAATTTTTAATTCTCAAAAGGTTTTTTAAAATAAAAAATTTTCATCTTAAATTTTCTTATAATATTTAGTGGATGAAAAACTAGTAAGTAATCCGTTTAATTTCCAGTAATAACGAAAATGTTAGTTTACGTAAAAACATTTGACATTCCGCCAATAAATGTAGGTATTTTAAACGAACCTAAAATAAAGGCATGAAGAATTGTTTTGTAAAACAGTAATATTGGAAGATATGTTTAGATTATTTGTTTCTTATGTAAAAATTGTGTCCCAAATGCTAGAAATTGAACAGAATGTTAACTACAAATTACTCTTATAATAAAAATATGTATCAAACTTTGCGAAACTTAATGAGATCAAGATTGTCTCTTGAAATACTGCGGAACAAATGACGAAACCTTTATTACAAAACTATATTATGACAATCTTAACAGTTGTAGTAGTTTCAGGTGTGGCAAATATTTAGATTCGACACACTTTCTGTTTTTTTTTTAAACTTGAACTAAATCTTTCATGCGACGCGAATATTTAGCGACGAATATGAATGTCAACGGACGAAGTGCCAGTCGAGTCCGTAATATGAAGATGATGTCCACTGAAGCCATTTGCGTACGAACTGCATGCAACGTTTTTTTGTATTTAGCTTACTCAAGTGAGCAGAATGGAAACGCCGCATATATTTATTCGGCGTTTTAAAAGATATACCCTGATCCTTTCGGGCGCATTCAGAAAAGTAATGCACACTTTGTAGATTTTTTCGAGAGTTAACTATACTGGAGCTTCATTTCTTTGCTTCTACATACTTGAAACAATTTTTCGGATACAGATTGTATAATTTGTATGACTCAATAGCTTCAGACCACGAATGTTGTCAGTAATTCTAAGTAAGAGTTTCTTCACTAAGAATAGCATAAACACCACAACATTCTTCTAGCTATTAGTACCTGCAACTTACTATTTAGTAGGTAAAGGTGCATAAACCTTCCTATCGAGTACTTAACTGGTAACATGATATTCTGCGAACTCTTTCCATTTTGAAAAATATTCTTAATATGTTCTCAGAACTTGCTTGAATTTTATTAAAAAAAGGTATACCTACTTATTTATTGATTTCTGACCGAGAATTATACATTTTTTCAAATTGTGCTCTCTTAGCAAAAGGCAGAATCCTTTCCCACAAAAACGACTGGTGAGTGAAAACAAGGCAAGTCTAGCTAATAAACCCTAATTAATATTTGCAAAAATTGTTATTCCACTCCACTTCTAGTCCAGAAGTGTCTGGTACCTTGAGTTAATATTATTATACGTGAAGAATGAATAAAAACCTTTTTAAAGACAAACGTTTTTATTCAAGAGCTTGTCGCGCAAAGTTTTCAGTTCGGATACAAAAGCGACAAGCGTTTGAGTCTAACTCACGAAATAACCTACGTCACACATCCAAAGTAATTATTTTTTACTTTTTAGCGCATTTTTAATAAAATCTTTTCTTCAAAAAGGGTTTTTTATTAATTATTTTGTTTAGTGCTTTTTAGTGCATTTGAATAAAAGCTTTTCTTTAAAAAGTACTTCTTAATCTATGCATTTTTGTTAAAGCATCGTTATTATGAGGCCTTTTCCCGGTAATTTCTGAGCTATCTAGTTCTTCAATGAGGAGACCATCTAAAGATGAACTCTTCCGCCATCTTCAATTTATGAATTTTTGACTAAAAATCAATAATCTTCGACTAAATTCATAATTTCCGATCCCAAAAACCCCGTCATACCAATTTTGAATTGAAGTGGTCCAAAAATCACAAAACTCGTCCACCACTCTTGAAGCCGCCATCTTCAATTTATGAACTTTTACAATAAATTCATAACGTCCGACCCCGGAAACAAAACAAAAACAAAAAAAAACAATTTATGCCTGAAAAGCTTCATATGCTATCTGTCTTCATTCGATTTATATTACTATAATCATGGTCAGTTATAAATGAGTAATAATATATATATATTATATATATATATATTCAGGTAATTATTGATAAATATTGTGTGATTCAGTTGAATCTATATGTTAAATAAGGATGATACAACAAAACTGTGCATATGTTGGCGGGATACATCATTTAAATAAACTCGAATTTGAAATAAAAATATATATATAAAAACATGGAACATCAAACAAACAATAAACAAAAATATACTGTAAAAATAAAATATATAAACTAAAAACTTTTAAAATCCAAGAAGGGTACGTTGAACCTGAACTTTCTCTTTATACCGTTTTTGGTAACATCATCTAAACTGGAATAATATTTTTTCAGGTCCATTGTCATAATATTTCACTCGAAACACAATAAAAACAGTAAACAATTTCGAATAAACGTTCTTTAACAAGCGGAAATGTGAGATTGTTTTACCTCCAATGTCGACCATCTGTCCAATGTGCACGAAATCAATCTGAGGTTAGGTTAGGTTAGAGCAAACAAAGATAAAACACAAGATCAGATGATAACGTTTTTGCAATGAATCAGTTAGGGGCCATTCATTGATTACGTAAGGACAATTTTGGCCATTTTTGACCACCCCTACCCTTATGTAAGAGCACATAAGATTTCTCGGACTCCCTCTCCCCCTTCTTACGTAAGATTTTATTTCAAATATCCATCACTCTATGTTAGAAATCGCACATTTCGGCTTATAAAATATTACGTGAGAATGGATTTTGAGAACCCCCCTCCCCCTCAGGACCCTTACGTAATTAATGAATGGCCTCTTACGTCATATTTCTTAACCACCAAACTTATATTCGACGTCCCCATGGTATTGAAATGTTCTGAAACTAGAACATCCGAAAGATATAAATGAGACACATTGCTATAAATAAGTCACCAAAATGTTTTGAAGATGTCTCAAAGTTCGTTTGGTACGAAATGAAGCTGTGATGATTTTCGGGCTGTATTAGTGACAATGCTTCATAATAACATCGCAATATTACGTCTCCATAACTTATAAATTATGTTTTCTCAGAAACGTCGTCACGGGTACAAGAATTAAACGTTAATTAACCTCGCGGGTAAATTTTAGCTCAGTGGGGCCCACATACCAATTTTGAATAGAATCGGACCATAATTACAAAACTCGTCCGCCTTCTTGAATCTATAAATTTTGACAAAAAATTCATAATCTCCGACTCCGAAAACCCCCATATACCAATTTTAAATAGAATCGCGGACCATAATCACAGAGATCGTCCGCCATCTTGGAGCCGCCATTTTGATTTTATGAATTTTGACAAAAAATTAATGATCTTCGACCCCGAAAACTCCCACATTCCAATTTTTATAATGCATTGTCAACGGAATTGTGAACACTTGCCAAATTTCATGTTAATCGGACAACTAACAAACTAACAAGTAAAGTTAAATAAAAGCTTGTAATAATAAAAAAAGGGATGCGGTGGAGCATGAGGCTGCAGAAAAAGTGGGTTGAAGTGCTTCTTGCTCTATTGTATGCGGATTCTGCAATGGTGATTCATGCGAGAATGCACCAGAAGTCATCGTCGAGAGCGACGACGAAGATGAGGCAATGACAAGGATGGAAGCCCTCATTCTCAGTGAGGAAAATGGGTTTGAGGATAACACTGACAACGAGGACGATTATGAAGACATCAATCGACCAGGAGCATCAAAAAGAAAGAAATATTCTCGGGGACATAAATTATGGAATAACATCTGCGGATTAGGCCTACTGGGGATACCACAATTTGAAAAACGCGCCGTTGACTCTACCCCATGGTGGTGTAGGAATGAGTTGACTTTGAATTTACAAGATTATAATTATATAGTGAATAGCTACAAATGATTTCTTTAAATGAGAAAAACGAGCAGTTGGGCGATTTCTTTAAAGAATGTTCACGTTTTCACCGCTGTAACGCGTTACACATCAGACTTACAGAAAAAGTGTTTCCACAAATAATGTAGGGAATTTAGTCTTCTTCAAATTTTTGTCGTAGGATAGACCGTAGGAATTATTATTCTTATACATATAATTTTTTTGTACTTTTTATCCAAGATGGTACCACCCAAGGTCGAAAACTTGGTTTTTAAATCGGAACCCCGGAAGTAAATAACATATATCAAAATAGTTTTTCTAATTTTGACAGTTTAAAGTGACACTTTTCAAAACTCGTTGACATTATCAAATGTCTTACTTTTCATCACCAGTTGCGAAAAATAAAATTTTTCGCAGCTGGTGATGAAATAGTTGGGAAAAGCACTATTTTCCGTATTGAACGAAGCGAGTTCCGCAAAAGAAAGCGAAGATACGAAAAATAGGGTTTCCTAACGTGTTTCACACAATATTTTTTCCTAATTTTGTTATGTGATCCTTTTTAATTCAAGTTAAAAATATAAAAAATATATATTTACAAAAACTGAAAAACCTTTTAACGCATAAAAATTTAAAATAATTTTAATATTCAACACTATGCCGAAAAGCATGGGGTGCTTCTTGGTTACGTATCTTTGAGAAACATAGGTAATACTTTTAGAGTAAGATCCCAGAGCCGGCAAACCACCTCATTTTAGCAAAGCTGAAATTTTGAGTATGAATAGTGTGATATGTAGTTGAGAACGTATGCGCACTTGCTAGCTTCAAAGCGGGGCTCTTTTACAGGCATCAGGTATAAAAGTACATAAAAAACTTTCTTACTTACGTTAAAGTATGGTAATGGTTTGGCAATTATTATCGTCCAGTTAGCCGAGCGGTCTGAGGCGCGAGATCTGAGCTCTGGATCTCAAAAGTTTGCGAGTGTTCGAATCCCCCACGCTTGACAATTTTTTTTTTCACTTTGAAATTGAAAAATGTTTTAGTTTTGGGATGGATATTCAAATAAAAAAAAAAACAAATCATTTCTCAATTTGGAAGAGAAAAATTTAACAAAAAATCGTCAGGCGCGGGGATTAGAACACCGCCAGTTTTTATATCAGAGCTTAGATCTTGCGCCTTCGACCCTTAGCCAACTGGACGATATTTATTGCCAAACGCATTACCGTACTTCAACGTAAGTAAGAAAGTTTTTTATGTACTTTTTATACCCGCTACCCGTAAAAGGGCCCCTCTTTCAAGCTAGCAAGTGTGCATGCGTTCTCAACTACATATCACACTACTCATACTCAAAATTTCAGCTTTGCAAAAATTACGTAGGTTTGCCGGCTCTGGGATCTTGGACTATTTCAATTGATTTCGACAAAGCACCCCACGCTTTTTGGCATAGTATTGAATATTAAAATCATTTTTTACTTTTTAGTGAGTTAAAAGCGTGTTCTCATCCTTGGAGAGACTTCCATGGAAAAAACGGAAATTAATGCTAAATAGAAAACTACCTTGTCAGCTGGTGTCAATGTAACCAATTGTTCAAATTATGTTATTAATATTTATAATTAGTTTTTACCATACATATTGTGTATTGAATTCGAATAAAATGTTATCTTCATAATATGTACAGAGAATATAATAACAATGAAGAAGTACTTCAAGTAGTTTAGCCTCAAAATTATAACAAATTGTATTCCTGTATTTTTTGCAACTGGTGGTGAAATTTACTTTTCTTCACCAGTTGCGAAAAATTTTACTTTTCGCAACTGGCGCAAAAGTGAATGATAGTGTTTTTTTTTAGTTCTGTATCTTCCAGTTATAACAATAATGATATGAGCAATCCATTGTTCTAAAAATAAAGTCGATTTAGAATCGACCGTATTCAATAAAGTGCATTAAAACCAAGTAAATCTATATAAATCACCAAACCGGGACCTTTTACCATCGTATTTCTAACATTTTTTATTGAATATACAATAAAAACCTGAACTTGATAGCATCAATCCACGGAACAGGGCCGGCCCAGGAAAAGTTTTGTGTGAAATGGATGAAAAGGCGAAGTGTGACAGATGTAATTTGGATATTGCTGAGAGGGACTCATTTGTGGTATGTGACTGTTGTTCAGTTTATCACCATGAAAAATGTGTAGACTTATGTTCCTCTGAAATTAGAGTGCTTGCTTTGAGGAAGAGAACCATGATCTATTTCTGCAATGCCTGCAGAACAGACTTCGAAAAAGTACCAAAAGTAATAGCTAAACTTGATGAAGTTCTGGAAATCAATAAAAAACTAGTTGAAGAAAATAAAAAGCTACAAGAAACAATTCTAAATACTAACATCACTAATTAAAATAATGTTAACAACATAATCCTTGAAATCGACGAAAGGAAATCAGAGTAGCGAACATTATTATTACGAATATCCAAGAGTCAGCTGAAAGGGCCCATCTGCGCAGGGCCGAAGAAGATACATCCAACGTGATTCAGATACTGGGTAATATTTCAAGTGAGATTACAATCAAAAAAACATTTAGATTGGGGAAATATGATGGAAACAAAAACAGACCACTGAAAGTTATTCTTAACAGTGGGGATGCAGCTCTCTATATCCTTAGAAATAAAAACTCGATAAAGTTGCGGAATATTAATATCTTTGGAGACCAAACTATAATGCAAAGGGACTATTATTTAACAGTGAAGAATAAATTGGATTTCAACAAGAGTGATAAAAATGAAAAATGCAATTCTACCTGCCCACCAACCAGGAGGAGACTAATGTTAAATTCTGTTCGATGTAAACTAACAAATTTTAGAAGGACCCTACAAAAATCGTTGTTGAGGATAAAATTTATGATGGATTGTTTCGGTTTATAAAGGTTTAAAAGGTTTATAAGAATTCATATGACAAGTTGGCTGCTTATATCGTTCCCCTAGTTCTGGGTTTGATATAATTTTGGATTACTTTGAAAGCTGGGCTGAAAACACCTTCAATCAACAGTGCAAATTTATATTGGTGGGTGATTTCAACTTGAACTACCTTGATGAGAATGACAGGTCAGTACTGAAATTCAAACGTTTCATATCTAATCTAGGAGTTGAACAGCTGATTCATGAACCAACACGAGTCACTTATAATAGTAGTACGTTGATTGATTATGTTCTGAGCTCTTCATCTGTGAACCTGTGTTCGGTTCACGAAACTCCGAAAATTACTGATCACAGTATTATAACAGTCTCCATTAAAAATGCTCAGGTACAGTATTGTAATACTACCAAATATTATAGAAATCTCAGTCAAAGCAAACTTGAACTACTGAATGAGAAACTGCTATTTTTTAACTGGAACATGAATTTAAATGATGTTGATAAAATTTATTATAACCTTGTTGATAAAGTTAAGGAGCAAGTTGATATTGTTTCTCCCCTAAGATCATTTAAACTACAAAACAATCAATTACCTTGGTATGATCATAAGTTTCTAATACTGCAATAAACAGGGATAAAGCATATACAAAATTTAAAAGGAGCACAAATGTTAATGATGAACAACTTAACTGGTCTGTATACAAACGTTATAGAAATGAAGTGATCAACATGCTGAAAATAAAAAATCTGAATACTATGAAAGGAAGATTGATGAATGTTCAAGGATTCAAGAAAAATGTGGAATACTCTCAAAACATTAATCAAACCTACAAATAGTCCTATTCCGGATGGAATTGTATTAGATATCAGCAAAGAGTAGTTTCGAACACGGATAAAGCAGAAACATTTAACCAATTTTTTTATTGAGAGTATTCTCGATATTAGAAAATCTATTCCCGATTCACCACCTTGGTCAGCAAGAGATCTCAATTCAATCGAATGTGAAATGTCGGAATTCAAACCGCTTACCATGAAAGAACTGAAATCAATTATATGCAATCTTGACAATAAATGCAATGCCGATATTATCAATAACAAAGTTCTCAAGAGCATTTTTACAGTATTGGGTCACATCATACTCGACGTTGTTAATACTTCTTAAAAAAATGGTCAATTCCCCAAAGAACTCAAGGTCAGTACAATAGTCCCTGTGCCCAAGATCAGCAATACAAATGAAGTTATTAACTTTCGTCCAATAAACACCTTACCACCACTGGAAAAAGTTTTAGAACTTGATGTGTACGATCAAGTTTGTTCATATATTGAAGGCAACAAATTGCTGACTGATTACCAATCAGGTTTCAGGTCAAGGCATTCATGCGAAACTGCATACAGCTTAATTTATCAAAGTGGAAACTGTTAATTGATGATAATACATTTGTAGTGGCCGTATTTCTGGACTTTAAAAGGGCGTTCGAAACAATCGATATATCAATTCTTCTCGCAAAGTTAAAATACTATGGCATATCCAAGGTTTAAGGTTTGAAGTTATTTATCTGATAGATCGCAGTGTACTAAAGTAAATAACATACTATCAAGTAATAGACCTATTATTATAGGTGTCCCAGAGGGGAGTGTACTCGGTCCTCTAATATTCATATTATACTTGAATGGTATCAATATTATTGAAAACTCGAATTTATCAACCTTTTCGCTGATGATACGCTACTTGCTGTAAGTGACGTAAATATTGAAAATGCTGTTAGCAAAATTAATGCTATATTACAAAATATGTCAAAATTTCTAAATATTAATAAACTGAAGTTGAATGTAGCAAAAACAAAAGCAATTATACTAACAACTACGCATAAATTCAACCTCATTGATTTGAATTCAATTGATATTATTAGAATATATGATGAAACCATTGAAATTGTGGAAGACTTCAAATATCTTGGTTTTATTGTGGATAACACCTTGAATTTAAAAAAAACTTTCAGTATATATGTAATAAAATCTTCAAAAAAATGTTCTTTTTCACAAGAATTAGCAGAAACCTTATGTTCCAATCAAACATGACCGTATACCGATCAATAATCCAACCTCATTTTGACTACTGTGCTACCCTGATTTCTTTGCTAGACGGAAATTGTATTTCAATGCTTAAAAAAATGCAGAATAGAGGAATGCGATTACTGTTGAAATGCAACAAACATACCCCGATTATATCAATGATCAAGTTCTGAATTGGCTAACAGTTAAAGATAGACTCTTATTTTCAAAATACTCCATGAAGGAGCACCGTGTTATTTCAATGAATTAATTACCTATCAGCATCAAATACATATCTAAATTAACGTTTTCGTCACACATAAGAGGATATCACAAATAAATCAATGCGTCTTCTTGGGTTTGTTATACGAAATTGCAAAGAATTCAAATCACTAGAAGCAATAAAATGCATATTTTTTGCTTTGGTGAGATCGAAATTGGAATACGGCAGCCAGATATGGAACCCGCATTATACAAAATACAGTGACAAACTAGAAAATGTTCAACGTAGATTTCTAAAATTCATGTATCTATATATCCAGAAAGACACTGTGAGTATAATCTTCTCTTGAATGAATTTAATATGGTTTCTTTGAGAAAACGTCGTGAAATTTCCGACCTTACTTTCATTCATAAACTTATACACAATGAAATCGATTCATCAACATTACTATCTTTATTGAACTTCAATATTCCTCGTTTAGCCTCTAGAACGAATCTTACCTTTCGTATTGACGTACCGAATTCCAACATCATTTCTATAATTGTAATCATTGTAGATTAAACAATCTTCCCTCAGTGGATATATTCTTTTCAAAATGCATCCCAATTCAAACAAATTTATTATATGACCTATCTCAATTGAAATGTAAGTTCAGATATTTTACTATCAGTTATTATTAAGATATAAACCTAGAATAAGTATACTGTGTTACACAAATTTTACGTTATATACTCCTATAATTGGACTCTTTTGTCTGTTGGATGTATTACTACTATAAATAAAATAAATAAATAAACTACCCTACAAGAGGTAGTAATGACCTATATGTACCACGAGCAAACCTTGCAAGGACTATGAATTTCTTATTTCACAGAGGGCTCCAAATGAAATAAAAAAAAATGCTACACTATCCAGCAGTTCAAAACATCTCTCGCTAAATATCTAATAACACAGTATGAAACCAGCTGAGTTGTCCATCAACAACCCATTAACCTATTTATAATCTAGAATGTCTAGCGATTCTTTATTTTTGTGCTAGTTGATAGTTGTCAAACTTGTTTAATGTCCTTAATAATACCTGTTATATTCTAACTACTTTAAAGACTAAATTTTTCCAATTCCAATTAATAATATTGTATGAATTCTATTGTCTATGCTGAATGCTTACAATAGCCTATATATGTATTTGTATATTAGGATGTCTATTTCAAAATATATTTCATTTCATTTCATTTAATATAATTTTGAGGCTAAACTACTTGAAGTACTTCTTTATTGTTATTATATTCTTTGTACATAATATGACGATTTAATTTTATTCAAATTCAAGATGTATGGTAAAAACGAATTATAAAAATTAATAATCCAATTTGGTGATATTGACCCCAACTGACATTTTAGCCAACTTGTAAATATTCTTACATTGGCCGAGCGGTCTAAGGCGCCAGTTCGGAACCCCACACCAGACAAACTTTTTTTAAATTTAAATTGGTATAATATGTTAGAATTAATATAAGACTAATAAGTAAAAAATAAATTATATTTTGTTTGTCGAAATTAATTAAAAGTATTATGTTTCTCAAAGATGCGTAACCAAAAAGCACCCCATGCTTTTTGGCATAGTTGTTGAATAGTAATTATATTTTACTTTTTAGTGCGTTAAAAGCATGTTCATTAGTTTTTTTTATATATTTCTAACTTGAATTAAAAATGATCACATCACATTCGAAATTAGAAAAAATATTTTTAGTGCGTTAAAAGCATGTTCATTAGTTTTTTTATATATTTCTAACTTGAATTAAAAAGGATCACATCACATTCGAAATTAGAAAAAATATTGTGTGAAACATGTTGGGAAAACACTATTTTTCGTAACTCGCTTTCTTTTGGGGAACTCGCTTTGCTCGTTCCGCGGAAATCCGCTCGTTACGAAAAATAGTGATTTTCCCAACTGGTTGCACAAATAACTATTCTACCCCACCTTTTGTAGGGCAAAAACTCCCACATACTGGACTATTTCCTGTGTCATAATGATTTGCACGTTTCAGAATGCAGGCAAAAAACTGGAATTTGGTTCATGTTATTTCAACGAAATCAATAAACGACTAATCATTTCATAAATGGAAAACAGGTATGAATAAGCATATTAATGTATCAAGTAGAACACGTTTTTTACCATTGTATGTTAAATCAGTCAGTCGTTTCACTCAGGAGAGAGATCAAAGTACAAATACGATTGATCCATTCAAGAAGAAAATAGTTATTGAATAATTGCATAATGATTGGCTTTAGTTAGTAGTCGTCTACAATGAATGGCTAAGTATTTTGCGTATAATATCTGATAGATGAACTAATATCATTCGGGTTATTGTTTTTGTTTGGAATGGTTCAACGATTTAGGAATATCTCAACATATAAATGACTGAATAAGGGACATATCCAGAATTTGTTCTTGGGAGAGGTGATTTTTCATTTTTTGGAATGTTTACAGAAAATCACAAATGTATTTCTAATCCTTGGAATGGAAATGTCATGGAAAATATTAAATTTCCACAAAAATACTGAAATGTTGACAAAAAAAAACAATTCATTGAATAATAGGAAATCCTAATACACAAATCAATTAATACGTATAGTAAATTATATGCAAATACAAAAAAAAAAAAAAAAAAAATAAGAAAAATAAGAGTAGGTACAATTCAATCCGAGTTAGAAAATATATAGAATTAGAAAATATATAGTTGACAGTGTGACACATGTGTTTTATCATAACATGTAGCTATAAGGTATATGTAACACATTTTTGGATAATTTTAAAGAAGTCAATTAATATTAATCTTCTAATATGCATAACTAGATTCCTCTTAAACTCCACAATCGTTTTAGAATCCTTAATAATTACAGGTAATTCATTATATTCTTTTAAGCTCTTATAGAAGAGGGACTTCATTGTATTACCCATATTGACTAGTGGTAGGTAAAAATGGTTTTTATTTCTCGTATGATACCCATGGACTTGATTGTTGAATTTGAGGAATTTATTGAGGTTGGTAGGTATCATGTTGTGAGTCATTTTGAAAATGTAAATCATAGCATTTAGGTAAATCTGCCATACACTACACTGTATCAAGCATAAGGGATATGTTACATCTTAGTATTATCCTCATTCCCCTGTTTTGAAGCCTTTGTAATGCATTTATTTTGTTTAAAGCAAATGCATACAATAAACTTGCACAGTAGTCGAAGTGTGGCTGTATAATTGTATTAAATACAGTGATTTTAGAAAAGCTTGAGATAATTTGGAAAATTCTACTGAAGAAAAATACTTTCTTACATATTTTCTTATAGATATATGAGAAATGAGAATCATGGAACCGAGATACTTAAATTCATTTACAAATTCTGTTTTCATTGTCGATGGTAAGGGTACAGTTGTTGATATTAATATTAGAATATCTAAAAGACGTTGCCAAAATCATTGCTTTGGTTTTGGTAGTATTGAGCTTAAACCTATTGTTATTTAAGTACTCACTAACCATTAACAATGATTTATTAATTTTTTCTATAGCCTGACTTAAATTATTACTTGATACCGAAAGAAGTGTATCATCCGCAAATAGGTTAATGGAGTCATGATGGAAATTGATGTCATTAATATATAATAAAATGAGTAAAGGGCCCAGCACACTGCCTTGAGGAACACCAATTATTTATTAGTGATTCAGTTATTTGGTTTCTATCAGAAAAGTAGTTTTTAAGTCACTCCAGTACTGTTCCAACAATTCCATAACTCTCAAGTTTTTTCAGTAAATTTGAACGATCAATAGTCTCAAAGGCACGTTTAAGATCTAAAAATACTGATACAACATATTCTCCTCTTGTTTCCAATTTGTAATTGCAAAGCAGATTCACAGGAGTGGTTGGTTCTAAATCCAGATTGATTCAACATATATTATTATCGCTTAGATAGAATAGAATAGTTTTATTCGCAAAAAAATATCACAAAATAAAAACAATTTTAACAGTTTTCAGCAATGTAAACACAGAAATATCTCACAGAAGTTTTCACTTGTTTGTGAGATATTCACTTGTTTGTGAGATATTCCAACAGTTGTCTATAAACACCGACTTCGAGAATTTTTTCTATGCAAGGTAGAATGTTTACTGTTCGAAATTCCCATGACTTAGTTGATCCTACCACTTTTTGAATCGGCACTACAATGCTTGTTTTTAATTGCTCTGGAAAGATACCATAATAAAGCGAGGTATTTATAAAGTATAATAATACATGGGCAAACACTTCAGAGGATTATTTTCTGAATTTTGTGGCCATCACCTCATTTCCCGACTTATTTTCTACTTCGTTAATTATAATCATCAGCTCATTCAATTCAAGTTTCCTGAATTCACTAAGAGAACAGTTAAATTCATATAGACAAATACAATCCTCATTACCATCCTTGATGGAATGTATCCACAAAATAATTATTAAATTGGTCAGCAATTTCTTTGGGATCGTAAACTGTTTTTACAATACCATTTAGTTCAAAGTCAATGCCATTATCAAAACAATTATCATAATTCTTTGGGTTTATAAGAGTTTTCCACATTTTAATTGGATTATTTTTATTCAGATCAATATTGTCGTAGAAATACTGTTGCTGCTTATTTTTTAATAGAGCCACAAAGTCATTTCTGATTTTTTTGAAGTTGTGAGCTTTATGAGCTCTACATCTTTCATTATTTTTTATTTTTTCTCTAAAATGTACACAGAAATAAAAAAATAAAAAATTGCTGTAAATCATTCATGATAATTAATTATTTTTGACCACCCTATGATCAATCAGACACTATTTGAGTTTTCCTTCCGCCGACAAACAGGACATCATTGTATTTTGACATTTCTGGATTTCAAAGTTAAATATATTAGATACTAGCTGACCCGACAGACGTTGACCTGTCCAAATTTCTATATCCCCTAAAAATATTTTCCTGAAAAGTCTCGTCCGCGTAGAATTTATTTTTACAAGCTTTTACTTAGTTTCACTTGTCAGTTTGTTCGTTCGTTAGTTAGGGTCGGTGATTATGAATTATTTTGTCAAAATTCATGATGGCGGACGAGTTTTGTGATATTATGGTCCAATTCGATTCAAAATTGGTATGCGGCGGTTTTCGCGGTCGGAGATTTAAATTTTTTGTCAAAATTTATAAATTCAAGATGGCGGCCCCAAGATGGAGGACGAGTTTTCTGATTATGGTTATATTTTAGTCGAGATTGGTATGTGGGGGTTCAGGTTCGGAGATTATGAATTTTTTGTCAAAATCTATAAATACAAGATGGCGGACGAGTTTTGTGATTATGGTCAGATTCTATTAAAAATTGGTATGTGGGAGTTTTTGGGGTCGGAGATTATTATTTCTTTCAGCTCAAAACATAAAGGGAAGAGACCTTGTAATAACGATGCTCTAATAGAAATGAACAGATTAAGAGGCGAACTAACTAAAAAGCAAAAAATAAAATGACTAATAAATAACATTTTTAAAGACAAGCTTTTATTTAAGCCGTGTACTAAAACGTATGAAATAAGTTGAAGTCATCGCTGACAATTATTTAATTATTTTGTTGAATTATTTGGTTTTAAAAAGCTGGTCGCGCGAATTATCCAATGAAATTAATTGGTACCTACTTCGCGCAACATAAATCAACAAAAAATAATCAAATCATTGTCAGCGATGACTTAAACTTATTTTATACGTTTAAGTATACGGTTTAAATAAAAGCTTGTCTTCAAAAATATTTTTTATTAGTTGTTTTTCCTATATTTTTCTTTGTGTTGTTCTATCTAGGTTATGCCTCTGACGCTTCCCGTTTTCCTCTTATCCCGTATATATATATATATATATATATATATATATATATATATATATATATATATATATATACATATATATATATATATATATATATATACCTCAAATCGTGGTATGGTCTTCCAAGATCGCATAGAAAAAAGCACTTCAAATTTTTTTCCGAATCCAATAACTTTTCTAAAACCTTTCTTTCCCTAAAAACCTTATTTAGACTATTAAGAACATAACATTTTTTTGACATATCGGTCCAGCCGTTGTTTTTATAAAAAAAACGTACCTGACCGAGATTCGTACCCGCGACCTCCTGTTTGGTAGGCTTATTCGATCTTAGTAATAGCTGAGCCGACAGACCTTTTGTATCTTATATTCCCAAATTCTCCTTTTCTCCGGGCAACTTTTCCATAAAAACCACCCTCGGGCTATTACAAACATTAAAAAAAAATAGCCAAATCATTCCAACCGTTCTCACGTTTTGCGCTTACAAAGAATCGAGATTAATTTTTATTATATAGATTATTTTTCTTAGTGATATCAGGATCGAAAACCAAGTAAGTTTGTGTGCTGGTTATACTTGTTTCTCTTGATTTGAGTCAGAATACATAGAAATATTAGGAATAATTTAGGGAGATTCGAGTTTTATACAAAATTAGAATATTTTTTTTGGCCAGATTACATAAAAATATTGAAAGCGTTCAGAGAGAATTTGAACTCTTCTACAATTTTTATTATTGTAGAGTTTGAGGTTTCTAAAAAAATTGAAATGCTGTTTGTGTTTTCCAGTGAATCAAAGTCCTATTTTTTCCGATTGATGATAACGATTGCTTTTTCAGAATCAATAATTATTTTTTTCCAATGGTCCAAAAGGAACTTTTTTGTGGAATTGCAGCTATCATATTATTTATATACTTGGTTATCATCCACAAGGGATTGAAGTTTTTACTAAATTTTGGGAAAGTGCTGAGACGAAACCAGCGCTTTTTTTTTGACGATCTTGGTGAGAATACCAGCTCGTAGCTATGGATTTATTGTATAGTCATCGGTCCTTAAATACGTGTGTTAAATTTCAAATAATTCGGACGTCTGGAAGTGGGTGAAAATTAATTTCAAAGATTCCGTTACATAAGCCTGTTAAAAAAGACATATTTTGCCGATTTTTTTTAATCAACAGTTTCATAGATCGAAAATATTGAGGGGATAGTTTTTCTAACCGCTTAGGCTTTGTGAATCCATTTCTCAGATCGTACCTAGCCCCCTTGAATGTAAACATTGAAGTCTGGCCGACGCACCGAGCTTGTTTTCATAGCACGGCCTGTACCTATCATGTAATCATATGCCATAGTATTCACATCCACGCACCGCGAGAATAGTTCTGTTTAGGTCGGGTCCACACTATGCGTAAAATACGTATGCGTATTATCGGCAAGAGAGTGTTGCGTACACATTGTGCAGATTTTCGGCTTCTATGTGCTATGTGGTGGTCGTAGTTTGTCTCAAAATAGTGAAATAGGCACGACAGCAAGTTTTTTTATTATTATCGAATGTCGATGAAGTCGTTCGACGAGTTGCTGGAAATTTTGAGACCACACATGACCAGAATGAATACAACATTAAGGGATGCAATAGGTATCGAAGAGAGACTAGTGCAATAATCTTGTCCGTATCGAACATTTTCACAAATTCAAATATTATGAACTGCAAAAATTGTAAACTTCAAATACGCACCAACCGATGATCCGCTCGCTCAGGAATGCACGTGTTTTCTATCTACGTATTTCCGGCAGCATACTGCGTGGCTGCGTATTCTACGCATATATGTGAACGCTCCAATTAAAACAATGTGTTGTCATCTTGCCGAAAATACGCAGCCGAAATACGCATCCCGGGAATACGCATAGTGTGGACCCGACCTTAATTTTTGACGGAGACGGTGCGTTGTCGGACGGGCTCTCGGCAGATATTTTGAGTTTTCAAAGGTGCTGGAACAGATTTTAAATAATAATATTTTCTCCAGCTTCATCAATAGCTTAGGGAAGGTGAATTGTGCCATTTTGAAGTATTAGTCTACTCGACAAGTTGAAAATGGTCTAAAATAGAGATAATGCTCTTAAAATTATGTGTGATAGCTCATTGGATCCGGAATAACGCCTAGAAAAATGTGCCAAAAGCTTGTATCAGCACATAGAAAATTGCAAAAGTTGTAAACAATTAAAGATGAGAAAAAATGGCATTTCGTGTTTTGCTAATGTTTCATAAACTATCAATATTTAAGAAATTTCAAAGAAAGATTCTTAAAGAGGAGGAAATTTCCAATAAGAAACTCCGGAACTCTATCTCCATTATTTATAATTTTAATTTAACGTTGAAAATGGGTCTCCGAGCGACATTTTTAGGTTGCGCGCGCGGCGTCAAAAGCGAGTACGACACATTAATTAATTTATTTAAGGTATTAAATTTTTTCAAAATTTTCTCGAACTTTTGTCTTAATTGTAAATGAAAAAAATATTTAAATAATTGTCGTAAACATTTTTCGATCGTAGAGCCTTTCTTATATACATACTTAAAAAGATCACGCCATAAAAGTTAAAAAAATATTCATGCTTTGTTTATAATAATTTTTGTACTTCAACAAAAACTAAAAAATCCAAGTAATGTTGTTAAAAAAATTTTTTCTTTTCTTAATCCTCATATTATCTTTTTTTATTAAACAAGATATAAATTGATTTGCAAAAAAAACCCGCCATTTGTTGATAAATTTTTTATAAACAAATTGATTATTTCAATATTTTTGAAAAAACTTCTTCACAACTTCATTATATTACAAATATTATGATTTTTGAAAAAAAAATTCCTTACTAACAATTTTAATTGTTTATAATCGTTTTTTTTATATTTCTATTGTTCAAAGAATTATTAAAAAAATTTTTTTTAAAAATTAATTGATAGTCCCTTATAAAGTAACAAATTTATTTTTATTTTTTATTAAAATTCCATTGTTTTTTTTTGTTAGATTTTTTTTCTGAAACTTCTAAAATTAACAAAAACAACATATATAACAAAGTATAGAAAAAAAAATTCCAATTTTTTATTGTACTTTGTGAATTGGAATTGGGAAAAATTGGGAATTTTTTTTTTCTATACTTCGTTATATATGGTTGTTTTTGTGAATTTTAGAAGTGCCAGAAAAAAAATCTAACAAAGTTAAAAAAAAAATTATAACAAATTGGTAAGTCAATAAACAACGGATTTGTTGATAAAAAAAAATTATTTCCGATAATTTATAGAGGACTATCAATTATGATTTAAGGAAAAAAATATTTCTTAAATAATTATTTAAACAATAGAAATATAAAAAAACGATTAAAAACAATTACAAATTGTTATTTAGGAAGTTTTTTTTTCAAAAATCATAATATTTGTAATATAATGAAGTTGTGAAAAAAAAAATAAAAATATTATATCAATTTGTTTATAAAAAAATTATCAACAAATGGTGGAAAATTTTTTTTTCAAATAATTTATATCTTGTATTAATAAAAAAATAAAAAAAAAAATTAACAACATTACTCGGATTTTTTAGTTTTTGTTCAGGTATAAAAATTATTATAAACAAAGTAATTTTTTAACTTTTATGGCGTGATCTTGTTGAGTATGTGTATAAGAAAGGCTCTACGAAGCGAAAAAATTTTTCGACAATTATTCAAACATTTTTTTTCATTTACAATTAAGACAGAAGTTCGAGAAAATTTTGTTAGTTAACAATCGTTTAACTTGTTGAAAAATTAACTTCAAGTAAAATTCCCAACGGAAATGAATTATTTATAGTGTTCCGAATGCACCATAATTTTTTCAAATTTAAAAAAAATATATTTAATATCTTAAATAAATAAATTAATGTGTCGTAATCGCTTTTGACGCCGCGCGCACAACCTAAAAATGTCGCTAGCAGACCCATTTTCAGCGTTGAATTAAAATTATAAATAATGGAGATAGTTCCGGGAGTTGGGAGTTTTTCATTGGAAATTTTCTCTTCTCTCAGAATCTTTTTTTGAAATTTCTTAAATATTGATAGTTTATGAAATATTGGCAAAAAAACGAAATGCCATTTTTTTTTCATCTTCAATTGTTTATAACTTTTGCAATTTTTTATGTGCTAATACACGCTTTTGGCACATTTTTCTAGGCGTTATTCCTGATCCAATGAGTTATCACACATGATTTTAAGAGCAGTATCTCTATTTTAGACCATTTTCAACTTGTCGAGTAGACTATATTGATCAAATTTCGTCTCATCGTCCATCAGATGAGGAAACAACGTGAGGACAGGTCTCGTTTTCCAAGCACTGTGTATACTTTTTTTTTGGGCCTATTTCTTTTATTTTCTTCATCGTCCACCGCAATAGCTATTGTGACGAAAGCTGGAGAACATTTTTGGTTTGAATTTTTTTATATGACCCACGCGAAAACTGGACAAACTAACTAACTAATCGGACTCGCGACGCGGACGTGTGTCGGTTTGTACTTTATTGGACAAGGCACGGCCGTGCTACGGAACGGGCACGGTGTGGACTCGGTGCGGTCATGTGTGGCCAGACCTTATTCAAAATTTCATTCTGCTGTTGCCGATATTCTCGTTACCTGTTTTGTAATAAACAATTTCAATGAATGGATGTGTTGAGTAAAATGCACATGATGGCAGGTAATGCATTTTCCAGTGAGTCTACCTATCCCTAGAACATAACACTTATTCAAAATTGCATTCTCTTGTTACGGATACTCTTTGGGACATAACTTGTTTCATAATAGGGGTAGTTTTCACTGGCCAGGGTAAAAATTCAGACATGAATAGAATGTATCCTCAAGCAAAATGATACACATTTTGCCGTTTTTTAATTATTAGTTTCAAATATGAAAATTATTCAAATATTTTTAACACCTATTAATTGAAAAACAATTTTCGACAATATTAATTCTCACATAAACTATCCCCCAAAAAATCAAACATTTTTGTAAACCCAATAATCATTCATCATATCGGGATAATTTCTACACTAAAATAGTCAAGGTAAATACTGGGATGTGAATGTGATAAATTATGTTTTTACATGTTTTGAATGTTGCCTTGAAATATAACAATATAGATAAGAAGGGCTTAAATAGTTTACATAAATTTTATTTCAAAACGTTTTATTTTTGGTGAGGATTCTGAATTCGTGGACTATTGCACATGCTGAATCTATGTAAATAATCAAATCATATATATGTGATGACAAGGATATGTAAACAATCTATTTAAGTTGTTTTCAGGGGAATCAGGTCAATATCAAGTAAAATATCACAAATAGGCCAGTAGAAATAGACATGATTTTCCCAAAATTTTATAATAATTACAAAAGTTTCAAAACTTCAGTAGAGTGAAGAGGACTTTTATTTGATATTTAGTCTGATTTTGCAACATATTTTTCTGAACGGAAGATGTTTGATTTATTGAAAAAACATTGTTGTTCGTCCTAATTTTTCGAGGAAAATTCCAAAAGTTTCGTAAACTCGAAAAAATTACTAAAATAATGTTCTTGACAATAGTTTTAATTTGCAACATCTTCCTTCAAACGGAAAAAATATTTTTTCATTAAAGTGTTTTTTTTTGGAGTATGGAATTATTACAAGAGTTTCAAATAATGGTTGCAAGTCCTGACATACAATGTTTTCATTAATTTGCAACCTTGTCTGCAACACGGAAATGAGGGTAAAATCAAAAGAAAAGTATTTTCGTATTTGTACTCTACCAAAAAAAAAAAAAAATGCGAATAGGGCAGACAACTCATTTTACCAATTGTGGCAGTATAATAATTTGCAAACTATGTTACAATTCGGAACATTATGAATAAAACAAATATTTATTTTTGCAACACTTGTGTTATCTGAATAATAAAGATTTTTATATACCTAATAAATGACATTCATTGTGTTACCAAGTTAACTATCGACAGCTCGTCAACGGTAGGTGAAATCATTCAATGTTGAAAGCTAACGTTTTCGATATGAATTCAAAACATCATAGTACAATTAGGAATTTGCATAAAAAATATTCTGAGTACGTTTGATGGAGGATCGAGAATCTCCGACACGTTTTCATAATTTTCTTGATTCATTAAAAAATGGAGGAAATATTGAGATTTAAAAAACACTCGTACGATTAACATATAACTGTGTTACGTCACAGTGTTTTATTTACAAAGTAATGAATGCACAGCAGTTTAGTAACATGATTTATTACCAGAATAACAAGAAGACTGACAATTGTATTTTTATGACAGACAACTATATAAAACAATGCACATTCATCTAATAGTCCTGTAGCTACAACTGAAATAGAATTGCTTACCAATATGTGTTTTACAAATTACACAGAGATTTAGTCAATTACTCAGAATAACAAAAACTTTTGAAATATCTTTTATACTAATACATCCATTATCAGAGTCGATACTAGATAATTACATTAATCATAACGTTTTGATATCCTTCTAATGCGATAAAAAATTAATGTCTTCCAATATAGATAAAAGAATATTCATTTTAAAATCTCGTCGATTGCTATAAAGTCATGTTGTGACAAGTGAAAATTTTAAATGAAGAATGATTGATATCGTTTCTAATGCGATAAAAAATTAATGTCTTCCAATATAGAGTAAGATCACAGTCATTTTAGCAAAGCTGAAATTTTCAGTATGAATAGTGTGATATGTAGTTAAGAACGAATGCGTACTTGCTAGCTTGAAAGCGGGGCTATTTTATAGGTAGCAGGTACAAAAGTATATAAAAACACGTTTTCACTTACGTTGAAGTATGGTAATGCTTTTGACAATTAATATCATCCAGTTCTGGATCTCGAAAGTTAACGTGGTTCGAAACTCCACGCCTGACGATTTTTTTATTTTTCACTACGAAATTGAGAAATGATTTGTTATGGGACGAATATTTAAATAAAAAAAAACATTTCTCAATTTCGATGTGAAAAAAAATCGTCAGATTTTTCGAGATCTACCATATTTCAACATAGGTGAGTAAGATTTTTATGTATTTTTGTACCAGCATACGTTCTTAGCTACATATCACACAACTCAAACTCAAAATTTCAGCTTTGCTAAAATGACGTAGGTTTGCCGGCTCTGGAATCTTGGACTAATAGTCTTTTAGCAGAATTTAGCAAAATTTTGTACTCTTTCGATTGTTGCATTCAAAAATATTAGATTAATTTTATTTCGCTGATTAGTCGAAAACAGTCATTGCTTCTGAGAATAATAATAAGTTTTAAATTTTGTAATGATCAACTACGTAACCGTATTATTCTTCGGATGCAATTTCAATCAACTAGTACAAAATATAACAGATATACACGATGTATAATCAAGTATTTAACTGGACCACTGTAGACATATATCGGTCTAATAATATCTTAAACCTATTTGTACAATGTTTGCAATTTATGGCCAAATGATAAAAAAACAAATCAATTATCCAAAAAAATGTTCCGTTGAACAATGACGGTTGCCAATCTCTTGCGTCACGTAAAATATTAGTCTTAATTTTAATTGCAATTTGCAGAACTTTTGCAATTATTTCAGCAGTTGTAAAAATGCAAAAAATTTATATTAGTGGATAAATAGGATCCGTTTTTCATATGAGGTTGCAAAGTTACATATCCACTGAGACCGATATTCTCTTTATTTTAAACCACAATAAAAAACTTTTGAATTATTTCAATGCTTCTAGGTATTGAAAATGGGAGAGTCAATAAAAAAAGTTTGATAAATAAATGATGCGTTTTTCATAAATGGTTGCAAATGTACGTGAATATTTTAAACATTTTTTCTTCACTCATCCAATTTGCAGAACATTTGTCATTTTTTTAAACAAATTACAATGAAAAACTCAAACAAATAGCAAAAAACAAGGTTCCGTAACTTTTACAAGGTTGCAAACTCAATGCATGTTGTAAAACACCATTACTATAGGTATGTACGAAGGCGTATAAGGACCAACAACAAAATATTTTTTAAAATATTAGGAATTGTCACTTCAAAGTGACAATTGTCACTTCGAACTGACAATTGTCACTTTGAAGTGACAATTGTCACTTTGAAGTGACAATTGTCACTTCGAACTGACAATTGTCACTTTGAAGTGACAATTGTCACTTCGAACTGACAATTGTCACTTTGAAGTTGAATTTTGATTTAGTTATTCGATACAAACTATTGCAACAGCGAGCGGCGGGGTAAAAACCCATTTCCAGATGGTTCTATTGATAAAATTGCGAAAAAAATTAAATAGTTCATCTATTGGTATTGAACTATTTACTCTATTTAACTTGAGTTATTTGAAAGAAAAATAGGATATTTATAAATTGATCAGAGAATATTGAAAAAAAAGGTGGTTTTAGATATTTTCGAATAAATGCTTGGAACTGCACATAAGCCATAGTATTGGATTCTAACTGTTTTCGAAATTCTGCCATCTTCAAAGTTTTTTTTTAACTTGTTGCCTTACTGGCCATCATGTAAAATTTCAATTGATTTTGAGGTTATTCGACATGCACAATCTATAAAAGTTTTTTCAATACTTTTTCCTATATCTATGTTGAAAATTGACTAAATATTCAACCTGTTTCATTTTTGATGGCCTACTCTCCTATGAACATCTCAAAATATAATTTTTTTATTATAACAATATTATTTTAGCAGTTGGCTTTTATCAAATGTCCTTTTTGAGTGACAATTGTCACTTCAAAGTGACAATTGTCAGTTCGAAGTGACAATTGTCACTTCAAAGTGACAATTGTCAGTTCGAAGTGACAATTGTCAGTTCTAAGTGACAATTGTCAGTTCAAAGTGACAATTGTATGCCTACTTTGCAGAAATTTTGCAATTTTCAGTGCAAAAATAAAGCATGAAAACGTTTTTTGCAATTGAACAATGTTCCGTTCATCGCAGACTTCTGCAAAATTTTACAGTTTGTTTTCATTAATGCACTAACATTAATGAAATTAAATTAATGTTAATTAATTGTCTATATCTACTGGCCTAAATATTGGCCTTATAAATTTTCACAAGGAACTAGTTATTGTCGTTGTCCGTTCATGATTATTAAAACCACTTTAGGTATTGAATAGTTGGAATAATTTATTTGCGACTGATGCGACTGATTTATTTGCGACTGAAATGTTTTTTTCGGCCGTATTCATTTTATACATTAGTCATACAAAATGAGAAAATGTATATGTCTCATTAAAGAAAAACAACCCATTTTTAACACGCATTCATTAGCTTCACCTGTATGTATGTAACGGAATCTTTGAAATTAATTTTCATCCACTTCCGAATTATTTGAAATTTTGCACCACGTGTTGAAAACCGATGACAATACAATAATTTCATAGCTATGACCTGGCATTCTCACCAAGTTCGACAGAAAAAAATAATTTACATCACAAAGATTTGGTGAGAGCTCTCGCATTTTTTCAGCACATTCACCAAAAGTTAGTAAAAATTTTAATCCCATGTGGACGAATCAATCGAAGAGTTTTTCTCCCGTAGTCTTTTGTTGCAACATGGATTAAAAAGTTAAAAATAATATTATAGTTGGAAAAAAAAAATAAAAAAAACGCGCTTGTATAGCAATATGGACAAAAGAGTCAAAAATAATAAGAATAAGTCATTGTCCAAAAAATTTCCTCGTATGTGAAAAAAGCGTGGGGTGCTCTTTAATAACTTTTCATAATGAACCTACCTTTGCGAATAGCTAGCGATAAAAAACATAAGATAACGTTTATCAAGTACCCCACGCTTTTTTCACATAAGAGGAGATTTTTTGGTAAATGAATTGAATAAAAAAGAAATAGCTATTTTCGAGGTTTCAATTATCTCGAAATCGAAATTTTATGTGATTTATTTCGATGAAAGTCATATTAGAAGAGACAGTTAGTTGAAGTTAGGAGATATATTTATTTATGTATTTTTCATTTGCCAGCCAGATTTTATAACATATAAACAATTTCCTTTTCACTTAATTTTAGTCGATTATTGAACAAACGATATTGAATTGATATTCAAATTACTTACATTTGTAAAAAATGATGGCACATCTTTAGGATCACTGAACATGGTTTCAGCAGGATTCACCATATAAAACATCCGCCCCAGTCCTCTGAGAAAATTCGTGATCTCTTCGGGGGCGAAAAAAGTTGTTTCCGCTGAACTTTCATTATTTTCCACTAATCTAATCAGTACAGATGTTACTGGTTCCGAACCATTGTATCTTTCAAAAAATTTGTTTAATTCCATGATTACAGTTTGCGATGAAAAAAAACGATGATTGTTTTTCAAGTGAGTTGTTCCTTCAACGTGAGATAACTGAACAAACTGCTCATCTGCTGGAAACGTTCCAACAAGATTTATTTTTAAGGTAGTAGGTTATACTAAGTGTAGTTGATATACTATCTGATAAAAATTCTTGATCAATAACACCAAACATCTAAAATCTTGCCTTATATTAGACTGGTTTGTAAACAAAGCTGTTTCGGTGGGGATATAATTTATTAATATATGGATACACGTCGTAGCTATTAAATTTTATAAGTCGTTCCGGGAAATGCATTTTTTGTAGGTTTATTGAATGCAGTCTTGTTTTGATTTGTTGATGAGATAGAGATTGAGAAAGGGTCGACAGGAAGTAAACGATAATATCATACAATTATTTCATAAACTATTTCAATGAATGGCATGTGTTAAGTAAATTGCACATGATGGCAGGTGTTTCTTGGGAAGTTAAAATCATATTTTTCTCCATGTAAACATGTATTTTAATGATTTTCCATAAAGTCATTGGCTATTAATAATGAAAACATATCCTAGCGGAGTAGAACTATATAGGGGACATAACCCGTAATTTCACCTGTGATTTTTATATGAAAGGTACAGGCAAATAAGACCATATGTTAAAATTACTACTATACAGAAAAAGGTGTTACAAGGTTTGTCATTTCTTTATTTTATAAAAAAGAAGTATGAACATTTATATCGGGAATATATTGAAACAAACATGAAATAATCCAGTTTAAAAAATTCCAATTAGTACTTTAGTTTATTAAATCTTAAATAAAATCACACTCATACAGGAAAGGAGGTATTTTGTCGAACATTTTTAATTATTATTTCTTACAGAACAGAACCTAACATTACTAGAATTAAAAAGCACGTCAGCCACAGAACTTCCTTAACTCTTGGAGTTATAAGCAGGTCTGATAGAAGAAGAAATGTTGATACTATTAGAATGTTTTTATGTGAAATATGTGTTAATTTTACTATTAAAAAGAAATAAAAAAAATAAGAAACCCAGGAGGTCCACAGTATTATTGGTAAATTGGAAATTTTTTTTGTGGCTTTCACACAAATTTTAGCTATTTAACTAATTCAGCAAAGTAAATGCCACAATTAGTCTGTAGACGATTTTACAAAATCAGTAGTGCATCAACAACATTCAGTTGCTAGTTTTTCACCTTCTTTTTGTTAAGCTGGCTTAAAAATGTTTTTACAGTGAAGTAATTCATTTACTTTTTTCAATGAATTAACATAATATTTTAGTGAAATTAACATTGTAATATTGTCGATTCCTTTACTAGTTTTCATCATTTATAAACTGACAAGAAGTAATTTGTAAACCTCATGCTGTTGGAATCTCATTCTCTTTATATTGTTGTTGAAATACAATTTTGTCGATTCTTTTCTTTTAGTTTTTCATACTACACAGAAAAAAAGTTTTATTGTCTTTTATTTCTTGTCCAAACATAAATAATATTTTTTTCAACTGACGTCAATTAGTATATCACAATTTTTTTTGTGAAAATATCCAATATTTGTTGGTAATACACATACAGTGTGACCCATTTGAAATGGAACCATCCCTGTAGAATAAGCATTTTTCAATCATTCTCAAAAAAAATTTTTTTTAATATTGAGCATCAAAAACTGTATCGACACAAATTTTCATAACTTTAGTTTCATTTCCAAGGCACTCTATGGTTTTTTCTTCGTCAAAAACGGCAAAAGTTTATTAGGCAAATTTTGTTTTGAAATTTGACTACACCACTAGATTCGTAGTCGTTATAAATAAAAACCATGAAAATTTCATGAAAAAATATTAGTCAACAACGAAGTTACAACAACTTTAATTCTGAAACAAAAGTATTTGATTATAATTTTTATTTAGATTATAGACTTTTTAAAACACCAGTGAACTTCTACAGTGAAAATCCGAAGTCAATAGCTCATTCCGTTCTACAGTTATAACTCCTCAAAGTATGGTAATGTGAGCAATTTGTGGTGGATGCGATTTTGTAATAAAAATCTGACTACGCCACTGGATTTGTAAATTATACTCCCTTAAAATCATTTATTTAAGTTTAGGTTATAAGTGTATTCGAAAAAAACAGAAAATTAAAAATTTATTTTCAAGTTATGCAGTCTTCCATAGCCGATAAAAACGAAATGAACCGAATCAAGTTTTAAAGTATCAAAATTATTTATTGATTAATAAAACAGAAAGCAGGACAAAAAATGTTCCTTTTAAATTCTGCAAGACTCAATTAAAACAAGCTTTTAGAGAAGGTATCAATAATTTGAGGAATGCTGAACTAATACATTAGGCATAGGTATTGTACTAAATCAATAGTAGGCTGTGATTATGGGAAATGAATTTCAATGTTTAACAATCAAAGCATTTGTTTACGTTTTGAGGAAGGGTGATTTTTTTTTCAGAAATAGTAGATAGTTTTTTTCCCAAAAAGAGCTGGAAACCAGTAAATAAAAGTTCCAGAACAAAATAGACCTGTATCTTCGAAAATAGTCGTGATCGCCAAAAATTTCAATGCTCAATGTTAACGATAGTGCCTAATATGTTTCATAACCCAACTGGGTAGAATTTTGTACCCGTTAATTGAATATCAGCTACTGATAAAGCGTTGAAAGACTGAGTGAGGTACTAGATTTTTTTACCGAAAATGTTTTCGTGAGACTGAGGTACTGAATCAAGTTATGAAGAGTTTTGATAATTGGTTGTACTGAAAAACTGTTGAGACGTACACCTACTGAAAGAGTTGTTAACCCCTCTTAAACTCATAAGTCACTTTGATGTGATCAACAAATACTTTTATAAGAAATCATACATTGAATCACAAATCAAAACAAATATTGAAAAATGTTATTTATTTGGATTCAGAAAACCTCAATATTGGGTATTTAAATTAAGATGACACCGCCAATATGGAATTTTGAATGACAAGCTATTTGTCAATTTTTCATTATCAACATTTTTCGTGGTCTTCACTTCTTTCAGATTTGCTGTGCATCTAAATGTTTATATTTTAATTAATTTCGAGAGCTGATTCAGTTATTCAATTCCCAATCATAGTTAAGCCATTTCTTGAAGTATAATATCCACATTTGGCAACAATAGACAATAAATAACAAACAATATCATACAATATCATACAAACTGGTGATGGTTCAGCCACCTCAGAATGTACCTTTCGCTTATTTTGTGTTTTGACTTGAATTACTAAAACCAACAAAAAAGTTTTTAAATCACGTACGTGAAAAATACAACGGTCTATCTCTCTCAAACTCATAGTCTTTCCCATTTGAAATAAAATCGAATGAAATAGAATTAACAAAAAACTTTTTTACAAAAAATTAAACCGACGAAATACGGAACTGAAAAGTAAAAAATAAAATAAACCTTCCTAGTCTCAGTAACTAAGCTCCTAAACTAATGTAAGTAACTAATTTTGAGTCGGCGCCAAACAAACAAGCAAATGAATTAGGTAAGGCGTAAAATGATGGCATCGAGTTGCGCGGTGACATTCTGATAATTTTTTTGAAGTAATTTAATGATGTTCGTTGATTGTTTGTTTGGCGCCGACTCAAAATTAGTTACTTACATTAGTTTAGGAGCTCAGTTACTGAGACTAGGAAGGTTTATTTTTTTCTTTTCAGTTCCGTATTTCGTCGGTTTAATTTTTTGTTAAAAAGTTTTTTTTTTAAATTTTTTATGGCTAAAATATACTAATTACTACCTACTTGTTTTTTCATTACTTCCAAGATACTTACCCACCTTACTTCAACTATTACCAGTTAAATAATATGATTATCTACTTTTACTATTTGTTGTAATATAAATTATTTTTGTTGTTCTGGTTAGTTTATTTCATTACTTTGTATATCATTCCATCCTCTCATAGAATATAATGGTTTTGACGGATGTGGAACAGAAATAATGTCAGTAGCGATCTGTCATTGTCAACTACGTATGTGTGTGCCAATGTTCATAAGTGAAAAATCAATTATCCCCTATTTTTCTACCCGTAAGGGTATATAATCTAAATATGAGGTAAACCCTATCTATTAAAAAAAAACATCCAAATCGAAGAACCCAGTACAAAGTTATGCCTGATAGAATCGGTTAACAACCAGAATTCAGAGGGTGAGTGATCAATATCCTTCATTTTGCTACGTTAGGGGTGGATTTCATCTTTTAAATTCAAATGGGACCACCTTCGAAGTACACCCTATCCACTGAAAAAAGAATTATCGGAATCGGACGTCTCAGTAAAAAGTTATGCGTGATCATACATAAAAAAAATGATGGAAAAAAAATATACGGGTAGACTAGAGAACCTCCTCCTTTTTGGTTTCGTCGGTTAAAAAATTAGCTAGGAGTGAGATTTCAATTTTTAACGTTTAGGAAATGCAATGTTAAGGCGCGTTCTCACGAGTCGATTTTAGTTGATTAACTTAAGTTGATCAACTAAAACCGAAATGAATTTTTGTTCACACGTGTAAACGAAAATTGATTCAGTAGTTGTATAAAATAGCTGCGAACGAAATTGTCCAGGCAGGCATAGTAGCTATTTGCGAATTATTAAACGTAGAAATCTGAGATATTTTGTCAAAATTTTACAAAAAATCTAGAAAACGTCGGTTTTGGGTCAGGAATTGGATATTGCGAAGAAATAAATTGGGCGTTTCAGGAACCCTGCTCAAGGGGCTGGCTTCGGAGGACAAAGATGCATACAAGAATCAATTGAGAATGTCCGAAGAACAATTTGAAGGACTCTTATTTCTAAAATAAGAAGCAAAATACAAAAACAACTCGACTGCCTACAGTTCACACGCTTCAAAAGGGTTTCAACTTTTCTGAAAATTGTGTATGACGCATTAGTTGATCGATAAGTTTTGAATGGGTCAAAGTTTTTCGGTTCAACAAAAATCGAAATAGAAGTTTCACAAGTATATTTTTGTTCGATTTTGGTTGATCAATAAAAATCGTTCAACTATAATCGACTTAAGATATATACACTCTCCACACATACACGGTACAAAGCTGAACCAGAGAATTGGTAATTCAAAATTAGATGCCAGCGCCAGAGTGGCAAAAATTCAAACCAGACATACTTACATTGTTTGTCTGTTTTCTCAGAGGTTATACACTTGTGTTCGGAGTTTTTCTGAAAATATTTCCATTTGGTATAATTTTCCAGTTTTTTGTGTAGTGTTATTCATTTCAAGACTCTAGTGAAGTGGTGTATTCAAATCTTAAGACAATATCATTTGCGAAAACTCTCTTTGAAGGAGACAAAGTATGCTATAAATTGCTTGCAAAAAAAATCTTATTGGGAATTCAAAATAAGGGATACCCCCTCTGGTGTCGATTTTGGACACTATACATACTTCCATTGTTTACTTTTCCAAACATTAATGTTTATAAAATGATTTTAGCCATTGTATACCTAGGTTGGTCTCGGTACCTACCAATTCTGTTGAACAAATATTTGTATCAGTTGGGATTGGAAATCAGAATATAATTTTCGGTTCTGTATACATACCTCCAAAATCTAGTATTGAAATTTATGAAGAACACTGTAAAATAGTTGAATACATGTTAGAGAATAATGTTAACTGCAAGGTTATAATATGCGGCGATTTCAATATTCCAGGTGTAGAATGGTCAAATGATGATATGGGAGTTATGGTTAATTGTAACCATAACTCTCCTGCTATGTATATTGGCAATAGCTATAGTTTTTCCAATTTCTTCCAAGTAAATAATATTTATAATAGCAGAGGTGTGCTCTTAGACTTGGTGTTCACAAACATTCGTGAATTGAACATTCATATGGCTAATGATTTGCTTCTTCAAAATTCAATACACCACAATGCAATTTCTTCTGATATAATTCCGGAACGAAATATTACTTTCATAAAATATGAAGAACCCTTTTACGATTTCAAAAATGCCAATTATACTGGTCTGAACGACTTCTTTTCAAGCATAAACTGGGATATTCTTATTGATATGGACATACACTTAGCAATTTCAACGTTTTATGATATTCTGTATTAAGCTATTGACGTTTTTGTCCCCCAGAAAGTTTTCAAACCGAGTACGTTTCCTGCTTGGTTTACCTGTGATCTTGAACACTTGGTAATTCAGAAGAAGAAATTCCATAAAAGGTTTAGAATACATGGTTTGCATGAAGATTTCATCGTATTTCACAACTTAAGAATACAATGCAAAAGCCTTAGTAAATCATGTTATCAAAATTATATGAGGGAATCTGAAAACAGAATGAATGATGATCCACGTTCCTTCTGGCGTTATATTAATAGTCGGAAAAAAAATAAAAACTTACCCAATAACATGTTCTTAAAAGATAAACATAGCTCTACAGTTACCGGGATTGTGAGCCTGTTTGAGGACTTTTTCTCGACAGTATTCACTGATCATACAGTCACCGCCCCTCCATATAATTTCGAAAGAATTTGTAATTTTAGTTCTTGTCATATTGACGTAATGAGTATCTTTAATAAGATTCAAAATTTACCCTTAAAGCTCTCCTCTGGCCCTGATGGAATTTGTTGTTATATGTTAAAGATGTGTGTTTGTCCTCTGACGAGGCCATTATTTATATTGTTCAATAATTCACTTCAAGTAGGAGTTTTTCCCGAATTCTGGAAAAATAGTTATATGAAACCAATTCACAAGTCAGGATCAAAAGAAAATATTGAAAACTATCGCGCTGTCTGCATTCAGTCAGATATACCTAAATTACTTGATTCATTAATAACAGAGCAACTCACCTGGGAATGCAAGAACATCATAAGTAAAGAACAACATGGTTTTGCCCAAGGTAAATCAACGTCAACCAACTTAATACTATACGAGCAGTTCATTCTCAATGCATTTAAAAGCAAATCACAAGTCGATTCTATCTATACAGATTTTTCTAAGGCCTTCGACAGAGTCAACCACCCTCTGCTACTGGCTAAGTTGGAAGCTTATGGGATTTCTGGGAGTTTGCTCAATTGGCTGAAAAGTTATCTGACAGATCGCACACAAAGAGTGAAAACGGGAAGTACTATATCTGAACCCATTTTTGTAACCTCTGTGGTACCCCAGGGATCCCACTGTGGCCCACTTTTATTTAACCTTTTCATCAACGATACATCCCTCCTAATTGAAAAATCTAGTTACTTGTTATTCGCGGATGACCTCAAAATATTTAATAAAATTGAAAACGACCATGATGCGATAAATCTGCAAGCAGAACTTTCTTTATTTCATGAATGGTGTAAAGCTAACGTCCTAGATTTAAACATCAACAAATGTCACCAGATAACTTTTTCCAAATCAAATTCACCTATGAAGTACGAATATTTTTTCGATGATACTCCTATTGAAATAGTTGATGAAATTCGTGACCTAGGCGTCACATTTGATACCAGACTAACCTTCTATCCACACATTAGAGACATAATTTCCCGTTCTTTCAAAATGTTGGGCTTCGTCATACGTTCATCCAAGGAGTTGTCAGCTCAAACAAAAAAAGTTCTATACTGTTCTATAGTTAGGTCAATTCTTGAATATGCATCCGTTGTATAGTGTCCTAACTACAACTTCCAAAAATATAATATTGAAGGGGTTCAGAAAAAAATTCTGCGTTGTATCGCCTACAAAATGGGTTTAAGTTATGGTGAATATAACTACGCCAAAATTATGGAGCTTCTTAATTTACAATCGCTTGAACAAAGAAGGATCAACTCGGATATCTGCTTCCTTCACAAAATAATGTCAGGAATAATCGACTGTCCCTCTCTATTATCTATTTTTTCCCTGAATGTCCCAGTTAGGCAAACCAGAAATCCCAGAATTTTCCACACAACTTTATGCACTACTACTTATGCTCAAAATTCACCGGTTTGTAGGTTGGCACAGTATGGAAATGAATATAATGGCCAAATTGAATTGTTTGGCTCATCTTTTGCGTCTCTGAAACAAAAACTGAAAAAGTTACCTTGAATCAACACTCCATGTACTCCATTATTATTTTAACGTGTTTGTTGCTTGAACTTTTATTTACTCAATGATTGTCTATCTAAATTTAATCTGTCTAACTTTCATTTAGTTTAGCTTCAAGTAGAATAAGTAGGTTAAGTTATTGAATATCTATATTTTGTCTTTTATGTAATAGGGTTTACCCGTTGATTGAATAAATAAATAAAATAAATAAAAACTTGTCGAATCTCTTGTGATTGTTGACATTTAATGAAATTCCTGTTTACCTGTTGACTATTGTTTGTCCTCGAGTAAAAAAATTAATGATTCAAGTTCAAATCATTATTGTTGTGTACCTCAATGTGACTCTTGGGCAAAACGATCACGTTTTCATCATTTTCCATGAGAAAATGAACGTAACGTTCTGGTGCAGACTAATTTAGGATTGAGCGAGTTTATAGACAGACGATGGGCTTTTGAAGAAGAATCCAGTCCCTTCCCAAATCCTCCTGTATCGTCTGTGGCCAAGATAAAAGTGAAAAAGAGAACCTTCAAAGAGAGTTGTGATGAAAGAAAAGAGAGTTAAGAGGAGAAAAAAGAGATATTATTCAACATACCGAAAATTATTATGGAAAAAGAGTGACTATATATGTATATCTAGGTGATAAGGACACATTGTTTACTTTCGAAACATTAATGTTTATATGATTTTAGCCATTGTACACTTAAAACTTGTCGAATCTCTTGTGATTTTTGACATTCAATGAAATTCTGGTTTACCTGGTGAATATTCTGTTGACTATTGCTCGTCCTCGAGTGAAAAAATGAGTGATTCTATTTCAAATCATTATTGTTGTGTACCTCAATGTGACTCTTGGACAAAACGATCCCGTTGTACTGGAATGAGTTTTTATCATTTTCCGTGAGAAAATGAATGTAACCTACTGGTGCAAACTAATCAGGATTGAGTGAGTCTATAGACAGACGATGGGATCTTGAAGAAGAATACAGTTCCTTCCCAAAATGTTCCTGTATCGTGTGTGGCCAAGGAAAAAAGTGAAAAAGGGAACCTTCGAAGAGAGTTGAGAAGAAAAAAAAGAGACTTAAGAAGAGAAAAAAGAGATATTATTCGACATACCGAAGATTATTCATACAGTATGGAAAAAGAGTGACTATATATGTATATCTAGGTGATAAGGACACATTTTCACACCATCTTGTTTGTTTTAAATGAAATAAAAAAAACTGTTTTTGTTAGTTTTATTTTTAATTCGAACATTCACAAATAATAATGTGTAACATTTCTTCAAAATAACTCCCGATGACTTCACTAAGCTGCCCAGAAACTTCGAAAAAGATTTTTTTGCAAGCAATTTAGAGCATACTATGTCTCCTTCAAAGAGAGTTTTCGCAAATGATATTGTCTTGAGATTTAAATACACCACTTCACTAGAGTCTTAAAATGAAAAATACTACACAAAAAAACTGGAAAATTATACCAAATGGAAATATTTTCAGAAAAACTCCGAACACAAGTGTATAACCTCTGAGAAAACAGACAAGGTAAGTGTGTCTGGTTTGAATTTTTGCCACTCTGGCGCTGGCATCTAATTTCGAATTCCCAATAAGCTTTAGTTCTTTCAGCATTCTACTGTGGCTAAACCAACAATAAGATTCTGCGCGCGAAATGAGACGCCGCGTGCCGCGTCGGTCCTTCTCGGATTGGATCGTGCACTTTCGGCGCGAAAAATTTCAGAAATAATTCTTTTCCAGAACAATGAAAGAATACTTCAAATCGCTGAGAATCTTCCGTTCATATGACGAGAATATAAGGAGTATGTGAAATTTCCAGTAGGACTGAGCATATAATGCGCATGCAATGCATTTTCAAATTGATATGCTAGAATTCTGCGTTTTGATGACGATTTCTAGTAAGATTTGTTTTTTTATCATAATCTGAAAGGGTTTCTGTTTCAATGACTTATTACATAGAGAATATCTGAATTTCATATACGGGGTATATGATACAGTTTTATAGGACCGTCGTTCTGATTTTTTTTTTTTTATTGGTGCCCCTTTTTACCCATTTAAAGCACGCCTCAGCGTGTTTAAATCGAACTTAAAAAACGCGCATTTTTTAAAGGTAACCATGACAACATCAACAAATCGAGAAACGTGAAGTCTAAATGACAAATTTTTGATTATTGATCTGACAGGAGTACTTTGTAACGTCAAATAATATATTACTCACAATTCGTTCATTTATATGTGCTCCTCCATCCATTTGATGAACTTTTCATATTCTTTTTTATATATATCACTGGATTTTCGCGGTATTAACCGTGATTCTGCCTCACTATTCAAAAAATCGATATTAGAATAATTCATTTTTGAGCTCTGGTGACAACAAATATTGATCTTTGGTAACAAATTGCAAATGAATGTTTTTCTCATTTCCATGACAACGAAAGGTATACTGATGTCACATCACGAATTCAACCTTCTTGCATTATTAGTTCTTATTTCTATTTTTTGTAGTAATAATACCAGTATATATGATTTCAAAGTGCACCAATAAAAAAAATAACGTAAAGTATTCGTGGATAACTGGTCTTAAAAACACTTGCTCTATTTCGAGCACTCCGGCTGCGCCGTCGTGCTCGAAAAATCGCGCGTGTTTTAAAGCCCTTTTTATCCACTTATACTTTAATATACTATTTTCTTGCATCAAGAAGCGGTGAGCATATAATTTTATTGCACATAAGCACATGCAATAGGCTTTTTCTAAGATGTCTAAAAACCCTGGTGAATGAACTGATTCGATATTGTTTAGATTTTCGAGGGGACACCACCTGTTACTTCAACAGAGCTTTTCTCTCTGTGGTAGATGGCGCCGTCCAAAAATGTTAGTCTATATTCTCGCTTAATGTTAGAACTTAATTTCTGACATCTGCAGCAACTTATATGAAATTATTTTCAGTGTTTTGTCGGTATCTATGCGTTTTCCATCTCTTCGATTTGAAATCTTGCTTAGCTTATTCCTGAGTTTGATCTTTAAAAAAGCACTCGTTCATCAGTTCATCAGTGCGTGAGGAATTGTTTACTTTTAGGTAGTGTAGTGTGTAAGGATACTTTTTGTATAATGGGCCACATTTGTATTTTGTGTGGACAGTATAAAGCAGCAGCTTCGAATTTTCACCTGTATTCAGTACCAAAAGCAAGTACAAATCATGACGAATTGACTAATAATGATATTTCCATAGTTCATCATATTGTATGCATTTAATTTCATATTTTCTGAAATTTAATGACAATTTCATTTCCAATTCTCCGTCTGTCAAAATGCAGTTAACCTCAAATTCAAATGGTACAAATCGAAAAACAACACGACAGTGCTTTCTTTGTGCAATGTTCGGAGGCTTCTAATTCTACCTTTGGTATTGGTGAAGTTTGACAAATGTCTCTTTTCAACCAATAACAAAGCTAGAATAAGAACCCGCGAACAGTTCGCCTCAAGAAGAAATCTGAGGAAATAAATATACCGTTACTGAATTGAAACTAAAACGAAATTGGCGCCATCTGACACGATAGTAATCTCTATTATCAAGTAGGCCAAGTGTCGCCAAGTCGATCCCAAACTTCTACAGGTATAAGTGCAAGCACCAGGGTTTTTATACATCTTAGCTTTTTCATTTAGATGACAAATGACTAACTTTGTCTACCTGTCAGACCCAACGGCATTGACGGCGAATTTTTTATTTTTAAAGGAAATAAAATATTTCCGAATTTTCCTATGGATAGTTGACTTGAATTTACATGGAGAAGAAAACTCACCATTAGAAAATATTCGTGTACATTATTTTATCTACGAATGAAAGGTTTTTGGCGGTATAAAATAGGTAATAAGTACTAAACCTTACTTATTCAGTTACGAACGCCAATGTATGCAGGTGCATTTGTCATGAAGTTGACTGTTGACATAATGTGAAAATACCGCTAATTTTGAACTAAGCCAATCTCAAATTGTTATTTCAAAACTAACCAATGGCTATTCACTTTCCCAATAGCCAATCAGACTTTGGGTCTCAAAACGAGCGCATGCGCATTAAAAAATCATCTTAATGAAAAGGCCTATATAATGAAAATCGAAGTAAAAGTCACACTTGATTCAGTTAATCTATCTGAAAATATTAAATTTCTCTAGACTTTTGCAAATAGTGCTGTTGGAAATCAAATATACAGGGTGAGTCAGAAGTACTTTGACAAACTTCAGGAAGTGGTTCCTCACAATATTCTGATATGAATTGTCCAAATAAATATATGTCCGGAAACGCTTCGTTTCCAAGATACAGGGTGTTGAAGTTTTATTTTTATTTTGTTTTTTTTAAATAACTTTCGAAATACTGACCTTAATCAAACTAAAATTGGTACTGAGAGGTTTTTTGAGATGTCGAATTCGAACCTGATGCTATTATTGCTCTTACTCGTCGAGGGCGCCACCTACACGTCTTTTTCTTTTTTGAAGATTCATAACTTTTTTGAGCGTACTTCTATTACATTTTTCAGTAAAAAATCAATTTTTATATCATATTTATGTGAAAAAGCTACCCTTGTTACAAGTCGCTATAAGCAACCGTTTTATAGATATTTGGACTTGAAAATTTCAAGTCGATTATTTGATAATCGATGCGTGTTGAAGTTATTACCATTATTTTGCATTTTTCACAAGAATGCTTAGGAAATGAATTTGACGTTTAAGTAAGTAGTTTTGGTAATTAATGTTATGTCACAGTTGAACGTTTTGTTGTTTTGTTGAAGTTTATGTAAGTTTTAAAATACTAATTTTGAAAAAATGGATAATTTAAACAAAAATGATCATTTAGCCGATATGCATTTCGTGTTTGGCCTTGCGGATGGCAAAGCGCGCGAAGCAAGACGTATTTACCAGGAGCGAGTACTGCCTTCAGCTCCAACATTTACCAGTCTCCACCGTCGTTTGGCAGAAACAGGTAGCTTTAAGAGGGCAACTGATATTATTGAAGACCACGAGCAGTCCGAACCCCAGAATTGGAAGAAGCTGTTTTGAACGCTCTCGAGGAGAATCCAGAAACAAAAGTACAAGAATAATTGCTGCAGCTCTCAATTCTACTCAGTCCACAGTTTGGAGAGTTATCCACCATCAACAATTTTATACATACCATATTCAAATGGTACAAGCTCTTTTGCCACGAGACTTTCCCCAACGCATTACTATGTGTCAGTGGTTTTTGAGAAAGTTGGCTAGAAATCCTCAATTTTTAAGATATGTACTCTTCACGGACGAGGCAAACTTCTCCCGAAATGCTATCACAAACTTTCATAACAACCATGTTTGAGCTCTGGAAAATCCGCACGCAGTTAGTGAAAGACATTATCAGTATCAATTTTCTGTAAATGTATGGGCGGCAATAATTGATAATTACTTGATAGGTCCTTTCTTTCTTCCGTTCCGACTGAATGGCGCAACTTACAGAGGGTTTTCAGGACTACTTCAGAATGTACGATTAGAATTTTTCTTGACATGTTTTTTTGGTAACCTTCCACAGTCTGAAAATGAAAATATAATCAGGAAAATCTATACATAATAGTAAATATAATTTGGTGAACGCAATAACTTATCGGGGTGAACTAATTAGTTTGCCCTTTCTACACTTGTATAGATTTTCCTGATCATATTTTCATTTTCAGACTGTGGAAGGTTACCCAAAAAAACATGCCAAGAAACGTTGTTCCTCCACAAAAAACCACATTCATTCAATACGTACCATTAGAAATTCGTATCCGCTTGTGGTTTATGCATGATGGGACTCCGGCCCATTTTAGCGTTGTAGCCAAGGAATTCCTCAACACTGTCTATCCAAATCGATGGATCGGTAGGGGTGTAGAAGAACCAGGCGTGGGCACCAAGGTCCCCAGATCTAAACCAGCTAGATTTTTATTTTTGGGGACATTTGAAGTCACTAGTTTATAAAACTCCAGTAGCGAACGAGGAATATCTAAGAAACCGAATAGTAGACGCCTGTGAAACAATAAGAAACACCAAAAATTTTTGAGCAGGTACGAGAATCAATGACTAGAAGACTGAATGCCTGTATCTTCGCTGAAGGTGGACACTTTGAACAATCAATTTGAATACAATTTAATTTCCTTTATTTTATTTCTTTTATTCAAAATTTCTTGAAATAAAATGTTGATATTTCTTGCAAATTTTATTAAAACAAATACAGATGTTGCACCCTTGATACAAAAATAACTATTTCAAACGAGTAAAAATAAATAGAATAGGTGGCGCCCCCTACAAAAAACCAAAGCTACTTACTCTAACGTCAAATTCATTTCCTAAGCATTCTTGTGAAAAATGCAAAATAGGTAATGGTAATAACTTCAACACGCATCGATTATCAAATAATCGACTTGAAATTTTCAAGTCCAAATATCTATAAAACGGTTGCTTATAGCGACTTGTAACAGGGGTAGCTTTTTTACGTAGATATGATAGAGGAATTGATTTTTTCACTGAAAAATGTGCTAGATGTACGCTCGAAAAAGTTATGAATCTTCAAATAAGAAAAAGACTTGTAGGTGGCGCCTCCTATGAGTAAGAGCAATAATAACATCAGGTTCGAATTTGACACCTCTAAAATCCTCTCAATACCCATTTTCGTTCAATTGAGGTCGGTATTTCGAAAGTTATTTAAAAAAAACGAAAATAAAACGTTAACACCCTGTATCTTGGAAACGAAGCGTTTCCGGAAATATATTTATATATTTATTTGGACAAATCATATTAGAATATTGTGAGGAATCACCTCCTGAAGTTTGTCAAAGTACTTCTGGCTCACCCTGTAAATGCTATTTATAGAGGTTATTTTAATCTACAACTGCAAAATATTTACAATACAACTCAACAGAACAATGCTTCTCATGCGGGGATCAGCGATTCTTATATATTGACGAATTTAAAGTCATCAAGCCATTACATATTATCAGAAACTCTCAAAGTGTCAGTCGAAAGCTTATATCACAGTAATTAATAGCTACATAATGATTTATAATAAAGGAGACCTGAAAAAAAATTAGAAATCATCTGAATTTCTCAAGTTACATTCCTGAAGAATACGATACAACTTTAACTCAAAATTGAAGATTAAACTATTGATATTGTTGCGAAACTGCTTCGTTTTTCATCAGATATACTCGAATAAATTAATGTCCGTTTATTACACACAACACAATAATTCACTCCTACAATAAATAGTCAATTACAGTTTACTACTAAGAAGATAATAATTCACCTTGAATTCGCTATGACTGAATTAAGTGCACGTACCCACTGCGCGCTATGCGATGCGATTTTGCTACGCTACGTTAGGCTATGCTATCAACTGATTTGTTTGAAAATAAGAACGGGGAGTTCATAAAATCAGATGTGAAATCATTTGCGACTCAAAGATGAACTTTAGTCACTATCTTCCATCGTTTTAGTGGACGGAACGTAGTAGCCACGATTCTGGAAAACTTTGAGGTGTTTGACCACAACCACTGCCACATAATATGCACGGTTCTAACATGCGGCGGCAACCAAAATGGGGAACACTTTTTTGGTGGCCGCTACGTTCCGATGTACGTTTCTGGATCTCAGATAGCCACATTCCAACCACGTTGTGGTCACCTGGCAAAAACGTGGATATGTAGTGGCTGACACTAGATACGTTAAACAACTGACTGCGCTTGTGCAATTGATGGGTATCTCGTGAAAACGTGAAGTCTAAATGACAATTTTTTTATTATTGATCTGACAGGAGTACCTTGTAACGTCAAATAAAATATTACTAACAACTCGTTCATTTATATGTGATACCTCTTGCTCCTCCATCCATTTGATGAACTTTTCATATTCTTTTTTATATATATCACTGGATTTTCGCGGTATTAACCGCGATTCTGCCTCACTATTCAAAAAAATCGATATTAGAATAATTCATTTTTGAGCTCTGGTGACAACAAATATTGATCTTTGATATCTGTTTTTCTCATTTCCATGACAACGAAAGGTATACTGATGTCACATGACGAATTCAACCATTTTGCATTATTAGTTCTTATTTCTATTTTTTGTAGTAATAATACCAGTATATATTATTTCAAAGTGCACCGGTAAAAAAAAATAGCGTGAAGTATTCGTGGATAACTGGTCTTAAAAACACTTGCTCTATTTCGAGCACGACGGCGCAGCCGGAGTGCTCGAAATCGCGCGTGTTTTTAAAGCCTTATACTTTAATATACTATTATTTAATTTACTTCGTTCGCATGTCATTCTATCATTATTTCCGGTTCAAAATTTGTAATCCATTTTTGGAGCACTTGCTTGCATCCCATTGAGCTGAAATTTGGCAGGTGATCATAATTCCGGTAACAATACATTATGAAATTTTTATTAGCGGACGAGTTTTGTGATTATGGTACGATTCGATTCAAAATTGGTATGTGGGGGTTTTTGGGGATGGATATTGTGAATTTTCAAAATTTATAAATTCAAGATGGCGGCTCCAAGATTCGGAGATTATGAATTGTTTGTAAAAATTTATGAAATTAAAATGGCGACTTATGGAATTTCTGTTAATGGCGCTCCAAGATGGCGGACGAGATTCAGGTTTATTGTCCGATTCGATTCAAAATTGGTATGTGGGGGTTTTGGGGAGTTAATTTTTTTAATGATATCTGTGTTTATGGTCCAATTCTATTCAAAATTGGAGATTATGAATTTTTTGTAAAATTAATAAATTCAAGATGGCGGCTCAAAAATGCCGGAGGAGTTTTGTGATTTTGGTCCGATTCTATTCAAAATTTGTATGTGGGAGTTTTCGGAGTCTGAGATTATGAATTTTTTGTCAAAATTTATGAAATTGAAATGGCTGCTCATGGAATGTTTGTTAATGAAAAAAACAAAATGGCGCCCCAAGATGGCGGATGAGATTTAGGTTTATTGTCTTATTCGATTCAAAATTGGTATGTGGGGGTTTTCAGGGTCGGGGATTACGAATTTTTCTTCAAAATTCATAAAATCAAAACGACGGCTCCAAGATGGCCGATGATTTCTGTGTTTATGGTCCGATTCTATTCAAAATTGGTACGTGGGGGTTTTCGGGGTCGGAGATTATGAATTTACAAATTAAAGTCATAAAATCAAAATAGCGGCTCCACGATGGCCGATGATCTCTGTGTTTATGGTCCGATTCTATTCAAAATTGGTATATGGGGGTTTTCAGGGTAGGAGATTATGAATTTACAAATTCAAGATGGCGGACTAGTTTTGTAATTACTGCCCGATTCGAATCAAAATTGATATGTCGGGGTTTTTGGGGTCGGATATTATGAATTAAGTCAAAGATTATTGATTTTTAGTTAAAATTCATAAATCGAAGATGGCAACTCCACGATGGCGGATGAGTTAATCTTTAGATGGTCTCCTCATTGAAGGACTAGATAGCACAGAACTTACAGGAGAAGGATAGCTCATAATAACGATGCTTTAACAAAAATGCATAGATTAAGGCGTACTTTTCAAAGACAAGCTTTTATTCAAATGCACTAAAAAGTAAAAATAATTGCTTCGGATGTGTGACGTAGGTTATTCCGTGAGTTATAGATCCAAAAGCTTGTCGCTTTTGTATTCAAACTGAAAACTTTTCGCGAAATAACCTACGTCACACATCCACAGCAATTATTTATTACTTTTTAGTGCATTTGAATAAATGATTGCCTTTAAAAAGGTTTTTTAATAATTATTTTCTCAAGAAATGCTAATATACATTTTTGAAAATAAAGCGTTTTGAAGTTTATCCATCCCATTTTTTCTCGGAAAAATTAGGTATAGTATATAGATATACCTTTTGGAATATTATTGTAGACCACTTCTATAGACATTGAGAGAAAAGTATTCTCATTGGTTTAGATGCACATTCACAACAATTCCTTTTTATTTTCGATTTTAATATTTATATGCTCTATAATTATGATATACATTTTTAATTGGTAGTGTATTAGAGGAGGTTGTGTAGAAATGCATTAAGCGATTGTTTGTAGTAAGCAATTGTCAAATACTTGAAATATTAGTGTTCCTGAAATAAGTATTCCAATAGTATTTTTTGAAGAAAAAGTATGCGGTCACTACAAAATTTCAATTGATCTACCGGGTGTCAACGAATCTATTAGACAAATCATAACTTCTAGAATATTAGGTGTATCAAAATGAGATTTGGTATAGGTGAATGGTATGTGAAGCGGGGAGTTTTCGCATATTTTTCACCGGAACTGGCTCCAGTTTTGAATTTCTGAGACATTTTTGGGTTTCTGAGACAATTCTGGATCAGAATGTGACATTTTAAAAAGTTTAACGCCCACTTAATTTGTTTAGAGTCACTTTTAATATTGTATCTAGGTGGCTATGATCGGACGTAAACTAATCTGAGGTATTCAGATGTCAGAAAATTACAATCGCAAAGTTTTAATGACTAGTATGATAGATAGGAATAAGACAAGTTGGCAAAATTACATTTTCGTATCTAACTATTATTTTTCAAATGGCGACCATTTTTTGACAAGCACTTTCCGAAAAAAAGGATTTTTTTGACGAATCTAACGATACTAATTTATTTGCGATTGGATTAAAAATAAAACAGAAATGAAATATTACTAAGGAAAATACTGGATAATAATTTATTTACTTTTGTCAAGTGTGCCATGGATAATAATTTATTCACTTTCACTGTAGTAAATTTTCAAAGTGCATCCCTCCTTGTTCTAGACACATTTCAGCTGGTTCAATTGTTTCTATCAACACGTTTCGTAACGTTTGAGGCGTTATACTTCTAAATGCCGGTAGATTTCTTCCTTTTAAGAGTTCAAGAGTGGCTGTGGCTGTTGCATAGTGAACCTTCTCTTTAACATATCCCCAAATGAAGAAATGTGAGATCCGGTGCATTGGTTGCAATAACTTGATTATTAAAATTCTCTATTAAGTAATTAATATGGTAAGGTATCATGAGATGTTCCACCTTGTTGGAAGTAAATTCGCCACAAAACTGCTAAAGGTAGATTATTAACCCTTTAACGCCATATGATCACACTCTACATGTCTTTAGATTTTTAGTTACAACTGGCAACCTTGCACAAATTATGACTCTCGCTTTACACCTCACATTCGAGAATGTTCAGTGTGCGCCATAGAGAAACTAAAAATAAAGAGAGTTGTCAAACCTGCAGTAAAAGTTGGCACTACGTTTAGACAGTGGCGACATATCTCGCAACTGGCCGAACTAAGTACAGTTGGTAAGACCGATTGAGATAAGGCGGGTTTTTCAAATGTGTTACTTTTATATGATTGATATGGTATATATTTTATAAGTGATCGATATGCCATTCTTGTATTCCATATGAATGGTTGTATCGTATGAAATACAGGAATGGCAGATCGATCACTAATGAAATATATACAGTAATCGATTCGTAGAATCTGTTAGTTCGTTCGTGGTTAAAATAAAGTTTCAAAGTAAATCTTTATTTTATGATATCAAGAACAAAATTAAACATCTTATAACACAAGAATAATAAGTTGAACACTATAAAAACACATTTTATTGTATCTAGGACAAGGTACAACTACAGACAAAACAATAATAAAACTCCGAAAAACAACAAAATTAAAAATATTCTTCAGTCGCTTATCATTAAATCAACCAAAATAAAAACAAATTACATTTACAACAAACCTTCAATAATTTTGTTAATTTATTAGCACAAAGGAGACCATGTACTTCGTACTTCCTCAAATGGTAATAGGAAATGGAAACTGATGGATGGAAATAAGTACCAGTTTGTGAAAAAATTTCTGCAACTGATGGATGGAAATAAGTATCAGTTTGTGAAAAGCAGCTTATATTTTACCTTGTGAAAGAATATTTCGAGGAATTTCAGCGTCAACTCGAATAACAAAACATTCCATTTTCGATGTTGGGTTCATAATTCAAGTCCATGGTATAATTTCTATAATTAATTTTTCGATGACAATTAACAGTAGAATTATTCTGAAATTATTACGTGGTTTGTCATTTTCTGACAAATGTCGAAATTGGAAAATTATCATGTCGTCAGTCGTCTGACTCGTCTGTTGATTGCGAGCAGCGCCTCCATGCGCCGTACCAAAAACTTGGTGGTCAAGATCGCCAATGTTTCAAACAGTCTCTTTATTTTTAATTTGTCTATGGTGTGCGCTATGTTATCGTGCTTTGAGGATTGTGCTCCGTTAAAACAAGTTCACATAGTTTTGTATATATCTACGCCACTTATTGCAACCATGAGGAATTCGGACCTAAGATTTGAGTAAGTATGTTTTCGTTGTAATACAATATTCTGATTAATTTTTGGCATACAAAACTTAACTTATATACCTTGAGGATTATGCAGATTATGTAGTTTTGATTCAATTATTTTGTATTTTTCCATAAATAGGTATACAACTTTTCTGTGATCATATGAACACGCTAGGCGCTAATGTGGGCGGTGGGCACTAAATATGAAATATGTGGTCTTTGAGGAATGCAATGCAAATTTACATAATATTTGACATTTAGTTGAGTATAATTTTCATATTCTAGTGGAATAACCATGGAGGAGGCATTGGCCATGATTTATGATGATGATGATCAACAAGAAGTATCCCAGATATATATGGAACCTCCAGAATCAAATGTGCCCACTGACGAAGAGGGTGGGATCTTGGATAATTTGTCAGGCAGACAGCTACGCGCTGGTGCCGAAGTTGTTTTTAGAAGTCAAGTGGAACCATTAGAAGAATCAGAGGAACCCCCTGAAGAAGTAACTCACGTTACCAAACAGCAAATCACCCTAAGAAAAAATAAAAAAAGGCTTCCATTGAGACAGAATGGATAGAAGGAGATTTAGTTCCATCACCAGGTTGTTTTCCTTGCTCAAACTATGAGAAATTCAAAGAAATGAGCCCCTATGATATATTTTGCGAAATATTCGATGACGATGTCTTCGAGCATCTTCTTCAAGAGACTAAAAAATATGCATCTTCGAAAAATCACCCAGAACTAAATATCACTAAACAAGACCTTGAAGCCATTTTGATCCTATCTGGATGTGGAAACTAAGGCCACTCATCGTTATGTTGCAAAATCGATTCTTACAGCTTTATCGGCCAGAACAGCATATTAGCTTTGATGAGTCAATGATCGAGTATTTCGGTAGACACGGGTGTAAGCAATGTATTCGAAATAAACCAATTAGATTTGGATACAAATCTTGGTGTTTCAACACCCCCGATGGCTATCTTATCAACTTTGACATTTACCAAGGTAAAAATCCAAACAGTGTCAACGAATACGAAGAAAAATTTGGAAAATGTGCCGCCCCAATGATTCAAATGCTAGATATGTTTCCATATGGTATGAAACAGCTTTCTATGTACATCTACTTCGATAATCTTTTCACAAGTATGGGACCACTACAAGAACTACGCAACAGGAACTATCACGGCACGGGCACTATACGCGAGAACAGAATTCCTGCATCTTGCAAAATAAAAAACAGAAAACAAATGAAAAAAGAAAATCGTGGGGAGTACACCTCACAATTAGATCGTAGAAACGGCATCATTATAGTTAAGTGGATGGACAATTCAGTTGTTTTAGCGGCATCCACAGCTTATGGTGTAGAGCCAGTGACATATTGTAACCGCTACTCTCAACAACAACAAAAAAATCCGTGTTGTTCGTCCAGCTCTTTTTGGTCAATACAATAAATACATGGGTGGCACTGACAGAGTGGACCAAAACATATCTTATTACAGAGTTTCTATTCGCGGAAAAAAATTGTGGGTTGCCATATTCACATGGCTCTTAGATATCTCCGTAAATAATGCCTGGTTGTTGAAAAGGAAATCTGGTAGCGAAATCTCATAACTAGATTTCAGGAGACGAATAGTTCAAATTATTCTAAAGAGATACGGAAGTGATCCCCAAGGTCCTGGCCGTCCACGAGGATCTAAACTCAGTTTGGATAGTAAAGTGCCTAATGAAATTAGACTGGAACATCACTTGGTTGAGCCTTGCAACAGGCACAGATGTTCTGGAATGAATTGCAAGAAAACTGTTCGCACCCAATGTGGAAAATGTAATGTGGGTCTTTGTGTAGAATGTTTTAAATCTTTTCATGTTGTTTAAATTGATAAGAAAAATATAATCACTGAACTAGAAATTTGTACTTCATTAACTCCTAGCGTGTTCATATGAAACTCCAACTTGATTTAAAAAAAATTGTTTATAATTTTTTTTAGTATTATTATATTATTTTCGTTCGAAAAACTCAATATGGGGCAAGTTTAGTAAAAAAAAATCAGTCGGTAAAGAGTTAAGATGATCCTCGATTTCATTTTGAAGAAAATCTAAGTACCTAACCCCTGTTAACTGACCTTGAAACAATATTGGCCCAATGATTCTGTTTCCAACGATACCAGCCCAGACATTGACGCCAAACCTTTCTGGAAAATTGCCCTATCTCATTGCATGTTGATTTTGTTGGGTCCAGTACCGAGCATTTTGCTTTTTGAACATACCATTATTTGTAAATCGTGATTCGTCGGAAAATAGAATACAGTTGATTTGGGTTAACTCTATGATTTTGAAGCAGCCAATATCCGTGCTTTTTCAGTATGTTTCTCGGACTTATCTGCATTTCTTCACTAATTTATCTTAAAGAAACCGTTTATCAACATCAACCATAGCAAGAACGTTAATCTCAGTCTCTACATTTATGATAAACCTCTGTTCCGCCTCTCAATTTCCTTCTTGCCTAAAACGATTCTCAACATTCGGAAAATACTGATGGGCTAGATGTTGCCGATTGGGATATCTCTGAGCATACAACTCAGCAGCATTCCTTGAATTTATATGACACTCTCCAAATATTAATAACATATAAAAAAATTCACTTTGAGTATACATTAGTTTGAAGAAAAATTAAACCGAAATTTAACGAAAATTAAGTAACTTTTACTGTCTAGTCATGAAGCGTATGTCACTGTCATTACCTAAGTGAGTGCTTTGTTTTCCAAAGAAGACTTGATAAAAATAAATGCAAAATATTATGCATCATGGCTATCCATGACACACTTGACAAAAGTTAATAAATTATTGTACAGTATTTTCCTAAGTTATATTTAATTTATGTTCTTATTTTTAATCCAATCGCAAATAAATTAGTATCGTTAGATTCGTAAAAAAATCCTTTTTTCAGAAAGAGTTCGTCAAAAAATGGTCGCCATTTGAAAAATAATAGTTAAACACGAAAATGTAATTTTGACAACTTGTCTTATTCCTATCTATCATACTAGTCACTAAAACTTTGCGATTGTAATTTTCTGACATTACCTGAGATCCTCAGATTAGTTTACGTCCGATCATGGCCACCTAGATGCAATATTAAAAGTGACTCTAAAAAAATGAAGTAGGCGTAAAAACTTCTCAAAATGTCACATTCTGATCAGACTTCCATTTAAAAATTCAAAACGGGAAGTGACCGGAAAGTAAAAGATACGCGGAAACTTTCCTCTTCACATGCCATTTACCTATATCAAATCTTATTTTGATACACCTAATATTCTAGAAGTTGTGACTTGTCTAATAGATTCGTAGTTTATTGCGTCTCCTGAAATATTTGTAGGATATTAATTAAAAATTCGATAACTCGACCTAGAAAGTTTGAAAATTAATAAAGGCAAAAAGTCACAATATTTGCTTGATGACCAGATCAACTTAAATTATTCTCCTTTCCTAAATTTGTTTTACACTGAAGATAAACAGATAATGGATATAATCCGAGTTCTACGTAGTTCCCGTTCTATTAATTACCTATTGGATTATCCTTAATCTCCATAATTAGATTATACCTACAGATTATTTAACATGATACATCGTGATTGTTGAGTTATTATTATCTTCACCTGAAGAAGCGTTGTATAGCGAAACACATGTCGTGGTTTTGTTAACCCAGTTTAGTGAAAAGCATTTAGTGAAGTGAGTACTTTTGTTTGCTTTAATATGGATTTTCATCAAGTATCGGCCGAAACAATTAAAAAAATATAGGTTTTATGAATGAACGAAAAGTGTCCGCTATAATGCCTTTTTGTGGACTTTTTCCAGTTTCCAAAGTTGGCATTGTGTGGAACGCGTAAAAAAAATATAATTGATCATATAGCAGCTGCTCTATCTTTAATTGTCAACAAATCATTAGCAACGGAATATTGCCCGACTGTTCTCAAACAAGTCGTTATCATACCGGTTTATAAAGGTGTAGACAAATTGGAGGTCCGGAATTATCGTATCGTATATCTCAAATATATTCAAGAAAGCAATAAAAAAGAATTGACAATTATCCACAAAAATATAAACTAATATCAAAAAGACAATTTGATTTTTTCGACGGAAGTCGACACAAGATGAAATTGCTTATATAATGAACAAAATTTATAGATCATTGGATACCTAAAAGAAACAACAATTTGCAACCTGGCCGTTTTAACAAAAATTTTCAGGGTCATTTATTTGCCAACATTTACTTCATACACTAGAAAAATTAAATTTTCGAAGTAACACCCCACAGCCTATAACGAGTTGTTTGAGTGAACGAATGGAAACTATGAAAGTAATAAATGAAATGACTAGCTTCACGGGTGTTAGTAACGGAGTTCCGCAGGAAACAATGTTAGACCCAAACCTGTTTCATTTTTATCCAAACAAACTACTAGAAATGCCATCCCAATATGACCTTGGAGAGTTTGATGGAGCTGATATTAAGTGGACTCATTTGGAAAACTTGTCTGGTGTATTTGTATGATGTCATGGTTATGGGAAGAAATTTTGAGGAACATCTGGCCAACCTGCTTGAAGCATTCGGACATTTAAGGAATGCCAACCTCAGACTGAATCTTCAGAAGTGTTGAAAAGGGAAACATTCTCAATTGAATATTGATAGAAAGATTTTTCTGTGAATTGAAAAATCCAAGATTAAAATGAAGATAGTGAGTAAAGTTTATCTTTCATTCGCAGGTGATTCCACATCTGATTTATGAACATCCTGTTTATATTTTCAACAAATCAATCTTCAGAAGTGCTTCTTATTCCAGGAGCAAGTGGATTCTTAGGCCACACAGTCTTGGTAGAAGGAATACTAACTAGAAAATTAAGCGAAAAAGAAGCACAACTAGGTTACCGAAAGAGAACGAGAAGATATGGTCAAAAACTTACTGAAGAATAGAACACTAAAAAAGGCAACAAGACAGAATAATTTATAAAGAAGCTGAGGAGAACATCAAGAGATTTTGAAGATGAAGCTACCGTTGCTGAAGAAAACTATTTAGCAAACTCAATGAACAAAACGGAATTATCTCGAAATTCAGAAGTGACATCGCAGATCTCATTAGGAAAAATAATGTCATGCAGGAAGAAATAGAATTAGCAAGAGCTGATTTAAAGAGATATCAGGATGTTATAGCAGAACTCACTAGTATCAATAAAAACATGGTGACGACTTTTGAAACTCTAAATCAGGAAAAGATGAGCTACCTAGAGGAATTCAAGAATTTGAAATACGAATATTTCTTTCTGAAACAGAACCATGAAAAAACTCAATCATTAGGAAAAATATATAATAAACCACAACAACCGAAACTGATGTATAACCATAGAGATACGAACACAGGAACTACAGAAAGTAATACAAAAAAGTCTAAAGGGGAAGATCCTTCTCCTGAAGCATTCTCTTAGCCTGTTCCACTAAAAAATAGGATATTATTCGTATCAGGACATCATGGAAAAGGGATGATAAATCAACTGTCACAAATAATAACATATGCTGTCCAATCAATCAGGAAACCAGGTGCAAGTAACGAAGAACTAGTTGATTCTGCCATCAAGGACACAAAAGATTTCTCAATACATGAGTTATACTGCTTTGGTTGAACAAAATGAATGCAGATATCTTGGAGACTTTGGTTAAAGAAACCTAAAATACACAAAGAATAATAATTTCGGAACCATATAGATATGACATCAAAATAAATTAAATCATATATGAAAATAATGTCAATTCCCTCAAAAAACTTCACCTCATGAAAGCGGAAAATACAACTTTTCTAGAATGCAACAACCTAATTAGACGATCCAACTACGAAAGAGATGGATATGGCTTGAAATCAGTAGTTGTAAGATACTTAATTAGAGAAATAATGGAGCGAATAGATTTTTTGAGCTCGAGAAAAAATAAAGAAACTGACGATGGGGCAACAAGAGAGATTCAGAACAGTGAGGACAATTCCAGAAGAAAGAAAACGGACACAAAAATTGTTTCATATCCAAAGAATGTAATAAAGACAAAAGGGTTTTACTGTTACTATTAAATATCCAATCAGTCCGCAATACAGGTAATGAACTCCATATTTTTCTTGAAGAACGAAATTTCCCTTATTTATCTTGAGCATTGGCTGAAATCTGATGAACCATTTGAATGTACAAACTATGTGATAGCTTCAAAATTTTGTAGGACACAATTAATATAATAAAAAATGTCGATAAACTTAAATTCTTTAAAGTTGAAAGAGAATTTGAACTCTCTATGGTTCATGATAGCAATTTTTTTTATTTGTTTATATAGACCACCTGCGGGTAATGTCACAGCCTTTTTACATAAATTAGAGATTATTTTGTCAAGCCTCCCTGTCAACTCTTAGCTTATCATAGTTGGTGATTTCAATATTAATTATGATGAAAAGTCCTCTTTATCTACTCAAGCTTTAGATGATTTACTCTTGTCATACAACCTAAAAATGCTAGTTCAGGGGTCAATACGAATTTCTCGATACTCATGCACTATTATAGACTACATCTGCACAAATTTGGATGAACACAAACTGACTTGCTATGTAGTTCTGACTATGAAGCCGTCGTCTTGAAATTTTCAGTTGAATGCAACGAATCTATTAAAAAGTTCAAGTTCGGAAGATTATATACTAAAAACAATTTCAATAGATTTAAACAAAAATGTGAAAAAATTTCATGGAAAGACGTGTTGTCAACAAACGATTATATACATGGATTTCAAGAACTACTAACTAAGGTCTTTGAAGATTGTTTTCCAAAACAAAAAATTAAAATGCAAAAATAAGAAACCCTGGGTAACTCAAGGCCTTAGATGTTCTGCAAAAAATTTGAGATCATTACATACATTACGTAAGCACTTTTCTGATGATTTTTTAATTACACATTTCAATAATTACCTCCGAATTTATAGACATGTATTTAAATTTGCTAAAGAAATGTACTACAATGACAGAATAATAAATAATAGTTTAAAAACTAAAGAACACGCTTTTATAGAAAACTAAACTAAAAAGTTGAAAATAATTTCAAATGGGTTTGAAATAAGAATACAGTGATTAACAACAAATTTATTTCATCGTAAAGAAGCGTGGGGTGCTTGATATCAATTGTTGTTAATATTTCATGGACAGATAGATATTGGTAAAAGTAGAATCATTATGAAAATATCTTAAAAAGTACCCCACGCTTTTTTACGATGAAATAAATTTGTTGTTAATCACTGTATTCTTTGATTTGTTGAAAATATAAACAGGATGTTCATAAAATCAGATGTGGAATCATCTGCGACTGAAAGATAAACTTTTGTCACTATCTTCCATCGTCAAGATAACCTCTTGTGGGGTATTCATGTTGAAAAGGGAAACATTCTCAATTGAATATTGATAGAAAGATTTTTCTGTGAATTGAAAAATCCACGATTAAAATGAAATTATTTTTTGTGAATGTCTAACAGAAAACAACTACTTCCCCGGCTAAAGCCACGCTGGACATTGAACTACATCTGATAGATATTCTGAAAAGGCCCTAACTCAAAAGAAAAAATCTGAATTTGAGAATGTTTCCCTTTTCAACACTGTATTCTTATTTCATACTCATTTAAAATTATTTTCAACTTTTTAGTTTAGTTTTCTATTGAAGCGTGTTCTTTAGTTTTTAAACTATTATTTATTTTCAACTTTTTAGTTTTGTTTTTTTTTTAGTTTTTCAAACTATTATTATTATTTAATTTTTTTAACTATTATTCTCCAATTTTGAATAGAATCGGACCATAATCACAAAACTCGTCCGCCATTTTGGAGCCGCCATCTTGAATCCTTCAATTTTGACAAAATAATCATAATCTCCGACCCCAAAAACCCCCACATACCAATTTTGAATAGAATTGGACCATAATCACAAAACTCGTCCGCCATTTTGGAGCCGCCATCTGGAATTTTTAAATTTTTACAAAAGAATCATAATATTGGACTCCAAAAACCCCCACATACCAATTTTGAATAGAATCGGACCATAATCACAAAACTCGTCTACCATTTTGGATCTGCCATCTTGAATTTTTCAGTTTTGACAAAAGAATCATAATCTCTGACCACGAAAACCCTCAGATACCAATTTTGAAGCGAATCGGACCATAATCACAAAACTCGTACGCCATATTGGAGCCGCCATTTTTTTTTTTTCAAACAAAAATTTCTTAATGCATTGTTACCGGAATTATGTACGCATGCCAAATTTCAAATCATTCGTACGTCTGGAAGTGGGTCAAAATCGCGCCCAAAGGAGTCGGTTACAAACATACAAGTGAAGCTAATATAAAGCGTGTAAAAAAGGCTGATAACAAAGTCAAAGAAAACTGGGCCATAGTGAAGAGTCTGAGCGGTAGATCAAACTCACTACAAGATCATATGAACATAAATACCGAAACTCTTGATGACTTCTATTGCACAATTGCTCGAAAACTAACATCTACCCTAGAACCTCAGTCGAATCCCATGGAATATCTTAACCACATTGATATATCCAATAACTTTTACTTTACTGATACAAATTCATTCGAATTGAAAGGAATACTACAGCTATCAATAGATCTTTTGCACTTGGAAAATTTCCTTCATGTCTCAAAACAGCTCTTATCATTCCACTATTCAAAGGTGGTGATTCAGAAGATCCGAGCAATTTCAGACCAATCTCTTTACTCTCTACACTTTCGAAATTAATTGAAAATCTTGTCAAAAATAGAATACTAGCTTTTCTAGATAGCCATGAAATCCTAACAAATACCCAATTTGATTTTCAAAGCTCAAAAAGTACCAATGATGCAATCTTTCATTTTCTTGAGCATACTTACACCAATCTCAACAACGGGGAAACTGTGGTAGCAGTATTTTACGACTTTACAAAAACCTTCGATTGTGTAAATCATAGACTCCTTCTAAAAAGCTCTACTGCTATGGTTTCAGAGGGGTATGTTATGACTGGTTGCTTCTTATTTGAATGATAGAAAACAAATAGTAAAATCGAATGGACAACTATCACCCAGTAAAGAGATCTTATCGGGTGTCCCACAATGATCAGTTCTGGGTCCAATCCTTTTTCTTCTGTATTTGAATGATCTGGCTTCCATCCCAGTTAGAGGAAATATCATCCATTTTTGCAGATGATACCACCATCCTCTGGCATGAAAAAAATGACCAGCAATTGAAAGATACTATCATGATCTTGGAATGGTAAAAAATGGAGCGATTCAAACTACTTATGTTTTAATACAAAGAAAACAAATGTACTCACCTTCAGTACTTTTTGTGATGATTTGAGTCTGAACGGACACATTTTAGAAAACAAAAATCATTCAAAATTCCTAGGAATATTAATTGATGACAAATTAAAATTTGATCAGCATTAACAAAAAAACTGGCATCGGGATGTTATGAACTCAGAGTCGTCTCAAATGAACTGAGCACATCTACAGGGAAGATGGTTTACCACGCAATGATTGAAGCTCATTTGAGATGTGGATTTGCTTTTGGGGGTTTCTGTACTTACTCAACAATTATTTCAATCAGTATTTGTCTTACAAAAAAGAGCAGTTAGATAAATTTGCAAAGCTCGAATACGAGAGCCCTGTAAACCATTATTTATCAGCAAGGGAATTCTAACTCTCACCTGTATATTCATTCTAGAAACTGTATGTCATAACAAAAAACATAATACAATTGATTCCCAAAAACCAAGCAAACAAATTAAATATGTAACAAGGCACACATTGGAAAATAAAATAAATCTCGCTATTCCGAAATATATCATGGCAAAGGATTCTCTGATCTATGAAAGCAAAAAGATATATAATCATGTACCCTCCGAAATCAGAAATGAGAAAATGTGTTATAAATTTAGAAAAATAATGAAAGAAGCTCTACTCAAAAAAGCATACTATAATCTTGAGGAATTTTACGGTGAAACTCTGCTATGATTTTATTTACATGTGATTTTAATCCTAGTATGTATTTCTACATTTTATTCGTTTTTTTTTATAAATTCTCTGTAATCTGTATATAAGTTGACAGGAGTTCGAGTCAACTTCCATTGGTCTATCGAATGCGATGAATCTTTCCCCAAACAGCGCTTTTTTTAAGTCCAATCTCAGCTTACCCACAGCAAAAAAGGCCTGTTCAAACTGGACACAGATGCAATCCCGGACTTAGCGGTTTATCACAGGTGCAGGATGGTCAGGAAAAAGTCATTGAATACTAACTACAGCAGGATGATGTCTAAGCTCGAAAGGAATGACTGTGTCATCAGGAAGGAATTTCTAGCGATAGTTAGGGCAGTAGATCACGTCCCACTACCCATATGGAAGGGAGTTTCTCTTTAGGACCGATCATGTGGCCCTGAAGTAGTTACTGGATATGAAACACCCAGAAGGACGAATTGTTAGATGGTTAGAGAAGCTAAATCAGTACAATTTCAAAAGCAAACATCGCCCACTACGACTCATAGTAATGCGAATGCCTTATCTAGAAGACCGAGTCCAGAATCGATAATTGTTTTATCTTTTTATGATACATACACACTTAGGGACACCGAAACAGTATGGCATGGTCATAATCGGTGATGAGACATTTTTTTCCATCATTGGGTTGAAAAATTAGCTTTGAGCTCGTATTTCAAGAGAGATAAAAAATTAACGTTTAATTGAATATGGCGACAGTTTGAGACGCCCATGGTTGGCAATTTGGAAAAGAATTAGCTTTGAGCTCATTTCCCAAGGGCATAGTTTTTTTTGACTGATTCAAAAAATTACGTAACGTACGGGCCGCCATACTTGCGCTGTACTGATGTTATTTATAACACTGGCTTACTTCTCAGAAAGTTTTAGCTTTGAGCTAATCATACGTGTTTTTTTGCTGGCTCTTGGTTTATGTTTTGGTTGTGAATCTGCAATATTAAGTATATAAACCCTTTGCAGACCTATTATATTTTCATAATCTGTCTTCCTGGGTACTATTTATTACAAGCTTTTATTCAACCTAACTTGTTTGTACGTTCAGGTGAAATCTTGCAAGTGAATTTTGACCCACTTCTAAATAATTACGGTGACAATGGATTATGAAATTTTGGTTAGGGTTAAAACAATATGGCGGCTTTAAGAGGGCGGATGATATTTGAGATTATGGTCCGATTCTATTCAAATTTGGTCTGTGCATGGTGGTTTTCGCGGCCATAGATTTTGATTCTTGTCAAAATTCATGATTTCAAGATGGCGGCTTCAAGATGGTGGACGAGTTTTGTGATTATTGCCAGAGAAATGAACCGAATAAGGAATCATCCAATTACAACCAAAAAGAAAAAAATCAAAAATTTTAAAAATCAAAATAAAGATTTTATTCAAATGCACTTAAAAGGAAAGAATAATTGCTATGTAGGTAACAGAATAATCTACGTTATTTATTTTCAGCGACTTTCTTACAAACCCTTAACTGGCGATATAGTGATCGGCACGGTCCACTGCTCCCATATTCTTAGTGTAGTCGATGATAGCGATAGGTTTCTGAATTTCTTCGATCTGTCCAGTTCTTTTTATTCTCTGTACTAGTTGTGTTTCTGCGGCATGAAAAGTGGAAAGTACATGAACATTCCGTTTATCTTTCCACATCAATAACATTATTTTTTCATCTTTCATATATGTAACTGTGTCGGGTAGTGGTAACCTAAGTCTTTTTCTTCGAATATCTTCTGGCAAACCACATCTGTTCGACATTATTATACCTGTTGGGTGACTATTAATATTCAATAGCTCTTCGGCTAGGTCCATTCTTGTATAAAACCTGTCAGTATATAAATGAAAACCGCTTCCATTGGACGTAGCTAATAACGTGTTATAAATGTAACGTTATCCTTGACATAAAATTTGATTCCGGGCGAATGAGATCTCTTGTTGTACTGGTTCCATAATACGGTAATAATATACTTATGAACCCTGTCACACAATCTGCTAAGGTATACACTCTTAGACCCCATTCTGTAGGCTTTTTAGGACTATACATTTCGAAAATTATTCTCCCTTTGAATGCCATTGTGCTTTCGTCAACACCAATGTTCGGTCCAGGAATAAAATACTCTCTACATTTGGTATCTATATAGTCAACAACATTTTTTACTTTGGTTCCCCTACGTAATAATACACTTATGAACCCTGTCACGCAATCTGCTAAAGTATACACTCTTAGACCCCATTCTGTAGGCTTTTTAGGACTATACATTTTGAAAATTATTCTCCCTTTGAATGCCATTGTGCTTTCGTCAACACCAATGTTCGGTCCAAGAATAAAATACTCTCTACATTTGGTATCTATATAGTCAACAACATTTTTTACTTTTGTTCCCCTACGTAATGTATTTGGTAAAGGATTGGCAGGAGGTGGATTCAAATGAAAAGCCCAGTATATTTGGAGAAAACTAATGTTAACTAATTTTGAGTTGGCGCCAAACAAACTAGCAATTGAATTAGGTAAGCGTAAAATGATGGCAGCGAAATGCATGGTGGCGTTTTGATAAAAAAATTTTAAAGAAATTTATTGATCTTCGTTGATTGTTTGATTGGCGCCGACTCAAAATCAGTTCATTTGTTTAGGAGCTTAGTTATTAAGACTAAGGTTATTTTTTGCTTCTCAGTTTCTTTTTTCGTCGGTTTCATTTTTTGTTAAAAAGTTTTAATTTCTTAATTTTTTGTGGCAAAAATTTATTAATTACTACCTACTCAATTAACAATTAAGGTATTCATTATGATGTAGTGTTATCAGAACTACATATGTGTGCCAAGTTCCAAGAGAATCGGTACACACGTGGAAAATCAATCATCCCCCATTTTTCTACCCTTCTACCCAGTACAAAGTTATGCCTGATAGAATCGGTTAACGGCCAAAATTCAGAGGGTGAACGATCAATATCCTCCATTTTTCTACCCTTAGGAGTCACATTTTTTCAATTTCAAATGGAACCAACTTCGAAGTACACCCTACCCAATGAAAAAAGAATCATCGAAATCGGATTACTCTGTGAAAAGTTATGCGTGGTCATACATAAAAAAAATATACGGGTCGACTAAAGAACCTCCTCCTTTTTTATTTCGTCGGTTAAAAAGGTGGCTTGTCACTCCAATCTTCACTAAAGTATTATTTCACATATTATTTGTCGTGTTATGCCATATTCATAATCACCTCTAAAAATGCATTCATTTCTGTGAGAGTCACATTTTTTCACATATGCCATTATTGAGTTTTTTTTTTTGTAATGGTATCGTTTTTTGTATTTTCTCGGCACCAAAAATCTATTGGTCTCTGTAATGATTTCTTGTAGCAGATTACCAGTAAAACACAACTGAAAGAATTATAATTCTGTTTCTGGTATGTTAACTGGGGGTTTGTATCCACTATTGGCTGTGAAAGGCAATCTTCTAAACTGTTCATCATTTGCTCCTACCTCCTCCGTCCCTGTCGTACATTCTCATTATTTTGTCTTTTAAGTGTGTTTTTCATAATCACTTGGTTCAGATGCATCCTCTTCAGAATCAACACAATATGACTAATAATTCGACTTACCAATAATACTGACAGTTTTTGTCCCCGTTTAAAACTTTTGGTGTGGTAATAATACACTGAAGCTTTTTTCCACCACCAAATTATAATTTTCAACAATTCTACACGCGTTTCAGTCACCAAGTCAACATCAATGGCCACGTTTATACCGTATATGAATTTGGTAACCTTACCAAGTGTATGTGACCAAATTCCATCCAAATGTTTTAGTAATCGTTTATTTACATCGTGTTTTGTCGAATGATTAATTAACCATCTTGGTTCTAGTTTGGTATGTATTTAGTCATGTAACCAAGAGAAAGGTTCGAAACTCTGCTATCTAATTCGGAATTGTGTCATCTGTCAATGACAATGTTTGGATGTCAGTGAGCTCAGGCTCAGTCATTTAAAATTTCATTTGCTCAGCAGTTTTTGTAAAGCCCCTACTCAACATGTCTTCTTCAAGGCTCTTGTAATTGTCTAGGTGTTTAAATTTTTTGCCATCCAAAATTGATATAATTTTCTTGTCCAAAAATATTTGGAGAATCGCACTGGTTTCTTCATCTGTCCAATTAATACCTTTGGACTTTTTATAGGAGGTTCTGAACTGCAGCAGCTCATTTTATATAAGAGATACTAACAAAAATATATAAAACAATTTCCGAGGTAATGATGCGGAAACTAAGGTTAGGAATCACAAAACATATTTTTCACTAACTCTCTCTCGCTCAATTTTATATGGCTATTGTTTCCATTCGGTTCATTCAGCCAGTGCGATATCCACAACAGAACGCTTAGCAATATTTCAAACCAAAATTTACAGTCAGGGTTGGTAAAATGTATCACACTGTTTACACCATCTTAGTCAACTTAGTATTATAGTCTGGTACACAACAAATTTCGGTACCAAACCAAGCTAGTTACTTGACCAAGTGCACAGTTTATACCACACTGACTAACAGAATTTGGTTAGACTATAATCATTAGTCTGCATACCAAGACACGGTATAAACGTGGCCAATGTGTGCCGCCAAGGAAATGAACAACAGCATATAAGGCAATCCAAACCACGTGACTTTTCATCTGTCAAGATGGCGCCTGGTTGGCAAACAAAGGTTATAGATTCCTATGTTTACATTGTTTCGTGAGTTGTTGAGGTATTTTTGTCGTGTTAGTTGAGAATTTTGACCATTTTTGAGTTGTTTGAAGGAGTCTTACGTGTTAAGAGGAATATTTATTAAGTATTTACGTTGCTTCAATATGGAAAGTTCATATTTGAAGAAGTTATTGAAGGAAAATCCAGACGTTGGTCAGAGGTAAATAAGAAAATGATAATTTGTGCATTTTTCTCAGCTATAGTAAACTTGTATGCTTAAAATACTTAATGTGTTTGTAGGTATCTAATGAAGCTGAAATTAATCAAGGATTTGGACAACATGCTTCAAATAATTGGTATCTACAAAGAGCAGGACGAATAACGGCTTCAAAACTGAAATCTGTTTGCAGGACAAATAAAGAATCACCTTCTCTCTCTCTCTTATCAAAGGCATATGCTATCCAGTTAAAGCTCTTTTCCGAACAAAAGCCACAGATTGGGGATTAGAGCATGAATCTGTTGCCGTTGAAGTATATAAGAAAACGATGGAAGAAAATCATGAAGACTTTATTATTAATGAAGTGGGTCTAGTAATACATTCAAGGTGGCCACAATTAGGAGCATATCCAGATAGAATAGTGTTTTGTGAATGTTGTTTGGGGGGAGTGTTGGAAGTGAAATGTCCTTACCTTTTATATACAAATGGTATCAAAGACATCAATGAATATACTAAATTCAAGAATTCTTGTGTTATTTAAAAAAATGGTAAGATATCATTGAATCGTGATCATTCATATTACTACCAAGTACAAATGCAAATGTTTGTTTGTAATTTGCAATATTGTGATTTTGTTATTTGGTCTCCATTCATTTTCTTCAAAGAACGGGTATTCCCAGATTTTGATTTTTGGGAACAAAATTCCCGAATTGCTTTGAAGTTTCATGCTGAAGTTATAATGCCTGAACTTCTGGGTAGATATTTCACCAGAAGTAAGGGCTCTGCAAAAATAAACTATTGGTGCAAATGTAAGAGAGTTGATGATGGAACCCCAATGATTAGCTGTGATAACGATGAGTGCCAAATTGAATGGTTCCATTTTAAATGTGTAGGCCTTTTGGATACTCCAAAGTCACAATGGTTATGTGAATTTTGTAAATAATTAGGTCATTTTTTTTGAGTTTAATAAAGAAGCTTTGTGATATCCTTGATGAGTTTTATTCAGTCATAACCTCTGAATATCAGAACTTTCCTTTTTTATAAAAAAATATGTAGATCGAATTTATGAAGGATATCATTATACCTACTGTGAAATAATACAATATTTTTGACCTTAATTCATTTATTGTTGAATAAATCATAGAATTTTGTTGTACATGTAATATATTGTATTAGTATAATTATTCAATCTGAATCACAGAAAGATGCAAATCTGTAAATGATATAATCTATAAAATACAAAAACATAATAAAACTGAAAATTATTGAGAAACTATTGGAGGAAGAATGTTAATTAATGCACTGCAAACTGTGACTATTTTATGAAGAATACATATTTCATCATTTCCTACTTTTAGCATGCTTTTTGGTAATAGTCCTTTAAAAATTCGAAATTTGTTTTTGATGACTCCAATAATTCTTTCAACATGATAGCTGCTAACCACATTTCCCTTCTTTTTCTTGATAAATCATTAATATGTGGGTAATGCACAGAGTTTTTCACAGTAGGTATGCGAAAAAAACTAATCAAATGGTCCCGATCTGCACGGCTTCCACAATTACCACAATACACGTTACAGGCATGTTTCTTTCGAAGATCAACTTAGTTTTCACTATTTACTACAAATCCGACAAGAAATAAACGAAATTATACTCAAATAGTTCATAAAAGCTTCCAAATTCCACAAGTAAACAAACGTGTTACTCTATTGTTTGCCAACCAAGCGCCATATTGAATTTATTCGACAGGTCGATGGATTGCCTAATTCGACACGCGCAGAGAACAAAACATGGTCTAACCTAAAACAAAAAAGCAGCGACTTCAACCAAATCCAGTGTCGGGACCAAAGAGAAACTAAAAATAAAGAGAGTTGTCAAACCTGCAGTAAAAGTTGGCACCACGTTTAGACAGTGGCGACATATCTCGCAACTGGCCGAACTAAATACAGTTGGTAGAACCGAATGAGATAAGGCGGGTTTTTCAAATGTGTTACTTTTATATGATTGATATGGTATATATTTTATAAGTGATCGATTTGCCATTCTTCTATTCCATATGAATGGTTGTATCATATGAAATACAGGAATGGCAAATCGATCACTAATAAAATATATACAGTAATCGATTCGTAGAATCTGTTAGTTCGTTCGTGGTTAAAATAAAATTTCAAAGTTAATCTTTATTTCATGATATCAAGAACAAAATCATGGATCTTATAAAACAAGAATAATAAGTTGAACACTATAAAAACACATTTTATTGTATCTAGGACAAGGTACAACTACAGACAAAACAATAAAACTCCGAAAAACAACAAAATTGAAAATATTCTTCAGTCTTATCATCAAATCAACCAAAATAAAAACAAATACATTTACAACAAACCTTCAATAATTTTGTTCATTTATTAGCACAAAGGAGAACGAGTAGGTATACTTAACAAATACTCCAGTTTGATGATACTCTTCGTACTTCCTCAAATGGTGATAGAAAATGGAAACTGATGGACGGAAATAAGTATCAGTTTGTGAAAAAATTGCTGCAACTGATGGATGGAAATAAGTATTAGTTTGTGAAAAGCAGCTTATATTTTACCTTGTGAAACAATATTTCGAGGAATTTCAGCGTCAACTCGAATAACAAAACATTCCATTTTCGACGTTGGGTTCATAATTCAAGTCCATTAGTATAATTTCTATAATTAATTTTTCGATGACAATTAACAGTAGAATTATTCTGGAATAATTACGTGGTTTGTCATTTTCTGACAAATGTCGAAATTGGAAAATTATCATGTCAGTCGTCTGTTGATTGCGGGCAGCGCCTCCACGCGCGACTGGCCGTACCAAAAACTTGGTGGTCAAGATCGCCAATGTTTCAAACAGTCTCTTTATTTTTAATTTGTCTATGGTCGGGGCTTACCCGACATCGGACCGGAACGTGATATCTAGTTTCACTGTCGAGGCTTACCCGACATCGGACCCGAACGTTATAATTTTACTGTCGGGGCTGCCCCGACAAAGGACCGCAAAGGGTTCAAATAGGTAAGGATGAGTGAAGAATTCGAGAATCTACTTGAAACGTGGCCACATGAAAGAAACATTTCGCGGTAAGTACCCAATCAAGATTCTTACTATACTGTAGTTTTATTAGTTTTGATTGGTTTTGTTGTGGTGATTTACGGCAGACTAGACTAAACACACAAAAACGCCGGCAGATGATTTCTATTCCTTGATTCCTGGATAGATCGATCTGAATATATACTAGGTACTTTTTGTGGTGATAGCGATGCCATCATGGCGTATACCTACCGTGCCCATGATGCTTCCGTTTTCATTTAATCAAAAAGCTCATATGTATATATCCGCATGACAAAACCGACGATTTATTTGTGTCAATGTCGCGAGAGTTTTATCAAAACATTTTATCTTGTGTCAATATTGCTAGGATTTAGTTTAAATTAATCAAAAATTTGCTCATTGATACTAATATTTTGTTTCAAAGTCTGTAGTTTTTGAACTAATAATAATTATATACCAAGGTACCGAAGACATTTTTCTGGGCTGTATTTTCCGAAATGCTTACATCGAGGGAAATAAGGCAAGCTTTTGGTTTAAGTATTCATGTGTCATCAAGTTGCCAGCTCCAACATGGCGGACGAGTTTTGTGATCATGGTCCGATTCCCTTTGAAAATAAATATATAGGAGCTTTTGGGTATTTATGGTCCGAGTTTTGCGTGATTATGGTCCGATTCTATTGAAAATTGGTGTGTGGGGGTTCTTGTGGTCGGATATTTTGATTACATTATCAACATTTGAAAATTCAAGATAGCGGCTCCTATAAACTTTGCTTTAGGACTAAAAAATTCAAAATAAAAGAAAGATTCAAATACAATTTCTGACAAGCTCTTATTCAACGGTAATAAAAAGTCGAAAATAGTTTTTTTAGATGTGTGACAGAGGTTATTTTGTGAGTATCAGATTCAAAAGTTGGGCGCACAAGAATACCTATTTTTTGTATTCAAACTAAAAACTATGCGCGACAAGCTTTTGAATCTGTTACTCACAGAATAACCTAAGTCACACATCTAAAAAAATATTTTTTACTTTTTAGTGCATTTGAATCAAAGCTATAGTCGTCAAATATTTTCTTCATATAAATTTTATAAAACTTAACTCAAAATGTAGTACCTATTTATACCACTTCTCATTATTTTTTTCTTTTAGAGCAAAATTTAGATGGGCCAGATATATTAGCATATCTTTCAGAAGAACAAATAGGCGAGTAATAATATTGGAGCTAAAATCAAATTGCAGAGGCTCACACACTTCTTGAGAAATAAAGAAAATGAAGCGAGTAAGAAAATATGGGGTATCTGCTGGTATATTCTCACTCATTCAGATTAGGTTAGGTACTGATTGTTTTTGTACCTTTTTCACCAGCAAACCCAATTCTCTGTGATTTGTTTTTAATAAATGAGTTCATATCATTCTTTAAAATTAAATGGACCAGTGATCCATTTAATTTTGTTTTCAGATTTTGGAAGGTTATAATCCCAAAAAAGTGCCAAGAATGAGTATTCCTCCACAAAAAATAAACTTCAAACAATGAGTTCATATCATTATTTGTTTTTTTTTTGGGGATCCTGTAAGTCTCTGCCCTAGGATATAATTACAGGCAAAACCATGCATCTGTAAATACGAAAAGTGGCGCTCACCATAGAAAGGTCAAAATTTCGCCTGTTTAAAAAGCATGCATTACATCGTGTTCGCAGTAGTAAGGTTTTGTTTATAGGAAAATTACGATTTTTATGAATTCTAACCATAACCACATGAAGGCCGTTTCAGATCTTTTTAGAAAATAATAATTCCTTCGTTGGAGAACGTGAGGTTTCAAAATAAGAATTCACTATAACCATGAGGTTTTGAATCAAGACAAAAATACCTTGTCTTTCATTTTAAATGGCACAATTTTAAAACAAACTCTAAAACTGTTTGAACGAAAATCATTGCTTATTATGACAAAGTTGATTTGTTTGAAATTGCTATGACTTGAGCTCAACACTTTTTGAAATTTTGAAAATTAATGATTTTAAGACAAAATCAAAGTTTCTTGCCTTTATTCATCTAACTTTGGAAAAAGTTTGTGTAACATTGGATCAAAATGTCCATGCATTTCGCCCATATCAAATGCTAGGCATCCTTGAGGCAGAGAAACATGTCTTCAAACTAAGGAATCCTTTTTATCTGTGTATCACCAATGAATAATCATTGCAGGAGTTATATTTGGCGAGAGAATATAATGAACATTATCAGATAAATTAAACTTCTCAACGTCAAACTGACAGTCTACAATTTTCATTAGAAACAGTTGACGGTTAACTATCATCGATTTCTTAGCCTCTTTTATTCTGTTGTTCTATAATCACATTAGTCACATTAGTCGGAAATGTATTATGTGACACGTAAATTATATTCTCAGTGAGTGAGAATAAACAGGCAATAGACCAACGCATACGAATCTATTTCGTTATTGAGTGAAATAGTAAATCAAACCTATTGGATTTTGCTTAGGAATATCAATTTGACGTATATCTCTTTCGATTGCTTCTGGTTTCCACACGCCTTTGTCAATCCCTTGCATTATCCATTGGTCCGGGCGTCGGGTTCAAGGGTGTGAGCGATGCCGTGTAAACTCTCGAAGGATGCATAGAATTGCGAAATCCTCAACGGACGAGAACACATGTCGAACATAAAAGGGAGTAGTACTTCAGTCGAAGACGTAAATGATCTTGACTCGGTAAGAGATTCGAAACTTCCGGTGGATCGTAAAGATGTGAGTTGATTAGGAAAATTCCTCAAAACTTGTAAAGATTTCGATAAGGGAACGTGTTTTCATAGAAGCGGCAATTTGATGAAATTCTTATATAGGGTGGATGTTTCATCTTTCCTTTCCCCATCGGACTTTTTCCACACCTCCACTGGAATGTTGGAATAATTATACAGGGTGTTTCTTAACATGCTAATATTTAAGAAGGTTATTCTTGGGTCCATTTTGAAAAAAAAAACTTCACATGAACATATGTCCTAAAGGTCAACGCCCAACGGCAATAAAATGAGTAAATACTTTTTTTTAAGTTAAACGGTTTCCTTGTAAAGAAACATAATAATGATAATGTACTGAAAGCTAAAAAATAATTAGGTAGGTATAGTTTAACCATTTTTAATTGCAGAAGCTGTTTCTATAGGGAGCAAATCAAAAACTCACTTCGCTTACATTGAGCCAATCAAAACGGACCGCAAGCCAATGATAATGCTTGTAGGTGCTTGTAAAACGAATAAATCACGAGTTATATTTGTGTTTGAAGAGGTCTAAATGAATAAAAACCAGTAGCGCTCTGGTCTGGGATCGAAATAGGTTTTATAATATGATATGGCTCTGTTGTGTTTTGTTGGAAAATATGGCTTTTTTTCGACCATAGGAAAATGAAGTTATGATGATCCGATTGTCTATCAATACATACTTCCTCGCTTATGGCATTGTTTTTTTATTTTAACGTATTTTTAAAATATTTATATATCCAAATAAAATTAGTTATCTCCGCCTTTGCAGCTCAAAGGATACCGTTTCAAGACTGGGAAACTTGTTTTTTATGCTTCTGCAATTGTAAATGGTTTAACTATACCAGGTACCAGTCATCACACCACTCTCCTCATCAATATAGGGCAGTGAATGATCGTTCTGTGATGTCGCACGATGATAGTGACGGATTTACTGTTACACACATTTTGCATAAGTTTTCTATTGAGAAGATGCATCCAAAGCATATAATAATATGAGCGGTTGACTGTAGATAATAGAAATTCGACGTGCCCCACGATTCTATTTTAGTCTGATCAATGCCCTATATTGATGAGTAGACTGGTATGATGACTGGTACCTGGTATTTTTTAGCTTTTAGCACATTATCTGTATCATTATTATGTTTCTTTACATTAAAACCGTTTAACTTAAGAAAAACATTTACTTATTTTATTTTCTAGTTTTTGGTTTTTTATTTAGTTATTTAATATTTCTCATTCTATTTAGTTCATTTAGTGCCTCATTATTACAAGGTTTCTTTCCTGTCAGTTTGTTACAATCTAACTCCTCAATTCATAATCCTCCCAAAGACTTGACTCGACTCCTAAATACACAACTGCGTGGTCTACAGTGCTGCCTTGTATTTTGTGGACAGTGGAATCCTATGACAAAATTAAGGCCCAACATCCTTCTTTCAGCCGTCCCATAATTGAACTTAGCTGGAAACTGTATGCCCAAGTCTTGGGGAGAAAACGCTAACGACATATCATTTTTATCCACCCTAATGCCATACAGTCTTCGGCGCATTTAAATTTTGACCTTAACTTGGGTGGTGTACCGCTAACGACGTATCATTTTTAGCCACCCTAATGCCAAACAATCCTCGACACTTGGGTGGAGGATTCATGCTTGAGTCACGATTCTAAGTTGACCTTTGTTTTAATTAGATACATAAATTTCAGTTTTAATATATTTACTGTCTAAACTCTATGATCCGCCATTTTGTTACGGACGACATCTTGGATTTTGAATTTTTTCGTGGTGTACTGTATTATACTAGTCAAGCCCTTTCATTTGATATTCATATTGTGGGGGTTGTATTGACTGTCTAAACTCTATGATCCGCCATTTTGTTTCAGAAGCCATCTTGGATTTGGAATTTTTTCATGGTGTATTGTATTCTACTAGTCAAGCCCTTTCATCTGATATCCATATTGAGTGGGTTGTAAAAAAATATGTAATCCGCCATTTTGTAGCGGCGGCCATTCTGGTTTTACAATGATACTGAATACACATAATTGTATTGTCATCAGAACCAAAGTTGTGTACCAAATTTCAGATCAATAGGTCAACAGAAAGGGGGTAAAATTTCAATTACTAGATTTGACCCTCACAAGACACAAACAACCTACATCACACACCTACATCACACACCTACATCACACATCCAAAGCAATTATTTTGTACTTTTTAGGGTATTTGAATAAAAGCTTGTTTTCAAAAAGGTTTTTTTTATTAATTATTTTATTTCAAATAACGTCCTGTTTGACCCATATAGCATTTTGTGCAATTGTTACAATTAATTTTGTATACATTTTATTATAGATCAGTGGGAGTTTTTTCTTTTTGACGTGAAAAGAATCTTTTTCCAACAGTGTTATCGTTTGAGAATTAAATTTTGGATTGTTCATCATTCAAAATCTTTCAGAGAGATTTCTTGCATATGGGTATTTTGTTGTATTTTATCATTTGATTTTTAGTTTTATCAGATGGTTTATCATTGAAAAGGGAAACATCCTGTTAATATTTTCAACAAATCAATGATTTATTATCTTGTAGAATTTTATTAGTCAAAGATGGAGAGTAATTATTCTTCAATAGATTTTTTTTTATTTGTTCAAGATTTTTTTGGTGATATTCCAGGTTTGAGATTTTGAGTGTTTTAGTTTTTAGGATTCTTATGATATTTATTTTTTGTTGGAAATTGTGTTGTGAGTGATAATTGAGAAATCTCTCTGAAAAAGTTGGTTTAAGATACCAATCTACTTTCAAGACGTTGTTTGTGTTTTAATGACTTTTGTGTCTAGAAAAGCTAAAGTTTGTTATTTTTCTTCTTCTAAAGTAAATTTTAGTTTTGAGTGAAAACTGTGGAAGACCTCAATAATTTCAAGTTTTTGTCTTTAGGAATCGCAGTGAAAATATCGTCCACATACCTTTTGAAGAAAGGGACTGAAAAAGATAGTTTCTTAAAGCATTGCTTTATTCACTTGCAGTGTTCGTTTACAAGGCGGTCCATTTAGAATGAGTACATTAATTATCAACTGACGCGTTCATATTGTTCATTTAAGTCGGTTTTTGCTAGGTTTATTGCATAATATCCGTGATCTACTCAGACAACAGTTCCATTTTTATTGGTGCTTATAACTCAGCGAACATGATCAATTGGGATGTGGTTGTCAATTATTCTTTTTCAAAAAGATTAAATGGAATTTCAATCCACCAACTGTCTCGTGGGGAGAATGGTTTGAAAAGATTGTCCGAATACTGAAGGAGTTGATTCGTAAAAATTTAGGGAAAGCTTTAGTCCTACCAATATTTATAAATTAGGGAATCTCTAAAAACTAGATTTAAAAAGGAGTATTTGGCAGAACTGGTCAATATTGGTCACAGAAAACATGGCATTCTACAAGTGGGAAATATTGATTTGTTTGAAAATATAAACAGGGGGTTCATAAAATGAGATGTGGAATCATCTACAACTCAAAGATAATCTTTAGTCTCAATCTTCCATCGTTCAAGATATCCCCTGGGGGTATTCGTGTTGAAAAGGGAAACATTCTCAATTGAATATTGAATAGAAAGATTTTTCTGTGAATTGAAAAATCCACATTGAAAATGAAGTTATTTTTCGGGAATATCTAGCTGATATCAACTACTTCCCAGCTAAAGCCATGCTGGACATTTAACTACATCTGAAAGATATTTTGGAAGGACCCTAACTCAAAAGAAACAATCTGAAACGAAAAAATTTTGCATTCTTAATCAGATTGTTATTTGATTTTCTATTCCAGTCTTTAAAGAACTCATATCACTCCGATGCACGACTTCAGCCGGACTAACATCCATACACGAGGGTGGTCTATTAGGACCAATAACAAAATTTCACCCCAAATTTTTTGACATTTTAAAAAAGTTGTTTCCGTAGGTTGATTTGATGTATTTTCAATAAATTTACGAAACAAGATATGTAGTTTTGATAATAAACACAAAAAAAACTGACAAATGCAAAAACGATGCTTTTCGGCCTTATTGTTAAAATAAACCTTTATAAAAAAAAATTAAAACAGATAAAATTATTCGACATATACAAAACTAAAAGTATAAAAAACTAAATTTTAATAAAAAATTGAAAATGACTGCGCTATTGCAGAAACTGCATTGACGCGAATTGACAGTACCGGACTCAGGACCGCTGTTGAACACATTCTTTACAACTCAATATTATGTGACTCATACAGAGCTTTACAAAATTTACAAAAATAACGAGTTTTTTTCTTTTTGCAATACTTGCAGTGCCCTCTTTTGTTGGGTGGAGGGTCAGGTTTTTCTTCAGTGTCGATTCCAGTATCCTATTGAATTTCGAATGTAGGAATGTAAACCTGACATAGTAGCTCTGGACTGCATATGGTCTTTCATTAACTCCAAACCCAAAGTCTTGATAAATAAACTTCTCTAGTGAGTTTTTGATCTGGGTCGTTGTACCTGGTAATTATGAATGCATTTATGCTAGCAATTTTCAAAATACCGTAAAACACAACTACAGGCCATCGTTTGGTATTCCTTGCAACATTATAACTGGAACTCATTTTATCCACAATATCGACTCTATATTTAGTACTATTATAAAATAAAATAACTTCTGGTTTACCAGTTATTGGATCGACTGTATCACTGTTGTGGAATCTAAAGTGAGGTGTTTATATCCTTTTTTTATAGTGGTCTGCAATAATTGTAGATTTGCCTGCTTTACAGGCGGACTGCTTCCTGTGGAGCAGTCTGTCCAAAAAGATTTGACTTCTTATATAACAGTCTATAAGTTTCTCTATTATTTTCAAGAGAATGGAGGTGAGACTGATGGGGCGATAAGACTTTGGTTCGTCTGCTGGTATGAACATCACTGCAGCTTGCCTCTAGGTTTTCGGTATGTGTCAATTCCCATGTCCTCAAATAGCTCAGTTGATAGAGCGTCTGACTAGAGATGAGAAGGTCATGGGTTCGACTCCCACTTGATGGTTTTTTTCTTTAATTTAATAATTTCTCCAATCTGCCACAATTTTCTTTTTTCATCATTTCAGTTACAAAGTAGTTCACTTAATCTAGACAATAAAAACATTGACATTTACATATGTCATAAAACAAAAAGTAATCAGTCAGCTCATTGACTGAGCAAATTCTTCTAGCGAATAAAACGGGTTTTCCTGCAGATATTTTTTATTGTAGTTCTTTTTTTTCGCATGCAGTATCCTTAATTTCTCGAGGTAGCAGGTTGAACAAGAAAGGTCCAGCATAGGCGGGGGACTATATTGCATTTTATTGAATTGTTGCAAGTGGATGTCATTTTTTTTCCTCGTAGGGTATTCAAGTTGTGAAAAGTTTCAGTTAATAATTTGTATAGATAGATATTGGTACAAGTCATTATTTTGTTTCGACTAAAGGTTTCTCTGCATGACTCGTTATGGTGGAGGTCATATATCAGTCTAATGAACCTTTTTTGTATTATTGACACTCTATAGAACTCAGTGGCACAACCCCATACTAGTATATTTGAGCTTATTATTGAATAAATGAGTGCCTAGTAGATGTTCACGCGATGCTTTCTATGGAAGTTTTATTTTACTGTTCTGAAGGCATAATATCATTTACTCAATCTTTTTAGGATTGCCTCGATTTGAAGGTTGAATTCTAGTTTTGAGTCTACTACGGTTCCCAAGAAGATAATTGTTTCTAGTTTGGTGTCAGCGATTTGGAAAGATAGATAATTTGTGGATATGCTTTTGCTTGTGAATTCTTCGCATACTGTTTTCCAAAAGTTGTTGATGAGGTGATTATCCTCGCACCATGAGGTGAATTCCCGTATCACAGATACAACCTTTTTTTTTGAGCTCTTGTAGGTTTTCTGCCGAGACGATTACTGTTGTGTCATCCGCATAAATGAAGACTGTACCATTATGTATTGATTGAGGTAGGTCGTTAATATATAACAGAAACAGTAGGGGGCCTAAGGTTCCCCCTTTTGGAGGGCCTAACAAAATATCGAATGCGCCCGAGTAATCATGGTCCATTTTGACCATGACTGTTCTTTCTGTATTATATCCAGGAAAATAGGGGTCAATGGTGTAGGAACTCCTGGATAAGTCAAAGAACAATCCTACGACGTATTTATTTTTATCTATATTTTCGTGCATGTATTGTACCAGATCTATCGATGCGGTTTAAATTGAGAAATTTTGGCGAAACCTATTCTGAAATGGTGTGATAATGTTATTTTTGCTTGGGTAATCGATCAGTTGGTTGAATACGGCGATTTCAATAACTTTGGAGAAGCAGCTTAGTAGGCATACAGCTCTGTAATTTTCAACACAAAGTGCGCCCCCATTTTGAATATTGGTACGGCTTTCGAGATTTTTAGATCTTTGGGAAATTGATCCGAGGATACGGAGGCGTTGATGAGATCAGAAAGGTAAGGACCGAGTTCATCTGAGCATTCTTTCAGTATTAGTGCGGGAATGCCATCTATTCCAGTTGAGTATTTTTTTCCACATCATTCTTTTTCTTTTTTGGCACATAGGAAGATGCCATCATATGAATACCAAACCCAAAAACAGACGAGCCTACAGGGCGATCTTTATTATGTGTTAAAATTTGCGACAGTTCTCTTTTATTGTTTTTAATTGTACCCACGACAGTGAGTCTATATTCTGTTTTCAATTTATGGGCAAGATCGCAATCGCAAATCTATTGGGGCAAACGTATGAAATCCAAACATACAAAAAAAGATATTACTGTCAAATAAAGTATGAATTATACCTTTTCAATTACTTGACAGGTACATAAGATGGCAGATCTAGATAAAATTTATTTTAAACTTACCAACGTTTATTGTATTTTCCGAGACTAATAGACCACCGTCATGCATCGGAGTGATATAGTTGAATGAAATAAAGAAAAATATTTTCCAAGATGCACTCCCAAGAAATCCTTTATAACATATTTAATTGATAATCGATATCGATCGATAATCGGTCATCATCATTATGTCGGTCATCCATGTGATCTGAATATTAAACAGTTGAACATCAATACATCGAATCAAAAATGTGTTCCGCGCATAAATAAGCCTTTCAAGACTGAAACATGCCATCGGAACGTATTAGTGAACTGATACAAAGTGAAATTTAATAAATACATCTACGTTGGATGGACACAAGTTCTTCCAAGTGATTGTGGGAGATTAGACCGACTTCACGACACTGTGTACCTAGTCAAGGAGAAAGGAGAAGCTCTGCACAATATTATGAACTATGTCACTAGTTTACAAAAAGAAGATATTGTTTTTATCCATAGATAAATTATACCGAATTCGTTTTTTGTCTACCCACTCACAACAAAAATATATAAAACGTATTTTTATTACGTCAAGTTTTTTAAATATACCCACAACAAGTTTTGAAGCAATGTTGTTTTGTTCCTTTGTTCGTGATATCTAGTGTGTCATTCGTTAAAGTCGTAATTGAATAATTACTAGGTGTTTAATTTGTTTTGAAATGTATTTAAGAGAGTGTAAATTAAATCCATACAACTTTTGCTATGTTTGTGGTAAAATTATCCTCACAAAGACTAAGAGACCAATCACAGAAACAGTAAAAAAAGGGCGTACTTCCAAAACTTCCAATTCTCGGTAAAGAACCTTGACAAAAAATGGGTTCCTGGAGTAGTGTGTGCAAATTGTATACATTGGGCTTCAGAAAAAAAGTTTATTTGCAATTCGGTGTCCCAATGTTGTGGAGAGAACCAACATATCATGCTACGGACTGTTTCTGCCTCACGAAAACATTTGGTTTGAACAAGAAAAACAAGTAGCACAATATCCTGGTGTTGCTTTGTGATGCAGTTCCTTACCCGTCTTTGCTCAGCAGCCCAAGCGGAATAAATGAACCAGAGCAAATGGGGACTGAAATGGAAGAACCCATTTGTATCCAATTTATTGAAGAATTACCACAAAATGTTGACTCCCACATGACCTTAAAAATTCATTTTATTAAGACTTGGATTTTGTCCCTGGTAACCTGGTAAGCGTGAGTGATGAACATGGTGAACATTTTTATCAATATTTAAAGTCGTTTGAAAAATGAGGTACCAAGGTTTTTGGGATAAAAATATGTTAGCCGATTACATCTGGTCTACCTTAAGAAAAACTGACCCCCTAACACATACAAAAGACAGAGTAATTCAAGTCATTTTTAATTTTTTCCAAATATGTAAAAATGTAAAATTTAAAAATGGGCAAGGACCACAGCTTGTACAAAGTCTGTTGGTAGTTTTCTTTCTTTCTTTTTATTATCTAAAACTTAAAGTCGGTTAAATTCAAATGGCTTCTTTTTAGCGCCTTTGCAAAATGTTGTGACATAATCACCCGATCAACCAATCCCACAGTTGACAGCTTCAAACAATTTTGCAACGTTGCCATATTTTCAAATATTTGGCCGCGCCTCCTTAACAAAATAAATTATTGGCTTTCTCTTTATTAGAAATCGTTTTGATAGACCACAATGATTCATAATATCAAAAATAACAAGGTTTATTTGCACTGTAACATCGATAATATATTGTTTTATGACAGATACATTTTTTTTACACCCTTCAAATCCGCCATCGTCGCTTGACATTGCAAATAGTGTTCTAGTTCTGACATTTATAGTTTAAGAAACTTGGCAATATTGCTGTTTAATGTCACAATCCGTTTACCGTTTACCAGAACTACCAACCTTATAACTTTATAACATTTGATTTTATTGCTAACCTTATAACACTAAAATATATTGCCAACTCAAGTAATAATATTTTAATAATTAAAAATATGTTTTGTATCTATTTTTAAAAATAATTTATATTTATTTAATATGTTAAAATGTGAGAAATCGTTGGGTGATACGATTTTTTAATTATTATTTTCCGAACCAGCACACTAAATAAGGCAGGAATTACTTAAAATTATTAAAAAGTTTTTCATCGTTGGCCTGTGTAATAGGCATTTTTAAGGCTACAATCATTATTATCTACTTCTAGTGTATTTCAATTGTATCGCAATAGCCCACTTCGTGATTCAGTTATACTAAATTGGCCGGTATAGAGATAGATACACGAATAACGAAAATGCATACGTCACGAGCTATCTATTGCCCTTAAAAAAATTTAAACAAAAATGAATTAGCATAAATATACACGACCCACGACCCTATACATTCAACAAAACGGGGTTAGTGACGTACTAATCGAACATCGATGGAGCAAACAAGAACCTTGTTTGCAAAAACTGGTTTACATAAGTATTTTTGGGCAAAAGCAATCAGTTGTGCAGCCTTATCGTACTCCCGTCAGTGCATTGGAGGCTAAAAGACCAGTAGAACAATGGGTTTGTTGACGAGTCTAGACTTCGAAAATAAACTGGATCCAAGAGCAAAGGAAGGTCGTTTTGTTTAGTATTCCAAGAATGGATACTACAGCCATGCTTTTTGATCTGGAAATACCCCAGGGTCGTATTTAATCCAATGAATAGGCACGAAAAAAGGCCTCTGTTCTACAAAAGGTGGGGTAGAAATGATTTTGATATATGGTATTTAGTTCCAGATCCCGATGAAAAATCCATTTTTGCATAAACACTTTTTCTGTGAGTCTGATGTGTAACGAAACAAAAGGTCGTTTTCTTTGGTATTCCAAGAATGGATACTACAGCCACGCTTTTTGATCTGGAAATACCCCAGGGTCGTATTTAATCCAATGAATATGCACGAAAAAAGGCCTCTGTTCAACAAAAGGTGGGGTCGAAATGATTTTTATATATGGTATTTAGTTCCAGATCCCGATGAAAAATCCATTATTGTATAAACACTTTTTCTGTAAGTCTGATGTGTAACGAAACAAAACGTTCTTCCAAAAAATCGCCCAACTTAATCTTTTCACGGTAAATTTTGTAAAATTCGTAATATTAATATTATCATCACAATAACTGCTGATGCCTTGATTGTCAACACAGCGATTTTCTTCTGATCATCATTCGAAGCTGTTTTTATCGTTGGCAAAGACATCGATCTTTTAGTTCTGCTGACAGCATTAGGATCATCTAAAACCAGGTAAAACCCGACATCTTTGCCCACTTTTTTTTGGTTTTTGTTGAGTATCTTTTTTAGCTGATCAAACATTTCTATTCAAAAAATTAGTTATTCATATCTGATCAGCCATCTTTGAAACATTAAGGCCCGGTATTTTCACCTCCGGTTATACTAGGAATAAATTAACCAATGGTTAGAATGTGCTTTTGCCAAATCAATAAACGTTTAATAAAAGCATATTCTAACCATTGGTTAATTTATTCCTAGTACGACTGAGAAAAACAAATTAAAGCAGTGTGGGCAAAGTTGTCTGGCAAAATGGCAACTTTGCCCAACCATAAGAATAACATGCTTAGGATATTTAACAGGTTTTATAATATATCATTGCCACATATTAAGATTTAAAAAAGTAGTAAAACATGTAAAAAAACAACACATTTGCAAAATATAAGGATTTACTTTTTTTAAATATCATTTCTCAGTCTTTCTAGCGTAAAATTAAACCACATTTTCTTTAGACAAAAAAACAAATAAATCCAATGTAACAAAAACATAAAAAGTCAGTAAGTAAAAACATCAAAACATAAACTATAAATAAGAAATATAATTCTTCAGTCTTTTTATAGTAAAACTAAAACACATTTCTCATTAAGACTAAAAAAAACTGCTCTGGGACACCCCAGAACTTGACCGGCACGGGCTTCGGGATAATGGGGTTATTTAAAAATAAAACGTTGATAAAACATTTTAGGGCTGTACGAAGTCAATTTGATCGGTCAATTCAACAGTCAATTGATCATGTGAGATATTTGACACTCGTCAATTGAGAGGTCCTGCACCAAACGCGGGTCGTCCTAGTCGAAGCCCGGGTGAGCGGCCGTCTCGGATGGTAACGCCCAGAAGAAAAATTAAACATTCGTAGCGCCAGACTGGGAAACAGTGGAAAGCTCCACCTGCAGACTTAATTGGATTTTTTTGTTATGTTGCTCCCTGCCGAATTTAGTTCTAATCCTATCCGATGAATTACTTTGAATAATTAAATGGCGAAGTTTTGAACTTTGACATTTTTTAAATTTTGACAGATGTCAGTTGGAGAAATAATTTTGACTGTTCAGGGTACAGTTTTTCAAGGGCTTTCAAAAGACATATTGCAAGCCAAGTTCCCTGCGATATAGTTTCTGTCACTTTTCAATAGTGACACTTCCGTTTGCCAGATGGCGCATTCGGGGCAGGAACTGTATCTTCATACAAAATTTCAGCTCGATTGGTCAAACGGTTCGGCAGTTATCGTGGAAGATTACAGACAGACAGAAACACATACAGACAGACATTCTTTACTGTGAAAATGATCTCAATCGTCTCGAGGGATCTCAAAACGGATATTTCCGTCGATATCTCGTTTTTTTTTCGCACGATTACATTACTTTACCACTAGGGAGGCCGATCATGTAAAACAAGTAAATTCAATACCTACAATTAAAAATAAAACAGTATTTCTTAAGGAAATAAAAACATCGAAACACAAAGTATAGCAACTACAACTTATAAATCTATTTATAAATAAGTTTATATACGTTGTAGTTGCTAAGGTTTTTAGAAAATATAAGGTCACCTCTTTCTTCCGGATAGTTTTTACATGGCCTTGCCCCTAACTTTCTTTTAATTCGGCCCATATTATCTGAAAAAGGATTTACATGTAATTACGGATCATATGATAACTAATATAGGGATTTATTTAACTTTAAAGCAATAAAATATGATTGCGTATTCATCACATATATTGGTGACAACATTGCCCACTTTGTTTATTGCAAATAGAAATATAACTTTTGTAGATATCCTTTAGAGCGTTATATTATTCTTTTAAGGATGTTAATAACCTTTCATTGAAAACAACACAGCCATATATCTAGACCGGGCCTTGTACGAAACACTAGCTTTTTGCTACAAAAAACCTGAAAAATATGCATAATATTTACTTACCTCTAGATACTACAGCATCGAAACTAAATGCAACGTGAAGCAATAAGCAACAGGTTGCCGCTTTGACCAAGCAAGCCACCTACATTTCGCAATGTTGTCAAGTGTGAGAAATGAATTATTTGTTAGATCACGTCATCGGGCAAAGTTGTCTGCGATGGGCAAAGTTGTCAGGTTTTACGGTATCTTCTTTCGCTTATTCAAAGAAACAAAGGACTCAATGCCATCATTGGCATTTTCAAAAATCAGAATGCCAAACCAGAAGATATCGTAGGCGCTGGACGCTTTTACTCGATAGACATCCAAAAAATGTAGGTAATTTAGTCTTTTTCGTTGGAGTGCACGTTAAGACGGCGGACAGTGATCTGGCTTGACCAAAAAACGGTCAAATGTCGTTTTATCGTCAATATAGAAATTATGAAACATATAATTCCTTTTCATATTCATACTGCGCAAGGGCTAATAACTTAAGGATGTTATTTTGAGGATAAATACATGATTTTTTTAATTGCTTATATTTTAGAAACCAGTAATCGGATTTTGATAATTTTTTTGTGCATGGAAAGCTAATTAACTGTGAATTGAAAATCGGTACAAGTTAGATTTTTTTTATAGTATTGGTGTATTTTTTTTAATATTGAAACAATTTATGAGCGATGTGCTCTGAACAAAAGAAATGCTTATAAATTTGGGATTTTATTTTCATGGCGAACAGCGATGTCACGATATTTGTTCAATTCTGAAAATGCAAGTTATTGTAATTTTTTTCAACATATATCTTCGCCGATCATGGTCCCCAGAACCCAAAAGTACCATCAGTTCGAATGTTTATATATATATATATATATATATATATATATATATATATATATATATATATATATCATTCGGGATGATGATTTTTGGATCATGACATCTAAAAGGGGAGTTGGTTGTTTTGTTCTGATTCTAACGTGAATTTGATCGTCGGTTCTTGACCGTTTATATGATAGTTATATAGGTGAAACGTCAAGACCATTGGAAGTGCGCTAAAGTAAACATCAGAGTTACATCAGAAATCGACAAATAACCGGATCAAAAATACGATTGAATGGAATAGTACAAAAATCTTGATGAAAGAACCACATCAAGAGAGACATGAAAATTGAAAGAAACGGCCTGTATTCTTCTTTCCAATAACAACTGCTTTTCAACAAATTCTGTTGAAATGGATCATACATGGTTACCTCTACTCAGAGAGAAAGTGAGATATGGTAGAATGCTAATAAACTGATCTGAACAACACCCCATATATCAAATGAGCAATACGTCACTCTCAAACTTTTTTGGCAGATCTCAATTGACATCCGTCAGTTGAAAAAGCGAAAAAGACTGTGCAGAAAAAATCCAAATTATTAAAACAATTAAAGGAGATTTAGAAGATTTTGAGAACGGGGGCAGATATAGTCCCCGAAACGTCAAGCAAAAACTATATAGAGAAGTATCTTTTGAATTTTTTAAAAAAATTTTTGATAGGCAAATTCAGAAAACGGCAAGTTATTGACAAATTGAATCATTTTTCCATAGGAAATATAATTTGGTGAACGCAATTACTTATCGGGGCGAACTAATCAGTTTGCCCTTTCCACACTTGTATAGATTTTCCTGATTATATTTTCATTTTCAGACTGTGGAAGGTTACCCAAAAAACATGTCTAGTACACATTATTTTTCGTTCCGTTACTCCGCATATACGCTCGTGTTAGCGAAGTGAGTTTTTGATTTGTTCCTTATAGAATCAGCTTCTGCAATTGGAAATGTTTCTACTATATGTATATTTGTTTGGATTATAATACTAAAATTTGGTATCTTGGAGCTGATCTCTGTCTTCAGTAGCTACTAGTAAAATATGGTGAATGCACTGAGACCATTCTCAGCATAATTCACTTTTACAAGATATGGCGAATGCACTGATTCTCAGCATATTCGCCAAAATTTAAATAGTAGTTGGTAACGAGGTCTGTTGATGGATACTGGAGATGGATGGTGGAACTCTCCAGTGGCTGCTGGTGAACCCCTCGAGTTTGGGGACATATGGTTCATTTTGATGAGTCCAATATATTGCACTTGGTGCCCAGGGTCTGATAGATGGAGCCAAGAGATGGAGCAATACGTCACTCTCAAACTTTTTTGGCAGATCTCAATTGACATCCGTCAGTTGAAAAAGCGAAAAAGACTGTGCAAGAAAAAATCCAAATTATTAAAACAATTAAAGGAGATATAGAAGATTTTGAGAACGGGGGCAGATATAGTCCCCGAAACGTCAATCGAAAACTATATAGAGAAGTATCTTTTGAATTTTTACTATTTTTTTATAGGCATATTCAGGGAACGAGAAGTTACTGACAAATCGAATCATTTTTCTATAGGAAATATAATTTGGTGAACGCAGTAACTTATCGGGGCGAACTAATTAGTTTGCCCTTTCTACACTTGTATAGATTTTCCTGATTATATTTTCATTTTCAGTGTTCGACCTTTAAAATTTTACATGATCTGTGGAAGGTTACCCAAAAAACATGTCAAGAGAGATTTTTTTCCATTATGAAAGATTTAAAAAAATTCTCAATGTTTCATTATGTCTTAATCTTGCGAGTGCCACTAAATACATGACAACAATGATCAAAATTCAATATGGCAACAACCAGACCATATTGTGAATAAAGACATGACAGTAATAATCAAAATTCAATATGTGTAAAATAAAAAAGTGTAAAATAAAAAAGTGTATTTAAAAAAAACCGACTGCGTAAAAAAGTTAATTTAAAAAAAGATGGAAACAAGGTGACCAGAAAATATTGTCAGAAAATTATGTTTTAAGAAGTTAACTATTAAACTTAATACTGTAAACAATCTCACGCAGTCGGAGGCAATAATATATCTTCATTTTAAATTAAAGAAGATGCCTCCGACTGCGTGAGATTGTCTAATAGTTAACCTCTTAAAACATAATTTTCTGACAATATTTTCTGGTCATCTTGTTTCCATATTTTTTAAAGTTCACTTTTTAGGCAGTCGGCTTTTTTTATTTTTAAATTAATTGTATTTGTTTCAAATGTTCATTGACCCTTGTTTCAATTTTTCGTCAGCTTTGTTCAACATAACAAACATGTTTATACCAATATTGTCAAACTATAGGTCTTTTGATAGAGCTTTAAGAGCTCTATAACTTTCGTTCTTTTTTACTTTTTCTCTAACATTTACACACAAATCAAAGAATAAAAAATCCTATAAATTACTATTCATGAGAGTTAATCATTTTGTTCATCCTGTATGCACCTTTAATTTGAAGTTTATTCTCTCATGTCAATCAGTATTATGAAATTTCTGGATTTCAAAGTTCAATATTAGATATTATTTCTCTAAGTGATATTAAGATTGAAACCCAAGTGTCTGTCTATATCCTTGTGCGCTGGTTATACTTCCTTTTGATTTGAGCCACATTACATAGAAATATAAGGAATAATTTAGGAAGATTTGGATCCTTCACAAACTTTTGATTGAAACGTTTAGGTTTGATTTGAGCCAGATTACATAAACACCCCCAAAAAATCGACAGCTTGATGCAAAATACCTTTATTTTGAACAGTCCATTCTCAGTTCTACTGTGAACCAGTTTCTGACCGTTTTTTTTCACCACTCGCGTATTTCAACTTCGAAACTCCCTGAAGTTTATTTCCATTAATCCACAATCAGTTTCAACTAAAGGTCAGTTGATCAAAATTTATTTTGCTCAAGTAGAATCCAGATTAAGATATGGTATTTTTGGGGTGGTTCAACCTCTACTCAAAATGTATTTGTTGCACAAAAGCGCATACTACGATTTTTGCAAATATTTCATCTAGAGAAACTTGTAGGAAACTATTAAAACAATATAAAAGTTTAACAATAACATATATTTATATATTTCAACTCGGATGAGTTCGAGATGGGCCAAATCGCACCAGTAGTTTCAAAATCTCCCATTTTCATAACAATATCGGCAAACTATAGGTCTTTTGATACATAGGGTTTTTTATTTTTATATTTATCATAGACTTAACCGGATTCTATAATTAAAATACCCATGGATACAACAAACTTACTAATAAATATTTCCTCACATATAATTATTATGTTGATATCAGGTTTTACTAATTTTTAATACCTACTTAGTAGATTTTTTAGGAAAGCAGTAGAATGAGATGAGATTAAGATTCTTTATGTTTTTTGATATGGTTGCTATATTTATATAAATGCAAGAAATTATAGTCATGAGGCAAATTAATTTTCAATGCAACACGAATTTAAGTAAAAATATATATTTGTAATTTATTTGCTTCTCAGTCGATTTTCACAAGTGATACGTCAAACCACTTTTAATGAAAAGCTCTTCTATTTTTATCATAAATACTGTACATAAGTAGCTTTTTACAGTGTTACAGTATTATTTTCAGAATTATTCTTTAATTTTCATAGAATTCTGTGAAAAAAACTTCAATTATTGATACCCCTCTCGTTGCCAGGGGCGTGTAAATTACCAAGTAAAACTTATAAACTTATATTAAGTAAGCCTTGGGATATCATAAATATACACCAACTTGCCAGACCAAAGAGGACCTTGAAAGATCATCATCATCTGTTGAGGATGATATGAGAATGTCGGATTTGACTACTTATGAGCGCTTTTTGGCCAAGCCAGATCACTTTGCGGCGGTTCCGAGTTCATGGATGTTGAGCTCCTTAAAAATCCCCACCTTGGAAACACCAAAGGATTCGGCAAAATTTCCGGTTGGGGGAAGTGTGCTCACCGGCGTCGGTGTTTAGCCCTGGTCGGAGAAATAGGCCGACGTTAAATAAAGAACTAAAAAAATGTTTTAAGAATTAGTCCAACATCCCACAGCCAGCAAACCTACGTCATTTTAACAAAGCTGAAATTTTGAGTATAAGTAGTATGATATGTAGGTAGTTAAGAACGTATGCATGCTTGCTAGCTTGAGAGCGGGACCCTTTTAGAGGTAGCAGAAACAAAAGTACATGAAAAACTTTTTCTGAAATCGCTCAAGAATGCCTACTTTCTCGGAGCAACTTCAGACCCCAAAATAAGCTAATCTAGTATTTTAGTCTGGGAAAACGGTCTGGAAAAATTTTTGCCGGCCTAGGCCGTCAAAATTGGTCCCTACCGGTTTTTATATACATTTTAGACAGTAAATAAACGCAAACAACCAACTCACATTAAGAACATTTATTGAATATATTATTACTCATATGGAACGTTTTTTATCATTATTTGTGTATATTTATGGTTATGTTGCAGTTTGTACAATTATTAAACATAGGCTGAACTCTACCTGAAAAGTCATTCTCTTTGTCACTTCCCCCTGTAAATTTATCTGTTTGTTTCCAGAATAGTCAGCGACGTTATTGCTGTTTTCTTCTTCGGCAATAATACTAATAGTATTAGCAGATTTATCTTTGTCACTTCCCCCTCTAAATAGTGTATCTTCTATGTCTACTTTATTTGTAAAAGATTCCTCTAAATATCCTTCGGCAGCGGTTGAGACTTTCCATCCCCCATGCCTCTTTAAAGCAATTAAATCTGCCCCAGCATTAACCAAAATTGTCGCAGAGGACCAACGGAAACAATGTCCTGTGTATTCATGTGCATATGGCGAATTTAAAAATTTTGCGACAATTGGGGGCATTTTGCTAAACTGATGTATTCCCACTACTTGCCTGCAACCTTTCCCCTTTGAATATTTAAAGAAAAAACGGCAACTTTCAAAATTTTCTGGACGACATGCAACATTTTTTCTATACAATGGCATATAAGTTTCGTTTATCACAAATGATCTTGGTTTGTTCGTTTTATTATCGGGTATTTTAATCAAAAAGCTTGGATCCAAAATCTTCTATGTCATTCAAATTTGATTGATAGAGTTCATCACGGCGACATGCACCGGCAACACCAATTATTAAGGCAACCTAAAAAGTAAACACTACATAAATATCTAGGTAATTTCAAAATTCTTACATTCTAAACGTACCTTATTCATTAAGTATATATAATCTGGTGCTTGAGTAATATACGTTTCAATTTGTTCATCTGACGAAAACTTTTGACTTCTTTGGTTTATAGTTGTCACTTTGAAGTTTCAGGAAAGCACGTAATTTCGAATATTTTGTAATATCAATATTTTTTTTTGTACTAAGTGTAGCTCTCAGCATGGGGTAATTTGACCATAACGTAGATGCCTTCAACTTTGTAGATAAATCGAAAAAGTATGCAATCATGACATTTTCAGATCGGGAGGTCTTCTCTTTTTCTTGGTAATAATCTATGAAACGTTGGTAAGCGTATTCATATTTTTCCTTGGATTTATTTGGCAATAAATTTAAGATGACATTTTCAGCAGCATTTACTAACTCTGTTGGTGTCCCGCACACCTGGACATCATCATCACTGTCCAATTCGAATATTTTTTAGCGATAAGTAGGTATTAAACCGAAATAAGTAGTGAATCTCTGACTTTTGTCACAATAATAAACAAAGAGTGATTTCAAAGGCAATAAGATGGTAATCAAAAATTGTTATGCATTTATAAAAAGTCCTTAATTTATGATGTTGATTGCGATTTAAAAAAAAATAGTATGTGTACTCGTAGTAAAAGCACATTCCCAGACTTCAATGCTTGTTGGCCTCGGCTTAACGCCTCGGCCAACAATTTACATTGTCGTCCGGGAATGTATTGCTTTTACTACTAGATACACAATGTACTATTCTCACTTATGTTAAGGTATGGAAATGCTTTTGAGAATATCGTCCAGTTAGCCGAGCGGTCCGAGGTGCCAGATCTAAGCTCTGGATCTCAAAAGTTAGCGAGGGTTCGAATTCCCACGCCTGACGACTTTTTTCAACTAACTGGACGATATTAATTGTCAAAAACACTACTATACTTCAACGTAACTAAGTTTTTTATGTACTTTTGTACCTGCTATCTGTAAAAGGGCCCCACTTTCATACGTTCTCAACTACATATCACACTATTCATACTTAAAATTTCAGCTTTGCTAAAATGATGTAGGTTTGCGGGCTCTGGGATCTTACTCTAAATAGCCCGTCATACACCTGAGTTCAATATGTCAAGAAGTTGTCTATTTTTCCTGAGAAAAGATTTTAAAAAAATGCTCAAATTAGAAAGAAGAGAATTTCAATTTGTATTTTAAAATATTCTTATTTGTATTCTATGACTGTACCATTATGTTCGTTGTTCTGTTATTTTGGCGTATTGTTTCATGTGATGTTTTATCTCAACGAAATTCATGAATAATCATAAAAAAAATTAATTATTAAAATTTAAATATTCTATTGTCTTACGCAATATCTGATGAAGATAATCAAGATATTGCATTATTGAAAATATTCAAATTCGAAAAATATATTTTTATCTGATGTAACTGGCAGGAATGTTGCCGATATTAGTGAAAAAGTACCGACGACGCAGTAAACAGTTTTGCAGTGTGTGTCCTCAAGAAAAATAAATGTTTATTTCAGCTAGACTCACTCGGGTCATTAACGCTAGACTAGATGATAAACATAATAGTTGGGGAGGCGAGCGACAAAAAATTACAAGCATTTTGTAAAGGCTAATTTTTTAACATTATATCACATTGGTGGAGTAGAGAAATAGCCTGCCGTCGGTCATCCGGTTTCGTTAGCGTTTGGCGGGGGGGCGGCTTTAATATTGTAAAAAAAACTTTTTAACAAAAAATTAAACCGACGAAAAAATCAACTGAGAAGCAAAAAATAAAATAAACCTTCTTAGTCTCAATGATAATTGAGCTCCTAAACTAATGTGACTAATTTTGATTCGGTGCCAAACAAACAATTATCGAAGATCATTATATTACTCCGAAGAAGTAATTAAAACGCCGCTATGCATCTCCATCATTTTACGCCTAACTCAATAGCTAGTTTGTTTGGCGCCGACTCAAAATTAATTTAGGAGCTCAATTATCATTAAGACTAAAAAGGTTTATTTACCATTTTTTGCTTTTCAGTTGATTTTTTCGTCGGTTTAATTTTTTGTTAAAAAGTTTTCATTTTTCAATTTTTTGTGGCTGAAATCTACTTATTGCTACCTACTTAATTTTTTATTACTTCCAAAATACTTACTTACCTAGCTTACTTCAACTATTAACTGTTAATAATATGATTACCTACTTTAACTATTTATTGTTATATAATATAAATCATTTTTGAAAGTTCTGGTTAGTTAATTTCATCATATAATTCCATCCTTTCATAGAATGTAATTATTGTGACGGATGCAGGAGGATCTGTCAATGTCAACTACATATGTAAGCCAATGTTCACGAGTGAAAAATCAATCATCCCCTATTTTACTACCCATAGGGGTGAATTATTCCATTTCAAATTGAAATATGATCAACTATTAGGTATACCCTATCTAACAAAAAAAAGAATCATCCAAATCGGAAAACCCACTACAAAGTTATGCCTGATAGAATCGGTTAACTGACCAAAATTCAGAGGGTGGATTTTTTTCAAATTTAAATGGGACCAACTTTGAAGTATACCCTAATCCAATGAAAAAAGAATCATCGGAATCGAACTGCTCTGTGAAAAGTTATGCGTGATCATACATAAAAAAAATATATACGCGTCAACTAGAGAACCTCCTCCTTTTTGGTGTCGTCGGTTAAAGAACTATATACCTCGCAACTGCTTTCTAAAACCTGAAAGTTAATTTGCGAGCATTATATTAATTAAAAATAAGTGCAAGTACTTTCTAAAATCTAAATACGTTAAAATAAAAAAATATGCCATAAACGAGGAAGTATGTATTCGGATCATCATAGGCAATCGGATCATCATAATTTCATTTTCCGATGGTCGAAAAAAAGCCATATTTTCCATCAAAACAGAACACAGCTATAGAATATAATAGTAGAGATGCTACTGGCTTTCATTTACTCAGACCACCTGAAACTGGTGATTTATTAGTCTTAACGTATAGACACACCTACAAGCATTATCATTGGCTTGCGGTCACTCAAACAGCTGTCACTCAAACCCACGTTGACTATCGGCTCTTTAGATCTTCAGTTTGCCGACGGAGAATGTTTACGAGTAGTACACTTTATTTTTCGTTCCGTTTCTTCGCATATAGGTACGCTCTTGTTAGCAAAGTGAGTTTTTGATTCACTCCCTATAGAAACAGCTTCTGCAATTGAAAATGGTTAAACTATATCTAGTATGTAGTACCTATCTATCTAGTCTATGGTCGTCAGCGCAAGCAAGCTGCGTGCGACCTTGCCGCTTTGTGTAAACGGCTGTAAAATAGATATGATGTGAAGATTTGGATGGAATTTAGCGTTGGCAACGCATTACGATGTATAAATATCACTGAAACTCACGAAAAATTGGGACAATCGACTTGTTCTGATCTTCCAGCTCTGCACGCCTTCACTGGCTGCGATCAAAACCCGACATTTAAGCGCATTGAATGCCGATAATCGTTCAGATGTAATTCCAAAAATTGAGGAATTCGTCTGCTGATTATACAGACAAAAAAAAATTAAAACTGTTAATGAAGCTCGTTCTGCAATTTTTTCAAAGGCGTACAAATTCAAACATAACGACGAAACTTTTAAAATACATGCAAAAAGTTACGACCCATCAAATCTTCCGCCCTGTAGATCTGAGCGATATGAGTTCGATTGGTTTGAAGGGCAACAACTTCCAATATTCGTGAGAGACGTTGTCATTGACGAAAAGGATGTTACAGGTAAATTTTTTTGTTTTTAACAGCTTTCTTAGTTGTTTGACCAACCCTCAGAAGTTAATGAAAACTTGTACGAGTTAAGATCACGGGGCCTTACCTTTTATAGTGGGATCCGAAACCACTCTTGGGGCCTTGAAAAATGTTTCACCAACTGCGAGAATCGAACTCGCGCCGGTGGAAACATGAATAGATTATACGTAATAAGCATCTTTATCTCACTTATTTGATTATTTTGAAATTAATATTGCGCTTATATTAATTTGCAGATGATGAGTCGTCAGATTCAACTGATACAGAAGATGATGAGCCAGAACTTATGAGCCTTAACCCATTATTAAAAGATCTTCAATCAGCAGAGCCAATTGAAGTTCTCCGACTTATTAAAAATAATGAATGGCAGGACATTTTCCCGAATGTGTGGACAGCACTTCGTATCTTGCTGATTATACCTGTAACTGTCGCTGAAGGGGAACGAAGCTTCAGTAAATTAAAACTTATAAAAACTTACTTACGTTCTACTATGTGTCTGGAAAGACTGTGGGATCTTGGAATCTTGTCCATAGAAAATGCCATTGCCCAAAAGATAAATTATTTCGAATTGATAAAAAAAAATTGCAAGCGCAAAAGCTAGGAAGGTAGCCTTCTAGATTTCTCATTAAATTTGATTGTTGGTGAGTACTTTGTTCTTTTTTTTTAAGTTTGCAGCATAACAGTATAAATGAAAAGTGTCAAAGAAAATTATTGATTATTATTATTTCTTTCTTTTACAACTTTTCATCTCAGCTCAGCCGGGCAAGAGGGCAAGCACAGTAGCGTTGTCGAGCGCGACAGAGTAGTGGACAACAATTATTTAATTCGAATGAGCTATGTCAAGCGAGACAGACTCCACTGTGCTTGCCCAGCAGATATACCTACTTACATTGTCTAAAGATACAGACAATGCTACTTATTTGGTACATCTACCTGATACTATTCACAAATCCGTATAAGCAACTGCATAGAATATGATATATGAACACGAAAAACTACCCAGCAAACATGTTACGCGTGGGCCTCTACAGGGAACTTTAAAAACAGCCGACAGACAACATAAGCGGGCCATAATCATGATACGTTGTCGGCCCGGCTAGCCCGTGTCGCGACGGCCATCAGTAGGCCTCCAGACTACCACCCCCTTTATTACATAGCGGGACTTCAGCAGATAGACAGAGTTAGGATGAACTGATATTGCATGGTACAGATTATGGTGCGATTGCGGGTATCCTACTAATCAACCACGTCATTCCACTGTTGGGATTTCATCAGTGATCTATGCAAATACACAGAGGCGTCCAATTCAAAATGCAGTACATGGAAGTATAGGGTATCTTGGAAGGCAATGAGCATAAAGTCGGTTTCAATGGAAACAAAATGGCCCATATAAGCGCCTAAGAACAATCTAGCATTATATTTTCGGAAACAGTGAAACATCGATGAAGATAGGTCATTATTATACACAATAAATTTACCAAACATTCAGAATCGACTGTTTCATGGACTATATATATATTGTAATGTAATGATATATTGATATTTTGAAAAATATAATTGTTTCTATATAATGAAAATAGCTAATAATGTTTGCTATTCTTTGTGAACCAAATTGATATGATATAGATAGATATTTTTGCCCTGTATAATAATTTGTATGTGGTAATAATAATTGCCAACGAACGTCACTGTTCTCTCGTCACGTAGCTGACAATTGTTATTCCTTTTCTCACCACAGCTAGCACAGTTGGTACGCCCTCATCTCAAGATAGCCGGTTCAAAGCAATTTAGCCCTTATTTGATATGTCAAACTCAAGTTATTCAATGGTCGTAGGTATGTTTGTTGATCACTGTGAAAGAACACACAACAAAATATCAAAAACAATTATCTCCTTTATTCAGGAAGACTTAAAATACCTGGCCTACGAGAAATAACTTATACTAGTGGGAATATACAAATATTCACGGATAATCATAAAATTGAAATCATGGATAGATAAACAGAACCTCACTTTTTCCGTGTTATTGAAGTTTTCTGTTATTGTTCAAAATAGAGTGACATAAAGTTCTTCGAATGTGAAATTCGTTATTGGTGAAATAGTTCAGGACCGGAAAATGCACTATTAAAGTTTTTATACCTGTTGGAGATGTCGGTGTTTCAAGATATGCCCTGAAACTGGATACGTTGTCACTACAAGCGCTATCAGGAACTCCAATACCATAAATCAGGAACCAAACAGATGCGGAAATCAGCTTTGGAGACGTGGAAATGATATATAATTCAGGTAATACTAGTTTTGCTCTTCAAATGTTGGAATTCTTTCAATTTTTGTTCTCTCAAAATGTTGCGTCCATTCCCTTCTAATTTTATTTTCAATCTCCTCGTTGGCTTTGTTTGTTGTTTCCTCGATACAAGTTTCCCTTCCTGTTTTTCCCATTTGAATTTTTGAATTCGCGCACTAAATTGTCACATTTCACTGTTTAGGTTTATCTTACCCAATTTATATATCCAACTATTTTTCCATACTTATTACTATTTACAAATTCTAATAATAATTGCTTATGATATCAACCAATTGCTATTCCTTCACAATTTCCAATTTTTACCTATGACCATCTATTCTCTGATTGGCTATTATTATGAAGACGTTTGCTGTTCTACCATTGGTTACTTTTAGTTATCTCCAATTTCATATACTGTATGTTTCAAATTTACAAATGTGTTGATCACCTTTTATTGGTGCAAATTTTGTAAATTTAGACTTTTTGTTGGCTTTTTTCCAATAATGGTTTATGATCATTATGACTGTATGAAATTGATTGTGTTATATTATTTTGACATTTTTATCTATCCATATTATACAAAGGCTTATAAATAAATAGAACTTCAAAAGTTATTCAAAAAAAAATCTCTTGGAACTAATAACTAATCAATAATTATTCTTTTTTGTGGGTTATTTCTTTTAAAAATTTAAGGTTTTTTATATATATATATATACAATTCAATGTTTTCACTAATTGTAGAGGATTTCTGAAACTGTAGAGCGAGATTGTTCCTATTTACCTAAACAGACAACTTTTTCTCCATTTTTATTATATCTCAAATGGTTTACAAGATACTCATCCATGTTTCCCAGATATTGCATTTTAAACTGCCCTGAAAAAATATTTCACCGAATAGATAGAATAACAACACACAAATCTGAAAAAATTCTCGCCACTGTGATTATTTTTCATGACCATATACCACAATGATCAGACAAAATATAAAATACCCGATTTGACATCCTACACGAAATCAGCAGTAGGGCCAAAACTGCCAACGTAATATTCAGTAATGCCAATGTTGCAATTTCATTACAGAGGTCGCAGCGGTGCGGCGCGTAATGCCACATACTGTGTCAAAACGACATCGGCGCGATATCGCAAATCTTCAACGGGTAATTTCTGGCTAAATTCAAAACATCCATAATAAATATGCGTATGTTTAGCCAAAGCGGCAAAACTGATATCATTCCAATTATTTACCGACATCGGTGTGCCGCTGCCGACATCTTACCGCAGTTAACAGCAACGGCCCGTCTATTTACCGCTCATTCATGTTTGCTGGGTAAGGTTTTGTATGCAGAGGGGCGCCACTTTCAGATCTCGCACCACCTAAAATTTTTGCTAGGGCCGCCACTGACTATAGCAGTGACTTAGATTAAAATAATATTTTTTATGTTTTTTTAATGTACAATGCCAAAAATATTTTTTTAAATATACTTTATTTATATCAGTATATGAATTCATTAATTTTATTATTCAACTTTAATATTATATATTTTAATATTTATTGAGCGCGCCGTAGTATAGAAAGGCAAGGCGCAACCTTTTATCGGCGACTGACGGCATCTGTTACAGAAATATACTGACTGACTATTTTTTGTGATTATAATAATATTCTTCACCTGTATACTAAATTTTAGATTTTAACGCGTGACTGACACGCCCTGTTACAAGATTTATATGACTGACTATCGTAAAACCTATTTTTAATTAATATACGGCTCCCAAATTTATTTTCACGTTTTAGAAAGTAGTTGCGACGTATATAGTTTTTTTACAAAATTAAAATAAGCCGCCCCCACGCCGAACGCTAACGAAACCGGATGACTGATGGCAGGCTATTTTCTACTCCACCAATGTGACGTAATATTAAAAAAATTGCCTTTAGAAAATGCTTGCAATTTTTGGTCGCTCGCCTCTCGGACTATGCAAGCGACTAACCTGAATTTCAACCTCATTTACAATAAATTAAAATTTCATTGTCAATGTCAAAGCAAGATTTATTTATGTGATCTAACTTCCACTTTGTTTTTGTTTTCTTAATCTGAAAATTGTAATAATGTTTTTATTGTTCTGGATTGATCGTTATGTGAAGTATTTAAGCAAATGATAGGGAAAAGGATTAATCTAATGAGTTTCATAACGATGTTTATTAATAATATTTCTGATATATGGACAAAATGAATAAAATAGTATTTTTTACAATCACTAAATGAAGTAGTATTTCGTTCTTGAGTTTGTCAACGTGAAGTTGATATTTAATAAGACTGTCATTTTATTTTCAACTATTGAATAATAATTATAAAAAAAAACATTTTTAAAGACAAGCATTTATACAAATGCACTAAAAAGGAAAAAATAGTTTATTTCATTGTTGATCTAGATTATTCTGTGAGTAACAGATTAAATATCTTGCCGCGCAAATTACCCTATTTTGTATCCGCACAAGCTTTTGAATCTGTTATTCACAGAATAACCTAGATCAACAATGAAATACATTATTTTTTCCTTTTTAGTGCATTTGTATAAATGTTTTATTTTATTTTAATTCTTAACTTTTTAGTTCTGTTTTTATTAACACCTAATAAAAGATTGTTTAAAAAAAAATGTTTTTCGTTCATTTATTTTTTATTTTTTAGTATCAACAATGAGAGAAGTTATTTTTTCCTTTTAAGTGCATTTGTATAAAAACTTGTCTTTAAAAATGTTTTTTTTTTATTTTTTATTTTTGATTTTTCAGTTCTGTTTTTATTAACAATTAATAAAAGCTTGTTTTTTAAAATTATACATACATAATCTCCGACCCCGAAAACCCCTATATATAACAATTTTGAATAGAATCGGACCATCACAAAAATTGTCCGCCATATTGGAGCCGCCATTTTGTTTTTTTCCTAACAAATAATGCATTGTTACCGGAATTATGTACACCTGCCGAATTTAAAATCAATCGGACGATTAGAAGAGGCTCAAATTGAACTTGTAAGATTTGATTACAGATAGACAGACGCACAGACAGATAGATACACAGACAGACAGACACCGGGACAGGTGAAACTAATAATAAAACCTTGTAAAAAAAATCTTCGACCCCAAAAATCCCCCCATACCAATTTTGAATAGAATCGGACCATAATCACAAAACTCGTCCGTCATTTTGGAGTCGCCATGTTAAATTTTTGAGTTTTGACAAAAAAATCATAATTTCCGACACCGAAAACCCCTACATACCAATTTTGAATAGAAATGTTAAAAATTTTTTAAAAAGGAAGGCCCGAGGCATTTTCGGAATCTACGCCAAATTTCGATCATTTTGGGAAAACCGCGACATAGGACCGCTTTAGTTTTCGAAGATCCAGTAATTTTTGGTCGATGTTTTTTTTCGATCGATCTCAAACTCCGTACATAGACTAACTCGACCCTTCTGAATCGATTGGCGTTCGCAGAATCGCTTTATCTATCACCGTTCTCGAATTAGAAAAAAGTTTCCTGCCAAATTTCAAATCAATCGGATGATTAGAAGTGGGTCAAATTTAACTTGCAAGATTTGATTACAGACAGACAGACACAAAGGTGAAACTAAATAAAAGCTTGCAATTGTAATAAGTGTCCTGTGGAATTGCCAACTTGCAAAGTTTCAAGATTGAATTTCTCTACCGATTAGCCCTTTCGGTCATAGTATATTAAGTGGAGTACACTGCGATTTGACTACTTTTTTTTTGAATAAGTACCTATGGATTACCTTCATAATTTCTAATAACTTGTATTCATTCGTTTACTGATACTCAGGTTGTCATCTTTTATTTGTACGATGCAGCACGCCACAGGGCAAACAAATGATTCCTCTTGCAGGAAACTTTCCCTGATTTATCTAGAACTATATAGTTGACTTGTCGGATTTCGTTGCGCGAGTTTTAGATTAAAATAAAATAGTGTTGCGGTATCTATAAGTTATTTTCATACATAAATTCCTAAAGAGTTTTGTATTCAATTGGATACATCGTGACCCTATGTCTCCAAATATTATAACCTCTATTTCACATTTGTACCCCTAGTTTTCAATTATTTTGCATTCAGGTCGGTGACAAATAGTTTAAAAAGCCACTGAACGAGAAGGAACTGCTTCAGCTTAAGCTTATGGAAGCAGATATCTCAGATAGCAGATAGGTATAGAATTGGGTAGGTATGCAGTGACGATAGTGATGAAGATTTATGTTGGGGTAGCGAGTCAGGGAATGAAAATGAAGATGTAAATAGGGATTTGATGGAAATGGAAGGTGTTGGCCTTAAGGAAACTGCTGAATGCGAAAGAAAAGCAGGAATCCAACGATCCGATAGAGGGTGTAAGGCACAACTTTAAAGCACATCAGAGACTATCCGGCAAAAGTCGAAAAAGACAGTAGAAATCTAAATCTAAAGGATAATGAGCATACAAAATAGCTATTTTCCTACGACCACATAGGAAAGTGACCTTTATTCTCACGCGTGCGGAAAGTACTTTCCGCTCTAGTGCGGAAAGTAACTTTCCGCACGGCTGTCAATAAGCCGTCAAACCCGTGAATCCTGTAAGATTTACAGATGTAATTATTAATTGCTCTTCCTTATTGATATTAGTTAAATAAAAACTGGACTAAAAACTAATTATTTGTAGAATCGAACCCACAACCTTGCGGTCATCTACCATATACTCTTCCATCTGAGCTAATTCAGATTTGAATTAACGTTATCAGAGATATGTATATCTCGTCGATTTACATTAATAGAATTATGATATTTCTTGTATTTTCATTTTATTAAAACAAAATTTAGCTATTTTTGAAGTTCATATAATTGAAGGATAGCAACGAAAGCTTAAACTGTTAATTTATAATTATTTCAGTAGTTTGTTTTAATACGAACTACCTGTAACTAAGATGGGCAACCAGAGAACCAGACGCGGGCACATTATTTGAAAATTTAAAAAGCTAAGTAGGCTTTGAAACAATTCCACGACACAATACCACAAAAAATTTACATTTCGTGATAGTAGGTACATGATTGAAAGTAAAACCTTGTTAAATCTCAGAGTTGTACAAAAGTTTTAGTTTAGTTTATTACCTATCCCACGCATATTAAATACCTTCGTAAATAATTATGGAGTCTGAAAATGAATTGGATTGCACTCCACCAGAAATCATAGAGGCAGCAAAAATAACCTCTTTACAAATTCTACCAGAAAAGTCTAGAGATAGATATGAACGAGCTTATAATGAATTTCTCAACTGGAGAAGAATAAAAGAAATCAAAAGTTCTTTCTCTGAAAATGTGATCCTAGCATACATAGATGAATTATCTAAGAAAGTACGACCAAATACACTGTGGTCTCTGTACTCTATGCTGCGCACTACTTTATACATTAATTATAAGGTAGATATCCCAAAATATCTTAAGGTGAAAGCTTTTTCAAAAAGAAAAAATTACGGTTATAAACCAAAAAAATCAATGATTTCAACAACCCAGCAGATAAATCAGTTTATTACAACAGCTCCTGATGATCAATTTCTACTTATTAAGGTGACTTTAAAGCAATGTGATATTCATTAATTTACTAATAGAATTATGTTAACTTACATGTTGTTTTAATTTTCGGTATATTAGGAGCATGTCGCAAGCAAGAGTTAATAACAATTACTGTAGACGACATTGAAGATCTAGGTTCAGCAGCAATAGTTAAGATTAAAAATACAAAAAATAAAATAGATATAAAATTCAATATTACGGATGAATTTTATGAAAAATATAAAAAATATGCTAAATTAAGACCAGCAACCCACGAAAAGAGGTTTTTTCTTAACTACCAATACCAAAAATGCACCAAGCAAGTGGTGGTTATCAACAAAATGGGATCTGTACCCACCTTATTAGCAACATTTTTAAAACTTGAGAATCCAGAAACTTACACCAGTCATTATTTCCAAAGATCCTAGTAGATGCAGGAGGAGATATTACCACTCTCAAGAGACACGGAGTATGGAAATCCTCTGCTGTCGCTGAGAGGCATATAGATGATTCTCACATCAACAGAATGAACACCGCCACTAAAATTGTCAGCGCTGTGCGTAGAACTTCGGAAGACACTGATGCTCAATCAGCCATATTAGAAAACATAAATTTAAAACCCTCAACTTCTTCGATGAGCACAATAATTACAAGCAGCATCCGAGAAAATATTGAAACGAATCTTTCGCAAACATCGTTACAATTTACAAATTGTAATTTACTTTTAATTTTTATGGTTCCAAATAATTCAATTCGTTCCCCAGTTGTATCTAATAAGTACTTACTTATTGTAATTTTTTCAAATAAACGTTAATTATCGTTATTTCTTCATTTCACTATAAAAGTAATTCTAAATTCATGTGCACTTTTTATAGAAACAATATTCAAAAATAGACTCTCACATATAAAACGTAAGATTAGTCAGGCAACTCAATATACACGATCTAATATTTACATATTGTTTAATAAAATAAGTGGTCGTAGGAAAAATAGCGTACATTACTCGTGTGAAAAATGTCACTTTCCGCACTAGTAATGTAATATACTATTTCCTACTAGTATAATATATTATATCTAAAATTTTTATGACAAAGAAGGGATACCTAATATAATTTTTATTCATTTTCAATTCAAACTAATTATGAATAATATTAAAATTAAATGTACAATTGGTAGCATTATGCAAATTTAAAGGGAGTAAATGTTATCTGAGTAGGAGAGTCTCTCTCGCTCTATATTTTATTGGCTTTGGCTTCCTGTTGGCACATTCTGCCACGAGTAGGAGAGTCTATTCCCCATAAGACAATGGTGACACTAATAGAAAAAGACGAAAGATCATTTGTGAGTCATAGTGACGCATATGGATATGTCATGGCCACCATTATCTCTGGACAGTGGCGGATCTGACAGTTACAGGTTACAGTTTTGTTTCGTTGGTTTGAGTTTTGGCTATATTTTCATTTCATGCTTTATGCCCTATTGAGTTTCTGACTGATGTGTGGTGACTGTGAGGGCCTTCTGCATTTCTGAGCATAGTTTTTTCTTTAGATTATTCTGTGCTGTGTAAAGTTTCGAAGTAGAAGAGAACAATATTTGAAAATAGACAATTCCTGTTACTGTTAATTTTCAGTGTAGGCCTTAGTGCACTTATATACATTTCAATCAACATCTAATTATGTAAATAAATACCTTAATTTATGAGGTTAAATTTGGTCTCTAGAAAAAAAAATCGTCAAAATAACGTTTGGTTCATGGCCATTCAAAATGTATGTCGAGAATAGAATTGATTTCGCCGAACAGGTTACAAATAATGTCAAAAAATCTTTCGAAATCATTTTATCGCTGGAAAAGGGTGAAACAGAGATCGTTCGATATTTGCAGAGCCATATTGTATTACGGAAAAAAATGCGTATGTAGATAGCACCCAATGGGAATTCTTAAAATTTTAACACGAATTTGGAAATTTGAAATTTCAAGTCATATTGTTTAATTCGATTAGGTATAACCATAGACAAATTAAAAATAAAGAGACTGTTTGAAACATTGGCGATCTTGACCACCAAGTTTTTGGTACGGCCAGTCGCGCATGGAGGCGCTGCCCGCAATCAACAGACGAATGATGAAATTATAATTTTCCAATTTCGACGTTTGTCAGAAAATGACAAACCACGTAATAATTTCAGAATAATTCTACTGTTATTGTCATCGAAAAATTAATGATAGAAATTATACTATGGACTTGAATTCGGAATTCAACATCGAAAATAGAATGTTTTGTTATTCGAGTTGACGCTGAAATTCCTGGAAATAGTCTTTCACAAGGTAAAATATAAGTTGCTTTTCACAAACTGATACTTATTTCCATCCATCAGTTGCAGAATTTTTTTCACAAATTGGTACTCATTTCCATCCGAAAGTTTCCATTTCCTATCACCATTTGAGGAAGTACGAAGTACACGGTCTACTTAATGATTATCATCAAACTGGAGTATTTGTTTTACCTACTCGTTCTCCTTTGTGCTAATAGATTAACAAAATTATTGAAGGTATGTTGTAAATGTAATTTGTTTTCATTTTGGTTGATTTCATGATAAGACTGAAGAATATTTTTAATTTTGCTGTTTTTCAGAGTTTTATTATTGTTTTGTCTGTAGTTGTACCTTGTCCTAGATAAAATAAAATGTTTTTATGGTGTTATTTTATGAGAACTTTTATTTTGTTCTTGATATCATGAAACAAAGATTTATTTTGAAACTTTATTTCAACCACGAACTAACAGTCTACGAATCGATTACTGTATATATTTTATTAGTGATTGATTTGCCATCCCTGTATTTCATATGATACAACCATTCATATGAAATACAGGAATGGCAAATCGATCACTTATGAAATATATACCATATCAACCATATAAAAGTAATACATTTAAAAAACCCGCCTGTACTAACTTAGTTCGGCCAGTTGCGAGTTATGTCGCCACTGTCTAAACGTGGTGCCAACTTTTTCTGGAGGTTTGACAACTCTCTTTATTTTTAGTTTCTCTATGGGTATAACAAATTCACGTTGACATCTGTTTTTGATTTAATTGATGGTATGAATTGTCCAGCGCGCACCGCAATAATTTTAGAGAACAAAACTGCGGAAGATCATAAAATTTCGTATTCGCGGGTGCATTTGAACGCGTGTTTGTGCACCCTACAACACAGCAGGGGTCACCCCATAGACAAATTAAAAAAATTTATTTTTAGTTTCTCTATGGGTCACCCGACCACTTCTTTTTTCCTTCACGTCATTTTCATTTGATTCGAGAGGTTATATATTGCCATACATTTATTGTAGGCGCACTTTCGATACTGTGCCTCTCTTTGATAGGAAACTTTTACCCGTCGAATCACAATACAAATCTTATTAATGATTGAAATCAAAACAGGTTCTTCATGACGTATACAAGAATATATTTTTTATGGATGAAGCGATATTTTTGCAAAATAATACTTAATGATTTTCAATTGAAATAATTGTTGAACTTTAGGTCATCCTTTTTAATACAACAGTGCATGCGCGAAAGAAATACGTGCCTGCGATATTTCGGCCGTTGGTGTTTTCATATATCGATACTGTAGATACAATAAGTATCGATACCATTTACAGTTATTTTTAGGCCCGGTTGTTCAATCGAGGATGACCAAGTGATTTGGCTTAAACCAGAATTACCAATTTTGTTTCGGTTGTTCAATACGGGTTTATGAGATAAACCTAGTTTAACAATGGTTTAAGTTAATCTCATGAATTAGGGGGTTTAAGGAAATAATTTGACGATTCTAACCTATTTGATTGTTTGACATTTCAATAGACATTGACTATTCTGAAAATTATTATTGTGTTAAATATTTTTGTTTTATACCCGACTGCAAAGATGTTCGTAGATATAACAGACAGACGATTTTTTTGAAATTTTTGATATTATTGCCCCAAGAAGAAAGATACCCATATTTAGACAACGTACCGTAATTTCGGGTGACTTTAACCCAGCTGGGTGACTTTGGCTTATTTTCAGAAATAGACATTATTAATTATAAAAAATGTAAGCTTGTTTTTTTATCGAATTGATTTTTCGTTATTCTATATATACCTGCAACACTGTATTCCATTCAGGAGTCATTTGCAATCAAATTCAACTTGCATAAAATTTGTCTGCAATTAGCAATGTTTTTTTACTCATTTAGGTATGATGATTAAAAATGAAATGTTTTTTTTATTGGTGCCCCTTTTTACCCATTTAAAGCACGCCTCAGCGTGTTTAAATCGAACTTTAAAAAACGCGCGTTTTTTAAAGGTAACCATGACATCAACAAATCGAGAAACGTGAAGTCTAAATGACAAATTTTTGATTATTGATCTGACAGGAGTACCTTGTAACGTCAAGTAAAATATTACTCACAATTCGTTCATTTATATGTGCTCCTCCATCCATTTGATGAACTTTTCATATTCTTTTTTATATATATCACTGGATTTTCGCGGTATTAACCGCGATTCTGCCTCACTATTCAAAAAATCGATATTAGAATCATTCATTTTTGAGCTCTGGTGACAACAAATATTGATCTTTGGTAACAAATTGCAAATGAATGTTTTTCTCATTTCCATGACAACGAAAGGTATACTGATGTCACATCACGAATTCAACCGTCTTGCATTATTAGTTCTTATTTCTATTTTTTGTAGTAATAATACCAGTATATATGATTTCAAAGTGCACCAATAAAAAAAAATAACGTAAAGTATTCGTGGATAACTGGTCTTAAAAACACTTGCTCTATTTCGAGCACTCCGGCTGTGCCGTCGTGCTCGAAAAATCGCGAGTGTTTTAAAGCCCTTTTTATCCACTTATACTTTAATATACTATTTTATGGGCAAATTTATGTTGCTTATTTTATCCGTCGGATTACTTTTAAATCACCCAAAATTTAAGCCATGGGTCAGCCAGCCCTCAATATGCGGGTGACTTTGCACACCATGTTTTTTTATATATCCACAAAGTCTTAATCACAATTTGAAATAGCTAATTTGAAAGAGTGGTCAAAGATCAATATTTTGGTATATAATAATACCAATTTATTTTTACAAATTAATCGTAGACATTCTTTGAATTCAAGTAAGCCATGGTCATCCGAAATTACGGTACCTAGAAACCATTTGGAAGAATGGACAGAAAAATAATTTTTGAATAGATTTCGCTTGCCTAAAGAAATCGTCCGCAACTGACAGAAATACAAAAAATCACCCCTCACTACAAGGGCAAAATCGTAACAAAAAATAAACTTCCAAATAAAAATCAAATCTTGATTTTTCATACCAAAAATGTTTGACATAAAAAACTAAAATTTAATCATCACAAATGCAAAATGAAAAACTACATGATCTGTTCTCAGGAATCTCAAGCAAATGTTGATTTATTGATGGTTGATGAGTTATGTTTCAAAGATAATGTTTGTTTATATATCTCAATCATATGGGTTTTCTCTAGATTCTACTCCTCCCTTTGTAATTGCAAGGAAAGTTGGTGTTTTTCTTTCATGTGTATTAATTTCAACTTGTGTTCTTCGAATGATCGTTTTTGTAAATCTACAAAATCTGCTTTGGACAGAGCCCAAGTAGTAATTTTGTCTTTTATTGTTGAGATGCTATTCCTTTTTTTTGGGACCTCCGCAGATGGTATTGTATTCATTACTTATTTTAGCGCAAACTTCAATTTGTAACTGCGTCCGTTTTTTACATTCTACAATATCTTGGAATATTTTTACGAGTGAAATTAGGAGTAATTTTCTTCTTAAGAGACGCCTAACAATTTATACAATACACTTGGCTGTTTTCGATCAATTTTTCTGTATACTTTTGACAAAACTACGAATTCTTAGGTTAAGTTTGATTCAATGTTGATGTTTCTGAACGGTCCGAATGAAGGTACAAGCGAAAAAATGTGTTGCCAACATATGAAAACAATGAGTTAAGGAATCCAGGATTAGTTTTTCATTGAAAAATGCATAACGTTCTAATCCATAGTTAATTAATAATCCGAGTTTAGATAATCAACGGTTTAAACTCGCATTGAACAACCGGGCCTTAGCAGTATCGCCCCAACGATTATACACAATGATAGGATGGCTTATTTCCTATCTTCGTACATTGGTCAAATTTCAGCGACACACGCGCGGATTTTCATCGTCATTTGACGTCACCAGGTAACCTGGACAGTTCATCTACCATGAGTGCCTATGTATTTTTCTACTTTTTCACATCGGTTTTTCTTCCTGTTGGTAACATTTTTCCGTCGTTTTTTTTTGTGTTTATGTTTGCTGAATCATATGATTTTCGTTTCAATGAATTTCAAGTGCCATAAGCATCTATAGTTGAAAAGGGAAACATTCTCAATTGAATATTGATAGAAAGATTTTTCTGTGAATTGAAAAATCCACGATTGAAATGAAGTTATTTTTTGTGAATGTCTAACAGAAAACAACTACTTCCCCGGCTAAAGCCACGCAGGACATTGAACTGCATCTGATAGATATTCTGAAAAGGCCCTAACTCAAAAGAAAAAATCTAAAATTGAAAATTTGCATTTTCAGATAGTTATTTGATTTTCTATTCCAGTCTTAATTAAGAACTCATAAAGATGAATGAGGCAAAGAAGAATGTTTTCCAAAAGAGAGTACTCACCAGAAATCATTCGTAACATTGACGCAGGAGAGACATCGCATTTACTAGGTCTTCAATACATTTTTGTCGACGAAAATCTATTTCACGCTTCCACGATCATCAGGAAGACCGGAAGAAATGGGAAACACATTTTCAAGAAGCAATCTCACTTTGCAAAGATGGAAAAAGTTAGAATCATTTCTTTTGGAGAGACACTTTGAAATTAGTGTTTTCTGACATTAAAACCTGTCATGGGGTATCATGTATCATAGATTGATTTGTTGAAAATATAAACAGGATGTTCATAAAATCAGATGTGGAATCGTCTGCGACTGAAAGATAAACTTTAGTCACTATCTTCCATCGTCAAGATAACCTCTTGTGGGGTATTCATGTTGAACTTCTCCCAACAACACACTAGCGTTAATTGTGGTTGTTTTAGGAATCTTGAGAGACAAGTACTATTTCTTACAACTCAAACAATTCATTCTCACAAGATGATATTATAATTAACAGTTCGAAACATTTAGCGGTGAAATATTGAACTGTGTGAAGTAACGATGCATACGTCCATCAGAGGACTACGTTTTTGAATGTGATGAAAACATTGGCGTTTTCAATTTCGAATTAGGGAAAACAAACATTTGTTCAATCCTCAAGTTCGTCGCTGAGCTTTCTAGGTGGTAATATTTATGGGCAAAACTAAATATTCTAGAAAAGGGGCACAGACACTTAAAAATGGTTGGTGTTTTCCGCCATCCTTTCATCACAGAACACTTATTGGTTCCGTGTTTTTGTGAAGTAGGCTTAAAACCAAACGACATTTGACAACAAAAAAAAACAAATTATCATTTGTAAAAAGTAAAGAATGTATTGAAAATTTATCAAATAGATTCAATAATGTCGATGAATGAACAGAACTATGAAAGTCAAAAACAGGAGGATCCCTTTGGTCTGGGTTGTGCTTTGGAACATTTTTCTGAGCACCAAGAAATTTTTGAAATGATAGATAACCTAAAGAACTTGGATTCCGAAAGAATGGTAGAAAAAGCATATGAGAGGTTTTCTTTCGTTCTCAGCATGTACATCGAGCAGCCTCACTTGATAGATTTACATATTGACGAAATACTGGAAAAATTCATTAATCTTGTGAGGAATAACGAAAACAGTATTGAACTAAAGGATATTGCATTCAAATTTATGTATGTTGTCGTTAATGTTCGGGGGTATAAAATAATAGTGAGGCATTTACCTCACGAGGTAAGCATGATAATTTTTTTTGTTACTAGATATTTTCAATCTCCCTTTCAAGGTAGCGGATCTCGAGCCAGTTTTACAACTACTGGAAAGTCAGAACCCTGAGGATCCAAATACATGGACAACGAGATATATTTTACTATTGTGGCTTTCCATTATTGTGATAATTCCATTCCACATGTCCCGATTTGATGGGTTTGATGAAAAGGATGCTGAAAAAAAGACTGTCATGGACCGTATTTTAACAACTATTAGAACATATGCCGTAGTTTCTGATAAATGTAGGGATGCAGCTGCCTATTTATCACATAAGTTTATAACGAGGTAAACACGACTGCTGAACTGAAAGTAAATTTTAATTAAAATATTCAGGGTAAATGTATAGGCATTATGCTCATGCTTCCTGAAAAAAATAATCATAATACATGGGCTTTATTCATTGCTATATAAGTAAAAATGGGTACATATCACAGAAAGTAATTAGATCAATGAACAGGCAAAGTTTAGCTTACGTTGGTTTACTACTTAACCTACAAAATATGATTAAAACAAGCACAGTGAAAGTAGAAACTAACTATTCAAATCACAACATTCAGGAAGCAGCATGAAATACAATATATCATAATTCAACATTAACTAGGTGAATAAGAAACCAGGTGGTTAAAGCATGACAGTATCCATTTGAACTAACCAGCAGATCCTAGATATTCTTTCAACTTTTTTTAGATGGTTTAGTTCTTAAAATCATTAGGGAGAGAATTATAGTGTTTGATCGAATTGTACATGAAGCTTCGTGTGAAGCCAACTGAGGAGTGTCTATGTAAGACAAAAGTATTTTGATTCCAGGTACTCGAGTTCCTTTGCGATTTGAAGGTTGTATATCTCGGGTGGAGGTAGTTCGGATTTTTTTAACTATAATCTTATGTGTATTGACGAGTAGATGATGCTTCCAGATTTTTTCAAGTCTCAACCAATCTGATTCCTCGAACTTGGCAGATATATGATCATATTTGCTAATACAGTGTGCGAAACAAATACAAATGTTTTGCATTTTTTGTAAATGTTTCACATCATCTGTATCAAAGCAAATCCATAGATGATATCACAGTATGAATGTTTTGATGGTGTGAGTGTTTCACAGAGACAGTTTGAGTTTGGAGGACTTAATATCTCTACTCTGGTACGGCTGGCGTAAAATGTTATAGGAACTTTGACAGAGCGAGCTAACGTGTTTGTGGAATCTGAGGTCGGAATCAAGCCACAGGCCCAGATTCTTACACTCTCTGACTTTTGGGAGACTATCTTGTCCAAATATGATTTGGGTTAACCCTTCAATTTCTAGTCTTTTGTGTTTAGGACCAAAAAGAATTGACTGACACTTCTTTGGATTGAGCAAAGGTTGTGTGCTATCGATATATCGAGTAGGTTTTGTAGATCCTGATTAACTTTGTTTACGGATTCTTACCATTTGTTTTGAGGAAAAGGCAAGTATAATTGAGTGTCATCGGCGTAGTGGTGAATAGTACAATGGTTCCACCCATACCAACAATTTGTGTTCAGTCTTTCAAATAGTTCCTCAATAAAGTAGAAGCTTCATTGCTAATAATAGTTCTAAAACTTTTCTCACGTTTTTTTGGCTCCTGAACACGAATCAGGAAAAACGTGCCGCTCTCATACCGTTTCCGATTTATAACCATTTTTTCCTTCTTCATTGGGTGATTTTTAAGCAACGTTTTCTCGCCCAAAAATCGCTCTGAATGCTTCCTTTTTTCAAACAGCATAAACTACCAATACTAAATCACCCATTTTCGGCACAACTCTGCAGAAAATACAGCCAGTTCTATCGAAAAAAATCCCCCTTCAACACATACATCCTAACATCTGATTCAGATTGAGGTTAGGTTAGGTTGTTGATGAGTGGTTACAATGTAGGTGTTGAAAGAGGACTTTTTCGATAGAACTGGCTATAAATTGAGCCGAAAATCAATGATTTAGTGGTGTTTGAGAAAAGGATGCATTTTGAGAGAGAAACGGTATGAGAGCGCTTCGTTTTTCTTTGCCGGATTCATGTTCTGGAGGCAAAAACACATGAGAAAAGTTTGACAGCTATTTTCAGGGAGCGTTTACCATATTCAGAAATATACAGACTGTTTCTTTTATCATGACTTAACATTGCTATATTCTAAATCATAAGAGATACGAAGACGATTCAATGGGCAAAAAGGTAACTATTTTGAAGAGTATTGCAGTGGTCGAAAAAAATCTACAGGGAGTTTCGCTCTTCTCGAGTTATACAGGAAAAACTAAAAATGCTATTTTTGTTTTTTTACACAGAATTTTCATTAAAAAAAAATATAAAAAATGGAAAAAGATAATTTATGTATCTGAAATTTGCTATAATAGTGTATTAATACAATACAATACGATTTAAACATCAATCAAGATTACACATCCAGTATTGACTTGTCCTATATCACATGTGATCTTACAGGATGAATAAACTATTGTATTGTATTGTATTGTATAAATATATAAAAAATGTATAAACATATCAGACTAGTCCAGGACCTTAAACTAAACTAAAAGACAAACTACGAAATAAAATACATATCAATTAAGTATATCAGAATATCTTTATTAAACAAAAAATAATACAATTTAATTTAAGAAAATTCAAATTGTCTCTTGGATGCAATAGTGTCAAAAATACTTTAAATTAATAAACAAATTATAAAAAAGAGCAATAGGCAACAAAATCAACCAAATTTGCTAGCTACTTAAATTTAAGTTTAAACATTTTTAAAAGTAATTGCTGATAAAATGAATACAGGTACAAACACAAATTCAGACAATACCATATATATAAAAATGTTTGGTTTTAAAAGATTTAAAAAAATTAAAGAAGTTAATTTTGCATTCATACAGAGAGATTCCATTTGTTATACCAAAAATTCATTTGTCGTGTACGGTTCAATCAATACCAGGTATTGGAATACACTTTTTGTTAAAAAAATTTGTGTCTTTTGTTCTTTTAGATTGTTAGGCAAACTATTAAAGAATTTTAAACACGCATAGGTGGGGCTCGCTTCTGTAAGGCTAAGCCTGTGTATTGGGAAATTTAGATCTTGTTTTCTTGTATGGTGTTCGTGTTCATGTTGGGGCAAATATTGAGAGAAATAGTGAAAATGTTTATGCATGTATTTTAGGCACTCAAATACATACATTCCTGGTAGTGTGAGTAGGTTGGATCTCCTAAAAAGCCCCCTACAAGATTTCCTACAATTTTGGCCCAGGATTTGTCTTTTGCAGAATAAAAGGATCTCCATGAGCTCCAGCTTTTCCCCAAAACAGTATACCATAGCGCAGTGCTGAGTAGAAGGTGGCATAGTAAACTGATAGCAGAGCTTTTTGGTCTAGGTACTGTTTTAGCACTCGGAAGCTGTAGCATGTACTGCTGAGCCTGCCCGAAAGTTTGTTGATATGAATATCCTTTTTCAGGTTGTGATCTATGGATAGGCCAAGAAATTTTACTGTATTGAAATTTGACATTTTGTGATAAGTATGTGAAGATTTCAGAAATTCAAAAATTTCTCAGTGTTATAAAATGCATTTTCAATTAGGAAATTTTCAATTTGTTTCTGAAAGACATTTCTGTGGTAGCTTTTACAATGTTCATTATTTTATTATAATATTTAATTCCGTCGTGATTGGGTGAGTTCTGACCTAATAAACTTCAATATGACGTTTTGTGTCGTCACAGTTATTTTATTTAACTACGGACCTGCCTTTTTTATTACAAATTGTTAGGTAATGTCGAAGTATGCCTATTGTTATATTCGACAAAATCAAAATGAATTTACAAAAGAACTACGACAAGACCGTAATTAAAAATTGTCACAGATGATGTTAGTTATTTCAGATGAAACGTCATTAAAATGATAAGTGTGATATATCACTGAATTTGGGTTTTAATGGTTCATCAATATTTGTCATAAAAAACAATGGAATTATTAGTATACTATTATAGAAAATTTTAGATACAATACAATAAAAATTTTCTTTTCCATTTTTTTTGACTAATGTCTCCAAAATAGTTACCTTTTTGCCCATTTAATCTCTTTGTGTCTCTTATCATTTAGATTATAGCAATGATAAAAGACACGGACTGTATGTTGCACTTTCCTCAAAATATCATGGATATCTAATCCATTCACTGAATAGTTATTGTATTATAGTTGTTACTTATTATTATGTTCATACTGTAGATGTTTAGAATTAAAGACAATGAGAACTGTCACTGTCACGACATAACACATGTAGTAAAATAAAGACTTTTCATCTGGAATTATATATTGAATAAATACCAATAAATATTTAAAATAATACAGTTATTATCATATGTGGGCATGTACAATTCTGTAGCTTTTCAGTTTTCTCCATTTTTTAGAGTTTTTAGTTTGCCTTACCTTTTTTTAAATCAATAGGCATGATGTCAAGGAAAAGCATCTTCCATCTTTTATTGAATGGGTAAAAGAGCAAAGTTTAGGAAAGGATAGCAATGTGTTTGTCAAATATGGCACATTGGCTTGTGTAGCTACAATCCTAAAACATGGCAAAAGGGAAGATCTTTTACCACATGCAAGAACCTTACTGGAATGGATAGTTAATGCCGAGTTCAGAAATAATTCCGGATCCAACATACAAAAACTGGTCTATAAAATAATTCAAAGAATAGGTAAGTATATTAAGATAATTTTTCATGATTGATATGTTATAGAGAGAGAGAGAGAGAGAGAATATACTTTATTGTCATAAGAGTAATCTTGTGGACAAAGATTCACTTAATCTATAACGCAGTTTATATGTGAAAACAAAATGCAATTAAAATAATAAATTTTCACTTAATACATAAAGTCAGTTTGTATATATAAAAACATATAAGTCGTACAAAATACTGGTAAAAATAAACAAGTTTGTCTTAACCCATAAAGTAAATCATATAAAAATAAAAATAAAAAAATATATAAGTCACATTGAAATATACCCCAAATAAAATTTAAAATCACATTATTGATTGGTTTTTTAAAAATTATCATTATAAAATTCTTGTATATTATAGTATGGTCTATCACTTAAAAAACATTTCACAGCCTTCCTGAAGCATTGTAAATATTTTATTTCTATTACATTCTTTGGCAAATGGTTGAACATTTTACAACCATTATAGACAATGCAATCCTTTATGACTGATGTCATTGGTATTGGCAACTTAATGTTGTTGGATTGCCTTGTCACATAATGGGTTGGTGAGGATTGAAATTTGTTCAAATATATTTTAATAAAACACACTGTTTCCATTATAAAGATAGAAATCACTATTAGAATTCCATGAGTGGTAAAGAGTAATCTACAAGAGTCTCTACGTTTTGATTTGCACATATATCTTAACCCTTTCAGGACCGCGCCGGATTCAGCCGGCCGTGCTTACAGGGCCGACGCGGGAAGCGTGTGCGTGTTTGTCCGGCTTCAGTCCCGAAACGTCCAGAGACGTGGAGTGTTTATTGAAGACGTTATACAGATTTCTTCATGACAACCTATTTTTTTTCTAATTACAGGAGAAAACAAAATTTATTTTATTTTAAATTTTGTGATATTACACTTGAAAACATATAAAACTTTTTTGGTAAGAGAAAAATCAGAGTTCATTCTAATAAGTAGTACAAGAAATGTTCATGAAATATACATTAGAATTTTACAACTGAATGGTACCTCTCAAAACACCCAATGACACAAAGTGGGACGTTACATGGTACACAAGTGTATGATGTTTCCTTCCTCTCATTTTGCTTCGCGCAAACAACACACCTTTTCAGAACTATCTTATTATTCTCCGGTTTCCGAGGAAACATCACTGGAAAATGTCTCTCAATAAGCCTCAAATTATTCAATAGCTCGTACATTTCTTCTTCTAATATATATTTTCTCGCCACTGTAGAGAATAATTGCAACTTTCGTTTGAAAAATGCGGGTAACATACACGTAAATATGCATAAACACTTCTGCACTTCAAACTATTCTTGTTCAACGCACTTGTAACTCAATTTTTGATTAAAAGTACTTAATTCTATTAGAACAGTATGCTTAGCTGTCATGTTCTGCACACCTTCGCCAAAAGTGGCGAGCAAGAGCCGAACCAATCAGTTTTTAGTGTGGGTGTGGTCAGAATACATGTGCTCAATACAAAGCAACCCGCGTGTTCGATCGTTTTCGGTCCTTACATGGATCTCTTGCCGTGCGTTTAAGTCCGCTTTCGGTCTCACGGACACGAAATATTTTTGCGTGTTCGTTCGTTTTCGGTCCTGAAAAGGTTAAGGCTCGTTTTTGCAAAATTAAAATATTTTGCAGTAGATAACCACTACATACGCCCCAAAATGAAATTCCATATCTCAGGTGAGATTCCACCAGAGAAAAATAAACAGTCTTAGCTGCTGTTAAACCAAGTTCATTTGCGACTACTCTGACTGCATAACAACCAGAAGACACTTTGTTACACAAGGCATAAACATGGTCTTCAAATTTTAGTTTTCTATCGATATGTACTCCTAAAAATTTAAAGCTACTTTTGTTCTCAATATCTATATATATATATATATATATATATATATATATATATATATATATGAAAGGAAAAATTGTGGCATATCAGATAAATTATTAAATTAAATTAGAGAAAAAACCATCCTCAAGCGGAATTCGAAACCACTACCAGTGTCAAATGCTCTAACAAACTGAGCTATTGAAGACATAGGTACGCCCGCATATTTACTTATCAGTGGCCATCAAGACCAATTAACCTTTCACCTCAACATCACCATCGATGTGACAGTTTCAATCGAGGTTCAGGAAGGTGATCTCCAACCACTGAAAATATTTTGCCAAATATCTCGATTGAAACTGTCACGTCGATGGTGATGTTAGGGTGAAAGGTTAATTGGTCTTGATGGTACTGATAGTACTTGAGATCTTTTCTACCTTCCTAACAGTAACATTAAATTATGGGAAAAAGCGATTCACAAATATGCGGGCGTACCTATGTCAATCAATCATTCAATATACTTTATTGTCCAAGAAAAAAATATTCTTAATGACAAAGCTTTCTATAATCTAAAGTGAGTATATAATTAAATTTGACAAATAGTATTCTACAAACACAAGTTGGCAAATACAAAAATTTATAACAACACAAAAAAGTGAGCATCATCTAAAAAATTTTATGTACATAGCTTTCATAATTTAAAGTGAATATATGTATAATTAAATTTGCAAATAGTATACAGTACATAAAAAATTAAATACAAAAATAAAAAAAAATAAAAAAAAAAAATTCACAATACAAGAAAGTGAGCATCATTGTAAAACTCCTGTAGGGTATAATAGGATTTGAGCAAAATTATTTTTTTGACTGTTTTTCGAAAAATATGGTGTTTGGAAATTTCTCTCAAACAGGGTGGCAAATTGTTATATATCTTTTTATTCTCATACATTTTGATTTTTTTGTCAATTCTAAGTGGGGGATGGGAAGAGGTAAGTTTTTTCTCGTTATTTGGCGAGTATTATGGTTTGTTCGAGTGCGCTCAGTATCGGAGACATTAGACTTGTGCTTATGCTCCAAACATAGAGTTTCAAGTATAAAAATGGAAGTTAGTGTCAAAATTTTGTGTTTTATAAATAACAGTTTACAATGGTCGGTGTATTTAGCTCTGGACATGAATCTGACTGCTCGTTTCTGCAGGATGAAAACAGAATCGAACAATTGCTTGCTGCAATAACCACAAAATGCAATACCATATCGCAGGTGTGATTCGATCTGAGAAAAATATGTCACCTTACTCATTGGCAGACCCAGTTCCTCAGACACAACTCTCACTGCGAAGCAGCCCGAAGCCAGTTTCTTTTTGAGACTTTGGATGTGGATATGGAATTTTAGGTTACTATCAATTTCAATGCCAAGAAATTTGGTACAGAGTTTGTTTTCAATGGTTGTAGTGTTAAATATAAGAGGTTCATGAATGTATTTGAAGGTTAGAAGGTTAGTTTTCTTTGCATTGAAGCAGAGATGGTTTGCGTCGCACCAGTGTTTTACCTTCTTCAAATCATCTTCCATTTTTTATTTTAGTATTTCTAAATTTGAATCCTTCCACATCAGTGTCGTGTCATCAGCAAACATTGTGAATTGTCCCTGTATATTAATACTGCCTAAGTCATTTATATATAATAGGAATAATACTGGCCCAAGGACTGAACCTTGTGGAACGCCACTCCTGATATTACATAATTTTAGTTGGTCTCTTTCATTTTCACAAGTTGCTTCCTGTCAGAGAGGTATGACTCGAACCAATTGTAGCTTACATCTCTAAATCCATAACAGTGTAGCTTTTTGAGTAGTACCCTGTGATTGACGCAGTCAAAGGCTGAATATTTCTCGTAACTCGATGGCACTGGTGGGGTGCAAGAGGAAGGTTTCAGCCACAAGTGTGTCTTGCATATAACACATTGGATCTAACCCTGTTGCATTTGAGGTTAATGAAGCTGCGATAGTGCAATAATAGTTGTTTAACGTGTTGGGATCCACATTGGGTTGTTGTGGAAAAGATCCACTTTTCCCTCTCAATGCATTGACTATTGTCCAGCTCTCTTTAATTTTATTTTTAGATTTATCTACCCTATTTTTGTAGTACCTGTCTTTGGCAGCTTTAACAAGAAGTGTATATAACTTTTTATAATCTTTATAATATTTTAAGAAAAAATTGCAATCTGTGAATTTCTTGATGACATGAAGGGATCTCAAGTTTGCAGCTACCAGCTACTATTAAGTTTACACGCACAGATATTTTAGTCAACAAATTCTCAAAGTTATCGAAAAATATGTTTAGGTTGGAATTTGGAGTTCTATATATGCAGAGTATATAAATGTTATTAGATTTATCAAATGCTAAGGAGAATTCAAATACATGTTCTACAATTAAAGAATCAAACTTTTGAATACTTTGCAAAGGACATTTCTTAGAGAACTTCTCATTAACAAGAATCATAGTTCCCCCGCCTTCCATATCTTTACGGCAATTTTTAGCTACAATCTTATAGTTTGGAAGGTAGTATGGCCCATCAGGATGAAGCCAATGCTCAGTTAGTAGAATTAATTCAGGTTCATTTTGATCACTAATAAATATGGATAGATCATCTACTTTATTTCTACCCGATTGGATGTTTAACAGTAATAAGGATACATTATGTTTATTGCCCATTGGTGCTAACTGGATACTTGATTCATCTGAGGATTCTCTAAAAAATTATCTTGAGTAGATATTGGGCTTTGTACTTTAGTTCCATTATATTGAACTATTTGAACTGTCTTCAATATTACCTGACATGTACCTTTTTCTACACAGGATTTTATATCATCCAGTAATTGTATTTTTGCACCTTTATGTCTGGAATCAGTAAAAAGCTCAATGGAAGAATTTATAATACGTTGTCTAAACCTACGTAATTCTGTCTTCATTTTATTTATTATTTTTTGGTCCATAATGTTGTTTTTTTTCATCAATCAAAATAACATTTGTAAGTTTGCTGAGGGGCAGGATCTGTTTTAGAGCTAGATTTAGTAGTCTGTTGTTACTGACATTATTTGTATTAAACAATATAATATGATCCTCTTGGCCATAACATATAGTGTCAGCAAATAAGTTATTAGTTAAATAAGATAATTCAACTTTGGGCTTTATATTTTCTTCAATATAAAAATTAGTGTTTCCCAGAAAACGCCTGAGCGCATCAGGAAACTTGTCTGAATATTCATCTCCTAGGATCAATATTTTCCTGAAAGAGTAGTTACCTGGAAAAATCCTTGCCTCATTGGTGAGCTGGAGAAGACGATCACTTGCTATACACTCGTTTCCTTCTGTTTTTTGATCGTCATATACAATATCCGAAGCCTTCTCACTAGCTTCTGTCATTCTGTCTTCAATAGCTCAGTTGGTTAGAGCATCTTACTAGAGATTTAGAGGTCGTGGGTTTGCATGCCGCTTGAGGATGTTTTTTTTCTTTAATTCAATTTAATAATTTGTCTGATATGCCACAATTTTTCCTTTCATGTATTTTTCACAGACGCAATTTTCCATTTTATATTATATATTTGGCAAAATCTTTTCAGTGGTTGGAGATTACCTTCCCGAACCTCGATTGAAACTGTCACGTCGATGGTGATGTTAGGGTGAAAGGTTAATTGGCCTTAATGGCCACTGATAAGTACTCGAGATCTTTTCTACCTTTCTAACAATAACATTAAATTATGGGAACAAGCGATTCACATGCGGGCGTTCCTATGTCTTCAATAGCTCAGTTGGTTAGAGCATCTTACAAAGCTTACAAACATATACAATCAATAACCCAGTGATTTTAGATATATTCCTATCTACGATATACTTTCAACATTTATTTTTCCTATCCACAGATATATCCATTAAAACTACAATATTTTATTACTTACCAAGGGACCAATAATTTAGGCATTCGCACGGGCGTTGTAATCCATTTAGAAAAAATAAACATATGTTTATCTGTAAAGTGTCCTCCATAATCTCAGATATCATGTTTTCTGAACACTGGTTTGGTGGTCATTGTAAACTGTGAATTTCGACGAATCTTGGAAAAGTAAATATTTCATACAAAATAGATATTGCATTTTGTTACAAAATAACGGATAGAAAGATTAATACTCCATTAGAGTATCAGTGCAAAATGAATAAATACTAGTACCGTTAAGACTTTGAGAATAATTTTTGATAGCAAAATGTTTTTTGAAATACATCTTTTACAGTGTTGTTAAAGCAGCGAACCACATCTGACTTCTCTCTCTTCCACTATCAATGAAAGCATAATCCACTCGTGTGATCTTTATTCGAATTCATTAGTATTCTTTGGAGCCGTCAATATGATTGTGATGTTGATTTACTTGAGGTGGTGTGTAATATATTTTTAAGTGGGCCTTCAAGTCACATAATAGAAATAGTTCAATTTTGTTTTTAACTGATTTTAAGCGAGTGGGAAATAAACGTAAAATTTGTCATAGAGCAGAACATTTCATAAAGAATATCAAATCTGATGTCGTTCTGAAGACGGTAACTATTTCTAGTGACCATACAAATAAATGTTTACAGTTTTTTCGAGGCGGATGTCACCCACATAGTATAAATAATATTTTTAGCCAGGAAGAGGATGCCAGCAAATACAGTGGATCCTCAAGCACAAACATAACTCATAATGTGACAAAAAAGAAACATAAAACTAATTTAAAAGGTGCTGAAGATCTAGGCATAATAACGGTGTGTCATCAAAACATACAGTGCCTTGGTAATAAAATAATGCAGTTAGATGTTTTAACAGAATGTGATCTTGTATGTGATATTCTCTTAATCTCTGAACACTGGCAAAATAGCATGCAGCTTGAGGTTATAAAGCTAAAAAATTACAGCCTGTGTACATGTTTTTGTAGGAGTGTGATGAGAAATGGTGGTGTAGCTATTTATAAAAATGATAATTGTAAATTAGACTTGGCAATAATTGATTTAACAAACTTTTATAAAGAAGGAGTTTTTGAGTGCTGCGGGGCCGCGTATGCCGATGATGCAAATTTCCTTGTGGAGGATCAGAATATATCAGCAGTCAAAGGAAAAACTGAGACCTTATATGAACAAATTCAAATATGGGCACAAAAAAATCAGCTGACACTTAACATAACTAAAACGTCCTTGATAAAGTTCACGATTGGAAATTTCTCAGAAAGCTTTAGTATCTACGAAAACGAGGCAATGCAAGTTACATCTAGTGAAACTGCTAAAATGTTAGGTCTAACGTTGGACTACAAGCTTATGTGGACCCCTCACATTGAAACACTTTGTAATAAATTAAGAAGGAATTGTTATGCTCTGAGATTTATGGCCAATTTCTGCAGTAAGAGGATACTACTAAATTTGTATTATGCGACTATAGAGTCTTTATTCTGCAAAAGAGTGCAGTAAGAATTATCTCCGGTATCGGATGGAGAGAATCTTGTAGAGATGCATTCAAAAATCTTAGAATACTTACTATCACTGGTCTTTATATTTATGAATCATGTATCTATGTATACAGAAACAAATCAAAATTTATATCTCAGCAACATCAGTGCGCAACCCGTTTCAAAAATTTTAATGCCAAATATACATCGAACGACTCTATATAAAAAAATATTTCTTTATCTTGGACAAGTTAGATGATGGGATAAAAAATTCTCTGAATTTAGACATTTTCAAGGCAAAATTAAAGAAAGCCTTATTGGAAAAAAACTGCTACTCGATGAATTTTGACTGATAAAAAAAAAATGTTTTTAATTGTCTTAATTGTACAAACCCTCTGACGTTTTCCTTGTCATTGTACTTATATAAATCTCTCGTTTTATTTTGTACTTTTAAACGAGTAATAAATAAATATTATCATTATTATTATTATTATAGGATTTACATATGAAGAGATCTACATTTCTTACATAAATTAATTGATGGTTGTATTAAGTGTCCGTCCTGATCTCTTGATTAACTATCATCCAATCAACTTTAGTCAGCAAGTACCAATGACTAGAATATTAAGAACATCCAATGAATTTCTAAATCAAATCAAATATTTAACAATTCACACATATATGTACAGTTATAACTGTTAGCTATAAGTAGGAAAACAAATAGAAAAATATTAATAATAAAAAAAAAACTTTTTAAATGATTCTAAAGATAAATAAAAGAGATCTAAATCTCCATAATATGTATTTACCAATCTTAACATTCTACCTATGGATTCACATTCTGGCCATAGTTAGTATGATAAAAAGGAATTTTTAAAGATTTCTGAATTTCTTGTTCATCTTGAATTTACATTTAAAGTAATAAGTTTAACAATATAGATTATTGTTTGTGATCATGACCTCTTTCTATAGATCTGGAATCATTTACATTCATATGTTTAATTCCCAATGCAACAAAAACCCTCACCATGAATTTCTCCTTGCGGCATTACTTCAGACCAAACTATTGGGTATTGTAATAGATTCCCAGAATAAATGAACGGGACACATATATACTCTCTATGTAAAAAACTTCGTAGCAGCTGTTATTTACTTAATTTCATGGCAAAACCGTATATTAAACAAATGATAATTTATTACGCTAGTTTTCATTGCCACTTGTGATGTGATAAACTCAACTGGGTAGATGCAGTTTGGATTATAGTTAAGCTCGCATTTAGGGAATAATGTAGATTATCATTAGAACATTTTTCATTATCATCTTCATTCTCTACCACTGCTGTTATATGCATATAAAATGTTATTACAGAAGTTGAATCCTTCTTCAAAGAGTGGGTAAAAAAAGCCCAAAACAGGCGATATATGCCCAGGTGTATTTTACTCCACTCTGGAAGAAGTTTAAAACAGCGTAAGATTAATGTTGTATAAAGATATATATTGTATTTACTTTGAATAATTTTGTAAATTCTCCTTTTCTTCTGATACCTTGTTTTTGTATAGCTAACATGATGAATAATTATATTATATTGAAATGGCTCTTATAACTGTAATAACTGTTGTTGAAATAAAGTTGATTTGATGATACAAAAAAAAATATCTTTGGTATTATTGCACTATGTGTACTATATTGAACTATATAGGCTTTTGAATTGAATAAATCAATGTATTATTATTTGAGGTTTAACATTCCTACCACCACGGATAGCTTCATGGAGATATAAAAGGGGTCAAAGGTCTCTAGCGGCAAACCTGAGTTCTGGCGATAGTTCGGTTGTCAAAACTCCAGACAAATCTGAAGAACAAAGAGAAACTGATGATGATACTGAAGTACCAGATGAGGTAGAAGAGGTAATTGATCAGTTGATGCAGGGGTTGAGGAGCTTGGATGGGATTGTTAGGTGAGAAAATCTTTTTATTGTTTTTGCATGGCCACCTGACAATAGTGCCTTTGAAATATCTCTTTTATTATAAAAGTCAGAATCTGTAAATTTCAGTTATGACTTGAAATTCACTAATGCCAAAATTTGACAATCTCCATACCAAAATTAGCTACCACGCAAACAAAAGTAATAATATAAGATTTTTGTCATTTCAGATGTAAATTCTTTGTCCAACCATGTATCACATTAAAATGTAAGATGGTAAACTAATTTGGAATTGACAATTTATTGATATTCAGCAAGTTGGCTCTGATAACAAATGTTGAAGAAAAATCTAAAAGTTGCCCAAGCTGTAATTATGCCTCCAATAAAAAATTGCTACTGCCTGATGGCTCATTATAAGGGCATGTTGAATTTTGGCCCAAGTCTCAAATCCACTACTATAATTTTGGGTAGATTTCATAAAAATACTACCTATTGGGGACATCACCGTTTATATATCTATAAATATATATGGATAATTCCAGACGCGGTTCAACCCAAACTTCTAGTTTTCAAATTTATCTGAACGAAATTTGTAAACAAAGTAGAGGCCACATTTTTCAACCGAATGGAATGAAATTCGCACAAAAATACTGCTCATCAATACCTTGGCTGAGTTCGAAGTTTGTCCAAATTGGTCAGATAGTTTCAACATGAAAGCTGTTGAAAGATTCTCAATCTTTCATTTTCAGACCAAATAATAAGTCTTTTGATAGAGCTCCATGACCTCCACAACTTTTATCCTGAATGTTTTTCTCTAAATGTACACACAAATAAAAAAATCCCTATAAATTACCATTCATGAGAATTAATAATTTTTGTTTACCCTGTATACTCCTTTCATTTGAGGTTTATTCGTTCTTGATATTCAGTTACTATTTGAGTTTTCCTTGCAGCACCCAAAACATCATTGCATTTCAACATTTCTCGATTATTTTTCTAAGTGATATTAAGATTGCAAAATAAGTAAGTACTGTTTATATCCTTGTGTGATAGTTATACTTCTTTCTTCTGATTTGATTCAGATTACATAGAAATATTAAGAAGAATTTAGGGAGGTTTGAATCCTCATCCAACTTTTGATTGAAAGTTTATACAAAAATAAAAATTCTGTTCTTATTCCTCTGAACGCTACAATTTTTTTAGCGGGTGATTTCAATATAAATTATTTGAATAACTCATTACAATGTAAGAGATCCTTGGATGATTTATTTAATTCTTTTGACTTGACAATGCATGTTAAAATGCCTACAAGGATTTCTAAATACTCTTCGAGCCTTTTGGAGTATGTGTGCTCTACCTGCATAAAGTTATTAGTTGTGAAGTGGTCAATGCTGGCATCTCTGATCATGAAGCGGTTTTATTTAGATATTCCCTCAATGTCATCAGGAACAATAGTGCACTTGAAAAGTATGGTAGGATTTATTGTAAAAAAACAATCGAGAGTGTTTCAAAGCTATTATGCATTGAGTCAACTTGGGCTCATATATTAACCGCCAAGGATCCACTAAGTGACTTTCACCAACAACTGATGTTTTTGTTTGATAAAGTGTTTCCACTGACGAAAATTAAAACTAAAAAGAGGAAACCTTGGATGACCAAATCCATAAAAATTTCGTCACACAATATGAGGTCTCTTCACTACATTAGGAAGTTTTTCTCTGACAATCAATATTTCATCACCTACTACAACAACTACAGGAGTATTTATAGAAAGGTAATTAAAACCGCCAAAAAAAATCATCTCAACCAAAGATTATCAAATGCTAGTAATAAACAGAAGGAAACCTAGAAAATTGTCAATGAATTGAGGGGAAAAAATAATTCCGCTCCTGTTGAAAGTGAGCTGGACTCCGAAGAACTTAACGCGTTTTACTGTTCTATGGCTAGCAAACTTGCTGATGAAATAATCACTGAGGTAAATCCTATAGATTACATGAGTCACATTGCCATTTCAAAATCCTTTAGTTTTTCTCCAACGTACGCGAGTGAAATAAAAGAAATTCTCTCTGAAATAAAAAACAAAAATTCTTCTGGTTGGGATGATATTTCATTAAAAATATTGTTGAAATTACCCTAAAATGTGTTAGACATTCTGGCAGATGTTATTAATTCTTCAGTATTGAATGGCACATTCTCATCATGTCTAAAAATTGCTGAGGTCATTCCACTATTCAAAGGGGGCGATCCAAGTTCACCTGCAAATTTCAGACCTATTTCTTTATTAACAACCTTGGCAAAACTCATTGAAAAACTTATTAAAAAATAGAATATTGTGCTTTTTCGAGAAAAATAAACTCATTCACTCCAAACAGTTTGGTTTTCGTGCTTCAAGTACAAGTACAAACGATGCAATGTTTGCTTTACTGGAGGAACTTTATCTCCAACTGAATAGCGGTGAGTTTGCTGCTGCAGTATTTTGCGATATGACAAAAGCGTTCGACTGCGTCAATCACAACATATTGTTGCATAAACTTGAAATTTATGGTTTTAGAGGAAACATTCTATTATGGTTCAAATCATACTTATCAGACCGTTTGCAAAAGGTGACTTTTAATGGGGTGACATCTGCTGAACAGGAAATTAAATACGGGGTACCACAAGGGTCTGTGCTCGGTCCCTTGTTATTTTTACTGTATATAAATGATTTAGCAGATTTACCCATTGATGGTGAATTTACTATTTTTGCAGATGATACATCTTTACTTTGGCACAATAGCAACGTGGTGGCTTTACATAACAATATTGAAAGCGATCTGAAAAAAGTCAAGCAGTGGTGCAACGCTAACTTATTAACGTTCAATATTTCAAAAACCAATATTTTAACATTCAAATGCAATATTGATTCTGTTCCGCTCGATGAACAAATCATCAATTCTAAAGTAGCAAATAAATTCTTAGGGCTACATATTGATAATAACTTGAGATTCGAAGACCATATCAGCAAACTGTGTAGGAAACTCTCCTCAAGTTGCTATGCCATAAGGACTATCTCCTCCACCATGGATTCTATATCAGCTAGAAATGCATACTTTGCACTCTGTGAATCTCACTTGCGCTACGGGATATGCTTCTGGGGTACAAGTTCTCAAACTTTAACAAATGCAGTTTTTATACTACAGAAAAAGGCTCTTAGGTACATATGTCTTTGCAGGAATACGTGATTCTTGTAGACCTCTTTTTTCATCACAAAGAATTTACCCCTAGCTTGCCTCTTTATTCTAGAAACAGTTTGTTTGATTCACAAAAACTACAAAGACAACATTATGATCAATCAGTCGAATTATGAAACCAGTCTCATATATAATATCAGTCTTCCTATCCCCACAACTTTACAAATCAAATCCTCCATACTTTGCAATGGAAAAAAAATATTCAACCATCTTCCTCTTCCCATCAGGGAATTAAGAAGCAATGAAAAATTTCGTAAAGAGGCCAAAAAACTCCTTCTTCGGGGAGTCTATTACAATTCAGATGAATTCCTGCTTGACACCTTCACAACTTATGATGTAAATTCCTGAGAATTTAGATTCATGGTGTATCCCTCTACTATACTTAGAGTTTTCAATATGTATGTATAATTTTATATTGCCATTCATTGTCTATTTTTGTAAAATGGTTGAATTTTTAAACTTTTTGAATTTTTGTTATCTTATTTTAACTTATACAGTGTGCTGGTTTTAAAAATGTGATGTATCAATTTTTATCTTAGTTCTTAGTAGCTTTGTCAACAAAATTTTATATTTTATGATAATAAAGCATTTCTGATTCTGATTATTTCTAATTAAAGTGTTCCATTTTTTCTGAGACATGATTCATTAACTTGATTGATGGCAGTTTCAGAATCAATAAATATATTCTGAAATCTGTCTTTCTGACTTTTAGTTTTTTTTATGACTTACCTTAATTTCATAGGCAATACTTTCATTGTCAAATGGTATGATTGAGATAATAAAATATACAGAATGATTGAAGATCAATTTGTTTGAAAATATAAACAGGATGTTCATAAAATCAGATGTGGAATCATCTGCGACTGAAATATAAACTTAAATCACTATCTTCCATCGTTCAAGATAACCTCTTGGGAGCTATTCATTATTGTTGAAGATTTTTCAATTTCCAGAAAAATTATATTCAATATTCAATTGAGAGTGTTTCCCTTTTCGATTGAAGATCATTATGAGGAGATATTATTTTTAGGTGGTCTGCAGCAAAAGGCATAGGTAGAGTCGCTGGAAGGTTACCTAAAGAACTAGCAGATGATGTTGTAGGATCTGTAATGGAAACATTCAGTCCAAGAGAAACTGATGGTGCTTGGCATGGTGGTTGCCTTGCTCTTGCAGAATTAGGTTAGTGAATGCACTGCAGAATCAAATTTATAGAAGTATCTTATTCATTTTGTAATCAATGATAAGTTGAAAGGATTCACAGACATTGATATGAAACATTTATTTATCCAGAGACTTATCTCGATTGAAGTTGGTTTTGCAGGGGATCAAAAATATTTTTTTTCAAAATGACATTAGAATTCTCCACACAATTTTTTTGCCACAAACTAGAAAAGTACGAGTAACTAGTAAATATCAGGTGAAAAGTTAAACAATGGTTGAATTGGTAAAGAGCAATATAAAAGAAGTCAGTTTGTTTTTTTTGCTATATAATAATGTTTTTTAAGTTGATGTAAATAAAATTTGGGTAGAAGTCGTGAATTTTTGAACTATATAGGTGTTCTCTCGCTAGAAAATACATCCAAAATGCAAACATATTCCAAAATTTATTGAAAGCAGATAAGTTTCAAATATACTTTTTTCTGATGTAGAGGTTTATTGCAAAGTATTATCAATTTCCTATTCTGAAACAAATTTCAGATTCGAGGATAAGGCCTATACATAGATTTTAGTCATGCATTTTATCACTTAGGATATTGGGTACTTATAATGTAATCAGCATATTCTATGGACATAGTTTATTTCCCAAATAGTAAGTGTTATATATGATACATCTTTGGACTTGATTTTCACCCACTTCCAGACTTCCGAATGATTTGAAATTTGGCAGGTGTATATAATTCCGGTGACAATGCATTAAGAAATTTTTGTGTGAAAAAAAAAACGAAATGGCGGCCCCAATATGGCGGACGAGTTTTGTGATTATGGTCCAATTCGCTTCAAAAATGATATCCTTGAATTTTTCAATTTTCACAAAAGAATCATAATCTCCGACCCCAAAAACCCCCACACACCAATTTTGAATAGAATCAGACCATAATCACAAAACTCGGCCGCCATTTTAAAGCCCCATCTTGAATTTTTCAATTTTTACAAAAGAATCATAATATTCGACCCCAAAAACCCCCACATACCAATTTTGAATAGAATCAGACCATAATCACAAAACTCGGCCGCCATCTTGAATTTTTCAATTTTTACAAAAGAATCATAATATTCGACCCCAAAAACCACCACATACCAATTTTGAATAGAATCAGACCATAATCACAAAACTCGGCCGCCATTTTAAAGCCGCATCTTGAATTTTTCAATTTTTACAAAAGAATCATAATATTCGACCCCAAAAACCCCCACATACCAATTTTGAATAGAATCAGACCATAATCACAAAACACGTCCACCATTTTGGAGCCGCCATCGTGAATTTTTCAATTTTGACAAAAGAATCATAATCTCCGACCAAGAAAACCCTCAGATACCAATTTTGAAGCAAATCGGACCATAATCACAAAACTCGTCCGCAATAATGAAGCCGCCAGTTTGTTTTTTTTTCAAACAAAAATTTCTTAATGCATTGTCACCGGAATTATGTACACCTGCCAAATTTCAAATCATTCGGACGTCTGGAAGTGGGTCAAAATCGCGCCCAAAGGAGTCGGTTACAAACAAACAAACACACAAGTGAAGCTAATATAAAGCGTGTAAAAATAAACAGATTTTATGCTTTGACATTTTCCATTGACAAGTCCTTAATAAGCGAGAAAAAAATATATTAAAAAAAATGTTGTACCAAAACTTTGCTGTTTCGCGGTACAAAAAATTTGGAAAAATTTGACATAAATAATAAGTTTTTTTTAAGTCTTTAAGTGTGCAAGAGGTTAGATTACACGCTGTATATGTATATGTTTTACAAACTTGTATCCTATTGTTCTGTTTCGTAACTGAAGCCTTGCTTCATTATTCAAACTGTCTTTAAATTGATTCATCTTGTTTGGACAATAAACTCAAGACTAAAATTAAAGTGCTTACCTTTAAATCAATTTCAGTGAGTCAGTACATCTGAACCATAGAAATAATTCATTTAGATATTAAAATTATTATGGAAATACTCGAAAAGAATGGAAATATCTAACATTATTGTGAATTGTGATTCTGGGTGAATAGACTAGCTAAAAAAAGATTTATGTATTGTTTATTGTATCATAATTATAATGGTAATTGAATTTTCATGAAATCTGACACAGTCCTTTTTGTAGGAAGGAGAGGTTTACTTCTCCCTGAACGATTACCACAAGTCGTGCCAGTAGTACTCCAAGCTTTAGTTTATGACGAACCTAGAGGATATTCTTCAGTGGGGTCTCACATTAGAGATGCAGCCTGTTACGTGTGCTGGTCTTTTGCTAGAGCTTACGAAAGTCATATATTACTTCCATATGTGAAGGAGATTGCCAGTATGCTGTTGGTTGTTGTATGTTATGATAAAGAGGTATAGTAGATTATTGCAATTCTCATGGATCACTAGAAATAATGGAAATTGTTTCAAAACTTACTTTAACCTTTTCTTTTTAACTGAGAACTGGCAAGATTATCCTCCTCACCAGTCAAAATGACCATACATCAATTTGGGTTCAATACATTTTTCTCTCCACATTGTTTATTCAGCAGCTGAACTCATGCATAGAAGTAAACATTAAATATATCATTATGATTGTCACCCAATGTCAGGATATTCCGATCATGATAAACATCTGAAATTTTTACATACCACAAGGTATTAACCACAATCCACTGTACGTTGTTTAATAATGGCTAAACGATTTTGATTTTTAACCGACAAAATCAAAAAGGAGGAGGTTCTCTAGTCGACGCGTATTTTTTTTTTTATGTATGATCACGCATAATTTTTTACTGAGGCGTCCGATTTCGATAATTCTTTTTTCAGTGGATAGGGTGTACTTCGAAGTTGGTCCATTTGAATTTAGAGAAATCCCCCCTAAGGGTAGCAAAATGAAGGATATTGATCACTCACCCTCAATTTGGTCCAACCGATTACAGGCATAACTTTGTGGGCTTCGTTTGGATATTCTTTTTTGGGTATACCTCATAGTTGATCATATTTGAATTTTGAATGGAATTATCCACCCTTACGGGTAGAAAAATAGGGAATAATTGATTTTTCACTTGTGAACATTGGCCCACATATGTAGTTGACAATGACAGATCGCTAGTGTCATTATCATAACCATTATATTCTATGAGAGGACGGAATGATATACAAAGTAATGAAATAAACTAACCAGAACAACAAAAATAATTTATATTACAACAAATAGTAAAAGTAGATAATTATATTATTTAACTGGTAATAGTTGAAGTAAGGTGAGTAAGTAAGTATTTTGGAAGTGATAAAAAAACAAGCAGTTAGTAATTAGTAGATTTCAGCCACAAAAAATTGAAAAATAAAAACTTTTTAACAAAAATTAAACCGGAAATCGAACTGAAAAGTAAAAATAAAATAAACCTTCTTAGTCTCAATAACTAAGCTCCTAAACTAATGTAACTAATTTTGAGTCGGCGCCAAACAAACAATCAACAAAAATCATTAAATTACTTCAAAAAAATTATCAGAATGTCACCGCCTAACTCGATGCCATCATTTTACGCCTTACCTAATTCATTTGCTTGTTTGTTTGGCGCCGATTTAAAATTAGTTACTTACACTAGTTTAGGAGCTTAGTTACTGAGAGGTTATTTCATTTTTTACTTTTCAGTTCCGTATTTGGTCGGTTTAATTTTTTGTTAAAACGTTTTTATTGCGTCACCATGTCGCAAAAAAAGAGAAGTGTTTAATATTGAAGATAAATCTCACATCTTATGGCAATATATAAATTAAATGTTCATTGAAATAAAATAAAAAAAAACTCTTATAACAACCTTTGGATATACCGTCCTTAGTTATACGGTCCCTTTGATGTCCTTATATCCGGTTTCGATTGTATTTCTATTTACATATAGGATGTCCCAAAGTAAGGTACACAACTAAGTTTTTTTTAAAGGGCAATCCCTTATTTTCGTTACATTTTTGTATTCGCCACCACTAAATTGTACATATAACGCACCCGGGTTTCTTAGACTTATCTACCATAGTTTTTTACTTAAAAATAACCCAACCGACTTTTTTACAGTCGGTTCCTTAGGCTTTAGCGCATCTTTTGAAATGCGAACTGAGAGTCGATGTTCAATCACCTACTACGATTTTTTTTAAATGACAAATTACAAATAGCAATAACTTGACTTTTTTAAATGCAACCCCCTATATTTTATTGCATCATTGCATGGAATTTTTTAAGACCTTTTTGCTGAAAAGAATATGTTTCAACAAAACGAAATAGTAAGAGAAACAGGAAACAATTTTTTACAAGAACTGGAAACGATGATTAATTGGAAACAATGTAAAAAGGAAAGGCCACTTATGAATACTCAAATAGGTCACCATCATGTTACACAGAAGCTGCTAGTCTTCTAGTAAACGAGCCCCGAACTGTAGCAAGCATTGTTCCATCACTTGAACGGAAGGCTTCCGTGATCCTGTTTTTCATGTCATCTGCAGTTGTTGGATGATCTCTGAAAACCCTTTTTTTCATGTAGCCCCAAAGAAAGACATCTATAGGAGTAAGGTCTGGGGATTGCGCAGACCAAAGAATAGTACCTCCTATACCTATCCAACGATTAGAATAGGATTGATCTAAAAATTCTCGCACCATCCTATGGTTGTGCACTGCAACACCATCATGTTGCAACCACATGGTCCTTCTAGTGTTCAAATCCACTTCTAACATTCTGGGAATATGTTTGGAAAAAAAAAGTAAATACCTTTCACCATTCAGCACATTGTCCAAAAATAGAGTCCAGTAATGTCATTTCCAATAGTTCCTTCCCAAACATTAAGCGACCATTGCCTTTGGTAATCAACAGTCCACAACCAGTGAGGATTTTCGTTTGTATAATATTGAATATTTTGTCTGTTGACCGACCCAAAAGATAAAATTTAACACGTTTTGTTTGATATATACCGTTACGAAACTGTATTCGTTTATTTTATTAAAACATTACCCGAATTATTTTGGTCTGTTCATTTGCACTTCAAACACAACACAATAATGCACTACAATAATCATAGTTTCAAATACGTGCTTTACACTGTACTGTCTTACTGATCACACAATTGACATCAATGAATAAACTGAACTCTGTCACGTGTGATCGGCTTATATATTCAATAACATATGTCTAGAATTTCCAAGGTCATTTCCGGAACCGTCTGGCTTTTTATCGATGATTCGATGACGTGATCTGAAAGTCCTGAGGGCCATATAGTCTGGAACATACTCCCTAATTCCGTAACAATACTTTTAAGTACACCTGTTACAATGTATATTTTATCCTTTTTTAAGTGGTACAAATAATTTTTATTGCAATAAACAATTTGAAATAGTTGATGAAAATATCAAATAACATAGAAAAAAGACTAACTATTCAGTATCCTTGTATATGAGTTATTAAGGTGCATTTATTAGGTTGTTGTTATTGGATTGTGATCTATAATTGTTATCTTAACCAAAGTTAAACATTTAGAGATACCACTATTACAGAATGATGAAAAAAAAAACAAGAATATTATACTGAAATTTAATCAAAATCTGTTTCTATAAGAAATATGCCATGTCCTTTCCATTTGATGACTCATCTTACTAGTTTTTATTGTTGAACAATTACCTACAGAACTATATATTGTTTATTCTGAAGACAAAAGTTGCTATTATTCCTGAATTCAGTTTGGCATAATATTTAGAATAATAATTGATAATTTTGTAAAGCTCAATCTTGGTATTTATAAGAATATTTTTGATCTGTCTGCAAAAAAATATTCTCCAATAATGGTTCATATTGTTAGTGAGGATAATTTTTTTTAACAGATAAACTGTAGAAGGGCAGCCTCTGCTGCTTTCCAAGAAAATGTAGGAAGACAAGGTACATTCCCGTATGGAATAGATATTCTTACGACCGCTGACTTTTTCTCTGTAAGCATTAGATCTAATGCATTCCTAAATATCAGTACGTATATAGCACAGTTTGAAGAATACACTGAGCCTTTAGTTGTTCATTTGCTCACAAGGAAAGTGGACCACTGGGACACCAATATTCGAGAACTAACTGCCAGGACTTTGCATAATTTAACACCAAAGGTGAGTACAAAGAAATAGGAAGTACTAATATACAATGTTACAATAGTTATGAGTATGAATATGTACACATACATATATAATATATATCTCAGTAAGCATTATCTAAAAAAATCAACCAAAGATAGGATCAAATATTAAAATACAAAGATAAAAAAATACATACACATATTAAACTTAAAATTGGTGTTAGAAGTAAAAATTATCCCCCTCCACACACAACCACATTTGCATGTTTTTTAAAATTTACACTCATGGTGTAAATTTCTTATGTTATCATTCTGATCTATTGATTTGATGGATGAATCAGCTCTCCCAGTTGGTTTAAAAAAATATACTATTTTTAAGTTCAGCAGGTAGTTTGTTAAAATCAGCCCTTTGATAAACAATGTGCAAGGGCCTTTTCCTTTATCAAGCAAATTCTAGCACCCAATTACGGTTTTCCGGTTGTCTCGGGCGCCACCTTCTGTTTATTGTGGGAAGGCCACATGCTCCGGGCAGCCTCAGTGAAGAAATAAAACCCTCCAGGGGTCACTACGCTACTGACTAAAGCTGGATTTATAGTTAGACGGACTGTAAACGTAGACGCACTGTATACGTAACAAACGAACTGTAAAATATGATTAAATTTATAAATCGACGGAACGAAATTTTTGAGCATGGGTAGAAGTGATAGTGACATTTAACATAACCTACACATTATACGAATCATAAACAGCCTGTGTTGGTTTGGATTTGTATTATATTCTAAATATTTATCTATGCTTCGTTTTCTGTGTCACAATGGATTATGAAATACATGAAGGTATGCTTCTTGGTGCCGTGAGACTGTTGTTGTGTGCAGTAGCATTGGAAAAGTGTCGACAAACTCGAAGAACAATAATTGTGCAACTAAGATGTTACAAAACAAGACCCATAAACCGTAACAGAAAAGTAGAGAATGCCTACAATAATTTTTTAAAGATGAAGACTGCTGATCCAGATCAATTTTTTAAGTATACGTGAATGACTGTTCCAGTATTTAATGAATTATTAGATCTTGTAAAAAACATCCTCATAATTCTTTATTTTGATTGGCCGGACGCAAGAAACGTAGTGTAAAAGATGAAAGTTGGCCAACTCTTCCGTTCCAGTCCGTTTCACTTAAGTTACGTCATGCGTTTACGTTCATTTATAAACAAGAGTACATAAATTATACAGTTGATCTTTTTGCAGTGCGTCTACATTTACAGTCCGTCTAACTATAAATCCAGCTTAACTCAACAGGACCAAGAAGGGCAGATTTTACTTGCCCTCTACTGGGCTTAGTACCTGGCTGTTGGCTGCATAATAGTCAATGCAAATAAACTAAACAAATAAAAATAACCAACTCGAAATAACCTCAATTATCTTTATTCTATGCATAACAGGCATCAGTCTCAACAACAAGAAATATAAATAAGTGCATAATAGAAACAGGGAGGGGGTGTTAAGCTTTAGATCTTCGGAACAACCAAAAGCATGTCCTATCTTCCTATCGCGATAAGAAGTTAACCTCAAACATTTTCCCCCTCTCCTATTTTCTCTCATGAACCATCAATCTCCTCTCGTGGAGATTCCCTGGTAGCTGGTGACGTCAGACTTCATCAATAGTTTATGGTTTATGCAATCATATGCTTTGGTCAAATCTAGGAATAATTCCAAGGCTACTTCATTCTTTTCCAGTGTTTCATAAATGACCTGAGTGAACCTATATATGGCTCTTTGGGTTCCCTTTCCCTTTAGGTAGGCATGCTGGCCTTCATAGAAAAAATTGTTGAGTGTCATAAATTCCATTACCCAGTTGCACTTGCATTTTTCAAAATACTTGGAAAACCCGATAGCAAGCTGATTGGTCGGTAATTTTCAAATTTTGTGGGATCACCTTTTTTATACAGAGGAAGCCATCTTCAACCTGTCTGGAAAGGCTCCTACTTTCAATGATACATTTATTACATATGCCAAGGGATTTGCGATTTCTTTAATACAATATTTTAAAAGTGATGTAGGTACCTCATCAAAACCACTGCTAGACTTGTTTTTCAGTTGATTACCAATTTCAATTATTTTCTCCTCTGTTACTCTTTTTACATACATAGATCTATCAGACTTCTGAACAAGGCATACATGATTATTTTCCGCATATTCTGTCCCCAGACTTGGAGCACATTCAATGAAATGTTTATTAAAATTATTTGAGACTGTCAAACCTTCTCTTGGTATTTGTATCATTTTTTGCAGAACCCTTTATGTCGTTAATTATTGACCCTACACATTTTGATTTATTATCGGATTGTTCTATTTTATTCTTGAGAAGTTTAGATTTATTTTGTGATATCAACAATTCATATCTTTTTCTTCTAGCATTATTTGTCAACCTTTATACCTATTATCTCTTGAGCTCAAGACCAGCAGTATATCTAATTGTTCCTTGCAACTAATTACTTCTGGGTCATTACAGGATTCATTCGTTTTTTTCTAGCAATGATTTTTTTCCCCGGAAAATATTCATTGAAATGATACATGAAATACCTTTCAAAATTTTCCCAAGCTTCATTTACCTTATCAGACTTGTAAATTTCTGCCCACGTTACTTTTTCTAGGTTTTTCTTGAAATTTTCTTTATTTATTTGATTGAAGATGTGTTTTTTTGCCTTTTTACATAGTAAATAGTTTTTTGTGCCGTATGATCGGATATCCAATTGTGCAATACCTCAACACTATGATACTCTTTGCAGTTTGTAAAAATGTTGTCTATTAATGACCTTGATGTACTCGTTACCAGCATAAAATCATTAACAGTTGGAAACAGATTATAGGAGTTCATTAGTGCAAAGAAATGTTCTTTATCTTTGTTATCATAGTGCATAGGAATATTGAAATATATTATTGTTCAAACCCTTCAGTAATACCTCATCCATGTTTGCTAGAAAATCGTTTATATCACCTGAGCATGGCCTATACACTGACATAATCAAGGACTTCGATCCATGAACCTTGACTTCTCTCACGCTACATTCACATATCCCAGTGGTGGACAAACTTGTAACTTTGGACTGTTTATCATTTGCCACCCTGTTCTTGCAAATATTGCCTTCCCCATGTCTTTCTTCTCCACATACTGATTCTGCACAATATAACCCTTTGATTCCGTAATTTTTCAGTTGCACTTGGTTTTCCAATGTTCTGTCAGACAGAGAAAAGTACAATCTGGATGACTTGACAGGAAGTTCTCCAACCTATTGACACAGTTTCCTAGGGACTGCACATTTTGACGAATAATACTCAGCTTCAATTGTGAGTGGTTTCTGTGACCATTGTCTTTAGACATTATAGTCTCTTCTATCTTGAAAAAATTCCCCCCCATTTTGTAAAAACTCTTTGTATCGATTAAAATCGAAACAGTTGATTCCTACATAATTGGGCCAGAAAGATCGATCATAGAGTTCATCTTTTCTACTTAGAGGAGCCGTCACTACAAACGCTTTCAAGCGGTTTTCATTTGTTGGTAGCTCTCTCACTTCAATGTTTTCTTTCAAACCCTGGCTTTAATTCTTTAACCATTTCTGCCGTGGCAGTTCTTTTTACTCTGTTTATGTATAGCCATACTTTACGCTCTTCTCCAAGTTCTTGATTGGCTTCAACAGCTCCAGTACCTAGCCGCTTTGCTTTTCTTTGGATTCTTTTGAAACCAGCCCCTTTTCATCTGCCAGGTCATATTCACTTCCCATCTTCACAAATTCTGAGTATACATTCCTTCCTTCATGTTTTTCGGGAATAGGCGCTTCACACTTGTTGTGCTAGTTGTTTCTTGAGAACTGGTCTGCGTGGTAGTTTGCTGAGAACTCCTCATTTCTACTATTTTTTCATGTGATTTATTTTTTGATGTTATGGTTTCTTTGAGACGGTCTCATAGCTACTCCCTTATACGTCATTTTGAGGTTATTCCTATCACTCACAGCTGCCTTTTCTTTTTCGAGCCGTCTTTCCAGTAGAAGTTCATTGTTCATTCTTAAGGTCTTTATACACGATGGCCCATTACGATGGGCCATTGTGTTGAGGGCGTAGTGGCGTCACTTGGCTTATGGCGCGATGGGATGGTCTAGAAATAGCTAAAGTATCGGTTTTTGTCGTGGGCCAGTGATGGCGTTACGCGTCCACACGTGACCCATCGCTCAGTGTTCGTTTGAACGTTATCGAGAGTTTTTGACGTTTTTGTTTTGAAATTAAGGTAGTTGTCGTGAAATCCACTTCTAATCAGATTTCGTTTATATTCATACCACTTTCAGTTAACATTATTACCTGTATCATATTAAATTTTTGGAATCATTTACCACACCGAAAGCGAGATATAAGGCTTCAAAGTTGCAACGTTTAACACGTAATCCCTATAGTGAGCTACCGCGGACACCACATTTTAAGGCATAGCTAAAAACCCTCCATTCAGATATTTTTGAAAAAATAGTATATTATTGAAAGGTACGTAACAAATTTTATAAAAAAAAATCAAGACGCGTAGCCATACAGTTATTGATTTATTGTTATAAGAAGTTTCTAAATTATTGCGTATGAGAAGTGCAAGATGGCAAAGGCTGAGAATCGTGGCAACGCCTCAAGCGATCGCTGGTGATTCAAATAAACAAGAGCGCGAGGGTCTTGCTGTTTTGAATTGAACTGTGTTTTGGATCGCACATATTTATGAATAATATTTAATATTATTAAATATTTAATCTATTAAATATAAAAATAATGATTTAACAGCAAGGAGTATTTTTAAACATAAACAAAAATTATTCAGATTTCTAACAGGCTAATAGAATATAACTTATAAATCTACAAAAAATATAAACAACAATGAATGTAATATTTATTCTTGACTATTTTAATTATTTTTAATGCTTCTATTTTTATTGTTATTTTTAGTAACTCTAGGTTTTCCATTCTCCAATTTTTCAGTATGTGATTAATCACAGCTTCTTCTCCTTCATCGTGATATATTTGTTTCAGAAAATGTATGTTATATTTTGTTCAATTTTTTTCAATAAATCCTGTGATATAACATTTTTTAAGGCACTTAAATTGGGTAAATTACAAGATATTCTTTCGTTCTCAAGTCGCTCTGAAATACATTCTTTATATGATTTCATGTAGATATCAAATCAAATCAAATATACTTTATTGCCGGAAGAAGAATTCTCATTGACAAAGTACAGAATTAAGTCAGTTTATATACAAACATGTAAAAACACGTATGCTATACATGCATACACAAAAAACATTAAAATAGTACATATGATGCATAAATAATTAAAAAAGTAACGGGGAGGGGTAAGTTTACAGATACTTCAAGACATTTTAAACACAGTCACAGTTAAATACAGGTACATTTCATGTAAGACATAACGAATTGATTAGTATAGTCTATATTCATGAATAACACATTAAAATATATTAAAAATGTAGAAATGTAAAATAATATATAAATAAAAAATAAAAACAACATAAAATTTATAAATACAAAGTGAAAAATACGATATCCTGATGCAGGTATCACGGTCAAGCTTAATTGCAAATAAGAATACTATAACTAAACTAGATTATATAGTGTTCCTAATAGGTAAGATTATTGAAAAGTGACCTGAAAGAACTCCTGAACATTGTAAAGAACATGTTCAAGAAGAATATTCTTCATAGATGATCTAAATTGTTTATAGTCTTTAATATCTCTTATGTTCCATGGAATATGATTATAGATTTTTGCAGCATTATATATTAATGAGTTCTTGATTATATTGGTGGAAGGAATGGGGAGGGTCAAATTACCTTTTTGGCGAGTGATGCCCTCATTGACTTTATACAAGTCTTTATTCTTAAAAATCAAGTATAAACAAAGATGAGACAGTTAGTAGATTATTCTGTTTAAATAAGGTCCTGCATGACTCTCGCGGTCTTGCTTTTGATAGATATCGAATGGCGCGTTTTTGTAAGACAAATATTGATTGGAAGTTTTCTTGGTTACATGAACCCCAGAATGCTATACCATATCGAATATGCGATTCAACCAGTGCATGGTAAACCATCTTGGCCGTTGCTGTACCCAATTCATTGGTTACTATACGTATAGCATAACATCCTGATGCAAGGTTCTTTCCCAATTGCTTAACGTGATCATGGAACTTCAATTGCTTGTCTAGGTAGACTCCAAGAAATTTGTTTGTACTCACATTGACTATGGATTCATTTCCTAAAGGAATATCGGGTAGGGCACAGTGGTATGCTATACAGTTAGTTTTGTTGATATTGAAGGACAGTAGGTTCGCATTACACCATTCTTTAATTTTTGATATATCTCGGGTTATTTTCATATGTAAGCTATCAATGTTGTTATTATGCCATAGAATTGTTGTATCATCTGCGAAGACTGTAAATAGTCCGTCAGTTGTTAAGCTAGTCAGGTCATTGAAGTACAACAAAAATAGGATTGGACCAAGCACCGATCCTTGTGGAACGCCACAATGGACTGCCCCACTGTCTGACAACTTGTGGGTTTTAACAAGTTGGGTTCTATCACTTAGGTAAGACTGTACCCACTTATGGCTTTGGTTCCTAAATCCATAAAGTTGTAGTTTGCGCAGCAAAATTCCGTGATCTACGCAGTCGAAGGCCTTCGACAAATCACAGAATATTGCTGCACTCACTTCCCCCTGGTTCAGTTCAGTGTATAGTCTATTGAGAAATGTGAAAACAGCATCCCCCGTGGATTTCTGTCGCTGAAATCCAAATTGTTGCTTATTTAGAATATTGTTTTCGTTTATGAAGTTCATTAATCTTATTTTAACAAGTTTCTCAATTATTTTGCCTAGAACTGGTAAAAGTGAGATGGGCCTATAATTGGAAGGATCAAGATAGAAAGATAGATAGATAGATAATAGATAGATAGACAGATGGTTTATTCATAAAATTTTTCAAAAATTTTCACAATCGTCAGGTACATAATACTTATTTAAAATTAAGATACAAAATACAAGAAATACAAGGTACATAGGTATGTGCATGAGATAAAGAAAATAAAAAAAAACAGAAAATAAAATTAAAAGGTCATATCTAACTCACATGCACAGGAGGGCATGTGCAGGAGGAACTCTTCAGCTGTATAGAAGCAATGCTTCATTAGCATATCGTGAACGTTTTTCTTGAAAGTTATTGTAGGTTAGCCCTTTGTAGCTATGTGGTAATGCATTATAAAGCTTAACTCTAATATATCTGTAGGAATCTTGGGTTTTCTTAATTCTACAAAGAGGTATGCAAATATTATTACTGTTTCTAGTTGAATGTGTAGGTATATTATTGTGCCGTGTAACGTCATCAGTCAATAATTTTTTATGAATAGATAAAAGGCACTCCTTGATATAGCAGCATGGTAAAGGAAGAATATTTAGTTTTTTGAATTGTATGTTGATAAGTCTGACTCTTTACCAATAAAACGAACTAACTTCTGTAAAATTTGTACATCATACATCGCTTCGTGGAAATTATCTGATGTTCAGTTTGGTATTAAATCTTTGGCTAATTTTGATAGCTGGAACATTCCTGGCCCTTTTCGATCTGGAAACGTTTTTTTAAAAATAATTAAGCTATCCACAAATCCTGCTATCATGATAAAATCTTCTATTAAATTATTATTAATGATTGCTCTTAGTAATCTAGGTGCATCAAATCTTGCATTATGCGCAACGAGTAAATTTGGAGTTGTAGATAAATTTAAAAATTATTTAAATGCTACCAACCAATCTACTAAATTTTGTAAATCGACTTGTACATCATTCAAATATAATTGACCAGAAATTGTACTCAATCCCGTACTCAATCCCAAGTTCTTTGAGATTAACAATGCGATTTCCTTCACACACATCATTTTCATTAGACTGTTTTTTGTTCGTATTTCGAGCCTTACACAATTCAGACAATTTATGTTTCCTTTTTTCAACTTTTGCTTTAGCAAACCTACCAGTTTTTGCGCAAAATCGATCCATAGCTTTGACTGCTTGTTCATAAGAGTATCTTGAACACAGACCTCATTTTAAGAGGTCTGTGATCTTGAACAACTAAATGCGAGCGATCGTTGGATTGCGACGTTGCCAACAGTCCAGTCATGGCTTATTTGCTGTATCACGCATGCTAATTGCGTTTCTCAGCGTACAGTTCCCTTGAAAAAGATCCCTCTAATTCGGCGCTTGAACATGTATTGGATCGCGCTACAATCGAGACTAATTTTTGCTAGTGTTTGTAGCCCGACAACTACCTTAAAGTGTAACAAGTGACGAAACAATGAAGTTCATCGAATTAGTTCGAACCAAAGATATGATATGGAATCCAAAACTGGCCATCTGATGGGCCATCGTGAGAACTGAATGGCGCCAACGTGTAGATGCGGTACAACCATCACTGGGCCATCTGGTGGGCCATCTAATGGGCCATCGTGTATAAAGACCTTTAGGACCATGTTTTTGTCTTTTATTTCATCTATCAGCTTACTGCATACTGAGACAAATCCTGGGCCAAAATTATAGGAATTCTTGTAGGGGGCTTTTTAGGAGATCCAACCTACTCACACTACCAGGAATTTATGTATTTGAGTGCCTAAAATTCATGCATAAACATTTTCACTATTTCACTCAATATTTGCCCAAACATGAACACCATACAAGAAAACAAGATCTAAATTTCCCAATACACAGGCTTAACCTTACAGAAGCGAGCCCCACCTATGCGTGTTTAAAATTCTTTAATAGTTTGCCTAACAATCTAAAAGAACAAGGGACACAAAAAATGTTCACAAAAAGTGTATTCCAATACTTGGTATTGATTGAACCATACATGATAAAGGAATTTTTGGAGTATAACAAATTAAATCTCTCTGTATAAATGTGAAATTAACTTTTTTTAATTTTTTTTATCTTTTAAAACCAAACATTTTATAAATACAATTTGTGTTTGTACTTGTATTCATTTTATCAGCAATTACTTTAAAATTGTCTAAACTTAAATTTAAGTAGCTAGTAAATTTGGTTGATTTTGTTGCCTATTGCTCTTTTTCATATTCATTAATTTTAAGTATTATTGACACTATTGCATCCAAGAGACAATTTCAATTTCCTTAAATTAAATTGTATTCTTTTTTGCTTAATAAAGATATTCTGATTCTACTTCCTCAGGTAGCGATTTTCCAATTCCAGACACACAGATTTTGTTTATCTCCGTTTTCCGCCATTTTCTTAGCGGAACAACATGTTACTTTTGTTTCTCCGGTTATCTTTATATTCGGATACCTTTTGGCACAACTTTGGTGATACACTGCATAGCAGTTTATACACACATATACTGAACATTTTTTTGAGTGCAACACTTCATGTTATTACTGATTTTTGCAACTTCTTCCTCGCTTACTTCATCGCGTGTTTCACTACCCGACATCTTGGATTGATACACTTCATTGATATTGGTGGACTTAGATGAATACCTTGTGGTTTAGTTTTCTCATCTGAAAATTATTCATGGATTTAATACTGGTAACTGAGTGATCTGTAACTTTAGGATACTCATGAACATTGACACTAATATTGTTTTCATTTGATCATACATTATCAATTGAGGTAGTGCTACGATTGCAATATCGGGTACATTCATTTATTAATTACACAATATAGTATGCCTTGATTATAACTTTAACCTTTTTAGCATCAAATTGAATACTCAGGTAGTCAATATTAACATCACTCATCAATAAACACTTAGTATTACCTACAAAATAGTCATTGCACTATTCCTCAAACTTTTCTATAAATATCCTATCGCTAGTAATAGGTGATTGATTCAGACCCTCTATCATCCAAGAAATATAACAGAAATAGTAGTTATTCTTCATTTTCAGAGTGTTGGTGGAGTGTTTTTTTTTAAACAATATAAAAGATATATCAAAGTTTATGATCCTGTGAACCTGATTAACTCTTCATTTGAAACTTGTAGAGTTCAAAGTATCCAGAAAAAATTTGCTTAGTGCGAATTACTAAGACCAATCAATATGCTACCTCCAATACAAAAAATATTAGAGATAACTGTATATGAGCAAATTTTAGATTTTCTGGATCAGAACAGAGTAATCATTAGTGTGCAGTCAGGTTTCACAATAACAAAACAATACCCTCCGCCTACCGGCCTACCCCCTCCATTCCTTCACCGCGCCACCGCACACACATCACACTGGCAGTGGCAACACTGATCACAGTATAGGTTACTAGAGAGGGTGGTTTATAAGAATAAATGAGCGTTCCTACACTTAAATGTTTAGAAATTAAGCACTGATTTACATGACTGGTTGATCATCTGGAGAACCGTAGACGAAAACTAAACTTGAACAATATTCTCTTTGATGAAATCAAACACAGGGTAGAGTACTTGGTGGTACCTTATTAATTTTAATATTGACGATGTGGTAAATTATGTTGGAATATTTTCAATTCATTTAATTGCGGACCACACACTTTTCAAATTCATATTGTTCGGTGGTAGTAAATAAAATTAATGAAACACTAGAAAACTTATACAAATGTCGTAGTGCCATCCATTATTGATAGACGTTCAAAAATTAAAAAAACATGCAAATAATGAAATAAAAACAATACAATTTTTAAAAATATACCAGATGCTCCAAATGGCCACAAACTATTATTTACCATACTATAATTCTACCTCACTTTAACTACTGCTCTACCACATTATATTTACTACAACAAAATGAAATGAATCGATAATAGATATTGAAAAATCGAACAATCAGAATATCCTGTTCTAAACAAACACCCATAAATGAAATATTAAATTCACTGGTTACCGGTTGATAAAATGTGATGAAATGGTACATCAAATACTCATCTTCATCTTTAAAATAAAAACGGGTAGGTCCCTTTCCTATCTGAAAAAACACGTCACTTTCAACACCCAAAATAGGAATGATTTATTAATTCCACCTGTAAAAACAAAATAAACACAAAATTCAGTTTTTTTCAGAGTGCTAAATAATTTCAATAAACTATCTGAGAACATAAAAAATGTATCCTTTCTTCCTATATTCAAAATTAAATTAAATAATCTCCTGTTGAATGAACGGAAATATCAATGATGATGGGTTAGGTTCTCACATCCAGAGGATTTATTATCGTAGTTTTTTTCACGAGCAGTCGGACAATTTGAGAAAAACAACTCGTGAAAAAAACTATGATAATCAATGATGATATTTTCCGTCCTTTATTTACCCGAGATAGTTTTTTGGGTTTCTGATCGTGTTCTTTGTTCTTGGTCCTCAAAAGGTTCGATTTCAGGACGTTTCAGCAAATTCACATTTGCCATCTTCAGGTGATGTCTAGAAATTCGATTGTTTCTAACTCGACTGATCTTTTCGTGTTGTGCTCCTCAATTTGTAATGGTGATCACCATTACAAATGCCGAAACATCGTGGATTCGGACCTTTTGAGGACACGGAACAAAGACAGAAACCCGAGAAACTAGCTCAACACATTATACCCGCGAAAATCTACGAAGAAACATATATATATATATATATATATTGCTGGGTTCATCACTCCCTGTTTTTGACCAAAGTATTTTCTATGTATAAATTTTTACCTATGATATAACTTCATTTTATTTTTGTAATTGTATTTATATTAGTCTCAATAAAGAATTCATATATTTGTCCAAAATTCCACAATTCAAGAAAACAGAATAGTTTATGCACTTCACATATAAGGTCCAGGTTTAGAAAAAGGTCAATTTTTTATGATGGAATCTTTTGTTATATTATTGCTAACAGGTGAATCATAAAAATAAGAAAACTAAGAAAATTTAAGATAGACTTTTCAAATTCACTTAAAAATTATCATCCCAATTGAAACTTTTTTCTTTATTCATATTTTCCAAATTGCATCTAACCGACTTAAGATTATTTCATTGCCAAATATATATTTATATCCCCAATATTCTTGGGGGGAATAAAAGATAAATGAGGAAAAATAAAAGTGCATAAACTTAGTTGTTATCCACCTTTGAGGAAAATATGTTCCAGAAAAAATTTTCCGGAATAATTATATTATATTTTTTAGCTCTCTGAGTACATAACAAAAACAGCTCTTCCTAATTTATTTGAAAAAGCACACTCAATAGATCTGAACAGTCGACATGGGTCTGTGTTAGCTATTGGGGAAATTTTACATGCCCTCTCGAAAGAAGCAAAGGAGAAAAATATAAATATTGACTCATTCATACCAGAGGATACGTTGAACAAAACAAAGAATTTAATTCCCACATTCAGAGAGAAAATGTACTTCAGAGGATTGGGAGGAGAACTTATGAAACAGGCATGTTCTGATTTCATAGAAAAGTGTTCTCTTGCTGGAATGCCTTTCCATGATGAGAATATCATCGGTAAGTACAATTACTTCCTAGAAAGTCATAGAATATTCATTTAGATTTATTTATTCAGATATGAATGTATCACCCCATTTACAAAAGTTTCATTAATTTAATAACCTGAAATTAAGGTAATACTAGAAACTATTAATAATAATAAAATTATTTTACACATAAACTATGGAAATAAGGACAAATTATCAGTAATTAAGGTAGTTCTGTAGGTTTGTTCAAATCTTAGGAATCGCATGAAATTCTAGTACTTAACCTTCCGCAGATAACGTGAGTGGTTTCTTAATTTTTGATAACGTCGGTCTGACAAACCGATTTTTTCAAGGAGTGATTATTGGTCGTTTTTACTTAAAAATAAATGAATATTTTTTATTGAACATAATATTTCACTATAATTTCCATGTACAAATACAAACACAAACGGATTTTTGAAAAAATATTATTTTTTTGTAGGCTATACAACAGCTGTATTTTTATTCAACACAACAATAATTTAACCAAAAAAAATATTCCTCTGATGAAAATGACAAAAACATAAACAGTAATGAATTAACATTAAATAAAACAATATAATAGAAACAAAAAAATTAAATAAATAAAAACTGGCAACTGAACAAACTAGTTCAAATTTTATCAATTTTCATTTTGCCGAATGCAGTCTATGCACATTCCCTGGAGATGCTGACTGATTCACTGACTTCCTCATACAGTCTTCGCAATCGCTCCTGTTCTCTTTCGTAACTCATTCTGACGTAGTCACACTAAAAACATACTATTCAGTTCAAGAATAAAGACGCCAAATCAAATTATACTTTACCTCAGAGTTTTACACGAACGATAACGCCGGTTTCACGCACCCTATACTTATTTTTCTAACGAAGCAAACGCTCTATTCGACAGACAATGTAAACCTGACAAGATTCTTAATAGTACGAAAGGTACCCTGGCGGAAAGTGGGAAATATATAAACAACAGATAGTTAGCGCGAATATTCAAATCAGTCGGTGCGAGAGACCGTACGTTATAAGCGGAAGGTTAATGGTGTAAACATAACCTCCATGATATGACTCACAAATTTTTAAATCGATCCACTGTCCAGTTTGTCAGATATTTGCAATCAAAAATGGGTCTTTTTGTATGCGATGCCTATACCTAACACGTGAACGGATAGGACTTTGTGTGTGACGCTGAACGGATCTTAAGATTAAAAAAAAAACTAGTGTTTGTGTTACTATTGTGGAATTAATCTAAAAAATGGTAATTTTTTACAATTTGAAGATATTGACTGGTGAAAAATAAATAAATGTATTTTTTTAACAAATTGAATTTACTTAATTATATTAATATATATATATATATATATATATATATATATATATATATATACAGGGTGTAATCTTTCTAACAAATTACAGAAGTTAAAAATCCGAAAAAAATTATTTAAAACATGTTTTGTTCTTTGTCAAATTCGTTATAATTTTGGGAAGCGCCACTCGCCTAACCTCAGCTCTCCTGCTCAGAGCTGTACAATAACGCAATTGCCGGATGCCATAAACATTTCAATAACGTGGAATGTTGAATCGATTTTGTGGTAAATGTACAAAAAGAGTCTAAACATTGCTTGCGATAGTTAGTCAATATATATATATATATATATATATATATATATATATATATATATATATATATATATATATATATATATAAATATGCACAGAGTTTTCCTGACTCGTGATTGACGACTCCAGAATCCAACCAGAATTGAAATTTACTACTTCATACATAAAAGCGACGAGTGATTTCTCTTGTCTTCCACTCTTCAAAATACGGGTGGTACAGTTCGGTGTTCAGTTGTAAGAACAGGCGCGTGCGAGAATCTTGGAAACACTCCCTGGCAACAGTGTTCACTTGTTATTCTGAATCATACTAGGTCACAATGATGGCCGATATTATTTTGAAAACAATACAATATTGGGTCTTTTGTGTTCTTACAACTGATTTTTTGATAATTGTGATTTGATAAGTACCTCAAAGCTGGGTTGACTTCATCTACTAGTTCTGACACTATCTACCAGTTTGGATACGTTTGTTTTCATTAAGTTGAAATTAAGTATCTATCTATTGAATATCTATCGCAAGCAATGTTTAGACTCTTTTTCCGGCAATTGCGTTATCTTACAGCTCTGAGCAGGAGCGCTGAGGTTAGGCAAAGCGGCGCTTCCCGAAATTTTGACGAATTTGATAAAGAACAAAACATGTTTTCAATATTTTTTTTCGGATTTTTAACCACTATAATTTGTTATAAAATGGTATTATACATCGTCATTCACGGGTATGCAAGAGGTTAGATTACACCCTGTGTATATATATATATATATATATATATATATATATATTAAACAATTTCTTTTAGAGAAATGCTACTATAGATTTCAAGATTTCCTAACTGACAATCTCACAAATAATTTCAATCACTGTGTTCCCAATTTTAATTAGGATCAATTTTGTGAATGTTGTAAAATGCTCGCATATTTTATTTGTATATTATATATATATATATATATATATATATATATATATAGGTAAACCTGTGCTCGTTTTTATTTTTTTGTATTTTTACTTAATTTTGTTAAAACGGACTTACCATATATACCAAGTGTATCAAAAACGGTGAATAAAAATTATTATTATTATATATATATATATATATATATATATATATATATATATATAATATACAGGGTGATTCAAAAGTACTTTGACAAACTTCAGGAGGTGATTCCTCACAATATTTTAATATAAATTGTCCAAATAAATATATGTCCGGAAACGCTTCGTTTCCAAGATACAGGATGTTGAAGTTTTATTTTTATTTTCGTTTTTTTTTAATAACTTTCGAAATATTGACCTTAATTAAATAAAAATTGGTATTGAGAGGTTTCTTGAGGTGTTGAATTCGAACCTGATGTTATTATTGCTCTTACTCGTAGGGGGCGCCACCTACACGCCTTCTTCTTTTTTGAAGATTCATTACTTTTTTGAGCGTACTTCTAGCACATTTTTCAGTAAAAAAATCAATTCCTCTATCATATCTACGTAACAAAGCTACGCTTGTTACAAGTCCCCATAAGCAACCGTTTTCTAGATATTTGGACTTGAAAATTTCAAGTCGATTATTTGATAATCGATGCGTGTTGAAGTTATTACCATTATTTTGCATTTTTCACAAGAATGCTTAGGAAATGAATTTGATGTTTAAGTAAATAGTTTTGGTAATTACATATTATGTGACATTTAAACGTTTTGTTGAAGTTTCTGTAAGTTTTAAAACACTAATTTTGAAAAAATGGATTTTTAAACAATAATGCTCATTTAGCCGATATGCATTTCGTTTATGGCCTTGCTGATGACAATGCGCGCGAAGAAAGACGTATTTACCAGGAGCGATTTTCTAATCGAGTACTGCCTTCAGCTCCAACATTTACCAGTCTCCACCGTCGTTTGGCAGAAACAGGTAGCTTTAAGAGGGCAGCTGATATTATTGGAAGACCACGAGCAGTCCGAACCCCAGAATTGGAAGAAGCTGTTTTGAACGCTCTCGAGGAGAATCCAGAAACAAGTACAAGAATAATTGCTGAAGCTCTCAATTCTACTCAGTCTACAGTTTGGAGAATTATCCACGATCAACAATTTGATCCATACCATATTCAAAGGGTACAAGCTCTTTTGCCACGAGACTTTCCCCAACGCATTACTATGTGTAAGTGGTTTTTGAGAAAATTGGCTGGAAATCCTCAATTTTTAAGATATGTACTCTTCACAGAAGAGGCAAACTTCTCGCGAAATGCTATCACAAACTTTCATAACAGCCATGTTTGGGCTCTGGAAAATCCGCACGCAGTTAGTGAAAGACATTATCAGTATCAATTATCTGTAAATGTATGGGCGGCAATAATTGATAATTACTTGATAGGTCCTTTCTTTCTTCCGGTCTGACTGAAGGGCGCACCTTACAGAGACTTTTTAGGAAATGAATTGCAGGGACTACTTCAGAATGTACCATTAGAAATTCGTATCCGCATGTGGTTTATGCATGATGGGGCTCCGGCCCATTTCAGAGTTGTAGCCAGGGAATTCCTTAACACTGTCTATCCAAATCGATGGATCGGTAGGGGTGTTGAAGAACCTAACCAGGCGTGGGCACCAAGGTCCCCAGATCTAAACCCGCGAAATTTTTATTTTTGAGGACTTTTGAAGTCACTAGTTTATAAAACTCCAGTAGCGAACGAGAAAGATCTAAGAAACCGAATAGTAGACGCCTGTGAAACAATAAGAAACACACCAATAATTTTTGAGCGGGTACGAGATTCAATGACTAGAAGACTGAATGCCTGTACCTTCGCTGAAGGTGGACACTTTGAACAATTTATTTGAATACAATTTAGTTTCCTTTATTTTATTTTATTCTACATATTCAAAATTTCTTGAAATAAAATGTTGATATTTCTTGCAAATTTTTTTAAAACAAATACAGATATTGCACCCTTGATACAAAAATAACTATTACAAACGAGTAAAAATAAATAGAATAGGTGGCGCCCCCTACAAAAAACCAAAACTTCTTACTTGAACGTCAAATTCATTTCCTAAGCATTCTTGTGAAAAATGCAAAATAATGGTAATAACTTCAACACGCATCGATTATCAAATAATCGACTTGAAATTTTCAAGTCCAAATATCTAGAAAACGGTTGCTTATAGCGACTTGTAACAAGGGTAGCTTTTTTACATAGATATGATAGAGGAATTGATTTTTTTACTGAAAAATGTGCTAGAAGTACGCTCAAAAAAGTTATGAATCTTCAAAAAAGAAAAAGATGTGTAGGTGGCGCTCCCTACGAGTAAGAGCAATAATAACATCAGGTTAATTCGACACCTCAAAAAACCTCTCAATACCAATTTTCGTTTAATTAAGGTCAGTATTTCGAAAGTTATTTAAAAAAAACGAAAATAAAAATAAAACTTTGACACCCTGTATCTTGGAAACGAAGCGTTTCCGGACATATATTTATTTGGACAATTCATATTAGAATATTGTAAGGAATCACCTCCTGAAGTTTGTCAAAGTACTTTTGAATCACCCTGTATATAATATGTGAAGTAAAAATCGCGAATAAACATTTCATGCTGTTCCTAAGATTTGAACAAAACTACAGAACTACCTCAAGATTAAGATGAATGGCATTAGTATGAATTTGATAATGAGGAGGCTACACTGTGGATGCGTAATGGAGTATGATGAGTCTTTTGAGTAACGTATAATAAACCTAGAATCTTGCTTTGCTTATAGTCGCATTTTTATGTGGGATAAATATTGGATGAGAATCGAACTGAACTCCAGGATCTTTGACATCATCAACTCATTTCATGACAACCATTAATATATCTCATAGAGAAAGTTCAAAGGAAATTTACATTTTGTGAAAGCGATAATGAATCATTTTAAAAAATTTAGGGTTCTGCCATTCCTAAGAGACCATTCATGGAGAATATTGATGTCATGTTGAACCTTTAAGCAGTCTTTATAGGAATATAGATTTTTAAATAATCTGCAAATCAAAGTGAGATATTGGATCATTTAATTATAAGTTGAATAGTAGTGGTCCCAAGTGGGAGCCCTGCGGGATAAAATAAAGTTCTGGTTATCTAGAATTTTGATAAGAAAAATCCTGCCTCATGATAAGCCAAAAAAGGAAAATGAGCGTTCTTCATAAAACAACTTTGCATTTTCCAATTATTCACAAAGGAACATTCAGAGAGTTGAGCCTTTTTCTCTTTCTCAAACAATGCAAAAAATTCCATAGAGCAACACTTTGGCTCGAAAGTATTCAACGATTTTACTTCAATGTATAAAACTAATACATTCTATTTTTTCCCTGTTTTGGGCTGTGATGTCCTAGATGCAATAGGTTCACTGAAAAATTCTAACTCAGTTGGAATAGACTGTATATCCACCAAAATCATTAAGAGTATCGCTGTGTACATCGCTGAACCTTTAGCTTATATTATAAATCGATCAATAGAGTCAGGAGAATTTCCAAATTACCTAAAAACAGGTTTAGTGACTCCTATTTTCAAAAAGGCTGATACATCTATCATGAGTAATTTCCAATAACAGTACCGACTGTGATAGGTAAAGACATTGAAAGATGTGTCTATAACAAAATGTATGCATTCTTAACCAGATTTGAAATTCTTTCAAAGTACCAACATGGTTTTTGTCCAGAAAAGTCGATTGAAAGTGCTTCCTACAACTTTTTTGAATATATTTACAATTCTATAGATAAAGGAAAATATGTTGGAGCACTCTTTTTCGATTTATCGAAAGCATTCGATACCATTCACCTAAACATTATCGAAAGCAAACTCTACTCTTTAGGATTTAGTGGTAATTTTCTGTCGTGGTTAGTCTCATACATGCGCCTTAGAAAAATATCTGTCAAAATTGAAGAGCATAGGTCTGATTTCTATTCTATGAACCTGGGAGTTCCTCAGGGTTCCATCTTAGGTCCATTGATTTTTTTATTATTCATAAACGATCTACCACTTCATATAAGCACACAATGTATAGTTCTCTATGCTGATGATTCAACTTTGGCTGCTGATGCTGACAGTCCTGAGGAACTCCAAGGTAAATTGAATATATTGTCAAAGGAATTCACAACCTGGTGTGAAAAAAATTCTTTAATTGTGAACTCAGACAAAACAGTGTGTATGCAGTTCTATCGCAGATCAAAAATTGTAACAAATTTTCAAGTAAGAGTGATGGATGATGTGATTAATCTCTCTGAAAATACTAAATTTCTCGGAACTTTCGTAGATAGTGATATGAGATGGGAAGCAAATATAAATGCTGTTTGTAAAAAGTTAAATAGTGGTTATTATGCCATTCTACAACTGAAAAATATTTTTGATATAACTCAATTGATCAATATTTATTATGCCATAATCTACTCCCACATCTCCTGTAATATCAACATCTGGGGCAGCTCCAGCAACTCCAACAGAATATTTATTCTACAGAAAAGAGTCATCAGACTCATTTTCAATCTAAAGATTAGAGATTCGTGTAGAGAATATTTTAAAAGATTCAATATCTTAACATATCCATGTATATATATTTTCAAATGTATAATGTTATTTCTGAAACAGAAAATGCGACACTGTTTCCCAACATCATAACTATTCCACTAGAAACGGAGATCTCATCAGGATCCCGACTCATAACACATCATTCTTTAAAAACAGTCCGTCATATACAAGAATTAAATTTTTCAACAATCTTCCAACTGATCTAAGGAAAATTCAAAACAAAAATATGTTCAAATCGAAATTGAAGAAATATCTGCAAGAAAACTGTTTCTACAGCATTTCTGAATTTTTTAACTCGAAATAAAATGTTAGTTCTGTCTGTGTATATATGACATTTATATTTTACATTTGATTTGTTTTAAATTCCAGATAAAGTGTTAGTTCTATCTGTGTATATGTGACATTTATATTTTGTATTTTGGTATTTTGATTATTTGTCTACCTTTTTGTGTTCTTGACGTATCCTATATCATGTATTTGATCTTAAAGGATTCAATAAATTATTATTATTATTATTAGATTTATAACAGTTGTAACACTGTTTCAAAAATAGATAACTGAAAGTGCATCATATTGAATAAACAATAATAGGAATACTGTTTTTTGCCACAGGTTTCATCCAATCCAAAGTATAATTGCATTTTTTTAGTTAGTTTACGGGAAGCAATGCAAAGTATGTCAAAAACCTCTCCTTATAAAATGTATATTTAAACTTTTTTGGAAGTCCTTCAAAAATCATGCATATCAATTAAACTTAGTTTACATTTGAAATGCAAATATTGTTTCTGTAACAGTATATCTTTGAGTATATTCATCACACAGTTTCCATTCATGTGTCTGTTTTGTTCGTATGTATCATAGGATAATATTTATTGAGGTGCATTGTTTATCTTTCAAATATACCTAAAAATGCAAAAAAAAAACTTTCAATACTTTTCCAGAGGACTGGCTTTGTTTGCTCAATGAATGTCTATCTTATGAAGTTGTCAGTATTCGTACGTCAGCATTGAAAGCCCTCCCCGTTTTTCTTGATGAATATTATTGTACCAAACCAGAAAGATGTGATGAAATTGTAAGGCAGTATGTCAAAGATCTATTGTCCACCAATAGTGAACATATTAGAATGGGTCACAGTCTCGCCCTTGGTGCGTTGCCCAAGTTTATGTTGAAGCTACATTTTGACCTGGTGGTCTCTTCGTTGATCGAAGCTTCAGCCATCACTCCCAATACGTTGAAGTGGGCGGAAAGTAGAAGAGATGCTATCAAGGCTTTGACTTCCATAGCAGAATATGCTGAAGGAGGTAAGGAAAAAATACATCTAAATGTAAACATTTATAATATTTTTTATTGATACCAAGAAACATTGTTATTTATATTTTTTCAATTGACGCGGTGAATACTTGATGAAAACCATACTGAAGTAAATAAAATACACTTCACTAAATGATTTTCACTAAATTCGGTTTACAAAACCATGCCATTGTTTTGCTATGTAATATCTCCTTTAGACTCTATTTATTGTTTAGCGAAATACGTTTTGTGAACCCAATTCAGTGAAAAACATTTGGTGAAGTGTATTTTGTATACATTAATATTTATAATATTGTTATTTAAAAAATACAAATATTTATAAGTAATTACATCAAAAATCAATAAAAACATCAAAACATTCTTCCATGCATTCCAAATAACTTCAGTAATTATTATTTTCTATTCATCTTCATATTGTAACGTGTTTTTCTAGGGGCGGAAGTTATAACGCTCAAACTATTATCCGTGTACGTTGCTTATGATACCAATGTACTATAATTGGTTACGTTCCTAACTCAACTTCAACAACAAACCTCGGGCGCCAGATTTTATAGTGGTTTACTCCACGTACTAGGGTAGCAACAGATGGAGATACAGATGTCCAGGGGTTTGGTATTTTGACACTTGTTGAAATCTCCAAATGAAAGCTTTAATTACAGCATTGGGTACTGGACACCGGTTGCTATTAGAATTATGCCTCCTCCATGCGACTTCCTCTCTCTCTCTGTCTCTCTCTCTCTCTGTCTCTTTCTATTATATACGAGTCTGTGTGACAAGCGTTTAGCTCTTGCTCATACGATTCCGAAGGTGTACGAAATGCTACATGAGCGCTAGGATATCTATGAGAATACAAGTCGGATATTATCGTTGAGTGGTAATACGTTATTTTGTTTCTTTTATATTTCTATATAACGTGTATTTAGATGATTATATCCTTTTTTGGACATAATTTCTTATGTTTTTTGTATGCCGAAGTTGGATTAATGGTTTACATTGAATATGTGACACGTCAATTTGACATAATATAATGAATAATATTATCACGATTAAAATGCCTTTTACTGTGCTGGAGGAGTTTGGAAAAAGGATATATAGTATTGCATGTTATAATGACAATTAAATGTGATGGAAAAGAAAACGTCAACATTCAAAAGAAAAAATATTGAGAAAAAAAAAAGAAACACAAAATGGTGGATACATGATTGATGGCAACATATTCTGCTACCTCGATATTAATTGATTTATTGGATCGTTTGGAACACTTTTTCCTTACGTAACGAATATATAAACAATCTAAATCTGCATATTGAATTACATTCAGAGTTGAAGAAAACCAATCGAGTAACCGAATAAAATGTGTTTAAAATGTTAGTACTCACAGCAAACATAAAATATAAATAAATTAAAAAAAAAATGGTCATGTTGAAGATTGAACCCCGGACCTCTGGCTTGGTAGTTCCTCGTTTTACGGCAGCTCAGTTTGGTCTTTGAAATTATTCATGTATTTGTAACACATGAGCGTTGTGGAACTTTGAAACAGCCAATCACAAAACACTACCCGTCTATCGCCATCATTAGCATACAAATGATATTTAAATGCTCGATATCTGTGCTTTTTCAGTATTTTTCTTGCTGATTCGTGACTTATCTGCATTTCAATCAATCAATCAAAGTACACTTTATTGTCTAAAGAAGTACATTCTCGTAGGCAAAGCACAGAGTAAAATAAAACATAAAAGACAATGATGCTAAAGCTAATATAAGTATGTAAATAAAATTTCATGTAGATAGGTAAGATAAAAGATAAAATTTTAACGCTAACAGTTTTTTTTTTTTAAACTTCAGTTGAATGTATCATCATAGAATATTTAAACATGAAGGAAATGAGCCTCGAGAGAAGGAGATATTTATTGTGTCTGCCAAAGTTTTTAAGGCACTGTCAGGCAATTTTTCAATAATTTTTAGAGAGATATCGTCCCACCCGGAAGACGATTTATTTTTAATTTCGATGAAAACATGCTTTATTTCGTGGATGTCAGTGGGTTTGAGAAAGAAAGACTTATGCATCAACTTTCCCTCTAGATAAAGGATCGTTTCTGACAGTAATTTTTTCAGACAGGTTTGCCGCTACTGAGCAGTAAAATGAGTTCAAATCATCTGAACTCAAGTTTGTCTTAACTGGATCAGATTTACATTTTCTTCTTAAATCATTGATAATCTCCGTTTCCCTTTGATTATTTTCAGCTTTAGCTATTCTGTTTGAATAATATATGTTTTTGGCCTTTTTTATAACTTTTCGGTAACTGTTTCTATATTTGTTAAAATAGTTAATGAAATCTACATTTTCATTGGGCCTTTGTTTATCTTTCAATTTTCTAATGGGAAACGCAGTATTAGAGTTTTTTTTAACTAATTTATGAATTTCGTCGAAGGGATTTTTAGTTACTATAATTCCAGTCCGATCAGAATCATCATAGAGTTGTGAAAACCTATTATAATTATTTTTACTGAAGATTCTACCTCATTTCGGGTTTTTTTTAACAGTTTTTGGTGAAGGATCATTTTACATGAGATAGCCTCGTGGTCAGATAAGCCAGAGATAAGAGATAAGACAGAACAATCAATATTATTTACATTTTCATTTGTACACATATAATCTATAGTTGTGGCTGAAGAGTGAAATTCTTGTTGGGGTTTTCACATACATGTGCAGATTAAAGGAATCCAACACATTTAACACATGTATTCATGTTTTTCTAAGTAATTGATATTAAAATCACCTGCTAGCACTATGGTAGCTTTTATAAGTAATTGGTATAAGAGGTTTTCTATCCTATCAAGAAAAATACTAGTGTCGCAGGTGGGGGGCCTATAGAGACATATTATGAACAGGTTTAAATTTATGGAATATATTATAGAAAATTCAAACTCTTCCTCCACTAACTCTTGACTAATTTCTCTTAAAGAAACCGTTTTATCAACCTCAACCATAGCAAGAACGTTAATCTCAGTCACTTCATTTATAATAAACCTCTGTTCCGCCTCTCGATTTCCTTCTTGCCTAAAACGATTCTCAACATACGGAAAATACTGATGGGCTGGATGTTGCCGATTTGGATATCTCTGAGCATACAACTCAGCAGCATTCCTTGAATTTATGTGACATTCTCCAAATACTAATAACATATCCACTTTTTCACTTTGAGTATACATTATTTTGAAGAAAAATTAAACTGAAATTTAACGAAAATTAAGAAACTTTTATCAAGTTTTCTTTGGAAAACAAAACACTCTCTTAGGTAATGACAGTGACATAAGCTTTATGAGCAGACACATAAAGCTTATGTCACTGTCATTACCTAAGTGAGTGTTTTGTTTTCCAAAGAAAACTTGATAAAAATAACTGCATAATATTATGCATCATAACTATCCATGCCACATTTGAGTAAGTAAATAAATTATTATCCAGTATTTTCCTTAGTAATATTTAATTTATGTTCTTATTTTTAATCCAATCGCAAATAAATTAGTATCGTTAGATACGTCAAAAAATCCAACTTTTTTCGGAAAGTGCTTGTCAAAAAATGGTCGCCATTTGAAAAATAATAGTTAGATACGAAAATGTAATTTTGCCAAATTGTCTTATTCCTATCTATCATACCGGTCACTAAAACTTTGTGATTGTAATTTTCTGACATTACCTGAGGTCCTCAGATTAGTTTATGTCCAATCATCGCCTCCTAGATGCAATATTAAAACTGACTCTTAAAAATGAAGTAGGCGTAAAAACTTTTTAAAATGTCACATTCTGATCCAGACTTGTCTCAGAAATCCAAAAATGTTACAATATACATTTAAAAATTCAAAACCGGAGACATTTCCTGTTAAAACGGAAGTGTCCGGAAAGTGAAAAATATGTGAAAACTCTCCTCTTCACATACCATATACCTACACAAAATGTCATTTTGATACACCTAATATTCTAGAAGTTATGACTTGTCTAATAGATTCGTTGACACCCGGTATACATCCAAATGCACCCATCGAACAAACTATTTTCAACAACAATGTTGTGATTGTAGGTGACCTAAATATAAATCGGAATAAAGCTAGACGAATAAAGGATTTTCCAAATAACGCACCGTTTGAAATGGCGACTACACACCCAACCTTCAGAATGGCCCATAACTCAACACCAGATCGGATATTATACACAAAAAACATCCAAAATAATATAATAGCTATACAAACTCATCCGGACTTAGGAACAGAACACGATGCAATAGAAATAAACATCGGAAGTTTCATTCTTTGAGACATTGACATTTACACTTTTATTATCACTTGATTCATTATTCGTTAAAGTTTGCTGTTGACAATTTTCAAAAATTGTAACGTCTCTGCTGATAAAGATTTTTTTCGTTTTTTTATTGAAAAAACGATATGCTATCGAATTCTCGCAGTATCCCAAAAATATACATTCGATAGACTTTGGTTCGAATTTAGTTCGTTTCTGTTTTGGGATATGAACCATGGCTTTACATCCAAAAACTCGAAGATGTTCCAGGTCCGGTATGTTTTTTGTCCAGAGTTCTTCGGGTGTTTTGTCTATCGCATGACTTGGCGACCGATTCAAAATATACACTGCTGAAGCGACTGCTTCTGCCCAAAAATCAATGCTAAGTACAGCGTCAAATAACATACATCAAGCTTTTTCTACTATGGATCGATTTTTACGTTCGGTGACACCATTCTGCTCCAGAGTATAGGGTGCTGTAGTTTGATGCTGAATACCGCAATTTTTCAAGTATGTTTTGAGAACTGTGTTACAGTATTCGGTCCCATTATCACTGCGAATAATTTTCACTTTCTTCTGAGTCTGATTCTCCACAAAGTCTTTGAACTCTTCGATTTTGTTGGGAACTTGATTTTAGTTTTTGAAAAAATATACAAAAATCTTTCGACTGAAATCGTCCACTAAAATCAAAAAATATCGGGCACCACCCAATGAGTTTTTTGACATGGGTCCACACAAATCGGTATGAACTAATTCGAGAATGTCAGATGACCGAGTACTTCTGCGATTGAAAGGAAAACGAGTCTGTTTACCTTTCAAACATATAGTACAGGGTTCATTCGATGCACTCGATTTAAATTCAGTCCCGGTCACTAGTCCATTGTTCAATAACTTCAAACTTTGAATGTTCATGTGTCCCATTCTTCTGTGCCACAAATCTTGTTTTGTTATCATATCTGCGTGAAAACTCCGACATTTTTTATGAATGTTCAATTTATACATATTTCCAACAAGGGAGGCAGTTCCCATGAGTTGATTACTAGAATTGTATATTCTGCAACCGAATCATCAAAAATGACCGAATTACCTTTTTTCACGATTTTACTGACTGATAATAGATTTGTGCATAGATTTGGCACATAAAGAACATCGTTCACACAAACATCAGTAACAGTTCCATTGGAAACGAGGGCCAATTTCACATTGCCGGTACATTCCACGGGTAAGCAAGTATTATCAGCAATTTTTATTTCTGAAGTATATGGTACAGTCGTACATTCGAGCCAATCTTTTCTTGCCGTCATGTGTGCTGATGCTCCTGAGTCGATAAACCATTCTTCTTCGGTACTTGCTTCACTGACGACAAAGGACGTATAAAGAATATTTTCTGATATTTTCTTCTGTGTGCATTGTGATGCAAAATGACCATATTTATTACACGAATAACATCGCACTTTTTTATTTCGTGAATTCCCCTTTTTATGGTCAAGTTTTCTGCTCACCAGAGCCAACGAATCTGGAGTCTCATTCTCCTGCTTGACATCTTGTAATAACTTCGTTTTTATAGCATCTTCAGTTATGGAGGTTTCTGAGCTTTCTAAACCCATCAACATAGGTTTATACATTTCTGGTAAACCAGCTAGTAAAAGAGTACCAACCCATTCGTCGCTAACAGCCATACCGATTCCCGATAACTTATGTGCGGTGGTAACTATTTTGTTCACCTAACTCTCCACTGAATCACTATCTTCTAGCTTGGTAGTGATTAGAGTTCTGAGTAAACCTACTCTCCTAGTAAGACCAGAATCTTGAAAAGCTTTTTCCAAATTATCCCAAACTTCTTTCGCTGTTTTAGCTGATTGTACATGAACAAAATTGATTGGTTCAATCAATAAAATAATCTTGGATTTTGCTTTAACATTCTTTTTCTGTTCCTTTTCTGTGCCGATGACACAATCCCACAGCTCTTCGTGCTCCAATAATGTTTGTTAGCAAATTTCCAAGTATCATAATTTTCACGACCTTTCAGCTTTTCTACAGATAAAAACGAACTGCTTGTAGTCATTCTGCTTCTACTCGATCAGATAGTTCACCAGAGTTTTGCTAAACTTTGAACTATTCACTGCGTACTTTCCAATCAGGCGATAACTGGGCCCATAACCAGTTGGAAATTGAACTGTTTCCTTATGAATGATTGAATAAATAAACGTTTGTACAAGTTTTTTACTGTGACAACTTTTTTACAATTAATGTCAATAATATTTATACTTAAAACAAAAGATAGATAAAACAAAGTTTACTTGGAGAAATGTACGTTCTATTTCTAACAATTTGCAAACTACTATAATGAATCCTTCAGAGAAAACTATGATCCACAATATGACCAACAAAATTATGATGAAATAAGACATTGGCATAATGAATACTTGGAATATGTGGCACACAACATCAACATTGAAGAAATGTATTTTAAAATACTAAGTAAAGGAAGGAGCACTTCACCAGGAAAGGACCACATTAAATATCTGCTACAAAACTGAATGAAAAACCCACAAATACCTAATTGAAATATATGGGTATTGCTTGAAGTATCATTACTTCCCTAACGAATGGAAACAGGGAACTATAATCACCTAACACGAACAATCATAGTGCTAAAAACTACCGATCTATCACTCTCCTCTCAGTCTTGGGAAAGCAACTTGAAAACATCATGAAGTATCTCTTAGAAAAACAAATCTGCCACGAAATACCTAATCACCAATTCGGCTTCAAACAGCAAACTTCTACCATCCACCCAGTAACAATTTTAGCATCCAACATTCAAGTTAACAAATTAATAGGAAACCATACTGCAGCCTTATTTCTGGATATAAGTAAGGCATTCAATAGCATTTGGCACAAAGGACTACTCTACAAACTAATGTCATTGGAATGCCCTCGTTATTTGACCCTGCTCCTGAAAGAATACCTAGAAAATAGAACTCTGCAAGTCAAAATCAACAACCATTTTTCGGCACTATTCCACAACGAACAAGGGGTTCCACAAGGATCAGCCTTTGTCCCCACTTCTATATAATGATTACTGTCACGACATATACAACTACCAGACACAAGATTACTTCAATAACAACCGATATATGTTGCGTATGCCGACGACACCGCTTTGATTAGTCACAATAATACTCTCAGAGATAACGTAGCAGACCTACAATGACTGCTTGAGAGTACCCCGATCTGGTTCAACAAATGGAGGCTGAAAGCTAATCCAGACAAGTCACAATATATAATATTCAATCACAACATTGCACCAAACTCACCTAAAATAAAGATAGAAGGTAAAGAACTTCAAAACGTCAACACAGTGAGGTATCTGGGAGTCAACATAGACCACAAATTGAATTTCAAAAACACGTGGACAACATAAAAAGAAAATGCATCAACAGGAGCAAACACTTTCGGAGCTTAACTTTCAAAAACTCAGGAATTAGTAAAGAAACAGCTGCACACATATATAAAACAATATGCCACCCTATCCTGGAATATTGTCATCCAATATACCTTACCGCGAAGAATGCTACAATTAAAAAACTTCAAATTGCAAAAACCACTTCACTGAGGATCATAACCAAATTAAGGCACCCCAGAAACCCTCTACATAATCCACCCAATAAGTTACTATAGGAGACAACAGGAATTGCTCCCATAGACCAACGCTAACACATCCTTACTGAAAAGTTTGCACATAGAGAACACAACCAAGAAATTTTTTTGAATTCTCATGGTTTCTTAGTTACTGAGAGCACTCAATAGAAATAGACATGGGTTTTATTGATTTTTAAAGATTTATTATATTAATCACATCACTTTTAAATGATGTCCCGGACAATACTTGGCATAGGCTGACCGTGCCGAAAAATATAAATCAAAATATGTCTCAAGATATTGTGCATCTCTAAAAGATAAACAAAAAAGTCCTCATTATCTTCTAAGGATAGGATAATTCATACTATTATTTATGGTTCAATACATATATACTGAAAAAAGGACACTGAATTTTACTAGTATTTTTATTCATCCACAACTTCTAAATAAATACTCCATTAATAATCGATATTTTATGTAAATAAAAGTATTTTCTACACCATAGGGTTTAAGTATATAAATTTAAAAATAACAAAATGCTTATGAAAATACATTTAATTATACGTTCACTACTTGCCCAGGACAAGTTTGCTTCAAAGAGGATATAAACATTGTGATATTTTTTAACTTTCGAAATACTGACCTTAATTAAACGAAAATTGGTATTGAGAGGTTTTTTGAGGTGCCGAATTCGAACTTGATGTTATTATTGCTCATACTCGTAGGGGGCGCCACCTACACGTATTTTTTTTTTTTTGAAGATTCATAACTTTTTTGAGCGTACTTCTAGCACATTTTTCAGTAAAAAAATCAATTATTCTATCATATCTACGTAAAGCTACCCTTGTTACAAGTCGCTATAAGCAACCGTTTTCTAGATATTTAGACTTGAAAATTTCAAGTCGATTATTTGATAATCGATGCGTGTTGAAGTTATTACCATTATTTTGCATTTTTCACAAGAATGCTTAGGAAATGAATTTGAAGTTTAAGTAAGTAGTTTTGGTAATTACATATTATGTGACAGTTACATGTTTTGTTGAAGTCTCTGTAAGTTTTAAAACACTAATTTTGAAAAAATGGATTATTTAAATAATAATGCTCATTTAGCCGATATGCATTTCGTTTATGGCCTTGCGGATGGAAATGCTCGCGAAGAAGGACGTATTTACCAGGAGTGATTTCCTAATCGAGTACAACCTTCAGCTCCAACATTTACCAGTCTCCACCGTCGTTTGACAGAAACAGGTAGCTTTAAGAAGGCAGCTGATATTATTGGAAGACCACGAGCAGTCCGTCCGAACCCCAGAATTGGAAGAAGCTGTTTTGAACTCTCTCGAGGAGAATCCAGAAACAAGTACAAGAATAATTGCTGAAACTCTCAATTCTACTCAGTCCACAGTTTGGAGAATTATCCACGATCAATAATTTTATCCATTCCATATTCAAAGGGTACAAGCTCTTTTGCCACGAGACTTTCCCCAACGCATTACTATGTGTCAGTGGTTTTTGAGAAAATTGGTTGGAAATCCTCAATTTTTAAGATATGTACTCTTCTCGGACGAGGCAAACTTCTCCCGAAATGCTTTACAGAAAATTGATACTGATAATGTCTTTCACTAACTGCGTGCGGATTTTCCAGAGCCCAAATATGGTTGTTATAAAAGTTTGTGATCTTTTATAACAACCATGTTTGGGCTCTGGAAAATCCGCACGCAGTTAGTGAAAGACATTATCAGTATCAATTTTCTGTAAATGTATTGGCGGCAATAATCGATAATTACTTGATAGGTCCTTTCTTTATTCTGTTCCGACTGAATGGCACAACTTACAGATACTTTTTAGAATGTACCATTAGAAATTCGTATCCGCATGAGGTTTATGCATGATGGGGCTCCGGCCCATTTTAGTGTTGTAGCCAGGTAATTCCTTAACACTGTCTATCCAAATCGATGGATCGGTAGGGGTGTAGAAAAACCTAACCAGGCATGGGCACCAAGGTCTCCAGATCTAACCCGCTAGATTTTTATTTTTGGGGACATTTGAAGTCACTATTTTAAAACTCCAGTAGCGAACGAGGAAGATCCAAGAAACCGAATAGTAGACGCCTGTGAAACAATAAGAAACACACCAATAATTTTTGGGCGGGTACGAGATTCAATGACTAGAAGACTGAATGCCTGTATCTGCACTGAAGGAGGACACTTTGAACAATTTATTTGAATACAATTTAGTTTCTTTTATTTTATTCTACATATTCAAAATTTCTTGAAATAAAATGTTGATATTTCTTGCAAATTTTATTAAAACAAATACAGATTTTGCTCCCTTGATACAAAAATAACTATTTCAAACGAGTAAAAATAAATAGATGGCGCCCCCTACAAAAAACCAAAACAACTTACTTAAACGTCAAATTCATTTCCTAAGCATTCTTGTGAAAAATGCAAAATAATGGTAATAACTTCAACACGCATCGATTATCAAATAATCGACTTGAAATTTTCAAGTCCAAATATCTAGAAAACGGTTGCTTATAGCGACTTGTAACAAGGGTAGCTTTTTTACGTAGATATGATAGAGGAATTGATTTTTTTAATGAAAAATGTGCTAGAAGTACGCTCAAAAAAGTTATGAATCTTCAAAAAAGAGAAAGACGTGTAGGTGGTGCCCCCTACGAGTAAGAGCAATAATAACTCAGGTTCGAATTCGACACCTCAAAAAACCTCTCAATACCAATTTTCGTTTAATTAAGGTCAGTATTTCGAAAGTTATTTAAAAAAAAAACGAAAATAAAACTTCAACACCCTGTATCTTGGAAACGAAGCGTTTCGGGGCATATATTTATTTGAACAATTCATATTAGAATATTGTGAGGAATCCCTCCTGAAGTTTGTCAAAGTACTTCTGACTCACCCTGTATAGTGACAAGCACTGTTGGGCAAGGTGAGCTAGTAATTTATAAAAGAGGATGTTTTGTGATCTTCATCTCATTAGAATTGGTATTTCCAACACTTTGGGAGAAATAAACAATAAATAATTATTTTTTTGAGTTTTCTTATTGTATTTGGAGCTGCTGAAATATTTTTGTATTCCACAGAGATAACCAAAGAATATATCGAGAAAATATACCATACACTATTGGAGGGTCTGAAAGACTATACTCAAGACAAGAGAGGTGATATAGGAGCATGGGTCCGAGAAGCTTCAGTGGTCTGTCTTCAAACCATGACATTTTCATTAGAAAAACATGGATCTGAAAGCCTAACGGATGATTTATTGAATAAAGTTTTGGCAGGTATTGCTCAACAGGCTGTGGAAAAAATTGACCGTACTAGAGCTCTTGCTGGAAAAGTGTTTTATGGTTTTATATACAGGTGAGTGATGTTTACAAATATAAGGTGTCTCACATAAAATCCCACTGCCAAATTTCTTAAAAAAAAAAATCATGTATAAAGATGTCATAGGTCACCAGGATAAGATACCTGTATTACAGTGTAATTTACATTATGTTGAATATAAGAGTATTTTACTTTATTATTTTTCAAGTCATTTTACAAACATTACAGATCTGGTGCCCACTCTTTTATCCTTACCAAGTGAACTATATAGAGGGTTATATTTCTCTTGGAAAATATAACTTGAAAATCAAATTGAGTGGCTAATTTAGTCTCCACCCTGTATACGGTTTGAATTTATCCGTGGATTCTTGAATTTGTGTACAATCTTAGTCTCTCAAATATTTCCAAATAATTATAATAAAATAAAAATATAAAAAACGCACTGATAAGTTTACATAAGGTATTTTCATAAGCCAAATTAACTTACAATTTGGTTCACCGATGGAATTAGGAAATCAATATTCATGAAGTCATAGATACTTAATTACTAAAAATCAATTGCCAGATAATTTTCAATAACAATCTTACTTGCTTTCAGTCCTGCAACCATATTGGAGTCTGTTTATCTGTCATTTTGGCAATTATGTTTTATCACAATTTATAAGTAATCCATAAGTAACTGGTAGTTACTTATGTATTCAATTAAGATTTTAGATATCACAGGAGTTGATGTTCATTAAGCAGTACTGATTTTATGGATTGAGGCATACTTATATAGCCTTTATTGTAATAATTCAAAACTTTATTTTTATTTTCATTTTTTTTTGGTGGAGGGTGAAAACTCATGTTTCTTGTACGCTTCTTACTGTCTATCGCGTTACGTACGTGTATGCTGGACTCGGATAACCTTTTTCTAAGCAACCCGCCTACCAGCCAAAACACCCACCTTTCTGTGCCTTGTTCGGTCTTGCTGTTGGTGTGGAAGACTTTGGAAGTTTGGTACTATCCGGGGACATAATCCAAGCTTGCAGGAACGTTTCTATCACCTTTCACCCTGGGTGTTCGCCGTTCTGGTAGTCTCTTTCCTCCCTTTCCTTATTTGTCATGATAGTTGTAATCATTTCCGAGATTGCATTCCATGCCTTTTTGCTATTGAGCATTGTCCCAACGATGTTGTTCACCATTATATCATACTCTGTTATTACGTTGTGTCTTGCCACACTCCATCTATCGCACTCCTGGATGGGGTGTGCTGGTGTATCCCTCTCCCCACAATAGATGCACCTCTCATTTTCTGCCTTACCAATTCTGTGCGTGTATACTCGGTAGGAGCTGTGTCCTGTAAAAAACTGTAATAGTTAAAAAAATTGTGGTTGCAGTTGTGCCAGAGATCTATGTTGGGTAACAGACTCTTGGTCCAGCTAGCTATAGTATGGTGTTGATTTTTTCCTCCTTCTTCACGCTCGCGCCGTCGTTCGTCCTTTCATACATGTTTCTTCTCTCCTCCACAAGCAAGTCGATGGGCGGAACATCGGCAATGGCTTGAACGGCCTCGGCTGACACCGTCCTGTATGTGCACACTATTTTTATCAGGAGTCTGCACTGGAGGCTGATCAACATGCCCTTATACTTTTTTACCTTCATGACTCTTTCCCATATTGGGGGCCCGTAAAGGAGTACCGATTGTGCCACGTAGTACAGGAGTTTCCTCTTCTCTGTGCGTGGGCCATCGATGTTTGGCATCAGTCTCATTAGTCAGCTTTTTTACCGTAGTTTATGTAATACTAGCAAATCTTGATGTTGATTATTAACAATCTTTATATGGTTATTAGTTACATTTTTAACAGTATGTAATTGCGCACATATGATGTAGTTTGAGTACCGTTTGGTGACTCATTTTCGAATGAGTAATTTGGAGAGTCCCTTGCAATAGCCTTAGATATATACAGTGCTTGGTCCCTTTTTGTTTAACCTGTATATTAATGATATACTCTCACTACTTGATGTAGGGAGCGTTTTCTGTTTTGCGGACGACACTGCAGTAATTGTGAGTGGAGAAACTTGGGAAGCTACTCTGAGTGAAGCAGAAACTGCCATAACAAAAATAAAAGAATGGTTGGACTACAGTCTATTGTCACTAAATGTGCAAAAAACAAAGTTTAAAGTCTTCGGCTTTACTCGGCTAAATTTACCCATGTTCACAAACTTAAGAATTCATGACTCAGGTTGTACTAGGACTGTAAATGACTGTAAATGCAAACACAAGGTAGAAAGAACGCTATCTCTTAAATACTTGGGAGTATTTGTTGGAGAAAATTTCATTTGGAAAACACATGTTTTGTATGTAATAGGTAAAATAAGAAAACTCATATATAAATTTTATGAACTAAGAAATGTGCTACAAGGAAATATTCTTAGAATGGTTTATTACTCTCTCAGACGAAACTCATCAGTTTCCTCAGCTGAATCTCATTGACATCTTCTGGGTTCAGAATTATGCTCCCCAGGTTGATCTCCCTCTGGTGCACCAAAGCGGGGCACTCAGAAAGGATGTGCGACGATATCTCGTCATCTTCAAGGCACCATCTGTATATGGGATCGTCTGTGATCCTGATGAGTTCCATGTGCCTGTTCAGGTGATTGTGTCCCGTTAGGAGCCCAGTCACAGTCCTGATGTCCGGTCTGTTGAGTGACAGGATCTCTCTTGACAGTTTCTTCGAAGGCCCCTTTATTTGGAGCTTCGATTGCCTTCTGCATGGCGCCTCCTGCCATGTTCTGATGAATTGCTTCTGAAGCAGTCCCTCCATGTTTGAGATGGCCATGCTATTGGGTATTACCAATATTGGTTCCGGTCCGACTGGAGTCTTTCCCGATCCAATATTGGCTACTCTGTCTGCCTCTTTGTTCCCAGGAACACCTGTGTGTCCTGGTACCCATATGAGGCTGACTTTCCTTGTTTTTTGCAAACTTTCTATGGGGTTTCTACACTTGGTAACCAATTTGGATGTGATCTTATTTGATCCTATCGCCATGATTGCTGCCTTGCTGTACGAGTAGATGACAATAGGTCCTCGACTTCTGTTGTCGAGGCTTTCCTGTCTAGCATATACTTCGGCCTGGAACACTGAGATATATTTGCCTAGAGGAACTGAGATTTATCTCTTTGTTCCTTCCTTGTATACTCCTGCGCCAGACATTCCCCCAAGTCTTGATCCATCTGTATAACAGGTTGATCCGGGCGCAGCGTCTTTCCATTCATCCCACGTGGGTATGATGATTTTTGGTCTCTTTTTGAAATTCAGCACCATCGGGATGCTATCTCTTTCCATTTGTAGGATTGTCAATCAATCAATCAATATGTACTTTATTGTCTGAAGAAATAAATTTATCATTGACAAAGCATAGTTTACAGAGTTACAATAATAAACAATACTCAATAACAGTTTGCTTAGAGAGAGAGAGAAAAATATACTTTATTGTCATCAAGAAAAAATAAATTCTTATGGACAAAGCACTTACAAAAATCTAAAATTATATCTATTTATAACACGGTCATGACATTGAAAAAAAAAACACGCATAAAAAAAGTTATGAGCATAATGTTGATATTGGAGATTAATTGATAAAATTAAAAATAGAAAAGTCAAAGGTTAAAAAGTGTCAGAATAAAATTCTTCCAGGCTATAATACGGAAATGATCGGTGTTGGTAATATCTCTTATATAATCTGGTAAATGGTTGAACATCTTGCAACCATTGTAAATAAAAGAATCCCTCACTTAGGACGAAATTGGTCTTGGCAAGTTGATACTGTTATGCTTGCTTATAGAGTAATGGGAAGAAGTAGTATTTAAATTATTTAAATGTTTTTCGATTAAGCAAACTGTTTGGTGAAAACAGTGTGTATTTTAAGAGATACAATCAATGGTGTACAGGGATCAGGTGTCTTTGCTGTAGATAGATATTTAATTGTTCGTTTTTGTAGTATAATGGTGCTTTTGTTATAAGTCTCACAGCAAATCATCCAGAAGCTAATTTCTTATTTAAATTGCAAACATGTTGTTCAAATTTGAATTTATTGTCGATGAATATACCCAGTTGTCGCGGCTCTCGATATAACTATTATCATTGGACAGCCCTCCTTTGCCTTGTTCCAAATATTGGAGGGTCCATGGTCTGCATCCGTGTCTGTAGGCAGTACGTATGGTTTCATGCTCAATGACTAGGCGCAGAGGTGACAGTCCTAGCAGAACTTCTAGAGCTCTCTCGTCCTCATGGCACCTGTTATTCCTAGGCAAGCCAGTCTTTGTACTTTATCTAGTTCATTTCTGTACTTGCTTCTTGTGGTGCCGGTCCACCAAACGATGGACCCCGTGTATGGTTTTTGGTATAAAGCTCCACGTCTTATCGAAGGCTCTTCTGCATGCCCAATAGGAGCAGATAGCATTCTTGGTACGATTTTCAATCTGCTAGTTCATCTTGGAGTCTATGATGACTCTAAGGTGTTTCGTCGACCCTTTGTATAGAAGCTGTATTCCTGAGATACGTACCTCTGGAAGATTTCCTATTTTGCGTTTCTTGGTAAAGAGTGCCAAGTCCGCGTTTTCTGGATTGACTCTTAACCCTCCGGTAGAACACCACTGTTCTACTCTGCTAAGAGCTAGCAGGTTTACCAATTGGTCTTGAGCCAGCAAAACCAAGTCATCTGCACACGCTTGTGTGTATAGCCCTGGCTCATTTAGCTCCGTGAGAAGCTCGTCGACCATCAGGCACTATAATAGGGGTGACAGAACTCCTCCCTGTGGACACCCTCTTGTTACCTTGGCAGCGACGGTTCTCCCGTTTAGTTCTGTCGTTACCACTCGCTGCGATAGTATGACCTCGATCCACCTGATCAGGGTTGGATCGACACCATGCCGCGCAGCGGCATGGCAGATAGACTCAAATGACGTGTTGTCAAATGATCCTTCTATATCAATAAAGGCCCCCATTGTGGATTGTCCACTAGTCAGTACTCGCTCTATCCTGTGTTGTGTCAGGTGGTGGAAAGCTGTGTCTGTGGACTTTCCTTTTGGTAGGCGTATTGCTGCTTGTGCAGTGGAAAGTACGTCAGGCTGATGGGTCAGTACGCCTTGGCTTGGGGGTAGTCGGTACTCCCTGGTTTTGGAATAAATACTATTCTAACTGGCCTCCATGCCTCAGGTATGTAGCCCAGGGCCAGACATGATCGAAGTATTCTTACAAGTAGGAGAATAATATTATCCAGTCCCTCTTGGAGGAGGGCCGGAAAATCTCCCATCTACAGTTTTGCAGACGATAGCACACTTGTCTCGACTTTTATATCCTATGGACCACTTTCGGTGAACGACACAAACAGACTCAGACAGGAACAGGTTGACTCCATCAATAGAGATCTTGAAGCCATAGTCGAATGGGAAACCAATAATCTTGTTCAGTTGAATGCCCAAAAAACAATGCACCACGTTTTCCAAGAAAGTCAACTCCTCAAATCATTCCATCACAATGTCCGGAAACACCCTTGAATCAAGTCACTCCATCTCGGTTTTGGGATTCACGGTGTCCAATAACATGTCTTGGCATGACCATGTTGCTAACATCGCTAAATCAGCAATTGGTTTTCTATGGAGAGCTAGGAAGTTATTTACTCCTGACCAGCTGTTGACGACGTTCAAGGCTCAAATCCGACCTCTGCTGGAATATTGCTCACACAAAGCGGCACCAAAGCATTTGCTTCGTCTCCTAGATTCCATACTGGAACATAGAAGAAGAGTTGCAGACCTGACATAATTCTACAAATATTTTCACGGCAGATGCTCCAGAGAAATAAAGTCTCTTATACCACCACTGGCCACATTCGACCGAAGAACTCGGCACGCTAATCAATGTCACCCATTTACTGTCAAGATTAACACGGCAAGGACCAGTCTCCATCAACAATCATTCTTTCACAGAGCTGCTACAGATTGGAAGAAGCTCCCAAAAAGAGGCCCACACTCATCTCCTTTCTTTATTCCCTCCCTCTTCCAATGGTCGCAGTGAGGGCCGCCCGCTGCCTACAGAATCAGAATCAATTTATTCATCACAAAAAAATACATAAATATTCAATCAACAAAGATCAAAGACAGATGCATCTTTATCGGACTAGTCAGAAAAATAGGAGGTAAATATGCATTTTAGATAATTTGATATACATTCCTACAATACAAATCAATTATAATACTACTGATAATAACTAGAAAAAAAAAAGTTCAAATGTTTTTTCCCCCCACACTCTAAGTGAGTACACACTTGTATTGTGTAGTGAGAAAAAAGAAAAAGAAACAAAACAGCATAACATGAAAACATAGACAATTTAAAGTCAGAAATAGGAAGAAGGAACGGAGTAGTATTAACAATATAAAAATGGAGGGTTAATAGGAACAGAGTAAAAACATATTACAAGGCAGTAATTGTGTGAATCAAAATTCAACAGTGCAGTTAACATGGCTGTAAGTTGGTGAATAATAATAAATATACAAATTTTTTATGTTTCTATAATTCTCAAGAAGTCCCTATAATTACTATAGATATAAAGTTTAATGGCTGAAGTGAATTTCTTGAGGTTACCATATTTTCGAGTGGCGAGAGGTAATAGATTATATGCTTTAGGTTGAATATAAGTTACAAAATGGTGACTAATGTTCTTGTTGTTAAGTGGTGTAACGAGTAGTTGGTTCAACGTGCCACGTGTATTGTAACCATGATTGAATGTTTGCTGACAATGACCACTCTGCTTATAGGCAGATATTAAAATTATTAAAAAATATAATGACCAAATATTAAGTATATCTGGAGAATACAATGCATTTGTTGAGGATCGTTTTTTTCGTCTAAAGATAATTTTTAATATAAAATTCTGGATCACTTTGAGATTTTGTAATGAGTTTTCATACAGACTAGTATTCCATAGCGTAGAAGTGACTCCACAAGTGATTTGTATATTATAAGCAACAGTTTAATCGACAGTATCTCTCTCAGTATATACAATTTGTAAATCAGTTTTCTGAGTTTTGTTGTTAGATAGTTGATGTGAGTTTCCCACCTGAGATTTTTGTCGATTATAATGCCTAAGTACTTGATTTGGCTAACTTCTGTGATGTTTTTATTTAGATTAGTGATGCTAATATTCTGGAACTCTGGCCTATTTGCATTATTGGCAGAAAAAGCTATATAGTGTGTTTTTTCAAAATTCAGAGATAGCTGGAAGGCATTTAGCCAATCCGTTATTATGTTTAGTTCTCTTTGGACATGTAATTTAGCTTGTGACCAGGAATCGCCCTCGAATAAGATCACAGTGTCATCAGCATAGGAAACAATTTTAGCATTTGATAGTGAAAGCATTGAATTGATGTAGAGTAGAAAGAGTACTGGTCCCAGTACCGTTCCTTGAGGTACACCTATCTTGACGGTAGTTGGGACACTTAGCGAGTCATGGACTTTAACTTGTTGTTGTCTATTATCTAAATAATGGCGGAAAACATCTAACACAGTACCACGAATCCCATTTGTTGCAAGAATAGAAAGGAGTTTCTGATGGTTCACAGTGTCGAATGCTTTCGCCAGGTCTAGAAAGACCCCTATACATTTTCTATTCTCGTCCAACTTGCTTATAATTTCATTCACTATAGTGTACATGGCATCACTTGTTGATTTGCCCGCCCGAAAACCAAATTGATAATCATTCAATATCTGATTAGCGTTGAGGAACTCCATTAAACGATTTTTGGGGCATTTTTCAAAGATTTTACCGAAGTTGTTTAATACACTTATTGGTCTGAAGTTATTTATTTTTGTTTTGTCACCTGCTTTGAATACAGGAGTTATTATTGATTGTTTGAACTGATATTACCATACAGTTAAAATACAAGTAAAATTAAAGTAAGAATTAAAGTTAGTAATTAAAAAATTTAAAAATTAATATTAAAAACAAAACACATTTTAAAAGTTGAGAAACAAAATACATTTCAAAAGTTGAGAAACTCTTCTATACTATAAAATATTTGTTATGTCAGGAAACGTTTCAGTTTAATGCTAAATGACATGTTAGACATATTACAGGTATATTGTTTAAGCTCACAGATACATTTGAATTTATTGTATAATTTAACTCCTATGTAGTCAGGCGAGTTCTGGCAGATTTGTAATCGTGAGTAACTCTGATGTAGACTTCCTTTCATTCGTGTGTCATGCGTTTGCAAGTCCTCATTTTTCTTGAACCTGTTTTCATTTTCTTTAATATAGGTAATTATTTGAAATATGTATAAGCTGGGCAAAGTTTGTATTTGCGATCTTTTAAATAGGTCTTTACATGTTGACAGTGGATGGACATTGAACATAGCTCTTGGTATTTTTTTCTGTGCTCTGAATGCCTTATCAGCATGTGACAAGGAACCCCAGAATACTAATCCATATTGTAGAACTGACTGAACAATCCCGTAATATAGTAATTTAAGTAGATTAAAAGAAACAGAGTCTCTGAGCTGCCTTATCATGTAACAACATGTGCTCAGTCTGGAGCATACAGTTTTTATATGGGCCTCCCATGTTAATTTTTCGTCAAGTGTAACACCTAAAAATTTCATTGTTTCTGTAGCTTCAATTGATTTTCTATTGATATGTAGGTAAATATTTTGGTCAGGTGTAACATTCCTTGGTAAAAACCGCATAAAATATGTTTTCGTCACATTCAATTGCAGACCGTTCTGAGTACAATATTTATAAAGCTCACTAGAGGCTCCATCACTATTCACAATTAATTGTTCAATGTCGGTGTTTGACATCAAAATATCAGTATCATCAGCATACAGTAAGATTTGTTCAGGATAGTTGCAGTATTTTTTTATGTCTGATGTGAATATTATAAAGAACAAGGGTCCCAATATTGAGCCTTGGGGTACTCCTAGGTGATCTCTCTTTGCGATTTTGAGTTGTCACATTGTTATTTGTGTACGCTCAGATAGATAAGACTTCGCCCAGTCAAGAGGTACTCCACGCACACCGACAGCCTCTAATTTAAGCAGCAATAGATCTCGGTCGATTGTGTCAAACACACGGCTTAGGTTATAAAAAAGACATAGTGCATTTTCTTTATTATTGAGTGCTTTGTACAAAAATTTCATTATATCATGAATAGCCGTTATGGTGGACTTTTTTCTCTAAAACCATGTTGTATATCAGGAATAAGCTTGAAACATTCGTTAACCGTTGACAGTATGCTGACTAAAAAATTTTTGAAATCTGATTTTGGATGCAAATCAATCTATAGTTTTTTATATCATTAGCGGATCCTTTGTTCTTAAAAATTGGTATTCCTTTGGATTTATTGAGAAAACGTCAATTGAAATTTCAAATTGAAAGAATTGCGGCTACGATATTTTGTGTAATCTTGATTTTGACTTCAATAATAATTGATAATTCATGAACAATTTTGCATTCGAGATGATTGTAGTAGAACTGAAAGAATTAATAATTCTTAAATGAAAACTGCCATGGAAACATTTGAATACATTTGTTTATAACTTTGCCAGTTAATAATTCTCAATAGTTGTGTGCATGTCAGAGAAACCAACATTCAAGAATGAATAACCTTGAAAATGATGATAACTTCACTAATCAAGATAAATTGGATATGGTACTGATTTATGGAAAATTCGAAAATAATCGTCGGGATGCCCTACGTGCATACAGAGAGAAATACCCTGATAGACGAATGCCAAACACTATGTATTTCACACGCTTGGCTTCGAATTTGGCAACAAGTGGATCATTTAATAGAAAGCGTACTGTCTTTAAAAGGAAAAATGCTACGGATGAAGAGCATACTGTTGCAGTTTTAGGAAGAGTGGTTGTTGATCCCCATATCCCTATTAGAAACATAGAACAGGAGAGCGGTATTTCTCGTTCATCAATTCAGCGCAGTCTCAAAATTGCCACATTCAAACCATTTAAAATTCAACTGCATCAAGGATTATGAGAGGAGACTTGCGTTTCTTGCTTGGTTAGCTACGGCACGTGAAGATGGTATTATCAGCTCGATATTGTGGTCGGATGAGAGTCGTTTCCATAATAATGCAACTGTAAATCGACATAATTGTCATTATTGGTCGCAAAATAATCCGCACTGGCTAAGACAAACTAATTTTCAAGTTATCTGGGAAGTCAATGTATGGTGCGGCATGATTGATGGATTCATTTTAGGACCAAAATTTTACGATGGTACATTAACTGGTCGAATGTACCTAGAATTCCTTCGGGATGAACTTTCTCATTTTCTTGAAAATATTCCTTTACATATGCGTAGAAACATTCATTTTCAACAGGATGGTGCACCCCCCACAAAGCGGTAAGGAATCATTTAAATGAAACATTTGGAGATAGATGGATCGGCACACACGGACCGATAAGATGACCTGCAAGATCTCCAGATTTAACACCGCTGGATTTCTTCCTTAGGGGGTGTTTGAAAGATCGTGTGTACCAGACTCCACCTATTGTTTTGGAAGATCTAAAAAACAAAATAAGGAATGAATGTAGAGCCCTTAATGCTGAGGTGTTGGAAAGTGTTACTTCGCGTAAACTACTCCAATGAGCTGAAAGATGTGTAGAAGCAGTTGGTCAACATTTCAAACATATGCTTTAGTTATTATATTCTTGTGCCCCCTTTCTTTGTAATTTTTTGTTTCTTTTACTATTCATTCTTTGTTTGACGTTCGGTAAAATACATAGTTGATTTCAACTTGAGGAAGGTTTTTTTTATTGATGACGATTATAAATGAGAAATATTTCCTTTTCTACGTTCATGCAAAATACAAAACTTTATTTGGTTGAAAAACTGGTTCTTTATTGCACTGAGTGCAATAAAGACTTTATTGAACTCATCTGTCATTCTACTATAGCGTTCTATCATCATGACAGACATAAACTTTCAAATCGACGCCAAATTTAGCCTATTTTCTGTGAGATTGTATTACGTTTTGAATAGTTGCATGTTTCATATAATTGTCAATCATATTCATTACATAATGGACTATGAAATTACTGGAAAATGCAATTTGTTAAAAATAAAATTAGTTCCTTCGAATATCAACTGAATTACACAAAATGTTTTTGTATTACTTTTAGCAGATAGATTTAAACAAACAATGTCTTCCTTACAGTTTAGTGCCACCTAAATGAAACATTTTTTTGTTTTTGCATGAACGTAGAAAAATATTGTATGCAACTCGTTATAAAATAAGGTATAATTGTTCATAAATTATCATTGAAGTCAAAATCAAGATTACACGAAATATCGTAGCCTACTGCAATTCTTTCAATTTGAAATTTCAATTGACGTTTTCTCCATCAAATCAAATGTGAAATACAAAGTGTGATACATTGTTGGAAAGATAATTTTGAGTAGAAATAAAAAATTGCAAAAAATATACAGGGTGCTATTTGAAATAAAAGTCAGAGTCACTTCCGGTCAAACCGGAAGTGACTTTCAATTTTTGTTTTTCTCAGTTGAAGGTTCCTTGAACAAATTGGAGATCATGAAATTTTCAAATTTTTATCTTTTGAAATGGCTGAGATAATCCATTGGAACAGGTATACTGGGACACCCGGTATAATTTGCTTGTACAGTAGAAGTTCCTCCTTACAGAAATCCAGCAGATGCTTTCCTTACTGTACACTATCTTTACTTTCTTTAATAATTTTCCAACTTTCACTCATGACATTATCTGAATTCAAAATTCGTTCATTATTTAACTTCTTTCTATGATTTTTCACATACACTCTATATTCTTTTTTAAATTGTTTATATTTTTTTGTATACCAAGGATTGTTTAGAGCTTTGCTTAATTTACTCATTTCACAAAGTCTATTGTTTTAATTGGAAAGGCACATTCGTAGTAATAAAGAAAAGTATGATAAAATATGGAAAACTGTTCTTGAAAGTCTGTTGTATGATACATTTCATTCCAATTTTCTTTTGATAAATAGTTCTGAAAATCTTGAATATTGGAGTCATTAATTTTTCTTTTTTGTACACGGTGATTGTTTTTATTATTGTTATGTAATACATCATTAAACGAACATACCTGATAAGTGTGGTCTGAGAAAAAAGAGTGACTTACTCTTGCAATGCACTCATCTGTATTTGAGAAAACGTCTATGCAGGTTGCAGTTGTAGATGTTATTCTTGTGGCCTCATTGTTATGATTTTTTATGCCATACTCGCCTAACATATTTATAATTTTTTGTTTCTCATCACTATTCACTAGGAAATCTACATTAATATCGCCACAAATGACAAAAGTATACAATAATGCATCGAGTTGATATAAGAAGTTATGAAATTTTTATGATTTGGGGGGTCTGTAAACAACAATTAGGTACATATATTGATTCCCGTGCGGAAGTTTCATCTTGGCTCCACAGGCTTCAAATTCCCGTTCTACACATGTGTTAATTACGATATGTTCCATATACATATCGTTGTCTGCAAATAGGCAAACACCTCTCCGTTGCATATTCTTCCTGGTGAAATATGATATAAGCTTCATATTTTTTATTGGTGTCACTTTTAATTCCTCACTTTTGAGCCAATGCTCGCTGATGCATACAATTTTTGCTTTATGGGTTTGCATTACAATGTTGAGATCATTCGATTTTTTTGTATGTTTGAGTTAATAATTATGAGATTTTTGTTCATATATTATAACCCAATGACCCTGTGTTTTTGGTTTGGGTTATTGTAGGATTGACTGATGTATTGTCCTTAGTTGAAAATGTAGGTCTGAGGTTTTCTAAAAATCCTCATTTTGCTGGTGATATTGGTTATATTTTCTGAAATCAAACCTCTTGTAAGCTACCATCTTCGGCCATGTGGAGGATTTATAAATTTCATCTTTATAAGTGAAATCAATTCCAAACATAAAACATTTGTTCTGGGATTCATCCGTTGGTAATTATTATCTCTGCATTCCTGAAAGTATCTTGATCCAGAATACATTTTCTGATTTTTTCCGTTGTAACATGACGTTTAATTCTATTCAAATAGAGCCAAACTTTTTTCTGAATACCGAAATCGTTTGGGGTTTCATTGTCTCCAAGCTTTTTCTTTGGTTTGGTTGGTGGTTGGACTTTTTTCTTGTAACTCACACTAGTGTAGCCTTCATGATCTGTTTTCTCATTTGTAAGACAGTTTTTCAGCATAAATTAATCCATTCATTATTTCTGTTTGTTTACTTCTCAGTGAATCATAGTTTGTTTTGCTTTGGTTTTTTTTTCTCAGCTGGTCCGGAAATTTATTTCATAACTTTACTAAACGATTTCTTTTGTACAGTTGGGGTAGATAAGTTTTTGTTCGTTTTTTGAACTTTTTGTTCTTTGTTTACTTTTTCTTCCAGCAGGGTATTGTTTCGTTTCAGTAATTGGTTATTTTCAAGTATCAAATTGATTTTATCATCTTTTTCTTTGAGAATCAATCTGAGTAGATTTAGTTCAAGTTTTAATTGATCATGGGTTTCATCAGTATTAAATCCTTGGACATCAGCCTGACAGCCACTGCAGATAATTCTTGTATCACAGATTTTAACACATTGCAGTTTGTTTCTTGTTGCACAAGAGAAATGATAAATGCTTCCTCACTTGATGCACACAATGTTTTTATTCCACTTTGATTGGCAACATTTAAATTGCTTTTCTTCGAAAACATCATCACTAAATTTGCAGAGCACATTTATACACTGCTCTTCAGTGACACTCATCTTGAATATAGGTCTACTCTTTTGCGTCCATTTCCATGAAAAAAAACACATATGAAAGAGAGCAAGAAAATAAATCCAATCCAATAATTAACTCAAAACAGCAAAATATTGACATTGGCTCTTTTAGCTCCAAGCCACAGAAATGGCTTCTGTAGAGCTCTCTGTTTATACTTCCTTAGATCAAACCAAGTAATTTTCTGTCATGCAATAATTTTTTCACAAAAATAAAAATTCTATATAGGTTTTTTGTTCCCTCAAAATACATCATTTCATATTGTACATTCAGAAAAAAACAGAAACTATGGTTTTTTATAGTCAATTTCTAGGAACTTTTGCAGTACTTCACAAACAATGTATTTCAATGAGACTGGGTGAGGAACCCACAACCATCTTTTTCCTATGCCTCTATCTACTGAAAAGGAAGAGAAAAAATATTCTTAGTGTATGATAAAAGTAGACGATAAGTTTTGGGATTCAAATTAAAGTGCTTTTCTAATACATGATTATAAGAGTTTTTTTTTTTTGGGCTTTGATATTTTTTCAGACCATGCGTTATGGTAAAAGTGGACTTGAAAGTTTTGCTAACTAAGCTATCGATATGCCCTGAACAACCTCCTCTTTGCATTGAATTTTGTTTTGAGGAGTTTTATAACAATATTTTATAATGTATTTATTCCTAAATATATGTTATTCTCTACTTGAGCTTTGTTTTTTCTACATAACATTGAAAAACTGCTACTTCGACATGTAGCTATTTTCAAACTGATTTCATATAACGTAGATCAAAAGATACAATACTACATTTTTGGGAACCACCTTTTTTTTCAACTGTCCGCAAACGTGTTAATATGCAGAATAGAAAGTGAAAGAACTTTGTATTGCTTTCCATCATTCAATCATAAGCAACTTTCCTCCATAACCTTTTCACATATTCTAAACATCTACTTGCCACTGAATGTTTTGGGTTTGGTATTTGAAAATTTCATAGGTTTTGATTCGAAGCTAAAAAAGGTTTTTTCATTACAAGAAGGTAAGCTATACTGTCCAATTGAAACTTCTAATTGAAATTTCAGCAACAGCCTGCTGAAAAATTTTGCCCAATCCGAAGAGCTGTGTCGTATATTTCCCAAAAACGAATGTGATGTTTTGAACTGGAACTCTGCTTCTGCTACATTTCCAATATTTGTGCAACTTATTCAACTGCAGCCTTTCACTTACAACATCATGTTGGGACTCATATGTAGTGTTGGAGGCTTGACAGAAACTTTGGTAATATTAACATTTTAAATTTATTGTAATTTAAAAAACATGGAAATATTTTCATAAATAGTATATCAGTTTACAAGGGGAGTAAATAGGATTTACTTTACCACTTAACCGAGCTTCCTGAGCTTTAGCGAGAGATTCAAAAAGGCAATGTAGAGTAAATCCCTGTATGAAGTATATTATTTTTTTCACTATATTGTATATTTTATGATATTTTTATAAAAGTTCAGTAGGTATTGTAGGAGAAATCTAATTTTAGGGTAGCAAAATCAAGTAGTATTTTGCATTATTACCTTTAGTTACCGTTTGTTGACAAGTACACAATATCAATTATTTATTGGAATTAAAGCTCAACTATTGAATAATTCTGTGAATTTGCAATAATTGGGAGTAAAAATTTCTGGAAAAATTGGTAATTACCGTAATCTGGGGTGGATAGAAACAGTTTTTGAACTTCTGGTGTCTAAAAATAAGACACCACTTAATTTTTCATTCTGGAGAATGATTGTCCTAACTAAACGAGAGGATAGCATGTATTATTGATTTTTATAATCTACGTGTATTATTGATTTTTATAATCTACGTGTTTCTTTAAAATAAAGTTAAAACTGATATGTTTCTATTCATACTTGATATGGGGTGAATAAAAACGGTCATTTATTGTATTAATCATATTAATATTCAACCAGTCCTGAGGTTAATAGAAACATGAAATATGTTTTAAAAAGTATCCAGAAGCAGCAACAAATCAGGGTTCATTAAAAAGTGGCTAAATAAAAAATTACTCATATTGGAAAGTCATATACAGTTAAACTCGGCTATAACGAACACTCGTTTATTACGAACCATTTGAAAAGTCCCGCCAAAACGCCTATATACACTATGTATTTTCATTTGGGTATAACGAACTCGGCTATTGCGAACTACCGAGGAAAAATTGTTCAATCAAATGCAATGATAATTTGAAAAATTTAACGACTGGTCGACCGGTGGGATTCCCCTATTTTTCTGTTAGGGATTTGTTAGATACATGCCATAGTGTTAGTACGTGTTTAACTGTGATGTACCAACATGCCTAATCCAAAAGCATGTAGAAAGGCTAAGTTAAGCTGGAAATAATTAGAAAATTAGACATTGGTTGCACAAATGCACAAATTTGTTTGGATTATGGTCTCAAAAAATCAACAGTGTCGTTGCTTCAACATTGTTATGTCCCCACCAGAATGCACAAACAATTCAACAAACGTCATCAGCGGTAAACTTAGTAACAAAGAGAGAGTTACCTTTGTTAAAATAATTTAATTATTTGGATATTGATAATGAAACGCAATTAATAAATATAAAAAAGACGATTTTGCGTGAAATTAGAACAAATTTGGAGAGAACATTATATGTTTCACATGGCAGAAAAGCAAATTTAATGCCTTGGCTGGTTTCCTAGCCTCGGCTATGAAACATCAGCCGCAACATTAAATCTTGTGCTTTTCTGCCTAGTAATACAAATAACTATTATTTAAAAAAGTAACAAATATTGACAATTCACATTCAATTATGTTAATGAGACATATTAGGACACACACTGGTAAATTTTAAAGTTATTTACTTTTTTTATTTCCCACTTAAGGTAGTACCGCCACGAGACAGTTGAATTAGGAAATTATTAAAATTTGGCATACGTATTGTTTAACATGTGAACAACACCTCTATAAAATTTTAACAAGTTTCACCATCCCGAACCCGAGATATATATAATTGAAGTTGACTCAATTAACACGTAACATATGGAACATGCATAGGCAAACATCACATTATTAATTCTACCGTTAGTACTAAAATTAAGAAGTTTATGAAAAACGAGGAGGAGCTAGAGCAGGATATCACAGATATTGTGAAAAAAATCAAAGTGATTGACCATCTAGTTTGACAGATATAATCAAAACTATTCTCGTTATTCAAAATAGTCCACGGGGAAGCGCACATTATTAATTCTACCGTTAGTACTAAAATTAAGAAGTTTATGAAAAACAAGGAGGAGCTAGAGTAGGATATCACAGAGATGGTGAAAAACAATCAAAGTGATTGACCATCTAGTTTGACAGATATAATCAAAACTATTCTCGTTATTCAAAATAGTCCACGGGGAAGCGCACATTATTAATTCTACTGTTAGTACTAAAATTAAGAAGTTTATGAAAAACAAGAAGGAGATAGAGAAGCATATCACACACATTGTGAAAAAAAAATCAAAGTGATTGACCATTTAGTTTGACAGATATAATCAAAACTACTCTCGTTATTCAAAATAGTCCACGGGAAAGCGCACAGCCTAAAGGGGTCGTAGAGAAATGCGGATTGTGCCAGGAGACTTTTTAAAGAAGGACGGGGAACCATTTGAGGGTCTGAACCCCCGAAAAAAAACTCCTCCTAGTTGACCCCATCGATTTTAACGATACCACCAACCCCACCCCCCCCCCCAAAAAAAGTTCAAAAAAAGTACTACAAAAAAGTCCATTGAAGTTTTATCGAAAAACAATAATTTTTTTTCATGACGTATGATTTCTAGTGGAGGGGGGGGGCGGGTCTGAAAATTTTTTTTTTGCTGCGCTTTTCGGGGACATCAATTTTTGAGTCGCCGACTTTCTATAACGAAGAAATTTTCTAGAGTCTATTAAGGGGGCAAGCGCCCCCCCTCCAAAATTTTTTTTTTTCGCCTTTCAAATTTTTCGATTCCGTCGAAAATAATTTCCTAATTCAACTGTCTCGTGGCGGAACTACCTTAAACAGAAGAAGTTTGTACGCAAACGAAAATATGTTGCTTTATAGTTAGAGAGTTCTGTTCACATCATACAGTGTTGCCAAAACCAGTGTTGCTGAAATTTCTTGTGAAATTATTGGTGAACTAATTTAGGTTTCTATTCATCCTTAAGTTTCTATCCACCCCAGATTATGGTATTGGTGAAGTTGATAAAGTAGATTATATGGTTATCAATAATGTGGCGCAAGTGGCATCCTTGCAGTTATATCTAGAAAAAGATAATATCCAGTTTAAAAAAAAACAGTATCAACAATTCCTTGCTTTCATTGGGAAATAATGTTATTTTCCTGTTGTCATGGAACCTGAAACATTGTGTTTTTCTATCTACTTCCCTCAAATAACATAGAGTTGTTTTCTTGATCCAAGATATCTATAAAACCTGGTGCTTTCACTTATAACCGTAAAAGTTTCGGATAAACTTGGTGACACCTGCTTACTTGATAATGAGAGTTTCAGATGGCGCCCAACGCCATTTATAGTAGTAATTCGCTAAACTGTAGCCATTGGCCACATATAGGGTGTTTTTACTTATAATGTTTCTGTGTGTTGTTCATCTATCACAGAAATATAATATTATAATGTGCATGTGGTGTCCTCTCAAAATTATAAACAATATTGAATCACTACAGGGTTTCTAGATATCTTGATAGCGAAAAAAATTGCTATTCTATTATTTGATAAAAGTTACATATTATTTCCATATATTTAATAAATACCAATATTGATAACACTCCAAAGGACCCTATGTAAACAAAGTGAAGTCAAGAGTCTGTCCTTTTTAATCAACCAAGTTTTTCAATTTTATTGGTAGTTGATTCATATTTTGAACTTACAGTGGAAACACATTAAATTTCATATAACTTTTCAAATTGTTTCACTTCCAGTCAATAACCATCGCAGAGTTTTTTGGTTATTTCCCTATGCAAGAAAAGGAATAAGCTCCAATAACTTTATATGTGAAACAAAATCGGGTCTTTGATCAGAAATATAGTTTTCTCTTGACGCATGTCCATTTTTTTATGAGAATCCGTTTTGAAGGACTGATGGTCAATTGTTTTGGCTTCACAAAGGCTATCCTTTTTATCAATATTCCTAGTTAATAAATATATGATGATCTCATCTATTATTGAAATTGATAGATTGAAATATTTTCTGATTCCAATATTTTATTTCAGGTGAAAAATTCTAGCTCTTCTTTATTCACATATTTGAAATCCCAAGGTGATCTTAAAGGTCCACAAGAAATTCAAAAGATTTGTGATACGATTTTACAAATATTTATTGATCATCAGAAAGTAGACAGGGTCACAGTGCCAATGTTTAGATTTCTCGATAAATTGTTCGACTCTGGTTGTATTGAATCAGTAATTGCCGATTCGGGTTCAGAATTTATCAAGAAAACATTGAAACTGATTCAAGTGGAGATTGCTGGATGTAAAGATATTTATAAGTTAATCGATGGTATTACTGTTCTTTGTCAGTTTATTCAGGTAAGTGAATTGCTGAAATATTTCGCTACTATTTCTCATATCTATCATCTGAATTTTCATTTGGTATAACAAACAGCTCATGTGAACTCTTATACAAGCTATTCATTGTGTTATTTTGAGTAATTTTAGTAAGAATAATACAAACTGGAAGGTTTTCATGGTTTACTTTTCAGATAGGGAATATTTTCATTATTTGGTAGAGTACTTATATAAAAATATTTTACTTGATTTTAATTATTACATATGTAAAATAAATCTTAGGTCTTTCTTTGAGATTGTTGTAAAACTTGTATTAAAATAAGAATTGATAGATTTAAATTTAGAAATATTTCCATATTTACAACCATGACAACTGAAGTAAACATCGAGGCAAATTGTATGAATGACTTTTTTGCTCAGTTTCTCAAAATATGACATCAAATCCAAACCCCCAAAAAGATCCAATAGAATACCTCAATGCATCAACATAAATGAAGACTTTTGCTTTGAACCTACCTGCGATTCCTCAAAAGCTTTTGATTGTGTAAACCACAGAACACTGCTTCAAAATTTTTATGTATATGGGTTCAAGTGTGTCACTCTGAAATGGTTTGATTCATACCTCTCAAACAGATATCAAGTAGTAAAAGTTAATGATCATACATCTAATATACAAGAGATTACTGACAGAGTTCCATAAGGATCTGTTCTTGGACCTATATTGTTTCTGCTGTACTTGAACGATCTGGCAAATATCAATATTCAAGGAACACCACCCTCCTTTGGCATGGAAAAGATAAGGACGTTTTGGAAGATACTGTTAGTGAAAGAGTGGTGTGATTCAAACTCACTATGTTTCAATATATCTAAATGTTGCCACTTCAAATTTGACTTTCCAAACTTATATCTTGAAACAAACATAATTCAAAATAAAACTTCCTTCATGTTCCTTGGCCTATACATTGACATTAAATTAAGATTCCAAGAGCATTTGACTGGTTTATCAGAAAATCAAGATGCTATGTGATTAGAACCGTAACTAGAGAACTGAAGCTTGACATGACAAGGGTAGCTTATTTTTCTCTGATAGAAACCCATCTCAGGTATGGAATAGCTTTTTGAGGATTCACCAATCAGAAAAATTTTAATTCTGCTTTAGTTCTTCAAAAAAGAGCATTGAGGTATCATAAAATAAACAGATTTTTACGCTGCTTCGCGATTCCCAAAATTTGAACGAATTTAAAAAAAAAATAACTATTGGGTTTTCTGCCCCCTGGAAGTAAAAAAATTTAATTATCCGTTCTAAGAAGGCCAAATTTCTCAGTAATGTACCGTTTGAAAATGATTTGCCTAAAATATCTCTCAACAAATCTTATATTGGAAATTCTAAATAAAAATATGGAAAATAATATTCCGATACCTCCCCAAAAAACATTCAGACGTTATTTGTAAACTAACTTGTTGCACTTTCGTGAATGACAGGTGTATAATACCGTTTTATAACGAATTGCAGTGCTTAAAAATTGAAAAAAAAAAGAAAAAAAACAATTTTACTTCTTCGTGTCCCTCTCTCTGAATCGGCTTAGCTTTCTAGCTACAATATAATAATAATAATAAAATGTCTTTATTTTAATTATCATCGGCGAAGTCCAGTTAGACTGCTCAACTTAACCGAGTACCAGTTACAAATAAAGTATTTCACACAGAAAGATGCCTACATACAGGGTGTCAACGAAAAGTCATAACTTTAGAATATTAGCTGTATCAAAATGAGATTTGGTATAGGTGAATGGTATGTGAAGAGGAGAGTTTTCGCATATTTTTCGCTTTCCGGTCACTTCTGGTTTCTCCGGAAATGGCACGGTTTTGAATTTTTAAATGGAACACCCTGTATATTGTAACAGTTTTGGATTTCTGAGACAATTCTGGATCAGAATGTGACATTTTAATAAGTTTTTACGACTACTTAATTTTTTTAGAGTCACTTTTAATATTGCATCTAGGTGGCCATGATCGGATGTAAACTAATCTGAGGACCTCAGGTGATGTCAGAAAATTAAAATCGCAAAGTTTTAGTGACTAGTATGATTGATAGAAATAAGACAAATTGGCAAAATTACATTTTCGTGTCTAAATATTATTTTTCAAATGGCAACCATTGGATTAAAAATAAGAACATAAATTAAATATTACTAAGGACAATACTGGATAATATTTTATTTAGTTTTGTCAGGTGTGCCATGGATAATAATTTATTTACTTTCACTGTAGTAAATTTTCAAAGTGCATTCCTCCTTGTTCAAGACACATTTCAGCTCGTTCAATAGTTTCTCTCAACACGTTTCGTAACATTTGAGGTGTTATACTTCTAAATGCCCGTAGAATTATTTCTTCTAAGATTTCAAGAGTGGCTGGGGCTGTTGCATAGTAAACCTTCGCTTTAACATATCCCCAAATAAAGAAATCGAGCACAGTGAGATCCAGTGAGCAGCAGGCCACCACACTGGACCATTGGTTGCAATAACTTGATTATTAAAATGCTCTATTAAGTAATTAAGAACTTCTCTGGTATTATGAGGGGATACTCCATCTTGTTGGAAGTAAATTCGCCGTAAAACTGCTAAAGATAGATTATTAAGATGATCCTCGATTTAATTTTGAAGAAAACCTTAGTACCTAACTCCTGTTAACTGACTTTGAAACAATATTGGACCAATTATTCTGTTTCCAATGATACCAACCCAGACATTGACGCCAAACCTTGCTTGAAAATTACCCTCTCTCATTGCATGTTGATTTTGTTGGGCCCAGTACCGAGTATTTTGCTTATTGAACATATCTTTATTTGTAAATCGTGATTTGTCGGAAAATAGAATAAAGGTAATAACATTTGGGTTAACTCTATGATTTTGAAGCAGCCAATCACAAAACTCTACTCGTCTTCGGCATCGTCAGCATACAAATGTTGATGTAACTGATATTTAAATGCTCGATATCCATGCTTTTTCAGTATTTTTCTTGCTGATTCGTGACTTATCTGCATTTCTTGACTAATTTTTCTTAAAGACACCCTTTTATCAACCTCAACCATAGCATGAATGTTAATCTCAGTCTCTTTATTTATGATAAACCTCTGTTCCGCCTCTCGATTTCCTTCTTACCTAAAACGATTCCCGACATACGGAAAATACTGATGGGCTGGATGTTGCCGATTGGGATATAATAATAATAATGAAATGTCTTTATTTTAATTATTCTCGGCGAAGTCCAGTAAGACTGCTCAACTCAACCGAGTACCAGTTTCAAATAAATTATTTCACACAGAAAATTGCCTACATATATATAATATAATTAAACAATCACGGCAGTAACAGCTATGTTCAAATAACTAAAATGTACTAACATGTAAATAATGCATAGAATGCGTAAAGGGAGAACGTTAATATAATTACAAAAATTACAAACAACATATAAAACAAAAATGTTATAGAACCATAAGATATTCCTTATAGGCTCTTTTAAATCCATATGATGATTTGTTCTTGATAGGTGTTGGTATGATATTTTTAACGCAGAATGAGAAAATGACCTTTTGAATGCAGCAGTTTTATGCCTGGGTATTACAAGTAGGTTTCTATTTCTGGTGTTTACATCATGCACAACCGACCTATATGGCATTTTTTTCCTAATATACGAGGGAGTTCCTTTTTCTAATACTTTATGAACAAAACATGCAAGGTGAAGTTTCCTTCTGTCCTGCAAATCAAGCCACCCTAGTTCAGCTCTGAATGGAGTTACGTGGTCTCGTAATCTTAGTGAACAGATAAAACGAATACATGAGTTCTGAATTCTTTGAATTCTAGTTGAAGTTCGAATATCAAGATAGATATCTCTGAGCATACAACTCAGCATCATTCCTTGAATTTCTATGACATTCTCCAAATATTAATAACATTTTCACTTTGAGTATACATTATTTTGAAGAAAAATTAAACTGAAATTTAACGAAAATTAAGAAACTTTTACTGTCTGCTCATAAAGCTTATGTCAAGGCATTACCTTTGTTTTCCAAAGAAGACTTGATAAAAATAACTGCAAAATATAATAACATCATGGTGTAAGGGTCTTTTCCCCTACTAGCAAACTTTGGCGTCTCTCACTAGTTTCGGTTTGGCCTCGGGCGCCACCTTCAGTTATAGTGTGAAGGGCACTACTCCGGGCAGTCTCAGTGAAGAATAAAACACTCCAGGGGTCAGTATGGTAATGACAAAATAACGGGGCCAGAAAGGCAGGCTTTAATTGCCCTTGATTGGGTTCCGAAGCTGGGTGCTGACTGCACACATGTGATTGGACTCGGAATTAAAAATAAAAATACTATATTCTCATAACGGGATGAAACAGTTTTATTATCTGGAACCAAATAAATACAGGCAGCGGCTGACGGCAGACTCGAGTTATTTAAACAACTGGTAAGCAATATATACAAGGAAAGGAAAGGAGGGGTGTTTTAAAGCAAGCGGGGTAAAATCATTATTGTAGCGACCAAAAAGCTCATCATGCGCGGGGGGGGGGGTATCGTACGGAGTAGTATGCAAGCTCTAAAACGGGTGCAAAGCGACTTACGTTTTGTTTTGCTTGGCAACACAGTGACACGGCCTCGGATTTTTGGTGTTTGCACGTAGTGATTCGAAGCAGCTCTCAAACACTACTCAAATTACTAGCGCAGAATTAAAGTGAATCTGGGCCTCTCGCGGCGAGGACTTTATCATGCGCGACTGACAACTGTGATACTTACAATAATTTCCTATACCTTCTGATATATTATATTTACCAAACTACGGTCTGTTCCGCAATCACTGCTTCGGCAAGCTGGTCGGCTGGGCTCGGGACGGTGGTAGACTACTTCGGTAGTTGGCTCACACTTCCAATGCTGGTGGTCGGGCGCGTGACGGCTGTTGCTGGACTCTGTAAGGTACTCTTTTTCAATTGTGCTCAGAAGTGCACCCTGGCAAATTCCCCCCTCTACTTTAGGTACATGCGCGGACCGATCGCGAGCGACATTAACTCCCTTCGTGTATCCTCGTCGGCTCTCGGATAGTCCTGGCTCGGGCTGCTATTCTCCACGTGGTGGATTGCTCCGCTGCTAACTTACTACCAATGTATATGAACGAATGTTTACCAAGCTTCCTTCGGGTGTCTACACCGTCTCTCGCTTGCTCTGGTTCCAGTGCTTCCTTCGGGTGTCTACACCGTCTCTCGCTGGCTCTGGTTCCAGTGCTATTCTCGGCGAGGTGGTTTGGCAGCTGGCTGGCAAACGAATTAATCGATCACATCGACGAATCTACCTTGTCGCTATTTTTAGTTCGATTCGCACGAGGTTATCGTGTTTGGGATGATTGACGTACTCATTCACGCGTTTGGCGTTGCGCGCTCGGTAATGTTATGCAACTGTTCGAAAGAAATAGGGACTACTGTCTAATTAGCTGTACTTCGCGGATTTACTTCGTACAAGAACGGGATTTCCATAACTATTGTTAACGGAGATAGGACTTTAACTAATTTTTATTCAACATAGAGCTTGTTGGGTTGTTTAAAACAAATGGGAAACTAGTAACTTCGTTACAATGGCTATCCATGGCACACTTGACAAAAGTAAATAAATTATTATCCAATATTTTCCTTAGTAATATCTAATTTATGTTCTTATTTTTAATCCAATCGCAAATAAATTAGTATCGTTAGATTCGTCAAAAAATCCTTTTTTTGGAAAGTGCTTGTCAAAAAATGATCGCTATTTGAAAAATAATAGTTAAACACAAAAATGTAATTTTGCCAACTTGTCTTTTTCCTATCTATCATACTAGTCACTAAAACTTTGCTATTGCCATTTTCTGTCAATCTGAGGTCCTCAGATTAGTTTACGTCCGATCATAGCCACCTAGATGCAATAAAAAAATGAAGTAGGCGTAAAAACGTTTTAAAATGTCACATTCTGATCCAGAATTGTCTCAGAAATCCAAGAATGTTACAATATACAGGGTGCTCTATTTAAAAATTCAAAACTGGAGCCAAGTAATGATGCATAGTATGCTCCTGTAATGGTTTTTCTTTTTTGAAGATAATCCATAACTATCCCAAAAAACAGTCGCCATCACTTTCCCAGACGAAAAAACAGTTTTTGCTTTTTTTTGAGGCCAATTCTCCCTTTGCACTCCACTGTTTTGACTGTATTTTTGTTTCTGGGGTATATTGGTGTATCCAAGTTTTATCTACAGTAATTATTTGTCGCCAAAATTCTGATTTACTGCGCCTGAACTTCGACAACAAAGCGTTGGAAATGTTCATTCGAATACGTTTTCGGTCTAATGTGAGCAAACGCGGCACCCAACGTGCGGACCGCTGTCTCATGCCTAATTCTTCATGCAATATGTGACAAACACATTCTTTGGACATATTCATAGCCTCTCTTATCTCTCTCACTTTAATTCGACAGTCGTCTAGCACCAGGTTGCAGGTTTTGGACTTCTCGAATGTTCAGCATCTCCCTAGTTGGTACGGCCACGTTTAAATTCAGCTGCCCAAAATTTCTCGGTGGTAAATGATGATGCAGAGTCCCCGTACACAGCGTCTAACACGTCTTTGATTTGCGTCGGTATATTGCCTTCCAAAAATAAATATTTAATGGCAGCTGGATACTCAGTTTTTTCCATTTTCACAAAACATTCACATCGACTCACTCAAACGATTATCAAACAACCGAGCATCCAAAATGGTTCCAATTTTGGTGAGTACTTTTCAAAAGATGCGCAAACACATTCCCTAGCTATTGTTAAGTGCTCCCACCTTCATGTTCAGGTTGGAAACTTTTCAGACCACCCTCGTATATTAATTGGAGAATAGTACAAAATTTGGGCTTGAGGAAAAACACACAATTTCTGCAAATTGGATGTTTCTATGATATTTGACCATATTTATAAATCTCTGCATGTATTTAGGGTTTTCTTGTGAATAGAAATAAAGAGGTCTCATTTTTTTGTTGGACTAAGAATGGCAGAATTTCCAAAAATATTTCAAAAAGGGTTTTAATTTGAACCAATAATGTGGACTTGCTTCAGATAATTATTGTTTTTCAGATAAGGGGCGAGGTCTGTAATATAGCCTTAGTCCAACTCAGTATTCTCTTGTGCCACCGACAACCGTATGTGCGACGAACAACCTCCAATAAGCTGTACGAATCACTGCTAGTCAACGGAGAAAGCAGCAACATAAATGCGGATAATCTCGATGATGCCATGAATATTTTGAGTGGTACTGATTGGGAAAAACCAATCGAAGAAGTAAGGCTGATTAGAAATCAGTTATGTAACCTGATGGGTGTCACGGTGCCCGTTACTGTGAAGAAAAAAGTTTAATATGTTTGGTTATGTTCATGAAAGAATGTAATGTGTCTAATAAAAATAATCTGAACTGAAAATTACAGAAAATGTCGTTCTGAGAACAATGAAAAATTGAGAATGCATTCTAAAGATGAAAATTAGGATCTTGTACCAGGCCCAAGTTTGGTACCTACCCAAAAAAGTTTTGTTTTTGTCTTGATTCCATCAAGACTGCTCACAGGCGTAAGGTAAGTCAAATATATATTTAAAAGCAATTACTTTTCTAGCTCGAACATAGAATTACATATGATTGATAATCATTATGCAAATGCTGCAAAATAAAGCAATACCAATCAGTTTCATTCATGGCGGGGTCCTGTATTTGTCGAACTTCAGTACAGGCTAAGTCAAGTAAATTACTAATGTCTGCAAACCCTAATTTAATTATGGTTGATGTATGTTTAGTGAACATAAATCTGTTGTCAATACACCATGTTTTTGAATATGGTCCTTTTAAATTCATATTCAAGAAAAAATTTTTCAGATACAAATCACACAAAATGCCTCCTTCATATCAACAAATCTACACAAACTAATTCACAATTTTTTTATAATGTCGAGCAACTAAATCAATCGTTTTCACGAAAAAATTATAACCTAACCTTTCACAGATGATAAGTACACGACAAATAAATCGCTGACAAATATTTAAATTCAGATATGACCAATAATTTCTCCTTCATTCATACAGGCTATTATATAAATAAGATAATTTACTTAAACATTGAATTAGTATTGGAATATTATTATTATAAAATTATTCCAATGAAAATGTCAAAATAGAATTGAATACTATTCTACGACGGCGTAGTGGCGCCATCCTACCAGTATCTTTTTTTGTTAAATTCTCAAAATTTTTACTTTTTTTCTCAAAATTTTGACTTTTATTCTCAAAATTTTGAGAAAAAATCTCAAAATTTTGAGAATAAAAGTCAAAATTTTGAGAAAAAATCCCAAAATTTTGGGAAAAAAGTCAACATTTTGAGAAAAAATCCCAATTTTGAGAAAAAAAGTCAACATTTTGAGAAAAAATCTCAAAATGTTGAGAATAAAAGTCGAAATTTTGAGAAAAAATCTCAAAATTTTGAGTAAAAAGAGTCGAAATTTTGAGAAAAAATCCAAAAATTTTGAGAATAAAAGTCGAAATTTTGAGAAAAAATCTCAAAATAGGATGGTGCCAATACGCCGTCGTACTATTCTCATACAGAATTGATTATTCAGTATTTATTAGTTTCATAATGAAATCAGTTCGATGTCCGAATGTCCGAAAAATCATTGATCATATTTGAATTCGGATGGTAATGATTCATTTGTTTTGATCAACTTGGTAAAAATGAAAAATCCACAAGTTTGTGTCGTCTGCGAAAGGTTAGGTTATGTTTACCTTACAACATTTTGTAAAAACCTTAGTTTTTGGTGTGTGACATTATAGAAAATGGGTGAATAAGTGTCTGTAGGTTATGCCGAAAGAGGCATTTTATGATTTCCGCCTAAGAAATGAGTGTTTGAAAATCTCCTTTTTTCGAACTTTGTTAGCACCACCAAATGATTTTTCTCTTCTTGAATCCATTAAACTTACCTTTACCAAATAGTCCTCTATTTCATATAATTTCATAAGTCATTGGCCACGTTTATACCGTATGTGAATTTGGTAACCTTACCAAGTGTATGTGACCAAATTCAAACCAAATGTTTCAGTAATCGTTTATTTACATCGTGTTTTGTCAAATGATTAATTAACCAACTTGGTTCTGGTTTGGTATTTATTTAGTCATGTAACCAAGAGAAAGGTTTGAAACTCTGCTATCTAATTCGGAATTGTGTCATCTGTCAATGACAATGTCTGGATGGCAGATGGGATTCGACCTCTGACCATGGTAAGGTTAACATGTGGCGTTAACTGGTTGGAGGTCAAGTAAATGTAAATTGTGTATGTCTGCCGTTTTATAACGTGCAATACAAAAATAAATTAAAAATTATGAAAGTTGAAAAAAGTTTTGTGTATGAAATAGTCCCTTTCTTCTCTACGCCAATAACCAGGCTGGATGACAACGGATTTGTCGGAAGAAGGGGTGCTCGGGCACTCGTGTTATCACTTCGAGTGAGACTTCCAGGGTGCCATACGAAAAGGGGCAAGTGAGGTATTACCGCACGAGGCCCTCGGATCTGTGTAGATAGTTATACAACCGAGCACAAAATAAAGAACTAGAAGAAGAAGAATAATGTCTGGATGTCAGTGAGCTCAGGCTCAGTCATTTTAAATTTCATTTGTTCAGCAGCTTTTGTATAGTTCCTACTCAACATGTCTTCTTCAAGGCTCCTGTAAATGTCTAAGTGTTTAAATTTTTTGCCATCCAAAATTGATATAATTTTCTTGTCCAAAAATATTTGGAGAAACGCACTGGTTTCTTCATCTTTCCAATTAATACGTTTGGACTTTTTTATAGGAGGTTCTGAACTGCAGTAACTCATTTCCGAGGTAATGATGCGGAAACTAAGGTTAGGAACTACAAAACATATTTTTCACTAACTCTCACTCTCTTTTTTATGGCTATTGTTTCCATTCGGTTCATTCAGCCAGTGCGATAACCACAACAGAATGCTTAGCAATCTTTCAAACCGAAATTTACAGTAACGGTGGGTAAAACTTATCATACTGTTTACACCGTCTTAGTCAACTTAGTATTATAGTCTGGTACACAACAAATTTCGGTACCAAACCAAGCTAGTTACTTGACCAAGTGCACAGTTTATACCACACTGACTAACAGAATTTGATTGGAATATAATCATTAGTCTGCATACCAAGTCACGGTATAAACGTGGCCATTGTCTTCTTCACCTACCATTACCGAAACCTGTAAACAGGTTGTCACCTTGAATTGGATTGATTAGTATTTATCTATTTCGCAGCTAGCATCTGTAATCCAATGTTCGTCAAGGTATTAGTTAGGAAAGCAGTTGTTTTATAGATTTTTGAACTACCATACACCACACTTAATATCAAAAAAAAATCTTTATGAATTAGCTCACTATCAAGATTACAGATTTGGATTTTGTTTTCATGCTTGTAACTGCCAAAGCTAGAAGTTCACCTGAGCTATAGCGGGGATTCTAGGTCTTATAGTTTCTTAAAAAATTCCAATTACTCTTTCATTTGTGGTAAGGAACTTGGTGCATGAGACACCTTTGCACATGAGCATATTTTCAAATTATACTTGTTCTACATAAAATGATTTTTTCTGATATCAAGTACCGTTGCTTACATATGAAAAAGTCATCCAAAATAATAGAAGAAACAAGTTCATCATCAGTATATATTATGAATTTCCGAATTAAAAATACTGAACTGTTTGTATGAAATCCTGCTTCTTTGGGTTCATTGTATTTTTTGATCCTGTTATATGATCTGCCCAAATCCTAAACTCAATATATTGTTTAGAAATAACTAACTAAAATATTTAATACGCTTGTAATTAATTATTATAATTGTGATTTTCATATTATTTATAACAATATATTTTTGCACCATTTTGGTTTGCTTTTTACTCACATTCGAAAAACTACTACAAAGGTAATTCCATCCCAAAAACAATTTTCCTCTTCATGAAGTTCTAGTAATTTTATTACATTACAAGCTTTTATTTAGTTTCACCTATCCCAATGTTTGTCATCAAATCTTGCAAGTTAAATTTGACCCACTTCTAGTTGTTCGATTAACGTGAAATTTGGCAATTGTTCATAGTTCCCGTGACAATGCATTATGCATTTGTTAGAGAAAAAAAAAACAAAATGGCGGACGAGATTTGTGTTTATGGTCCGATTCGATTCAAAATTGGTATGTGGGGGTTTTCAGGGTCGAAGATTATGAATTTTCTGACAAAATTCTTAAAATCAAAATGGCGGCTTCAAGATGTCCGACGATTTCTGTGATTATGGTCCGATTCTATTCAAAATTGGTATGTGGGGGTTTTCGGGTTCGGAGATTATGAATTTTTTGTCAAAATTCACAAATTCAAGATGGCGGCTTCAAGATGGCGAACGAGTTTTGTAATTATGGTCCGATTCGGTGTACTTACTAAAAAGCACAAAATAAAATAATTAATAAAAAAAACCTTTTTAAAACCAAGCTTTTATTCAAATACCATAAAAAGTACAAAATAATTGCTTTGGATGTGTGATGTAGGTTATTCCATGAGTTATAGATTCAAAAGCTTGTCGCATCTGTATTCGAAATGAAAACTTTGCGCGACAAGCTCTTGAATCTAGAACTCACGGAATAACCTACGTCACACATCCAAAGCAATTATTTTGTACTTTTTAGGGTATTTGAATGAAAGCTTGTTTTTAAAAATGTTTTTTTTATTAATTATTTTATTTAATGTTATCATTTGAAGGTCTAATGGTGCCTCAACTTGTTAGGTTAGGTTCTTTTCGAGTGGGGCATTAACCTCCCCCTTCCACTGCGACCTTCTCAGATCTATTGTGGCTCGATGTAAATAGTCCTTAATACTTTTTTTGTGAGCGGAATGCTTGAGCAAAATGACTGGAAGAACCCCAGAAATTCAATTCATATTGTAGGGTTGATTGGACTAACCCAAAGTAGAGAATTCCTAAAATGTCAAATGATGGGGTTTCTCTCAAGTTTCTTATTATGTAGCAAGTAGAGCCTAATTTAGAACATAGTATATTTATATGTTCTTCCCAGATCAATTTTCGATCTAAGGTTAGACCTACAAATTTTATGGTATCTTTACTTTTGATAGAGCGTCCACATACATTAACATTGTAATCAGGTGAGTCATTTTTTGGCAAAAAACGCATGTGGTAGGTTTTTGTTATGTTCATCGTGAGTCCATTATCTGAACAGTATTTATTCAATTCCCTAGACACATTGCTTGTTTCAACATGATGCTCTAGATTTTTGGTTTTGACATTAGTGTATGGTTGTATCATCGGCGTAGACAATCATTTGATTTGATGAGGTGCAGGTATTATTGACATCATTAATGGATATAATGAAGAACAATGGACTCAAGATGGAGCCTTGTGGTACGCCCAATTGTATGTCTCTCATATCAGATCTAACACCATCAACAAGTGTAGACTGTTTCCTATTTATCAAGTATGATGTTGCCCAGTTATATGCCACTCTTCGGACTCCAATGCCCTCCAATTTCATCAGTAATAACTTATGATTGATAGTATCAAATGCCCGACTTAGGTCGTAAAACAAACTTGCAACATGATTTTTTTTCATTTAGTGCATTATAAATATATTCTACACAGTCCAATATTGCTGTCTTTGTTGATTTCTTACTTCTAAAGCCATGCTGGGTATTAGACAGTCATTTACATTGTTCAAGATAGTTTATGAGTCTTATAGAATAGGATGCTTCTAAGATTTTGGAAATTTGGCTTTGGGCACAAATTTACCTGTAATTTTTTATGTCAGATTTTGAGCCTTTGTTTATGAAAACAGGAAAAGGAGTCAGGTCTGGAAATGTTCCAGATAAGAAAGGCTCGTTAATTAAGTGAGAAAGTGGCTCAGCAATAACGTCTCCTGCTATTCTCATGATATTTCCATTGATATCGTCCCAATCCGCAGCCGGTTTAGAGGAAGTTTTGTTCAATATTTTTAGAATTTCATCTGGGGTGGTAGACAATAAAGAAGAAACTCATAGGAGATTTATCGATGCTCATTTTATAATAGGGTTTGGGGATTATCTGAAAAGAATCTGTAAAAAAAGCATTTATGAAATTACTTTTCTCCAGTGTATCATTAATTGGTTCACCGCGATCAACAATTTCAATAGAGGAATTTCTAACATAGTTAGATTTAGCTTCGTTTATGATTTTCCAACTCTCTTTCTTTTGATGTTGTTTCACGAGTCGTCTATATTCTTTTGTGGATTGTTTATAGTATACTGTATAGTCGGGGTCATTAAGTTGCTTTCTAATTTTGTTCTTTTCGATTTTTTATTTCCGATGAACACCATTTTTTTTCTTTATTTGTTTTACTTTTGCTCTTTGTGAAAGGAAAAGAACAATTGTAGTCATAAAGGAAAGTAGTGTAAAATATGAAAAACTTTTTCTCGAACGTGTCAGTTTCATACGTATCCGTCCAATTTTCGCGAGACAGGAGACTACGGAAAGTTTCATTATTTGTGTTATTGGAAGTTTCTTTTATAGATATATTTAGGATCGTTTTAAATTTGGGAAGCTATATCAAGTGTACATACCTGGTAGGTGTGATCCGAGATGAAAGTATCGCAAACAGTTATATTACTTGCCTTCAGGTTTGAGACGATATCAATACAAGTAGCACTCTGAGAGTTGAACAAAGATAAACGTGTCAAGAATCATGCAAAATATCACGAATGAAAATATATATATATATACTTTAATCAACAATCAGTTTCAAAACCATTACAATGATGTCCATAACAAATTGCCGGGAGCGTCAATAAATGAAAGTATACACAGTAAACATACAAGACAAGAAATAAAACAAAAATTATGAATAAAACACAAATACCGACGAACCACAGATATATAAATGTATACAACTAGACATACAGTGGTCCCAACAACCTCTTAAGAAAAGAATTCGTCAAGTGTGTAAAAGTTCTTTTGGGTCAAGAAGTCTTTGAGCCTATTTTTGAAAATGACAATATTTGGCGCACTTTGCACTTCTTCAGGTAAGTTATTATAGATTCTGCAGCCATTGTAGTACAAGTTTCTTTGGTAAAACTTGGTTGAGTGCTTTGCCGGAAGTAAATTGTTCTTAAATCTGGTAGAGTAATTATGCTTCGATCTGTTGCAGCTAACCAATGAAAGATTCTTATGAACATAGCACGATATTTCGTATATGTAAGTATCAACTACGGTTAAAAATTTATTATTTCTATAAGACTCCCTGCATGAGTGTCCCCAGGGAAGATTAAAGAGGATTCTCAACGCGGATTTTTGTAAAATTAATATTCTTGAACAATCAGTGCCAGCTCCCCAATTCATTATGCCATATCGAATTTGAGAGTGAAAATTCCCGTAATACAGAGTGAGTAGTATTTTTTGAGTGCAGTGCTCCTTTAATGACCTCAAGGCATAGCAAGTAGATCTCAATTTACCACAGAGATTATGTATGTGAGAGTCCCAGTTTAACTTTTGATCAAAGATAACTCCCAGCAAGATCTTGACATCGTTTTGAAAACTGAAATTATATGCGTTATTGTTACATAGCGTTTGATTGTGCCCTCGATGGAAAATAATAGAAACCGTTTTTTCCTTATTCAAATTAATGAAATTATTTTCTGACCATAATAAACACCGAGTGTATTCCTCTTCAGCAGTAGCCATTGTCCGATCAATGCTAGTTTCCGTAATTAAGAAATTAGTGTCATCGGCATAACAAACCATATTTACATTTGGAATACCTTCGAGGAAAGTTATGAGGTAGTTGGCAAAAATTATATATAAAAGAGGTCCTGAGGCGCACCCCTCGACTAACGCTAACAGTTTGACTGAAACTGTTGTTAATTTGCACTGCTTTCTTATGATTTGTTAGGTACGATTTGATGAAATCTAGTGGTATGCCTCGAACGCCATATCGGTTCAGTTTCTCAAGTAAGAGATAATGGTCAACACAATCGAGAAACCAAGGGCAATCAACTTTGACTCAATGGCATCGACAATCTGAATATTCAGATCTGTTAAAGCTGTATCTACGCCCCTTTTTTCACGAATCCGTGTTGGTTACTGGAAATTATATTATTTCTCAAACAGAAGTTTGACAGTTGTTCGTTTAAGGCTATTTCAAAAAGCTTTGATATGCTTGGCAGCAAGGTAATCGCACTGTAATTGGAGTACTCCTTTTTTGTAAAGTGGCCTAATCACGGAAGATTTCAGTTTGTAAGGGAAAGTACCTTGGGTGAAACTTAAATTTATCAAGAAAGTGAGGACACTGCTGATACCATATTCACACCGCTTCAAAATATTGTTCGATATATTGTCAAGACCACTAGAATTAGACGGTTTCAGTCTGTTTATGAAACCGACTACCTCAGGCTCAGTCACCGGCGTCAAAAAAAAATTATTTGTCATTAAGTTCCATATTCAACGTTAGAAATTCTACATTATTTCCGCCTTTATCAGTTGCAATACTGAAATGTCTAAGGAAATTATTTGCGACTACCTCATCATCGAGTTGTTCATCATTTTCTATTATTTTCAAGTTGGCTGCCTTTTTTTTACATTGTATTTCCGAAATGATGTTCCACGTTGCTTTCATTTTGTTTGTTGAAGAATTTATTTCATTATCAATGTGACCACGTTATGCTTTAGATAGTTCCAGGGAATATTGTTTGTTCATCAGTTCCTTGTAATGATTTTTTAATTCCGGGTATTTCTTAGACAAATCTGAAAACGAGCAAATTTTACTCCTCAACTTACACAAATCCTCGTTCATCCACTCTTTTTTTTTCTCTGTCTCCTATTGCTATATTTAATTATGGGAAAAGAGAGATTAAAGTAATGAGATATGGTACTGCTGAAACGTTCAAAAGCAATATTTACATCGTTATTAGAGACCTCTAACCAGGTTTCTTCACACAGGAAATTATTGAACCTCTCTATGTTTTCGGAATTCATATTTCTACCAATTTCATAACGGTTATCTTGTTTTTTAAGTTCTTCAACGTATAATATGTTGATAATTTGACAATAATGATCAGAAATTCCGTAATCAACGTTGAGAATTTTATAATTTTCCAGAGAATCAGAAATGATAAAATTATCCAAGCATGTGCTGGATGTTTCGGTAATCCTTGTTGGCGTGAGAACAGTGATCCCTAATCCGTAAGCAGCAACTGTATCAGAGAGCAGGCACAAACTATTATCAGTTCCTAGAAATATTTTTGCCTTTTTTTATGTAAAAATTTATGAACATTGTGAAGCTATCAAGAAACGTGTTCTAATTACTGCCTGGCTGTCTATAGATCACTGCAATAATAAGATTGCGACAAGTGACCTCAATGCAGCAGCACTCAAAAACCCCTTCACCAGAGAACTGTGACACATCAATTGGTTTGATTCCTAATATTGAGTTTTGTACTTAAATTACCGTGCCGCCGCAATTAGCTGGCGAGAGTAGAAGGTTGTCATACAAAAACCATCAATCATCTGCTCCTTAATTTGTTCAGACGAGTGCCAGTGTTCTGATAATAACAGAATGTCTATATTCTCACTGTCTAAAATTGATTCTAGTTTCAGTATTTTATTAGAGATACACCTCACATTCTGGTGCATGATATTAAGTGAGCGTTTGGAAATATTTACAGAATTTTTCCTGTTACTTGAAGGATTATTCAGTTGGTGTAAATCACTAGACTTTGTATTTCTGGTTGTTTTAGAGGATGTTATGAATCTACAAGCAAGTTCTGCCTGTGGGGAAAACCCTGATCATTGTCATCATTAGTGATTAGAACAGTATTTTGTCCTTTTGATAGAGCTCGTCCAATATTGAAACGACCGTTTGGTAGATGGAGAGGGGGAAAAGACAAGTGGACACAATTTGCTGTGTCAGCTTATGCTACGGCGAATCTACACCAGTGTCTTGGCATGCAGCGTTTGAAAGGTTAGGTTTGTTTGATTAATAAATAGGTAGTGAAGTTATTTATTCAACTTTGCAATAGTTTACTTGTTACCTTGCTAAAATGCCCAGTGTTAAGTAATATTCAGTAGTGGAAAAAGTTTTTTTTTCCTTTCAGAAGTTATAGGAGTGTAAGTTCTACGTCTCGTGTATCGCCTATACCAAATAATTTTGTACGCCTATGGAATTTCTATTAATAGCCACAGTTCGGGCATCTTCGAGAAGAATTGGTTGTTAGGTAGGGGAAGGCCAGAGTGGTCGTTTCAATATTGGACGAGCTCTACCTCAGGTCACAGCTGTGGGACATTCCACTGTTTCGATAAAAGTTAAATTATTATTTCGCTTTTCGATGCCTGCTTTCTCAATCAACAGCAAAATTTTATATTTACTCAACATTTGTCCATATGAATTATTATCAGCAGTATCATGTTCAGCCATGATACTGCTATTTTATTATACTTATTGAATACTTCAAGAAAATCGTAGAATTTTCTATTAAAATTGGTTATTCGATCAGAATGTAAATCAGTGAGCATTGGCGTAGACAAAAATATGACATTGGTATTACACGTTTTCAATTTATGATTTATATTTCTGATGCTTGGGTATTTATTCCTTGAGAAATCATTTTTTCCTGCCATTATAAATAAACTCTTCAATGAAAATACAGGACAAAATAAAATTATGTATTAATTGAAAAACAACAGTGATTTTATATTTTTGGGTAGATCTTTAAAAAAAAAAAAAATTCTACCTATATTAATATGAAAATAAAAGTAACGTTTCAGGAAACACAGTTTTCTCGAAAAAATCGAGAAACTATATAGTTTTAATAAATTTAATGGATCATCCAGACAATATTTTAATCAATAAAAGTTAAATGCTCATTACCTTGAGAAAAATATCTGCTGGGAAAAATAATATAATTCTATACCATATTTTTCTGTCTGGTATTCCAAGAATTTTGCTTTGAATTTTCGGCAACTCGCAGTACCCCTAACGATATAAATGGTTGCATATCTTCGGGCAAATTGTAGCTGAAGTTTATTAGCGTTTTTTTATGAAATGTGAAAAAAGGGTCTGGCAAGAAATAAGAAATGCATTGTTGGAGATGTTCCTTTTAGGAAATTTTGAACTGATACATACTTCTTAATATTCTTCGAAATAATGGAGTATCGATCTTTTCGATTTTTATCTTATACTGAAGTTTTGTTGAATACCTTTGGATATTGTTGCCCGGTCAATTTTAGGTATGTTTCTTTTGTTTTTCCTTTTGTGGAATATTGAAATACTCAAAAATACATGCGTATTTATACTAGAAGGGTTGAATGAAGAAGTGGTCTTTTTTTTAACAATCAGCTTAACCAATAGTTTTTTTGGCAGTGGTTTGATAAGGAATTGTCACTCCAAAAGACCTATACCGATACCCAATACCTATTAACAAAATGGCTCTTCACCTTATATCAAAGTTTCAAATGACTTTTTGGAGCCTTTTGCGCATTGCGTTGTATGAATTTTTTGAGTGGTGGGATTACCTATCCTTAATTATTCCAATGTATATTAGAGTGTCTGTTTCGTTTTTCTGGACTTTTTCAATATGTTTCTAGTTAATGATGTAAATGCTTCGCCTTTCAGTCCTGCTCACCATCGTTAATTATATAATTCCTATTGTTTTTACCGAGTTTGCACTAACTTCAGCAACTTGCTCTCCAATGTTACTCAGATTTTTTTCACTTAGTTCGCACAACCCATTGACTATATTAAGTTGCACAACCCCCAACGTGTAATTCTAATTGTTGCTGAGGAGCATTTTTTAAAATATTCGTATACCCAAAATTCGAAATATTATTTCTTATGCTCGACTTTGCAAATCTTTCGAAATTTTAATACAAGTAACTCAATAACAACAAACTACAAATTAGTCTGTATGTTCTGTAGTCATAATATAAATAAAAAAAAATATCCATCGCCCCGATAAAGCGGCTATTGTTTATATCTCTCTTACACATTAATGATTGAAATTAGACAATAATGCGCAGCATCATTCCACATAAAAAAAGTTGCGACTACTGATGTAGCCGAAGCAGCGCGCACACATCTTTAAAATACCAGCAATTCGGATAATTATCACTTATAATCTCCCTAGAGCATGAATTATTGCCGGAATTTTTTTAAGCACACGAATTTTTTGAAAATTATCACGAGTCGCGAAGCGACGAGGGATAATTTTCTTTAAAAATTCATGTACGAGACAAATTTCCCGCAATTAATTCAAGCACGTGGGGGATTCGGTAAGAAAATTGTATACCGGAATTATATTTAAATAGAAAACATTAAGTAAATATTTATTTTGACGTTATTCACAAATAAATAGAACGCTGTGTGTAATGGGAGTTTTGGGGGAGATTTTTTTCTGATTTTCCCCTTTCCCTAGTAAAATAAAATATATAATATCAGATAAACTATTATGTAAAATCAATTGATTTCATACAATTTTCTTACTAGGTTTCAGGGAAATGTTAATATTGACTACGAATAAAAGTGGATGTTCGTAATGCGGGTTTTTTTTTCCCGTGCCTTAGTAAAATAAAATTTATAATATCAGATACATTATTATATAAAAATTATTGTTTTCATACAATTTTCTTACTGGGTTCCAGGGAAATGTCAATATTAATTAAAAATAAAAATGGATGTTCGTAATGCGGGTTTTTTCCCGTGCCTTAGTAAAATAAAATTTATAATATCAGATACATTATTATATAAAAATAAATGATTTCATATAATTTTCTTACTAGGTTTCAGGGAAATGTCAATATTGACTACAAACAAAGGTGATATACAGCAAAAAATATATAACTATACCTATACATATATACTTAAATATTTTTCATATTCTTTTAGGTTTAATTCTAAGAAAAATTAATATTAGCGGTAATAATTTGTTTTTCAAATAATTCAGGAAATCGGGATATTTTATTCTTTATTCTAAATAGAATGTTGTTGGCGTATGTTGCCGGTTAAAAAAAATTTTTGTAAAGTTAGCCATGGATTTGACATTAACTACTCCTGTCAATCAATATTTTATTTGTGGCATTAAAAGTTCCTCATAACATTGTATACAATCATAAGTTAGTAAAAAAGTAATAATAAAATGAACTTTCAATCGTATGAATTGTGTTCCTTTCGCAAAGAATCACAGCACATTAAAATGTACCATAAAAATGTAAAATATCTAACATACCTAGTGGAAGAATATGGATTAAATCCTGAGCAAGAAAACTTATTTAAAGATTGGCAACATTCTGCGTGATATTGTGCCTTCTTTTGGACACAAATCTAATACTCAAAGAAATAAACTGGTGTCTCAGTATTATTTTTATTTTATGAAACACAGGCATATTGTTAAAAAAAAACACCGGTTCTGTGTTTTATTCACCACTTGGGAAAGAGGAGGTAGAAGTGTAATATTTGAAGAATTTAAAATTAATTAATAATATTATGGAATGTACACCTTGATAAATTGTTGTAATATTTCCAACTTATAAAGTAAGTAAATAAAAAATATTGTCAATATTATTTTTGTCTAATTATATGATAGCTGTCATGTGCCGGGAAATTTCCACTTATTAATTTTACGTCTACATGCTAATGTGGATGAAACATTTTCGGAAAATTTGCTGGTTACCATAGTAACAATGTCGAAATAAAGCATCTGATTGGTTGAAAATGACTGGTATAAAATTTTCCATGGAGTAGCAACACTCCCTAAGACTCTATATATCCAAAGTGAAATCAAGAAAATCAGCCTATCCGTTTTCATACACATGCTCTATAACCATTGCGCATGCTTTGAAGTACAACACATTATTTATTTGACATCTTGTCTAGTAAACCATCAATCAATCAAATTCTTCTATTTTATTGGTAATTGATTTATTTTAAACTAAAGATCGGAGGACAGTAAACTTGCCACTTTTAAAGTTTATTATTTCACTTTCAGTTCATATCCAATGCACAATTTAATGGTTATGTTACCATAGTGGGAATTTGCAACAATTGGCATAAGCTTGTCGCACTCCAATAATTTTTCACGTGAAACAATGAGAAGGGCAAACAAAATCGTACCTTTGATCAAAAATATGGTTTTTTCTTCACGCATGTAAAATTTTTTAGGCATCTTTGGCACATGCCCATTCATTTCAGGGCAACAGTTTTTGAACATCGATGATCAATTGATTTGATCTGGACTATTTGTGGCACTGAGTTTATTTTCGATAGAGGCACCTTTTTATTAGCTTACCATAAAATCATAGAAGTCTACAACACTGGACTTGGAGCATGGGGAAGGAGTTTAACGTTTAGCGGAATCGGACAAACTGGTCCAGTCACTAGCACTGATCCCCATCTACCACTGTGATAAAAAGAGTGTCTACAAAGTGCGATAGTTTAAATTTTTCGGTCACAAACGTCAAAACAGCGGTTGTATTGTGATTCGGCGGGTAAAAGCTTCGTATCAAAGAGAGGCGTGTCGAAAGTGCGCGTATAATAAATGAACGCAAATGAACGCCAATGAACAATTTGGCCGCAAATAACCTCAAATCAAATGTTTGGACGTCTCTCGGACCTCGGTGAGCGTTTATGTATAAAAATACTGCTTATACGTGTTTACAATCGCCACAAGCATTCGTTCTGCAAGTGCAGGAAGTTTTTGTAAATTCTCTGTTACAATCAATCGACGAAAGGAAAAAAGATCAATTGACAAATTTTGCAAGTTCAATTTTCACATTGAAATAAACAATTAAATTTTTTCATACTAATAATTACAGTAATCTAAAAAATATGCATGAAACATATTTTTATTCATGTAATACACATTCAAAATTATTTTTTTAAACAAATTCTGACACTAAACGAAGAATATGAAAAATATGTGAAAATATGTATGTAGAAAATAAAACAATATTTTCAATATTATTATATTTTTTTATATTTCTTCCATATTTGGTAATATTTCTTTTTTTTTTCGTGTAATTTACTCCTACATCAGACATGTAAGTTTTAATTAAATTTTATCAATTGTTTGTGAAAATATTCATTCACCTCTAATTCGACAGAGTACTGATTAGTTACCGCTGCTGCTTGGGTAATCACTTTCGCATGTATACTAGAATATTTTTTTTTACTTCCCGCACCAGACACACACGACCCGATCGCACCAGTGAAGCTCCTTTTTTGACAGACTGATTCTCGAAAACGATGTGGCTTGAAATGGGTAAAAGCACAGTTTCAACCACTTGATCCATCACGAATATAAAACACTTTTTAACTTGATAATAAATTACATGTAAACACTACGATGACAGGCGAAATATGTATTCGCAGTGCACATGTTCAGTCATTTGAATGCGGTTCGCAGGCGACGAGTAGCATTTTATTCATTACTAGGGCAATTTTCGAAATCGGGGCTTAATTTAATTCAAAGGTTGTACATGCCGAATCACAAGGCAACCGCAGTATTCATGTCTGTAACAAATTTAAACTGTTGCACTTTAAGAACACTACAATTATCAAAGGAGTAAATACGGAAAATTTGCACTATCTGGAGTAATTCGCCCAATTCCGTCACTGCGGCGTCTCTTACAAAGGTGCTCCAAGTCTGAAATAGAATTGCTATTGTATCGGAATCAATATAATTCCATCCTATTTGTTATGATTCTCAATGAAATGATCTTCAACGAAAGGTGATTTATCTTCAACGAAAGCTGATTCATTTTCAACGAAAGGTGATTCATCTTCAACGCACCCAGCTTGAACCCAATATCATAGATTATTTCTTCTTGGCAGTAGGCGTTTTCTATATAAATACAATTTTTTCCTCTACCACAATTTTTTTCAACCCAGAAAAAAAATGGGTGCGTGCAATTTTTACGCGGGGTTGAAGTAAAACTTCTTTTGGTGTTGTGGCAAAATATTACGATTTAACTAAAAATCAATTAGTCATAGTATATATTGCATTAAGCAACAGAAAGTCATTAACTTATTAAGGGTTTATGATAAAAATAAAATATTCGAATAAATCTCAAAAGCAAGACTAATCTTAATAAAAATAAATTACTACGCAATTTGGTTTCAAAGACGGTAATTAAATCTACTCAGGACGCCATACTTGAATTAACATCAGAAATCAATGTAAGCCATGAAGGACTGTGTCAAAGATTATTGTTCTACGAACGAACTACTCTACTCTTTGACTGTGTTCTTAGACCTTGCGAAAGCCTTTGACACCGCAAGTCACTCAATATTACTATCAACCTTAGAAAATATAGGAATAAGAAATGATTGCCTTCAGCTTTTTAGAACATATCTTGAAGAACGAAAACAATATATAAAGATCAATGATGAAATGAGTAGTTACAAGACCCTAGAATATGGTGTTCCACAGGGAACCCAAGTAGCACACAGAGGTCATAATTCGGTTGTACAGACGTCTACTAGACCTTTCGCAAAAGTCCATGACTTATGTCTTGTAATATGCTGAGACGTCGCTATGTATGCCAATACGACAAAAAAGCACACTCTTGCGACGTCACATCGACGTTATAAAGTAGTGGTAATGACTTGCCAATATAGACTTATATAAGCCGTCCAAAAGGTCGTTCTGTGGTCTTAGTTAGTCATTATATCATTATGCATAAGGTCATAATCTTTCTAATATAGTATTACAATATGTATACCATATCAAAAGATTTTATATAATATCAATATAATATATAAGTCAGCCTTCCTTTACATGTTCATGATACTCTGTGACCATGATAGTTATCGAGATAAAAATGATTTTCATTTATGTGTCTTTAAGAATTGTTCTGAAACTCTAGTGACCAAGCAAATCCATTTTTACGATCAAAATCCAATTCTACTCACTTAAAATTCATGCGCCTCGAAAATGAAGAGAGATAAATATTTATTTTCATTTCAGAAAAAATATATTTTATCAATTTTTCTCATTAATCGTTGAAATATGTAGACCATATTACGAAAGATACTTGATTAGCACATTTCCAATGATTTTTAAATTTATATAACACCCAGGGTTCCATATTTTTTATTTTAACTATTTTTGTTCCAATATGGCTACCAGAATGATGTTATCAATCAATCGAAAAACATGGAGGCCGTGTCCTTCTAGTGTCGAAAAGTTGTAATTACTCCGGTATGTACTATCATAGAATAGTTCACGAGTGTCTCAAAGACATCGCAATATCTTACATAAAAAAGTTGTAATGTAGTCGCTATGACCACAAGTAGCAAGTTTTGTTGTACTAACGTCGTAACGCTATCAAAATAGAAGAAGATATACACTGGGTGCATAAGCATTCCGCTAGTTCCGCCTAATGGAAAACGCTAAAAATAACTGATTTTTACAATAGAGGTTATGTTGATGTTGAATATTTAAATATTTTTTATTTATCACTCGAAGTGCACATACATATTATTTATGTCTTTCCTTGTTGTGAAAACAATTGAAGGAACTGGATAAACTTCATTTTTTTGCAGTGTCCCGATAGACTGATTAATTATTTCAGATGTTAATTTTGGGGAAGGCACTCAATCTTCCTCTTTATATTTTTCTATACGCTCCAGTACTCTTGTAAGGCAGATTGGATTTTTGTTTTGGCATTTTAATCATTCATACGGAACTGAATATTCTACATACATAACAATACACTTATCCTACAAAAATAACATAACCAACAAAAATAATCTAACCATAGATACATAATGTAATCATTACGACCAAAGTTCATCAGTTGATAAAACTACATTACATGAGTACAATATGTAGTCGTAGAAACGTTTCAAAAATCTATTCATTAGAACCACATATGTTCATTGTCATAATAACCTCACAGCAACTGCTCTTAAGTTCTACTTAACACATACAATTTATTTACATACAAACCACAGTACAACTTCATCTCGAGAATTCTTTATTGTACTCTCGTTATATCTACTACCCGACGTCATAGCAACGCCTGAAGGTTATATAACGCACATTAAATTTTTTGTTCTAAAACATACAAATACGTGGTCTTTAAGACGGTATAAGAAGTCATTATGTTAATTTTATGACTCTGTGCTACTTGGAAATAGTAATGGGACCGACTCTGTTCTCTATTTATATCAATGGATTATTTTCCTTGCCAACAAAAGGCAAAATAATTAGCTTCGCAATGATACTGCAATATTTTATAAGGGTCATAATTGGGATAAAGTCAGAAGCAATGCAGAGTTTAACCTCTTAATAATATCAGAGACTGGTTTGATAGCAAACGCGTATCCATTTGTTTTAAGAAGTTCTTCTTCCTACCCTTCACCAACAGAAAATCATCCCTGCCACGTTTTTACCTAATTTCTAATGGAAATAACATAAATCTGGATTCTGTAAGAAAAATAAAATATCTTAGTCATCTCAAATGGGACTTAGATATAGATATTTTGCGGAAATTGAGCTTTGTGTTGTACAAGAATAGGTAACTCAAAAATATAGATCTACAGCAAAAAAAAATATCTATCACAGCCTAGTAGAGAGTTACATTACGTATGGTATTGTAGGATGGGGACTGGCGAAAATGTACCTTCATCCTCTCGAAATCACCCAAAAGCATTTCTTAATACTCATGCTGAATGAAGAATATTCGCACAGTCTGAAAGCATGGCACTCTTACTGATCCGAGTAAGAAAAGGGAATACACACGATTTTATTTTAATTTTTCTTTGCTTCAGTTTGATCCTCAAAAATTACATTTTGTGAAAATAATTTCTTAAATAATTTTTTTTCCCGAAATTTTCAAGATTGAAGGTGCTTTTTAATTCAAACTCGATTTGACCTTCAGTTGAATAACTGTCCCCAAACACTAGCGCCAATTGTGGTTGTTTCAGGAATATTGATAGACAATACTATTTCTCACAACCAAACTTAAATTCAACCTCACTTCTAATGTGATATTTAAGTAACAATTGAAAATACTACTTACTGATAATAATAGGACAAATGAGTAAAGCGTAGCATTTAATCACGAGCCAAGTTGAGCCTCAACCAGGCGAATGATTAAATTCGCTTTACTCACGTGTTCTAAAACTGATTTTTTCCATTTTCTCAGAAATTATTAAAAAAGATAACACAAATGTATTCATTTATTAGAACATTACAAATATTAAGTATTAATTTATAAATTTCAAATTTAGTACATTTCTTACTTTATTATATATTATTTATGGTACCTACAATTAGATACCTACTACTCCACAAAAATGTATGCTGTTTGTAGACGGAACGTTCTTCGAATTAAATGATGTTTACGAAAAAACTTGATTTTCTTCTTTAAATGATGTTTTGTTGTTACTGATGTTAGATGTAGAAGCAACAGTTTCCGTGACTTCACATGTAGAGGTGCTGTTGTGCCTTGATCGCTAGCCACCGTGCCATTTAAGACTTAACAAGTTGCTGCCATTGTTCGATAATAAAGTAGTGAAGTACGGCGGAAACAGTGACCGGTATATAGTTCACTATTAGGTAAACCTAAATAGTTTTCAATTTTTTGCGGTATTTTCTAAAAGCTATCAATGCCTACTGGCTGGATAGTGCAAGTATTATTCCTATAATTAAGAAACAATCGACGATGTTGAATTTGAGAGGGCCGCAATGAAGCATATTCTATACATATCTAAATTTTTAGTAGGTTCATCCGTAATGGTAAATATTATTGATTTGTTGAAAATATGAACAGAGGATGTTCATAAAATCAGATGTGGAATCATCTGCGATTGAAGAGGTAAATATTATGTTTTATGAGTAATTTCAGGGAAGAAATTCATGTGACTTTTGAATATTTATCGACACTGTCAGAGATGTACAGGGTCCAATCCTTTCTGGTTTCGTTTTTGTAATCCGTACTTTGATGATGAGGTATTTTTTCCACGTCGTTTTCTATATCGTCGATCGCTATCTTACAAAGCTCGTTGCATCTAAAAGCACTGGCCAAACCAAAAACTAGAACAAACTTTAAATCTCGTTTCCTATCCTTCATAAACAAATAGATTTCATCTGGAGCTCCTAACAAAAAAAAATTCGACGTTGATTTTTGAAAAAGTTTTAGATTTCTTGGCAGAATAACGAGCAGATATTTGCTTTAAAAATGCAATTAATTTTGGATAGGTATATTGATGTTGATATTCCGTTTAATTGCCAATGTCGATTTCAACATGAGTATTGCAAAGTCGATGGCTTTAAACGGGTGGCTTATTCCGAAAAATATGCTAGAACTACGTTTTCCAAAATATTTTGAGTGCCTGCGTCATGCACTTAAAAATGGTCATGTGCTTGCTCATATAAACTCCGAGATTTTAATGCCAAAAGCTCCAATGTTGCGTTTTGTGCTTCGGCTTGCACTTCGGGGGGCGTACATTTAAAATCACTATCACTGTCCATATTCCTACAAGCAATGTTATAGAAATAAAAACAATGCTACAAGTAATTTAAATAAAGTATACTATATATTATGTATGCATATACATACCGCTTACGACCTGAATTACAGCAAAATCATTAAATAAACTATGTTTCGCGCAGAATGATGCAACTGCTGAACGTTTTTTAGAAATGTTTGTTTTTTTGCAGCGTTGCCGGACTCGTCATTCAAAATACCCCGCACAAACAAGCGAAAATACCCGCTTTTACCCGCACACCACAAGATGAAAATTTCATTAATATATGGCTGACAGATGACGTCACAACTGACATCTACAGCCTACTGGAATTTATTTAATTAAAATATTAAAAATATGTCTTACCAATAACCGTGTTTTAACAGCCGACTGATGATGTCACTGCCAATTCATTTGAGATCGTAGGGTAGTTTGAACGTTTTGAGGTTTAACGTTCATTTCGGCTTAATACTGGTTTATTACATATAATGTATAATACGATTACGTGATATGCTGGTATGCTGCATTCCTGCGCATTAGACAACGTACTTATACACGAATGTACAGGAGAGCCACACGACTTTTGAAATTAATGTGCCATCTATTTTGTAGAAGTATAATTGAATTTATATAGAATAGATGACGCTTTCAGTTTAAATATGTATTTCATGAAGGCAATTACCGATCATTATTGTTTATGGACTTATGGAGCTTAATACCCAAAATCCCCGATTTTACCCGCAAGATGGTCAGAAATACCCACATTTCGGGTAAAATACCCGCAATTGGCAACGCTGTTCATTTGTGTCATTGACTTGTCAAAACAAAATTGCATCTAGCCTCTCTCTCCCTCTCTCTCTCTCTCTCTCCCTCTATATATATATATATATATATATATATATATGTGTATTATTGTCCTATATTACTTTCCCTCGGCTTATTCAAGACATTCCTCCTAGCGGAAAATCCGTTCCCAATCAATCAATATACTTTATTGCCATGAAGAACATACATTCTTGTGGACAAAGCACTAACTTATGATATTAAAAATGTAATGAGCTACAACTAGGTCAATTACATATAGGAGATAAATAAACAAATACAATAGTAAAATATGTAAAATAAAATAATAGGGTTTTTGTCATATATATCCTAATTGATGTTATAATCCAAGGCAGTACTAACCGGCGTAGACTAGGAGGATGTTGTGGTGGGGATGCAGCATGTCTTGGTCTAAGCAATGGTGCAATCCCGATTATTACAATTCACGTCTATAACGACGGGACAATCACAAACATAGAATGTATCATTCATACAGTGTTCTGGGTAGGCCTTGCCTTAATTGTTACTAACTCCATATGCCACCTAGCACTGTTAATTTGAACGCAACAGCGAATCGTCGAAGGACAAATTTATAATATTCCGGCGACCTCGTATTAACGAGTCTGTTTAATCTACACGAAATCGATCGTTAATGACCCCTATTAACATTCAATTTCTCTTTTAAAGATTAATTGTGATATATGCAACCAAACATACACCGAAATCGACCACTAATAACATGTAAAAGGTCGATTTGGTCCATTAATGTATAATTTTGGTAAAGGCAACAAAACATACACGAATTCGAATATTATTACCTTCGCGCTGTCAAATTTATGTATTTTAAAATCCAAATAATGTAAGTTTTCTCCTAGTTGAGAGAAATGAATATCGAAAATTTCACGTTGACCCCAGGAACGAAGTCGACGGAAATTTTTTGTAATCATCTCGTATATGAAAATGGCGATTGATGATCTCGAACATTAACACGCTCGCTTCGCTCTCGCGTTAAAATATTTCGATCACTAATCGCCACCATTAATACGCTGGTTGATTAAATAACTATTAATAAATTAAAAATATCTGCCCTGGCTGAGAATCGAGCCCAGGACCTTTTGCTCCTGAGTCGGACGCTAAGCCACTGCGCCACCCCTTTTGTAAGAAATCCAGATGCCGACAAAATTACGACTCGTCTTGTTGATTATTTTCCTTGGGTTGGTGCATCCCTCACGTGTCCTAATTCTCTGTATTTTCGCTCTATTCTGCTTACAGTAGATTGTGAAATAAGTTCACTATCTGGGTGCATTTCATGGAATAATCTGCATACCTCTTGTTGAGTCCGCATCATATCCCCAACACCAATCATAATTAAAATTTCAATCCTTTCCCTTTCTGATAAAGGCATTTTCAAAAAACAGTTTTAATATGATACATTTTGAAGCGTCAACAATACAGAATTCAATAAATGGCAAAAAATATTCCCAAACAATGAAAATATACGGTATAATCGAGAGGCAAAGATCACTAATATAAAAAAATTTAAACAAAAAATTAAACCGACGAAAAACGGAACTGAAAAGCAAAAAATAAAATAAACCTCCTTAGTCCTAATACCTAAGCTCCTAAACTAATGTAAGTAACTAATTTTGATTCGGCGCCAAACAAACAAGCTAGGTAAAGCGTAAAATGATGGCATCGAGATGCACGGTGACATTCTGATAATTTTTTTGAAGTAATTTAATGATCTTCGTTGTTTATTTGTTTGGCGCCGACTCGAAATTAGTTACTTACATTAGTTTAGGAGCTTAGTTATCAAGACCAAGGAAGTTTATTTAATTTTTTTATTTTCAGTTCCGTTTTTCGTCGGTTTAATTTTTTGTTAAAAAGTTTTTATTTTTCAATTTTTTGTGGCTGAAATATACTAATTACTACCTACTTAACTTTTGATTAATTCCAAAATACTTACCCACCTTACTTCAACTATTAACGGTTAAATAATACGATTATCTACTTCAACTATTTATTGTTATATAATATAAATTATTTTTGATAGTTCTGGTAAGTTCATTTCATCACTTTGTATATAATTCCATCCTTCCATATAATGTTATTATTGTGACGGATGTAGGAGAACATAAATAATGACAATAGCGATCTGTCAATGTCAACCACATATGTGTGCCAATGTTCACAAGTGAAAAATCAATCATCCCCTATTTTTCTACCCATAGGGGTGGATTAATTCATTCCGAACCCAAATATGATCAACTATGAGGTATACCCTAGGTAATAAAAAAAAACATCCAAATCGGAAAACCCAGTACAAAGTTATGCCTGATAGAATCGGTTAACGGATCAAAATTCAGAGGGTGAACGAGACATATTTTCCATTTTGCTACCCTTAGGAGTGGATTTTTTTCAAATTCAAATGGGACCAACTTCGGAGTATGCCCTATTCAATGAAAAAATAATAATCGGAATCGGACTCCTCTGTAAAAAGTTATGCGTGGTCATACATAAAAAAAATATACGCGTAGACTAGAGAACATCCTCCTTTTTGGTTTCGTCGGTTGAGAAATGGATAAATACAATGTTAAAAATATACCTCAGAGCGCAGTGTCCAGTGAGAGTCCCGTTACCAATTTCAAGTATTTCTTGTCCAACTCGAGAAGCTGTTCAACTTTCTTTGGCGATAGGCTCTCTCACTTGCCTTTTCGCTTATTGTCTCTATGCTAGCAGTTTATTCCAGTGAGATTTCATTTCATGTGTCCCAGCCTCGAAACTCTTCTCTCTCATGGACTTAAGAGATTCCACAGAAGGTTTCTGAGCCAGGAAATTGTGTGTTTGTTATTCTTTGGCGAGGCAATCTGTTTCTTTGTTATCTCTGAACCCCCTATGATCTGGCACCCACATCAAATGTGACCTTATAACTGACTCACTTTTCAAATATTGATGTAATAGTGCAATAAAAAATCTTGATAGAAATATCTATTCAATTATAAGGATATGTAAAACATGTCTCATATATCTTCATATGATAGAGGGGTGGAAGAGTAAACATTTTTTACATAGATATATAACATTTATATTCACAATTATTTGTACCTTTGATGCATCATTTATAAAAAAAAACGTTTTATTATGATATACCCTATTTTCCATTACAAGCAATGCCACTGGAATTGTTCCGCTACTGCGAGGAGGACATAAACAACAATAGCGGCCACCATGCATGGGACATTTCGCGCAGCTTGAAACGCATTCTAATTACAATTCTATGGGATTAGCCTACTAAGAATAAAAATCTGCGCTATTGTTGCTTGTGTTGCATTTAATTTGGAAACCAGTCTACTCGATACGAATATTTCAACGCTGCGCCGTTGCTGCGCTATGAGCAATGTTTATGATGGTTGTTTATTGGGAAACTAGGTAACACTTTTAATCACTTGTGTAAAAAAGATTTTTAATCACTAGTGATTAAAATTACAACTTCTCTCACTAATTTGAGTTGAAATAGGTCATATTTTAGTCACGAAAATGGAAAAAAATATTAGTACAATCATTGTTTCGGAGCAACTAGCCGTAAAAGTTTGAACTGTGAAGTAACGATGCATACGTCCATCAGAGGCGCTTGGAGTACCTTGTTGAATGTGATGAAAAAATTGGCGTTTTCAATTTCGAATTATGAAAAACATTAAACATTTTTTCGATTTTTAAGTTTGTTGCTGAACCTTCTAGGTGGTAATCTTTATGTGCAAATCAAAATATTTCAAAAAGGGGCACATGCGTGTTCTCTATTGTGAATTCTGTCAATTTGCGACATACAGTGACATCTATGGATGAATATTTGGAGTATGGAAATAGTGTTTAATGCCATCTAGTGAATCAAAAGAGATCAAATATATTAATATTTTATTTCGAAGGTAACTTCTACCTCGAGTTGAAATGTGGAGATATGTTAGTAAGACAGATGTCGCTTTAGTGTGAAAATTGAAAAGTATTATTCATATTTTTTTTGTTTTCTTGTAATCATTGTTTCCAAAACTAGCAACAAAGGATATTATTATTACCCTCGAGAGTATTATAAGCAATCCCATGAAATAAAAGTATTTGACATGCGTGTTTGTTTATTTCATTTTATCAATCATCTCGCCTCGCGGCAATAGCCGCCTGCGCAGTAACCAATCTCTATCACACAAAACAGTTCCTGTGTTGTTCTTCGCGTTCCCGTGTCAGTCAGCTGTCGTGTTTTTAGAAATGGCATAGAAGTTGTTTTGGGTGTGTTTTTTGGTAGTTTTGTGGTACTTTTGTGCGAGGACCATGATTAGTGATTGTGTTATCGTGTTGTGCCTACTTTTAGGATCACCTTTTATTGAAAGTGGTGAGTAGATTTTGATTTTTCAAACAATCCTCCCACCCCCTTTATTGTGGGTGGGATAGTGGTGGTGTCACATTGTGCTTGCTCTTTTTGTTATGTGTACATGGAATTTCGTTCTTTTTAAAGAATCTGAAAGAATACTGTGCAGATTTTTATAATGGCCAATAACTCTTGGGTTATAATCTTTGTTTCAACAGAATTACAAAAAAAAAAACAATTAGGCACTCCATGTGAAGTTCAAATAACAGGTATTCTCTTACGTTTTTGTTATTTGTAAAACAATATACCTATGCAGCAAGTAATTTTTCACTTTTATTTCAACATATAAAAATCTAGGGAATGAAAAGGCCTTCCATTGGTGGAACATTTACATATTTTTACACCTTATCATTTTTTGAATATTTTGTTTAAATGTATCATTTCTTAAACTATCAGGTTCTTGAACTGAAGTATTTGCATAAGGTAGGCGAATATCCGAGATGACTAGGCGAGTAGTATCTAGCTAGACTGAGGTAATTCTAATTAGTGCCTGACTCATAGCAGTGTGAAAACCAGTTTATTTGTTCTCTTGACATCAGTCATCAAGTCATTCTGGTTAATTTATTTTTCATAACAGATGATTCTCAAAATAGGTACATCTTATTATGAATTAGAAATATCGTGGTCGTATAAACATCTCGGTCATACATAAAATACACTCCATATGAGGGTTTAATGAAGCACCACCTTCTAGGGGTTTTATATGGAATAACTAAATTATTAAGTTATTCAAAGATTCTTATGTTTTTTTATAGAAAAGATATTTTTTGAACATTTCAAGTTAAAAAAAAAAATGGTCTTTTTTTAAATATTAACTAAGTACTTATATATTCATGTAGTTTCATTTTATGCCATAAGTACTTCCCAAAATTGATTGATTATTCATACTTAATAGTTTAATTATGTACCAAGGGTATCAAGTAGATGTTTATGACCTGAGGGTCTCTGGTACAAGGGTTTTGTAAGTCGTCCGAGGGCATACAAATCTATTAATACCCACGGTGCATACAAACTTTTATGTCTCTAGTTCGTTATTGCATCCACAATAACAATATAAAAAAAAAACAAAACAATTTATAATGTTTATTCGTTAAGAATTTACTTGAAATATATTACCTATAAAAGAAGAATTGAGCTACTTATTCGAAAAGCTATATCATACCATGTACCTACTAGGGCTAAGCCAGCGCGTGGTCTAAAATGTCTATGTCTATATAAGTATTTTCATTTTATCATATATCTAGTTGCTAGGGAAATGCTGTGTTTACTTGTTGGAGAAACTAATTTTGCTAGCAGTCAAACTTGAAAAGTTAAAATGCACGAAAGTTTTGAAATTTCTGACGAATTTGCAAAAAATCGGAAAAAGCCGCACAAAGCTTGCTATCAGGGTTGAAACGATTTAAATCAATTGATGTAAATACATTATTTAAATCGCGATTATAATCACATGAATTAAGTAATGGTTTATTATATCAAAAGAATTATACCACTGTATCTAAATAATGTTTATTTTAGTTAATTGTAGTGGTGTACAAAAAAACAAATTTTTCAGCTTTTTCCGTTCCTAATCGATTTCTGAGTTTGGAATGGACTAAACCAAAAGTTGAGAAAATTATCTCATCAACTGATGCGGAAGAACCAGCAGCACCAAATAGTTGCCTAATTATGAAGAACTATTTTTGAATAATGGGTATATTTTGTTGTGACTTCCACCAATCTATGGGTTTTACATTATTACAATATCATCATGGAACATAATATCAGTGAAAGGTTCTGATCTGGCAAGAAACATTATTATGAGTGGTAGTAAACCACTATTTGGATATAATTCTTTAACAGCTTTTAAAGCAACATTTTTTTTCACTCTCTGTTAGTGTTTGCTAAGTTTTTGTTGTTGGGTCAAGAAGATATGCCAACAAATTATATGATGTTATACACTGTCCATAACGCCTCTTAAATTTTTGCAGGTGTTTTAAAGTTATGTCAGTCTTGTCAAAATGACTTTCTAATATTTTAAATTCTTCCACAACATCTGAAAGACTGGCACTGTTTCTTTGTAGTCTATCTATTGCCATAGAAGTATTGTTAGGTCTTGTGATAGGTAATATTCGACTAATCTTTTTGTGTGAACGTTTTCCTTTTATAATATTGTCAATTTCGTTTATGTTCTCCTCAGCAATTTTGAAAAGTATGGGCCATGACTCAAAGAAAGCTTCTAAACAGTCGGCAAGCGAATTCCATCTGACATCATTTGGCAAAACTAGTTTTTTACCTACTTCTTTGGCATATGCTGCAGAGGCAAAATGGTTGTTACGGAAGTATTTGGCAATGGAAACAACATCTTACATAGTAAATTTAAAATATGTGCATCACAACCATATGTAATAAGTTTTAATTCAGTAGTAGTAGTAGATGTTTTTATTTGATGTCACATTGCAGCCATATTAGCTGCATTATCTGTGACAAACTACATACCTACTGTACATTCATATTCGGTTGCAATTTAGGTTAAATATACAGAAGTATGTGGATTTCCAGAAGTATCTAGTTTCTATTAAGAAGGAAGATCCATTTTCTGTAGTAATCGTTCCACAGATTATCGGTTCATTACGAGGTTCATTATGCACATTGGACCATCCGTCAAGTGACAAACACACATATTTTCCCGACAAGTTTCCAATGCATTTTATTTTTTCTTCATTATAAATTTCATCAAGCAATTTATTAGAATCATCATATCGAGATGGTGGTATGTATGCAGGTCGTAAAAGAGCTATAGCTTTTCTTACTCTCGGTTGCTACATACAGTTAAAACTGCCGTTTCCAGCGTAGAGGGCTCTGGCAATCTGTTTGTCAATTTCGTCTCTAGTAGATTCGCTAGTGCGTACGACAAAAGATGACAAAGATCCAGAACTAGAACTTGCTGACCTTGTTTCTGACACTACTTTCCTTTTCCTACAATCTGGAGTGGAAATACTGGAAAGTGACTGTAAAGGTTGTGAAGTACTTGGTTCATGTGAATTTTGTGGCGCATTGACGACAGAAGTACCCTCAACCTTAAAAAAAAAGACAATATTTAAAGTTAAAGCAAAAAGCAAAATCTTTATCTTTAGTAGGTAAAAGTTATTTAAAAAAATCGAAAATAAAATTTCAAATTCAAATCTCAGAAACGACGCATTTCCGGACATAAGTTTATTTGGCAAATAGGTTTATTTTCTTGAATTCTATGTTGGGTTTTAAAATAGCATCAACTTAAAAATCACCCTCTATTCTGTAGGTATATCTTTACATTATAATAAAAATAAAATTTATAGAAACAAACTTATTTACTTATTATTATTATAATATGCTGTACTTAGAACTGATTCATTATCCTTTTCGATTTCTGTATTTGTTTCACTACACTTTTGCCAATGAACTGTCATCCGTTCGACAAGACCTTGTATTTTTGCATATCCATTCCCAGATAGGGTCTTTTTTCCTTCCACTTCTATGAAGAGTTGATATTGTTACACTATTTGCAGATTTTTAGGTAACCTCTAAAAATGTAAAGCAGAAATCACGCGACCCGCTGCTTATTAGACGGCCAATTATCAAATAATGCGAGTTAGGGCGGACGCATCTTTATATAAACAGTGTAGGATTTTGTAACTTGTTCTGGCAGGAATTTGCAGGACTGAGCGTTTTTCGACAGGAACTATCTTCATTAAAATTTGAAGACCGGTGGGAAAAAATAGAAAACGTGTTAAAAATTGCAATTTGTCTTATTTATTCGAAAAAATCAATAAAAATAGAAAAAATGAAGAAAATCTTGATTTTTGATGTTTTTCAAAAAAATCATGATTTTTTCAACCCTGCTTGCTATCGAATAAATCAAGAGACGCCTGCAGCAGATAATATGACAAATTAGCAAACTGTTACTGAAATGTTGTGTTTAAGTACTTGTTGGAGAAACAAATTTTGCTAGCTGTCAAACTTAAAAAGTCAAAATGCACGAAAGTTTTGAAATTCCTGACGAAATTGCAAAAAAGCAACACAAAACTTGCTACGGGAACTGGATACCCACACAATGAAACATGAATCAATGTTTACTGCAGGTAATCTATCACCGGATCTTTCCAGAATTCCAGAAATTCGACTAAATAATATTAATAAACCTTTTTTTTTTGCTTTATTTAACGTCGGCCTATTTTTGCGACCACGGCTAAACACCGACGCCGGTGAGCACCCTTGCATACTCTCTGCCCAACCAGAATTTTTTTCCGAATCCTCTGTTGTTTCAGAGGATTCTTTAACGAGCTCCACATCTATGAACTCGGGACCGCCATCTTAACGTCCCCTCCGAAGGACGGCATATCTATCGTCTTATCTCGTGCTCATTGATAAGACGCCTGTAGCTGCGAATATGCTACTACGCTACAGTTGTTAGGACATTTTTATCGCGCACCTTCCTTGTCATGTGGTCATCCAAGTACTAAACGCACCCGATGTTGCTTGGCTCAGATATCGATAAGACTCTCGTCAACCTGACCAGCCACCGGTGCCAATTAAATAAAGCTTATTATTAAGATAATCAATACATGTTTTTTGTGTGCATAAAGTACAACTGTTATGTAGTGGGTAACTAAGCCATAAAAACACAATAATGAACTAGTATGACATAAAGTAAATAAGGGAGATGTAATATTGCAGTATTAATGAAATGATAAAAGGCATTCAACGTTCTTTGTAAACATGCAGTGAAAATTAAAACAAATAACAAAATCGTTAGAAGTGCGCCAGTACGAACATCGATATCCTTAATATAGAATCAACAGGTCACAGACACAAAATTATCAGAACATATTATGAAATCCAGTGGCGACCACAACCCCTACTCTATAAAGTTAGGCAAAGCCACTTATGGAAAATATCGCGTTACGCTTTTTATGATATTTCCTGATGTCCGTAAATATTCGTGTTCTTGGCAACATAGCATTCATAAGAACATCTGATTTATGCATTTCTCATGGATAGGCGAAATTTATTTGCCATACAACTCTAAATTCGATTTTTTTAAACGATCATTAATTCTAAAATTCCATTTTTTTTTTCTACAATTCATGTCAGTTGAATAATTTTTTTTTGTAGCGGAAATAGTATATTAAAGTATAAGTGGATAAAAAGGGCTTTAAAACACGCGCGATTTTTCGAGCACGACGGCGCAGCCGGAGTGCTCGAAATAGAGCAAGTGTTTTTAAGACCAGTTATCCACGAATACTTTACGTTATTTTTTTTTATTGGTGCACTTTGAAATCATATATACTGGTATTATTACTACAAAAAATAGAAATAAGAACTAATAATGCAAGAAGGTTGAATTCGTGATGTGACATCAGTATACCTTTCGTTGTCATGGAAATGAGAAAAACATTCATTTGCAATTTGTTACCAAAGATCAATATTTGTTGTCACCAGAGCTCAAAAATGAATGATTCTAATATCGATTTTTTGAATAGTGAGGCAGAATCGCGGTTAATACCGCGAAAATCCAGTGATATATATAAAAAAGAATATGAAAAGTTCATCAAATGGATGGAGGAGCACATATAAATGAACGAATTGTGAGTAATATCTTATATGACGTTACAAGGTACTCCTGTCAGATCAATAATCAAAAATTTGTCATTTAGACTTCACGTTTCTCGATTTGTTGATGTTGTCATGGTTACCTTTAAAAAACGCGCGTTTTTTAAAGTTCGATTTAAACACGCTGAGGCGTGCTTTAAATAAGTAAAAAGGGGCACCAATAAAAAATAGTATATTAAAGTATAAGTGGATAAAAAGGGCTTTAAAACACGCGCGATTTTTCGAGCACGACGGCGCAGCCGGAGTGCTCGAAATAGAGCAAGTGTTTTTAAGACCAGTTATCCACGAATACTTTACGTTATTTTTTTTTATTGGTGCACTTTGAAATCATATATACTGGTATTATTACTACAAAAAATAGAAATAAGAACTAATAATGCAAGAAGGTTGAATTCGTGATGTGACATCAGTATACCTTCTGTTGTCATGGAAATGAGAAAACATTCATTTGCAATTTGTTACCAAAGATCAATATTTGTTGTCACCAGAACTCAAAAATGAATGATTCTAATATCGATTTTTTGAATAGTGAGGCAGAATCGCGGTTAATACCGCGAAAATCCAGTGATATATATAAAAAAGAATATGAAAAGTTCATCAAATGGATGGAGGAGCACATATAAATGAACGAATTGTGAGTAATATCTTATATGACGTTACAAGGTACTCCTGTCAGATCAATAATCAAAAATTTGTCATTTAGACTTCACGTTTCTCGATTTGTTGATGTTGTCATGGTTACCTTTAAAAAACGCGCGTTTTTTAAAGTTCGATTTAAACACGCTGAGGCGTGCTTTAAATAAGTAAAAAGGGGCACCAATAAAAAATAGTATATTAAAGTATAAGTGGATAAAAAGGGCTTTAAAACACGCGCGATTTTTCGAGCACGACGGCGCAGCCGGAGTGCTCGAAATAGAGCAAGTGTTTTTAAGACCAGTTATCCACGAATACTTTACGTTATTTTTTTTTATTGGTGCACTTTGAAATCATATATACTGGTATTATTACTACAAAAAATAGAAATAAGAACTAATAATGCAAGAAGGTTGAATTCGTGATGTGACATCAGTATACCTTTCGTTGTCATGGAAATGAGAAAAACATTCATTTGCAATTTGTTACCAAAGATCAATATTTGTTGTCACCAGAGCTCAAAAATGTATGATTCTAATATCGATTTTTTTAATAGTGAGGCAGAAACGCGGTTAATACCGCGAAAATCCAGTGATATATATGAAAAAGAATATGAAAAGTTCATCAAATGGATGGAGGAGCACATATAAATGAACGAATTGTTAGTAATATTTTATCTGACGTTACAAGGTACTCCTGTCAGATCAATAATCAAAAATTTGTCATTTAGTATTCACGTTTCTCGATTTGTTGATGTTGTCATGGTTACCTTTAAAAAACGCGCGTTTTTTAAAGTTCGATTTAAACACGCTGAGGCGTGCTTTAAATGGGTAAAAAGGGGCACCAATAAAAAAAAACTTACTTTTGATAATTGACGAATAACGAAAATACAATTGCCTTGGAAAATTTGGATTCCTTGAAGCTAAAAACAAGGTTGAGAACGATGAATTAATAGGAAATTTCGTTTTTAAATACTTAATGCACTCTGTATCACACTTGAATGTTTTTTCCAGAATGAGATTCATTCTCGCTTTTCACAATATCTATCAGATATCACTCCAGCGTTGCGAAAGTAGTTTCATTTTCCTATTGTAGATTTTCTATTTCTGGGAAAAAATAGTTTTTCCAATTTTCAATTCCTTTTCATCGAGGAATAATTATTACTTTTTTCGTTAAAAATGAAACATCTTCCTAACCGAACTTGGATTCTGGAAAATGCAACGTAGGTACCTGTTGAATAATGTAACGAAATATCTATTCATATGGATTTTTTTTTTCAAATCGTGAAAAGAAAAATAAATGTTTTGAATTTCTTTGAATTTCCTATTATCGAAAATCAAAAAATTTTGGATATAAATTATTGAGTAGTTCTCTAAGAGAAAATTCACTTTTTTTGGGGCAGAAGAAAAAGTTTTCAATATAAAATAACTCAAAGTGACTGGGAAATATCAAAAAATTTAATATAAACAAATTATATACCTACCTTTCAATTGTTTCTATAAAATCCAAATGAAGCTTTTCTATTGATACAATAGTTCAGGAAATAACATGAAAAAATATGAAGAAAATCGGTGGATCTCAAGAGTCAGAGTTTTCCGAAGAATTTTTTTCTGTATTGTATCTATAAAACAATATTTTTTTCAAAAATCACTGCAATTATCGTAAAACGTCAAGTTCTACAAAAAATCAGATCCAACAACAAAAAAAAACGGCATTTTGGCTGTACTAACGGGAAAATGCGAATGTTAAAAAAAATTATTGGTTGCGAAACCGTATCAAAGTTTCCTTGATGACTGCAAACTATTACCTCTAATATTTTCTGAAAATTAATCAAGATAAATCCCTGTGTAAGAGAATTGCCATTAGAAATTAACCAATTTGGATTTCTATACAAAATTTGAAATTCCTCTAAATCGAAGAAAAAAATTCGAAATGTAAGAACCTAATAGGGATAAGTATAGACCGAGGGATAGATATAAAATAAAAATTGCATACCGGTATTTCATAGCCGAAAACAGCTACTTTCAAAACATTCAGAAATCATGATATAAGTAAGGTTTATTTAAAAATTTTATTCGAATTATACAATCAAATCTAAAAAAAACTCTCTTGACAACTTTCTATTTACTTATGGTTATGACCTATCAAATAGATGACCATTATTAAAGACATTAATGAAAATTCCTCATTAAATACCACAAAAGCATTGAACAATTGTTTCACCCAAAGAAAGATGAACCATTTTTTTTATATATGACTAATTTGATTCATGATGATTCATTCATTATTATTAGTCTGTGCGTACAATTGTCTAGTCTGATTATACCTATGTAGAAATGAAAATAGAAGAAACCCTATTCCATAAATAAAATTTATTGAAATGTGTTTTTCAACCTAGAGGTGGCAAAAATTGATATAGTCCAGTTCCGCTATGCATGCTAACCAATTAACAAACAAAACACTTATCATGGACATTTTGCCCCTTGAGAGCTAATGGGGACTGATAATTTGTAAACTTCCATCCTGCTTGAGTTCACCTAATGAAAGCTTTGCATAATCTATGAGAATTTAAAATTGAATTGCTCGATGAAGGTGATTTATCGAACCAAAGTTTTTTCGGCAGAATTATCGGTGACAACGTAATAAACTAGGTAAGTAAGTAGGTATTTTTTTTCGGTTTGGATACAATGATGTCGCCTATTGAACCGTCCATTATTAATTTATTCACGCTTTCGGATTTCTTTTGGCGTAACTGGTGCAATATCGTTCTGTTTTGGTGTGGCGAAAACCTTAATCGGGATTTGTATGTAACATGGTCACACATCACATAAAGAAAACTTTCTCATTTCATAAAAAATATTTTCATTAATTACTCGTGTTGCATCGTGCAATTCAATGATTTAAAAGCAAATCTATATATGAGCGAATCATCTATATCTTGATTTAGCTTAGGTAGGCATTTGTCAGAAATATACAAAGTGAGTCGGACGACCGATGCAACTCCTGTTTTGATAACTGTTATATTATGTCAGAAAATTTGTTGTTAAATTATTCCTGGTTGAGATACACAGGTCATTGGAGATACTATTTTTGGGAATATATAGCAGGGTTGAAACGATTTAAGTCAATTGATGTAAATACATGATTGAAATCGCGATTTAAATCACATGATTTTTTCAATTTAAATCATGATTAAAATAAAATAAATTGATAAGTTATAACGAGAGTTATAATTGAGAAAATAAAAACTTTGAGTTTTAATTAATTAATATCTAAATATATTTTTTTTATTGGTGCCCCTTTTTACCCATTTAAAGCACGCCTCAGCGTGTTTAAATCGAACTTTAAAAAACGCGCGTTTTTTAAAGGTAACCATGACAACATCAACAAATCGAGAAACATGAAGTCTAAATGACAAATTTTTGATTATTGATCTGACAGGAGTAATGTCAAATAAAATATTACTCACAATTCGTTCATTTATATGTGCTCCTCCATCCATTTGATGAACTTTTCATATTCTTTTTTATATATATATCACTGGATTTTAGCGGTATTAACCGCGATTCTGCCTCACTATTCAAAAAATCGATATTAGAATAATTCATTTTTGAGCTCTGGTGACAACAAATATTGATCTTTGGTAACAAATTGCAAATGAATGTTTTTCTCATTTCCATGACAACGAAAGGTATACTGATGTCACATCACGAATTCAACCTTCTTGCATTATTAGTTCTTATTTATATTTTTTGTAGTAATAATACCAGTATATATGATTTCAAAGTGCACCAATAAAAAAAAATAACGTAAAGTATTCGTGGATAACTGGTCTTAAAAACACTTGCTCTATTTCGAGCACTCCGGCTGCGCCGTCTTGCTCGAAAAATCGCGCGTGTTTTAAAGCCCTTTTTATCCACTTATACTTTAATATACTATTATTTTAGTTAATTGTAGTGCTTGTACAAAAAAACTAATTTTGCAGCTTTTTCCGTTCATAATCGATTTCTGAGTTTGGAAAATTCTCTCGACTGATGCTGAAAAAGCAGCAGCACAAAATAAATTGGAAGAAATTTAAAACAGAAATCACGGGTTGCGCTGATTTTTAGACGCCCAATTTTCAAATAATGCGAGTTAGGGCGTAATCTACCAATTTCTTGGCCAAATTCTACCAAAATCTACTAAACCGAAAAAAATATACCTATACTAAAATTCTACCAACACTTTGTACCACGAATAAACTTTTATTAATTTGTGCAGACGCTAAAATACGCATGTAGATATTCTTAATTTCAACAACCTAATCTCTGACTTGCCGTCAGCACAACCCACAGTGCCCACTGCCTTGCGGATGTTGCGGTTGCGAGTTGTTGATTTTACAGCTGTTCGCGGTTTCATTTCTTTTCTGAATGTCGAAAAATGCAAGGTTGCCACTTCTAAAGTATCGAGTAATAAAGCAGGGTTCGAATAAATCATGATTTTTTCAAAAAAATCAAAAATCATTATTTTATCTCCGGAATTAAACTGACATATCTATTATGTATTTCTTATGAAACTGCACTAATCCTGCTTATTGATATATCCAAATGACAGAAATTCCGGAAAAGTCAGTTACAAACTCGATCGTTCACGGTGAAAGTTCACTCTGCAGACACATAAAATATACAGAGTGGATCAAAAACTAGTGTACTTTATTTCCTGTTTTGACATATCTTGTATTGGTTTATTCTTGTCAGAACTTGCGAAATCAAGAAATCGCTTCACGCCGCCTCGCGCCCTAATTTCCCTGTAAAAATCCTGTCGAATCTTGTTTGCACCAATATTAAAATTAAATATCATACAAGAAATGTATGGAAATAGTGGATTCCGAGGTGGATTCCTACCACATTATAAAACTTGAAGCCAAAACTGAACCATTTTCAACAGTTATGTTTTCAGAAGAGGTATTATCTGGTGTGAGTGCCGTACAGTGGTGGGTTTCACAAAAGAATATTCCTGAAGTTGCAAAACTTCTTCCTATTCTGAAACAGTTTTTATGTGCTGTCTCCTCATCACCTTCGGTAGAGAGAGTATTTTCTACATTTGGACTCGTTCACTCCAATTTACGAAATAAATTAGGAGTGGAGAAAGCGGGAAAATGTGAGTATTTCTGTATAAATACTAGGTATAATGAAAATTAACGTTGTATTTTTTTTTAAATATCTAAGTAAGTATAATTTTTTTCAATATTAAGAAAATAGTTTTATTTGCAGTTTGCATCAGTTTAATTTGTATTTTGACTATATTTTGTAAAATAAATAAATGTTATATCGTTATTTTTGATTTCACATTTTATATTTTATTCAATTAATAAAATAAAAAAATCACTTGATTAAAATCATTGATTTAAATAAAAAAATCACTTGATTAAAATCATTGATTTAAATCGAATGATTTAAATCAGGCGAACACTGTAATAAAGTCAAAAGGAAAAGGAGGCACAAATACACTCGGTGGAAAAATTTATTAACGAAAACTAAACGAACCATGATATAAAAATCTAAACAACTCCGAACCTTCCAGAAACAGAAAAACAGCGGTGGTGGTGAAGACTGGCGACGTTTAATTGTTTGTGCGGCGACGTTTAATTGTTTGTGCAAACATGCAGAAACGAACCGCCATTAGAGTTTTTCAGAAATTTCAATAACAATGTTTTTTCCATATGTAGCCAACTTTATGACGGACACTGTATATATATATATATATATATATATATATATAAATATATTGTTATGTAATGTGAATTGGTAAATATATATTTTTTTATTATTTTAATAATTAATATGTTTTTGCACCGCGTTGGGCTCCATTTTGTTATGGTTTGATGAATTGAAAAATATAAATTTGTTTTTATATAATGAATGAAGCTAATAGTTTTCGTTATTCTTCAAGAGCCAAATTTATATGATATAAATAGATATTTATGGGGGGATTGGCGCGGTGGGTTAGCGTCCGACTCATGATCGAAAGGTCGTGAGTTCGATTCTCGGCCAGGGCAGAAATTTTTCTATTTAATTTGAGAGAATTAAATGTTAAATTTCGTAGCCGGGCCGAGGATGGTCCTCGACGATTCGCTGTTGCGTTCAAATTAACAGTGCTGCTCCTAGGTGGCGCATGGAGTTAGTAACAAGGCCTACCCAGAACACTATGAAATGATACATAAAAAATACTCAACTTGTGACTGGCCGAATGACGAAATGTCAAAGCCATTAAAAAAAAAACAAAAAAAATAGATATTTCTGCCCCTGTAATAATAATTGCCAGCGAACGTCACTGTTCTCTCGTCACGCTACCAACAATTATTATTTTTCCTTGCCACGGCTAGACAACAGCTGGTACGCTCTTTTCTCAAAAGGTGGCCGGTTCAAAGCAATAGATACACTGCCACTGGTGGCTAACTTCAGTTTATTGAATGATCTTTGTTATGTTAGTTGATCATTGTGAGAAAATAAACAACCAAATATCAAAAACAATTATCTCCTTTATTCAGGAAGACTTAAAATTACCTGGCCTACGAGAAATAACTTATTACTAGAGTGAATCAAACAAATATTCACGAATAATAATGATAAATCAGATCATGGATAGATAAACAGAACCTCACTTTTCGTGAATGTAAAATTTTCTGTTATTGTTCAAAGTAAAGTGAAATAGCGTTCTTCGAATGTGCAATTGGTTATTTGTGAAATAGTTCTGGACCGGAAATACACTATGAAAGTTTTATACCTGGTTGGAACTGTTGGTGTTCAAACTATACCATAAAACAGGATGTCTCCTCTGTTCATTCGCTGTCAGGACTGCAATACCAGTATCAGGAACGATATTGATGTGGAAATCAGCATCAGGATTCGTGGCTATATTATATCATTATTGTAATATCTGTTTTTGTTTCCCAAATGATGGAATTATTCCATTTTCTTATTAATAAAATTTGTGCGTGCTATCTGCTTGGAAATATTTTTTCATCTCCTCGAGGCTTTTTTTTTCTGTCGCTTAGATACATCTTTTTCCTCTTGTTTTCCTATTTGAAATTTTGAATTCGCGCACTAAATTGTCACTTTTCACTATTTATATTTATCTTACTCAATTTATATATCGAGCTATTTTTCCATACTTATTACTATTTACAAATTCTAATAATAATTGCTTATGATACCCTCTCGTTGCTATTCTCTCACAATTTCTAACTTTACACCTGACCATCTATTCTCTGATTGGCTATTTTTCATAAAGACGTTTGCTGTTCTCTCATTGGCTACTTTTAGTTAGCTACAATTTCATGTACAGTGTGTTTCTAGTTTATAAATGTGTTGATTTCCTTTTATTCTTGCAAATTTTGTAAAATTTAGACCTTTAGTTGTCTTTTGAACAATTATGGGTTATGATAATTTTGACAGTGTATACAATTGATTGTTTTATCGTACTTTGACATTTTGTATCTATCCATATTATACAAAGGCTTATAAATAAATAGAACTTCAAAAGTTATTCAAAAAAAAAATCTCTTGGAACTAATAACTAATCAATAATTATTCTTTTTTGTGGTTTATTTCTTTTTAAAATATTTAACTGGTTTTTCATAACATAACAATATATATATATATATATATATATATATATATATATAATATATATATAGAAACAGCCAAGGACAACCAAATAAAATCTACTAAGAAAAAATACCTACTGAAATTTCATGAAAAATGCCTTGAATCTACTAAAAATACTAGAAATCTACCAAAAGTGGCCACGCTGCCGGACGCATCTTTATTATAGACAGTGGAGGGTTTTCTCACTTGTTTCTCACTTTGCAGGACTGTGCGTTTTTCGACAGGAACTGTCATTATTAAAATTTGAAGAACGGTAATGGAAAAAAATAAAAATGTTGTGAAAATAGCAACTTGTCTTATTTATAGGAAAAAATCAATAAAATAGAAAACAAACAAAAAATAAAAAAACTTTGTTTTTTCAAAAAAAATCGTGATTTTTTATGTTTTTAGAAAAAAATCATGATTTTCTTCAACCCTGGTATATAGAGATCCGAATTATTTCCAGCTGATATGCAAGATTGTACCGAGATAACGTGATATAGGTACTTTGTTTCGGGCAAAATGCAAAATTTCATTAGTATTCAACATTTCACAAAACCGCTATTACCTTCGCTTCAAAATTTCAGTCGTCCTTGATAAACAAAGAAATTTTACTTGAGTACCTACTTCTTTCTTCTACTAAGTACATGAGGATTGTAAAATTTCAGGTCAAACGAGGTATAGCGAAGCGAAATATTTTCGACTCAACATTTATAATAAAAACTGTCATTTTCATAATTCAACGTATATTTTTGTATTTGCCCAAACAATATATATTTTCTAAAACTGGTGGTTTCTCTGAAAAATGATATTTTCCTTAAAAAATCTACATTATGAATACAATCTATGAAATACATTATTGTAAAAAAAGGTAAGAGAACAGTATTCATGTATTTAATGAATATATCGTCGGTGAATTTACAAAGGGGCGTAGGTATATCGGAAAAAGGCGTAAATGTTTTTTTTGTGGTAAAAAATTGCGCCGAAGCTGATTTATATGCTCTCAAAGTGGCGAAAATCAATTCCAGACAGTTCAGATGCTATGTTGTTTTTAAATTTAGGCATATATTCAAAATGAGTAAAATATTTCGAAGCAAACTGCCGAATATGAAATACGCCCATATGCAATGGCATATTTTTATTTTTTAAATAGTTCGACACTAACGGGCCAATATGAGATACGCCTATTTGTTGACGTAGGTACCAAGCTTATCGGCTTATTTCTTGGCGTTAAATGATTCATATTCGCCCTATTTTGAAATATGCAAGATTCAACTTGCAAATTTTTAGTTCTCTTGTTAACTGGGCACTACTCGCGTCGGCTCTTGAGAAAAACGCAATTCTTCTGAATATGGATGTCTTAGTGGACTGGAAAGCTGGAAAAAGAAAAATGTGGACTATGTTTATAATTTAGGGAACCTAACGCTACAGAGAGAGTTCTTATAAAACCAATATATTTCATCTTTCCTACATTGGCGTAAAAGTACCTACTTGTTTGTAAGTTTTTTCCTCAACACATTGGGCATCAGTGAAAAAACTATGAGAACTTCTTTAAAAAAACTACTACCTTCTGGAGTTTTAGAAAAAGAACGAAGAGGTGGCAGGAAAGATACGCAGATGGAACGAGATGGAATCATTCATCAAAATATCATTAATTATATTGAAAAGTTTCCGAAATAGAATCACACTGCTGTCGGAAATATTCACAGTTATCGATTCCTAAAATGTATTGTATGTATTTAGACGAAAACAAAAATAATGAAAAATGGAGCGTCTTCTTATACAGGACATTATTCAAATCTATGAATCTCTCTTTTCATCGTCCCAAGAAGAATCAATGCACATTTTGCATGACTTACAATAATGGTGATGACTCTGTTAAATCATCACTTAAAGAAAAGTATTTGAAACATGAAGTAGAAAAAAATGCTGTGAGAAGAAGTCCGAGAGTAAGGAAAGAGCAATATGAGAGATACTAATAAAGTTGTCAGTGCTGTTTTCGATTTGCAGCAAGTCATTCAGTTCCCGATATCAAATGAAAGTACTGCATTTTATAAGCAACGCCTTGCTTTCTTCAATGTCACAATATATGATTTATCTTCGAGAGACTGCCACTGTTACACTTGGTATGAAACCCAAAGTATACGAGGTTCATCCGAAATGTTAAGTGTTGAGTTGTCTATACCTGTTTTTGAAAAGTTGTGGCAAGGACGAGGTCGAGTCTGTAGAACTATTTTCTGATGGTTGCTATGGCCAAAACTAAAACTCCGTACTTCCTGCAATGTTTACTTTCTTTCTCAATGAGAGCAAACATATAAAAAACATACTCTCCATTTCTTTGAGGCATGCCATGTCCAAAATGAGGGCGATTCGGCACATAGTGCTATACCTGTAGGCTGGAGATATTTTCATACCCAGTCAAATAATCCCGATTATAAAGTTAGCTCGAAGAAAACATCCCTACATTTTTCATGGAATGACATTTAGTGATTTTCTAGACCCTTTCCCAAGATCTGAGAATTTTACGTGTTCGTACCAATCTGATGAAAAATGAAACGTGACTCCGATGATACGTTAAATTGGACAAAAATGCCTGCTATTATGGTAGATAAGGAGTCGACTAACAAAATCAATTACAAAAATGGTCACATGGAAAAAACATTTCAGACGATCTCCTTACAAAGAAATGTGGATGTATCGAAAATGACGGTTAAAAAACTCAATAATGCTCGGCTCAAGCTGACATTGAAAAAGTAGGTCATATATCTTTTCACTTTGTGCAGGATCGACTCCCGTCATTCGGATTGAAGAATACCAAACATTCTACCAAAATCTTCCCCATTTAAATAAATAATATAAAGTTACATGTTATTTAAAAAATACATAGGTATTTGTAAGTTCATAAATGAACAACATATTCGTGATGTTTGTTTTATCGTATTTCAGGTATGACAGGTAACCAAACTCTTCTGTTTTAAATTTTTCACTCAATTGCAATTCAATTTTATAGACAAGCACTGAAGATGGACTTTTGCCGAAAGCGCTTTGCTTGAAGAAATAAATTAATTCAAACGAAATACAAACTTTCCTTCCAATAAATATATTTGAATCTTTCTTTCGGAATAATTCAATTGCCATATATAACTATTTTTGATGTTTGACTGAAACAGCATTACATTTTTGTTTGTATTTTACTTCATAATCTCATTGGGCTAAAATGAACATGCTTTAAATCACATTCACTAAAAGGCGTAGGTATATCGTTTTTTCGAAATCACCCCTCCCAGGATAAAATGTTCATTATCTTCTTAACTTACCACCATTGGATTTTACATACTATATTCCGAGTGTTCACAAAAATTCAATGAAATTCACTTTTCTTTCGATAATAACAACATAAAAAACAGTAAACCTTAAATTGCATCTCCCCAGAAATTGTTCAAATCCATATACGCCCCTTTGTAAATTCACCGACGAGATGTACCTATAACATATAACTCATATTTTCCATGATAATTTCTAGTCTCTTCCAAGCCAGCTAACATCAAAGATGTTGAAGAACGCCCTGTTCTCAAGCAGTATCACACGGTTGAAAGAATTTCATTAGATTTTGAGAAGCCAAGTCCAGGAAAAATGTGAGAAAGTATAACGCTATGTTTAAAACATATTTGATTAATGAAAACACAAACTAAACGATTAAAACCAAACAAAACATATTTAACTTTTTGTAACTTTTGGGATAAGTTTTTCCCGTATCCACAAAAGTTACAAAAACGATATGAACTTACTTTTATGAGACATTTTTATGAACTCTAAACACTCATACGACTCGTAGTAAAAAAGGGCAATGATATTTGTAAACCATTAATCATTGTAGTTGGCAATTTCACCGAAACAGTGCATACAGTTTGAGATTGGGCGTATAGGTGGGTACTACTTGCATCCCACTTCCCACTCTCCACAGTATTTTATACTCAGTACCTGATAGAGAAATGTTGCATTGTTGTCACACCTCTCATTCTCACTGGTATTCATGTAGAGCGACTTGCTTTGCAGCTGGTGATACCTGAAATTCGCAAAACGAATGTCAATAGCATTTCCCCCTTTTGTTTCAACACAAATGTTTTCGACATCATCGTGCAGGATGAAATTATTCTTCAAGGTCACAACGACACCAGATCCGCATCGCTGACGGCGGTTTCAATAAGTAAAACAAGGTTGAAAATAAAAGTATATTACTCTGTACCTCACGGTCTCTGCCCACGAGCAACATTTTTATATCAAAGAATTCACTAATTACTCAGCCGGCGGTCAAAAATTCAGGTACCTACCGACTACGAACGTGATGCTTCAAATATCAGACGTATAAAAAAAATAACAATTTATTCATGATTTTGATTACGCTAGCTAGTTGATAACAAGAGGAAGTACCTAGTGAATTTCGGTTTGGTTTTCATTTAGTTTTTTAATACTTCAGACTTGAAAATTAAATATTTCCAAAATTGTATACTTATATACTCCTATAAACTTGTGAATACAAAAAAATTGTCGCTCTTTTAGTTTTTTTATAGGGGGTGGCTGTGCTAACTTGATATAAAGTTAACACTACCACTACAGTAAATAATTTACGGGGGAAAATCGAATTTCAGAAATATTATATTCTGAAATCCATGGACCATAATAAAATTCACAAAAATATATTTTAAAGAAAATATACGCCTTTTCATGGATATTTCTTGATGTCCGTGAAAATTTCGAGTTCTTGGCAACATCGCATTCATATCAGTAAATCTGATTTGTGCATTTTATTTACATGGAAATGTGAAATAGAAGAGTCGAATTTTCAGCAGTTTATTTGTAAATTATGATTAATTCTAGAATTATTTTTTTTTCAACTTTTTCACTTCACTGAACCAAAAAAAGTACGGTTGAGAAAGATGAATTAATTGGAAATAACCTTTTTTTGGATATACCCTGTATCTCGGTTGATATTTTTTTTTCCACCCTAAAATTCTTTTAACAATTGTCGTATTACTAAAACATAATTGTCGTGCAGTTTTTGAAATTCCCTCGAAAAAAGGTTGAGAACGATGAATTAATTGGAAATTCCCTTTTTTTAAAACGTCCTGTACCTCGGTGGAATATTTTTTTCAGCCAAAAACTCACTTAAACCTAATAAAGCACTGCGAACTGACGTCACAACATGGCGGTCATCAGCTGATCGGGGGGGCAACAAAGCATTTGAGTGTATGCGGAGATCATTGTTTTTTGTGTTGGTGATTTGTTGTGATTTTTTAAACTTTGTAGATATTTAGTGAACATATTATCTGTTAATATAGTGTAAGATTCCTTTTTCCATTGAAAAATACAATAATTTTGCTAATTATTACCTAATTATGCCTCTGGAAGGAAATCGGATAAATCTCACTCCCTCTCCCTGATTGGATCGGTTACTACAACCCATAACAGGATACAATTTCATGGTGAACCTTATCAAATCTACAAAAACAAGCTATTTTGGTGTGTTATTATGGTGATAACGTATTTTTAAACTGGAAAATCCATGTTTATGACACCTCTATCTAGACCTCTATAGACTTTGGCACTTATTTCACAATATTCACTAGGAACTAAGGATCACAATCACACAATGTGAAGAATATTTTTTTAGGATATCGTTTTTTGGAGAAAATTCACAAGGAAGACACACGTATTCTAATGGATAGAAGCTTTGCTTGCCCCCTCATCAGCTGTTTGACAAGTGAATTTTAGGCTGAAAAAAAAAAAACAACATTCAACCGAGATACATTCTCAACCTTTTTTTTTTGCTTCAGGAAATTCAAAATTTGCACGACAGTTATGTTTATGTTAGTGGCGAGTTTTGATCATTCGACAATTGTTAAATGAATTATCGGACGTAAGACAAATTGTTCAAGTGAGATACAATGAGCATTGCTAAAAAAATGAATTTTAGAAATAATTATCATTTACAAAAATACTGCTGAAAATTGGAATTCAAAATTGTAAGACATTTATATTTCGCTTTTCCATGTAAAATGTACAAATCAGATGTACTTATATGAATGCGATGTTGCCAACCACTCGAAATATTCACGGACACCAGGAAATATTCATAAAAAGGCGTACATTTTCTTTAAAATATATTTAAGTGCATTTTGGTTGTTGTCAAAAATTTCGACAATAATACGACAAATTTCAATAATAATATTTCTGAAATTCAACTTTCCCTCGTAAATTTACTGTAGTGGCAGTGCTAACTTATATCAAGTTAGCACAGCCACCCCCTATAAAAAAAAACTAAAACATCGCCAAATTTTGTGTATTTACGACAATCATTCGACAAATATTGGGCTAGGTTTTACCGATGTCTGAGCAAGTGGCTTTGCTAACTTTATAGGTGTCTATAAATTAGGGTTTCCGCGGGAAATCCTAACCTAACTCTCCACTCAATCCGGGCCTGTCTTATTATAAATGGTAAATATTCGTTTTATGGGCGCCCGGGCGATTCGATATATGCCTTATGGTAATAATTACGTATTTTTGTCTCTCCTGAACACGAATCCGAAATAAAAAATGCGGTGCTTTCTCACCCTTTCCGAGTTATAGCCCTTCAAAATTGAAAATCCGGTGATTTCCAAGCACCGCTTACTCACCCCAAAATCACTCACAAAGCCTCATCTTTTCACCAACACAAACTACACACACTCAATCACTTATTTGCGGCACAATGTGGAATGAAATTCAGCCGGTTCTATCGAAAAAAAATATCCTTCAACACATACATCCTAACGTCTCACATCGGACTCAGATTGAGGTTAGGTTGTATGTTGATGATGAGGGGTTGGGTCGATTATGTAACTGTTGAAAGAGGATTTTTTTATGGAACCGGTTGTTTTTTGTGCCAAATTGTACCGCAAATGAGTAATTTAGTGTATGTAGTTCGTGCTGGTAAAAAGAAGGGCGCATTGTAAGTGCTTTTCTCGTCAGAAAACGGTGCTTGAAAATCACCCCTATAAAGTTAGCAGAGCCACTTGCAAAAACATCAATTAAACCTATTCCAATAATTGTCGAGAATTTGTCGTGAACGAAAAAAAATTGTCGCGCTCTTAGCTTTTTATATATGGGTGGCTCTGCTAAGTTAATATTAAGTTAGCAGTGCCACTCACAAATAAACATCAAATATCACAATGGTTATGAATAATTGTCGAGTAATTGTCGAAGTCCATCTGAAGTGAAAAAAACGCAAAAAATAAATTCCTTATATATATATATGAAATGATGTTGATGTTTCAAATAATTTTTATTAAAAATTTTCTGTTCGTAGTTGTGAGCCAAATTGTTATGAAATGTGATTTGTAAAAATAATATGTTGTTGTTGATTTTTGCCCCCTGGGGTTCAAATTAATATAAATTTTTTCACCCTGTATACTATATTGCAATGTAATAATAATTGCTAGCTAACGTCACTGTTCTCTCGTCACGTTGCTGCCAATTGTTATCACTTTTCTTACCACGACCAAACTCAGTTGGTACGCCTCTTGTCTCAGATAGCCGGTTCAGGCAATTGAGCCACTACTTGATGTCAAATCTCAATCTATTCAATGTTTATAAATACGATTGTTGATCATTGTGGAAAACAAACAAGAAAGTATCAAAAAGCAATTATTTCCTTTATTCAGGAAAACTTAAATTAACCTGGCCTACGATAAATAACTTATTCTATAGTCAATCTACAAATTTTCATGGATAATCATGAGAAACAGTCATGGATAAATATACACAACCTCACTTTTACCTTGAAGGTTGAAAATTCCTTTAATAGTTCAAAATCAAATGAAATAAAGTTCTTCTGATGTGATATGAGTTAGTGAGGTTATTCATTCGTGATGTGCACTAGAAAAGTTTATACCTTGACGCTGGAACTGTCGCTGTTCAATACACACCCAGAATTTGAATCCCCTTTCAATCCACTGCTCTCAGGAACTCCAATACAAAAAAGAACCATACAAATCTAGAAATCAGCTTTGGAATATTTGTATATGGAGTACATACAAGGTAATGTTGTTTGCTGCTTATATTTATGAAATTATTGAATTTTTCTTTTCCTCCAAACAAAACGTGGCATTCTTTTTCAAATTATTTTCAATCTCCCTCGTGGCTTTGTTTTTTATCACCTGGATACCATTTCTCCTGTTTCCATCTCATTTGAATTTTCAAATTTGCGCACTTTGTTGTCACATTATCACTCTTTGGGGTTATTTGTCAAAACTTATTAACTAACATATTTTTCTTTTCTTACAAACTATGTACAATATTCAGTGATAATTGTCTCTTGACACTTTTCCGTTCTTATTTTCTCACAATTTCAAATCTTACATCTGACCATACTGTTCCCTGATTGGCTATTTCATCAAGAAGTTTGTTGTTCTCCCATTGGCTATTTTTAGTTAGATACAATTTCATATACTGTATGGTTTCAAGCTTATAATTTTGTTGATCACATTTTATTCAGGATGATTTTGTAAATCTAGACTTTTTTGTTGTCTTTTGAACAATTATGGGTTATAATCATTATGACAGTGTATGAAATTGATTGTATTTAATTTATATATATATATATATATATATATTGTTATGTTATGAAAAACCTTTTTCATGGGATTTCCTGGTTTCTGTGGATAACTCACATTTTTGGCAACAGCGCAATTGTATAATGACCTTTTACTTTTTTTTCGTGTTATTATTGACAAATATAAAGTTGTTCATGAAACTTCCTATTTTCCAGAAACAAAAAACTACGTTTTAATGTTGAATGATAGAAATATTATATTTTCATAGTAATACACCCACGTAACTTTATTGATTTATTATTTTTTCTATCAGAAATTCTCTGAACAATTGTCAAATGACCAAAACGTACAATTTTTTTTCGTTTACGACAAATACATTTCGGTTGTTCGACAATTGTTCAGTTCATTTGTGGATGAAAAAAAATTAACTAAGTTACCTGGGTGTATACTGAGAAATCGGAAAATTTTATTCGATCTGGGAACAGTAAGATCTGGAGGTTTCACGACAAATTTGTTTTAATCTTTGGACAATAATATGATGAATATCTGAACCAAAAAATAATCATAAATCATCATACGGTGCGTAGATACTGCTAGGAGAATAAAAATAATGGAATTTGACCAATCACACGCTGTTTTTTGCTTTTGGAAATTCAAACAACCCACGACAAATACGTTTTGGTCATTTGACAATTGTTCAGAGAATTTCTGATATAATAATAAATCAACAAAGTTACGTGGGTGTATTATTGTGAAAATATAATATTTCTATCATTCAACTAAAACGTAGTTTTTTTGCTTCTGGAAAATGGGAAGTTTCATAAACAAATTTATATTTGTCAATAATGACACGAAAAAAAAACGTAAAAGGTCATTATACAAATGCGCTGTTGCCAAAAATGCGAATTTTCCACAGAAACCAGGAAATTTCATGAAAAAGGATATATGCTATAAGGAATGGATTTTTTGCGTGGTTTTCACGTCAGATGGACTTCGACAATTATTCATAACCATTGTGATGATATTTGATGTTTATTTGTGAGTGGCACTGCTAACTTAATATTAACGTAGCAGCAGGGCCGGATTAAAAGGTGTGGAGGCCCTGGGGCAACCAAGGTGGAGGCCCCTAATTATTTTTCAAACAATTTTTATTTATTTATTGCGGAACAAATCAAATTATTTCGACACGAGCATATGTAGGTAAAATAAAATACAAGAAATAAATTAAATTACAACGTAAACAAATGGATTCTTGCGAGCTTTTTTCGACGAAAAATCATTGATGATTTCGGTCAAATCCAGCATCCGGAGAAAATCATTCTCAATGCAAAGAAAGCGATAACTTTGATAGGCGGCTTTGTCTCATCGTAATTCGCCTATTTTTCATTTTGGAAAATGAGCGCTTTCCAGTGCAATTTGACATCATCACATTCTCAGTTGTAATATCACAAGAGAGTGAAAATAATTCGACAGATTTTAGAAAACTTGTTGCCAGGCAATAGACAAGAGAGACCAACTGGCTCAGTGGCTATTGCCAACAAGTTGAGAAAGAAATCTAGATAATTATTGTCTACTATATCGAACTCTCGTGTGGTATTCTTCAGATTATTTTTGATGTTACGATCATAAACACATTTCCTTGCAAAATTATATAATGTACTAAACCGGTTTTGATTCATTTCACACTTTTCATGGGAATTGATGACAGACGTCAAATTAAAAATATAGGTTGTCAGACAATAAAAACAAAATACCTCAAATTATTCCCGCGACAATTTTCTAGGTAGAATATTCCCACTATTGATTGGCCAAAACGTATATGAATTATTTGAATTGAACGTTTCCATTGGTTTCTAGCAATGTCAAAAAATAATCACTGTAATTTCAATGTTTGAGAATGTAGCTCTGAAATTTTGGTTTGCAAGAATTTGATAGTAGAGCATCTTAGATTGTTCTTTTTGATAGTCCTTTTCAGAAGGATTTACATTTGTTGCGGAATGTCATCCTTCTCTTAGACTCACACTTTCAGATTTCGGGATTTCTCTGTTACAAGCGCGCCACTCAGCGGACACTTGTCAACGCCAATAAATAGGAAAAACAGGTATAGACAGGCAAAGTGTTTGTAGAATCGGCAGAAAAATAGTCAACAGAATTTGAACTTTTGTTCTATTATGGAATGCGCACAGGGCTCTTATAAATAATTTGATGCAATCATATTCATAAATTGAAATATTATTTTCTTTTGGTTATGATTATTGAATTTCATTGTGTATCTAGATCGCTTGTGTCATTCGAAGAATAAGGACAGAAAATCCTTCTTTAATTAAAAAAAAATGTATATATTTTTTTAAATTCAATTGTTCTTGTTCTTACACTAATTTCAAGATAAAATTTTTTTTGTAAAAAAATTATGATGTTTACTTGGTGATTTTTCCCCGCATATACACATGATTCATCAGATCAAGATTAATATTAACCATGGATTTTGACAAGAATAGGGAAACACGCTTTTGAATGTTTAGAGGACAAAGTGGGAGAACTGCTCTTTTTTTTGTCATTTTTTTATATAAATTTTTTGCATACCTTTTTCGGTTTTTTGGGGAAATTTTCCCAAAAAAATTTCTTTGGGGGGCCCCCCTTTTGGGGGGCCCCCCGGGCTGCAGCCCCGTTTGCCCCCACTTAACCTTTTTGGTAGCAAACCCCCCAAAAAAAAATTAACTAAGAGCGCAAAAAATTTTTTTTTCGTTCTCAAAAATTTCCCCTTAAAAA